>CM059790.1:8799319-9484319 GCA_030435695.1 Brachymystax lenok tsinlingensis
ATTTTGGGGCCTTTAAGCATCAAAGACACAAACCTCTCAATAATGAATCAGGTAAGGCTGACCTCTATTGTTAGAACATTCCTCTTTTAAAGTCCTCTCTTTGCACAGTGATTCCCAGTCCTCAGCTCTCACTGGCTTGGAATGCCAGCCATAATCTACAATCCTCCTTTTCGCACGGAGAAAAAGGAATCATGGCTGAAGAGAGAGAGTGCAAATCTGTGAGCTGTGGCTTTATTTACCCCCTCTCTACTTCTCTACTAGATACACCAGTCACTCACTTTCCTGTTGTAATTACAAGGAAGTAAAATGAAGGAAATAGGAAGTGAGGTAGGCGGGAGTAGTGGTTTGGACTGGTCCAGAGAGGGTCAACCAGGCCGAAGAACCAGTCCAGTAGTATTTTCCACTCTGACCACTACGCAGCGCTGTGCCTCTCTCGCGCTCTCTCCCTCTGTGTGCCAGGGAATAGGCTTTTTCCCCCGGCACGTTGCTGGGCTCATCTATTTGTTTGTTATCTCAATCCAGGATTTGAAGAGATACAAAGCTGATTAAACAACAAAAGCATATGGGAAGATAAAAGACACTTAGGTAATGGGTTTAGGCTGCCTCTTTAGCACGCTCAACTCATCCTTCTTTCCCTCTCCTCTTTCTCTTGGCTCCAATTGTGTCTCATTCTTCTCCCAGAGGCTTGATCCAGAAAGGAGGAAAAAGAACAAGGGAGAGAGAAAAAAAAAAGAGGGCAGAAGAAAAGGCTTTGGGTGACAATCTGTTGAGAGGCTGCAGAGTCGGTGAAACAAGCTGCAGTAAAGTGCAGCTGAATGCAGTAAAGTGGTTCTGCGCATGCAGTGGATTCTCAGGCTGTTTTGTCTGCTTGTGCTGCTTTACTGTGAACAGTTTAGGGGGAGTTGAATAGAGACCGGGTGGAATATGGAGGCATGGCCTTTGTTTGGGTACCACATTCTTCATTTCATCAAGATTCGTTTTTTTCTGGAGTTTTTCTTCTTTTTAATAAGTATAATCTTTCAAAGGGGTGCCACATTCTGTTAATCTGGGTGATTACGTTTAAGTACTAATGTATATTAGAATTACTATTGTTTAATTTATGAAACAGTAAGATGGCTCTAAGAGGCAAAGTACCCACTGGGCACACACTGTTTGAATCAACGTTGTTTTAATGTCATTTTCAATGTATTGTGATGTGGAATAAAAAAAACAACCAGTACTGTTCTCATCTTATTTCAAACAGCGTAAAATAGAAATTTGGGTAAAACGTCATCAGAACTATGTACGCATTGAAATTGCGTTGAAAACACCACAGAAATGTAAAAAATATGTTTTATCCTGGTTGTAATTGTTGTATTTTTTATTTGATTAGATTTTACTTGGCCTTATGTTGATAGTAAAATGGTATGTTTGAATCAATGTCATTGTATCAACATAAACTGACCAGGTGAATCCAGGTGAAAGCACTTGTTAAATCCAATTCAATCAGTATAGATGGAGGGGAGGAGAAAGGTTAAAGAAGGATTTTTAAGCCTTATGTGTGCCATTCAGAGGGTGAATGGGCAAGACAAAAGATTGAAGTGCCTTTGGATGGGGTATGGTAGTAGGTGCCAGGCGCACCGGTTTGTCTCAAGAACTCAAGAAGTTTTCCTCAATAGCGTAGCTATCAGTAGAGTTTTTTTGGAAAATATTATTATTTTAATTGTGGGGGTGGGGGTCGAGGTGAGGAGGAGGATTATTTAAGATACTGTTTGAAGAGGTAGGGTTTCAGATGTTTTCGGGAAGATGGGCAGGGACTGGTTCCACAATTGTGGTGCCAGGACAGAGAAGAGCTTGGACTGGGCTGAGCGGGAGCTGCCCTCACATAGGGGTGGAAGGGCCAAGAGACCTGAAGTGGCAGAATGGAGTGCTCGGGTTGGGGTGTAGGGCTAACGCATTCTGTATATGGTGCAGGGGTTTGATGGCACAAGCGGGGAGCCCAGCCAATAACAAGTTGCAGTAGTCCAGATGGAAGAGAACAAGTGCCTGGATTAGGACCTGCGCCACTTCCTCTGTGAGGTAGGGTCGTACTGATGTTGCAGAGCATAAACCTGCAGGAGCGGATCACTGCATTGATGTTTGCAGAGAACGACAGGGTTCTGTCCAGGGTCACGCCAAGGTTCTTTGCACTCTGGGAGGGCGACACTGGAGTTTAACCGTAATGGAGACGTCTTTGAGCGGGCAGGCCTTTCCTGGGAGGAAGAGCAGTTCCGTCTCTTGAGGTTGAGCTTGAGGTGGTGGGCCGACACACCAGTAGTGAGAGTATGTGGTGCAGACACAGATCCTCTCCACGTCACCTGGTAGGAGCGGCTTGCCAGGTAGCATGCAATCCAAGAGTGTGCAGAGCCTAAGACGCCCAGCCCTGAGAGGGTGGAGAGGATCCTATGGTTCATGGAGTAAGCAGAGGACAGATCTAGGAGGATGAGCACAGGAGAGAGGGAGTCAGCTTTGGTAGTGCGGAGAGCCTCTAACACACAGAGAAGAGCAGTCTCGGTTGACTGACCCGTCTGACTGGTTAGGGTCAAGAAGATATTTCTGAGAGAGAGAATGAGAAAGTTGATCAGACAGCAATGCTCAAATGTTTTGGAAAGAAAAGAAGGGATGCAGCTGTATAGTTTTTGAGTGAGTCAAGTGTTCGTTTCTTGAGGAGGGGAGCAACTTGGGACATTTTGAAGTCAGAGGGGACGCAGCCAGTGGTCAGGATGAGTTGATGAGGGAAGTGAGGGAAGGAAGAAGGTCTCCAGATATGGTCTGTAGAAGGGAGCTGATGGGGTCGAGCGGGCAGGTTGTTGGGCAGCCAGACCCAACAAGAGAGGGGAGAAAGAGGTCAAGGCATAGGGTAGTTCTGTGTGAGTGAGACCAATGGACTCCATAGGTTGAGTGAATGAGTTGCAGATGTCGTCAACCTTTTTTTCAAAGTGGTTGGCAAAGTTGTCCGCAGAGAGGGAGGAGGAAGGGGAAGGGTTTCCTAAGGTAAGAAGCAGAAGTTTGAAATTCAGAGTGGTAGAAAGTGGCTTTAGCAGCGGATACAGAGGAAGAGAAGAGAACAGGAAGTGAAAAGGTGATTGGTCTTCCGGAAGTTTAGTTTCCCTCCATTTTTGCTCAACTGCTCAACTTGTTCTGTAAGCTCACAATGAGTCACTCAGCCATGGAGCAGGAGGGGAGAGCCGACCTGGGAGGAAAGGGGACAGTGCGAGTCATAGGATGCAGAAAAGGAGGAGAGTAGGTTCGAAGAGGCAGAATCAGGAAACAGGAGGCAGACGGATTTAGCAGAAGGGAGAGAAGGTAGGATAGAATAGGAGGAAGTAGTGGGAGAGAGAGAGTAAAGATTGCGACGGCACATGACCATCTGGGTAGGGGCTGAGTGGTTAGGGTTGGAGGAAAGGGAGACAGAAAAGGAAACAAAGTAGTGATCAGAGACCTGGAGGGGGGTTGCAGTGAGATTAGTAGATGAGCAGCCTCTAATAAAGATGAGATCAAGGGTTTTGCCTGCCTTGTGAGTTTTAT
Source organism: Brachymystax lenok tsinlingensis (assembly GCA_030435695.1). Taxonomy (NCBI): domain Eukaryota; kingdom Metazoa; phylum Chordata; class Actinopteri; order Salmoniformes; family Salmonidae; genus Brachymystax; species Brachymystax lenok. The sequence continues at coordinate 8,802,866 of CM059790.1, forward strand.
GGGATTGGGAAAGGGTGAGGTCAAAAAAGGAAATGAGGGGAAAGAGAGAGTTGGAAAGAAATGAATCGAAGGCAGACGTCGGGAGGTTGAAGTCGCCAAGTACGAAGAGCAGTGAGCCATCGTCAGGAAAAGAGCTCATCAAGGTCTCAAGCTCATTGAGGAACTCTCCAACCTGGTGGGCAGTACATAAAAATATTGTTAACCTTGAGTGGACAGCATGGAATTCAATTGAGGAGATGGACAGGTGAGAGAGGGAGAAAAGAGAACATCTCGTAAGAGGGAGAAATTAGTAGACCTGTGCCACCACCACGATGACCAGATGCTCTCGGAGAGAAAACATAGTCAGATGAAGAAAGAGCAGCTGGAGTAGCAGTGTTCGCTGGGGTGATCCATGTCTCCATCAGGGCCAAAAAGTCAAGGGACTGAAGCATAGGCTGAGATGAACTTTGCATTCTTGACCGCAGATTGGCAGTTACAAACGCTGCCAGAGACCAGGATTTCCACATGAGTTGTGCGTGCGGGGTACACTAAATTAGAAGGGTTGCAGCCAAGGGGCGGGGAGCGTCTGTAAAACCTACAGGGAGAGGTGAGAACAGGTATAGAAAACACACAGTTGACAAAGCTACAAAAGAGCAAAATTAGATAATCTGTACATAACTAGGTCAGATACTCAAGTGAGAGAGTGGTGTGGAACCTTCCTCTCTTTCCTTCCTCTAATAATTATGCAGAACAACACAGCAGAGCCGTGTTTTGGCGACGGTCTTAGTTTTGCGACAAAACCGCCACTGACACGACCGCCGCTTACACGGCTGATTACCAAAACAAGCAAATTGCCCTGCCCTTTGATCCTGGTTGAGGTGTCAACAACTATCTGCAAATGATGAGCAGTCAGCAGTTCACACACCAAGTAGGCCACTGGGAAAACAGGCAGCACTTAAAGTAGATGGCCCTAGCTAGCAAAAAGACAGTAATAGACCACAACAAATAAAGACAAAAAAAGTATACTTACCACTACTGGAGATATTAGGAGTCCTCTAGCTATAGATTGAAGCATGACATTTTACCAGTGGGGGTCGGTGACGTTTAAGATGAGGGAGGACGAGTATTTTTTTTATGTGCATGGCCTTATTTATATTACTGCATATTAGATGACAGTTATTCATATTCCATTCACCCAGCTCAATGTAACATCAATAGGTTTACGCTATTACATGATACTAAAATTTTCCCTAAACCCATCATGAGGTTGCTACAACCCAGACTATGAATTAAAATGTACAACCTAGGTGCAGAGGTCGAGAGAAATTTGAGTATTCAAGATGAATACTTGCCTGCATTTAGCTAATCTAGGGTGTAATCATTTCAAACGAGAGTTTCTATTGTACAAATTCAGGTATGGTTATACCCGTTTTGTTCCATATGCTTCTGTTAAAGAAAAGTTTTTCAACAGAATCAGCAGAATGAATACACCTCTGATCACACACGAACACAGTTCACTTTCATAGCAGCCACATATAAACAGCATGATCTATTTGATTGTTGGATAATTCCTTCTCGCATCTACGTGCTCTCCTCCTTTCACCTTTCCCCTTCACTTGTGCACAACACATCAGCTGTCTGGGACCAGGCAAAAAGAAAATTCAAGCCAAACCTTCATGTCATAACTGCTAACCGCTAACTGCTACACACAGCCTACATTGTTGTCACCACATTAGCTAACGTCAAGTCAACATAGCTACCAGAACTAACGCCTAAGTAAACCCGCTACAATCATACAGTACCGTGTACAGTTAGCAAGCAGTTTGGCAATTACACTGGTGGGCCATAAATTAATAAAACCAAAAGCTTACCTTGACTTGAGAGAGTTCCAGTGTTGGATAGCCATAGCCAGCTAGGTAACATAGCATCCCTCTGTTGCAAGAGCTCTGATAGGTTGGAGGACGTCCTTCGGAAATGGTCATAATTGCTGTGTGTATGGAAGCAGATGAGAACCACGAGCCTGCTATGGTTTTATCTAAAAAGGATAACTTTTTTTATGTTTCACTATTTGTTTTTAGTTTTTTTCACTGAGGAGGATCGTCCTCCCCTTCCTCCTCTGAGGAGCCTCCACTGGTTTCTTTGTGAAATTTTCAACGCGATACACACACTTCAGCGTATACACAGTTCTGAAAATTATGTTGAAATTAGACTGATGTAACAACCTGTTAGTCAGGTTAAGTCAATAAATTTAAGTTTAGGTTTTACCTTAATTTCAATGTTTACAACGCTGGTTGAAGTTAGATGAAAACAGCACAGGTTGAAGATTTTTTTCAAATCCAATGTATTTTCTTACTTTGATTCCACATCAAAATACGTAATTACGTTGAAACAATGTTGATTCAACCCGTGTGTGCCCAGTGGGTAGCGTCTAAAATGTAGTGAAGTACCACAGTTATATCTGGTATAGGAAGTAGAGCATCCTTCTGTCCTGGTGATAGGATGACATCAGGGGAGTTGAAAAGCTAGGTTGTTATGGACAGGGAATGTTTGGTCCTCTAATGGGAATGGATGTATGTAGATTGTCATCTTTCGGCTGGCCTTGAAACTAGAGGCAAACTCTCAAATTGTGATTCGATACAAGGCCAGAAGCATCTCACTCACATGCTTGATGCATAGTATGTTTCATCCCTTCTTGAAGGAGAAAAAAAAAACCTTCTGTGGATCAAATATGCCCCTTAATGTGCAGACAGCCTAAATACCCATTGTTAATATGAGGCTTGAGTGGCATGTAGACCAACACAGAGCACGTAAAGAAAGACTTTTCCCCTCTCCTGGTTGAACATCACTAAAAGCAATCCCAAAGCTTAGCACTCCCTCTTTGATAATAACACTCTATGGAGGTCAGTAATACTGAGCTATGAGGAGGGAAGAGAAAAAATATATATTTACGCTCCTCTCGCAGCCTCCCCTTAACGGAAAGAAGCCATGAGAAAGGTGCTTACCGAGAGCGAGATAAAGGGCGAAATGAGAGAGAGCGGACGTGGATTAGGGAAGGAGGGAAACGATCATGGCCAGGAGAGGCAGGGGAGAGGGAGGCGGATGGAGGCGTGAGGCGAGGGAAGGCCGGGGAGTTGATGTCTGGGCTGGTTGGATATGAGGGGAATATTAATCTGGGTTTAGTGTGAGCAGGACCCCACAAACGGCTCAAGCAAACAGAGCTTAGACGAGGCCAAGTCTTCGAGAAAGTCCTAAATCTTCACATTAGCTCCCCGCGTTTCTTCTGCTGAACCCGTAAGCTCTTTTTCTAAAGGACAGCACAAACAAACCGCAACCCCCCAATACTAACCCTTGCCAGTCCCGCGCCTCCCCTCGCTCCTTTCTCACAAACACACATACACACACTCTCTCAAAATCAAGACGGATTTGAGAATTCCAGATTGCTGGGAATTTTTAAATCCGAGGCCCAAGTGGATAGGGGCAGATTAGAAGGGTGGCCCTCTTAAAGAGACAGGATGCCACGCAATTGTGTTCCTCTTTCTACTGTGTGCCCTACATCTGTATCACTTGAGAGAGAGAGCAAACAGACAAATGGCAGTTATGGGGGAGTTGAGTGTCTTGATAATCCTTTTTCCTCCCCAAAAATTGTAATAGCAAAATGATCAGACCATGTTACTAATTTGGGTGATTTCTAATCGTCCAATGATGAAAAAAGTTGTTAATAAACATCTCCTCTGAGCTCTCTGAGCTACAGAAGTAACAGTGGTGGAAAAAGTACCCAATTGTCATACCTGAGTAAAAGTAAAGATACCTTAATAGAAAATGACTCAAGTAAAAGTGAAAATCACCCAGTAAAATACTACTTGAGTAAATGTAATTGCAAAAATATACTTAAAAAGTATAAAAGTATAAATTATTTCAAATTCCTTATATTAAGCACACCAGACAGCACCATTTTATATTTTTTTTTACAGATAGCCAGGGGCACACTCAGACATCATTTACACACATAGCATGTGTTTAGTGAGTCTGCCAGATCAGAGGCAGCAGGGATGACCATGCACGTTCTCTTGATAAGTGTGGTAATTAGACAATTTTCCTGTCCTGTTAAGCATTCAGGGTGTCAGGGAAAATGTATGGAGTAAAAAGTATATACCTTTTATTTTTTTAACTAGGCAAGTCAGTTAAAAGCAAATTCTTATTTACAATGACAGCCTACCCCAGCCAAACCCAGACGATGCTGGGCCAATTGTGCACCGCCCTATGGGACTTCCAATCATGGCCAGATGTGATACAGCTTGGATTCAAACCAGGGACTGTAGTGACGCCTCTTGTGCTGAAATGCAGTGCCTTAAACCGCTGCGCCACTCGGGAGCCCAAATGTAGTGAAGTAAAAGTAAGAGTTGTCAAAAATGTAAATAGTAAACTAATGTACAGATACCCCAAAAAACGACTTAAGTAGTACTTTAAATTGTTTTTACTTAAGTACTTTACACCACTGAGAAGTAACATCTTAATTTGATCACCCTGTTGCAGAATAAATTTAAAGCATGTAGCATATTTGAGGTTTAAAAAGGCTTCTAAAGTTTGTAATTTTGACTTTTCTCTCAAGAAAAATGTATCAACCCCTACAAAGATGCCCATCAACTATAATCCATATAATAATTCACATTTCCTGTTGCTGCAGGACTATTTTCCTGCTGTAGCAAACTAGCTCAAATTAAGATCCTACATCTGTATAGATAAGTAGTGTAAGAAGATACTTTCATATGAAATCGCAATCGGTTGCAGTTTGAAGCTGTAGCTCATGTTTGCTACCAATTTCCGTGTTTAAACCAATCTGTATAAAATCTCAAAAACTTGGCCAACATGAATGATAGGTGCTATGAGAGATATATTATGTTGGCTTGCTATATGCTACTGTACTTTGTGAACATACAGTGAAGTGGACTTGTTTTTCTGTTCTTTTCATAGTGGAAAATCCATCTTGGAGATGACAGGATGAAATATGTGGTGAATGGAGAGAATGTTTGAGTTTGTTGTTTCATGTGGCTACAGTAACATTATGATTTAGTGGCAAATGCTAACTAGATGGAATGCAATTTACCAGAATCCCATTAATAATTCACAAATTCAAGTATTTAGATATTATTTAATACATTATTCTTTACAGTATTTACACAATTATCTCTAATGTCAATACTCTATGGACTGCCTTGAGCGAGTTCATAATAGGATTTTATTTCTTAATTACAGTTTCAGTCTCAGAAAGAAAGATTTAGCCACAATCTTTGGGGGGAAATGCTGAAACTATATTTCTAGCTAAGGGCTAGATTCAATCCGTATAGCAGAAGATCGTATCGCAGAAGATTCTCATGTTCCTGGAACTGCATTCACGGTAAACTATGTCGGCTCAATCGGAAATGACCTTTACATTCTTTCCGCAATACTTTAAAAATACTTCCGTGATACAGATTGACTCCAGACTTAAATGTTGTCATTTTCTACCACAGGGTCCCTTTAAAACAATTAAAACAACACACAATTGTAGAACTGTAATCATTGGGAGGTAGGGGAGAGAAGTCATATATGAGCAGCTTGAAACCTAGAAAGGGTATCAGACTGTGCCATAGGTGGAAAGTAGAGAGGGGGGTTGGTGCAGGGACGGGGGAAGCTGCTGAACCTCATCCCATCACCTGCAGCTTCGTGGCGGGGTGGAAATCAGGGGACGCTCCCTTCTGACTGAGTTTCATTAACCTGACTGCATGTGCCAAAAGCCCTGGTATTAGACTTAATCAAACACAACCCGCCACACTCACTGCTGTCTTGTAGGTCACCCTGGGACGCCCATCAAGGGGCCAATGTGTAATCATACACACACACTTGAACGCACGCACACACGCACACACGCATGCTCGGATGCACTCTGGCAGCATTAAATATCAGACTCTGCCACCGCATACCCGAAATTGAATTATTTTTAAAGGGGTCATATTAGCTACAGTAGACCAACCAACCATCATTTGATGTTCTGGAAGTGTGTCCAAAACTTTAGGTCACATGGTTAAATATTAATCTTGAGAGGAAGTGATTTAAACATCAAATGGAACCTTAAAGTGTTTCCCCACTCATGGATGTGATTTTTTCTTATTTAAAGTTCTCTATCAACTCTCAAGACTAAAGTGTATTATTTACACATGAAGTGCAACATATATTGCCATTGCAAGTTGTAAAACTACAAGAGCACATTGCTAGTTCTCAAGGACTGCAGTCAATGCTGGTTCCATCCTTGCATTTTATGAAATCAAAGACTGAATGAATTAGATTAAGATCTCTTTATTGGTCAAATGCTAACAAGGTCCAACTGAAATTTGACTTCCACGTATAAACCCTCCGAAACAAACGCGCACATATACAGGTTTTTGGAGAGGTGCGGGGGGTTAACACACTGGGCGCCCTGGGAGCTGTTGTCACGGGTGGTTACGGCAGGCTATGGCATCTAGGATTTGACACAAACAAAAACCCCGGTTGCCAGATCACTTCCCACCAGATTTTTACAGTCGGACCCAGGATTCAAACTGTCAACCCTCTGGTTGCTAGCTTGCCTCTCTAACCGCTAGGATACCTGCCGCCTGGGAGGTGAAGTGTGGGAAATCTATGGTCAGTCATCGATTGATCTATTTAGTGCCAGGGAGATACAAAGGTCGTGTGATGTAGGTGTAATGACATACACATAGAAAATCTGCTCTCTTAATGCATGGTTGACATTTAGGAGTAACACTTTTGTGTGACGCGTGCTTCCAATTGGCTCATTCATCCCCCCCTCCTCTCCCCTATAACTATTCCCCAGGTCGTTGCTGTAAATGAGATTGTGTTCTCAGTCAACTTACCCGGTAAATTAAGGGTAAAAATATGTATATATTCAAACATATGTAGGTCATACAACACACACACATGCAGATACACTGACCTGCCAAGTTGGTTTTTAGAACAACCATACAGCAATGTCATACTCAGGCTTTACATGTTGAATAATACTCAATGCACGGTGAGTTTATACTGACAAGGAGTGAAAAGGATGTTTCCGTTTAAAAATGTCTATGTAATGGAGTAAAATGGGGTTTTACCGGAGATATGTACAGTACAGTAGGAGGGACGGTTGTATTTAAGTCTCCCACTGGCAGTATTGTCCTCACAATGCTACTTACTGACAGACAACACTAGAACGTACCTTCATCAAAAGAAGTCTGGCAAATATTATGAGATTTGTCAGAATGAAAGAGACAGGATTTCTCCATCCCCCTTTCAGCATGCATAATGTTTACGCTTTTCTGAAAAGGGTGTTTAGGTCTCTCTAAATTTGTGAAACCTTTAGTGTACTTTTGATTAATTGGTTGTGGATAGAGGCAGACACACACGCACACACACATACTGTACACACACACGCACACATGCACGTGCACATACACACACACATTTGCACACACATACACCCCAGCAGTGTGACAGGTTGCTCCCCAGCCTGCCCTTCAGACCCTCTAGATGTAGGGGGCCCTTGGGGGCATTGTGGAGCCCGCGGTGGGTAACCAGGTGTCCACGCAGGCGGGTCCACCCACTCTGCAGACAGCCCTCATCAAGCCACTGCCCTCCACAGATCCATCTTCCACTGACACTTCATTTAGACTGCATTAATGTGGAATTAAGGGCTGTTGGCAGGGTCTGGCAGGGACTGACAATCCCATAGCACCAGCAGTTATCCTCGTCCTCTCCTGGGAGAGAGAGAGAGAGAGAGAGAGGAGCCAGGCTCTGATTCTGAATAGGACCAGATAAGGAGTTTTCAGTCCTACAGCCACAAAGCTGAGGAGGTGATTAGAGTTTTCTCTCTCATTCAACCTCAGTCATCAGTACTGCTAATCAACTAAAGGAATGCGTAAGGTTTTTTCAGATTCAAAAGAGACCATCAGAACCGTTTGAAGTGCAGATATCAGCTCTATGGAAGGAATCTTTGGTATGGGTGGGCGATGGATATAAATCTGTTTTGAATAGTCACCTAATTATCAAATCTCAGAGTTGGACTGTAAAAGCCTGGTGAGTGCAAATGCTATACGGCTTAATCCATATCACTCACTGCCTCATTCTCATGGTCTTACTGTATCTGCTGATGAAAGGTAAAGCAATGATTTGGGTCCAGAGCTAGACCAAATGCAGAAGGCCCAATGTCCATCTCCAAGCTCACAACTGAACATAGCGAACAGCGTTTGGTAAGGAGTATGTGCGACGTATTATGACGTGTTTGCGTTCAGATGAGAGAAATCAGATCCTATCAGGAAGACACACACAGTGTGTGAGCGTCACTTTGAAATATCATACACACATATCAGGACTCGCCTATCCCAATCTGGCTCACGCTTGCAAATCCATACTCAAATGCACACTTACACACACAACATCTCTGTACATGAGTCTATCAATATTTACCAACAGCACAAAGTCACGATTCACTATAATACTACTCTCTCTCAACTCCTCCTCAAGGAAATCCATGCATTTGCATCTTATACAGTATCAAGGGATCCATTCATATGCCACCTTAAGCCTTCCAGGCTCCAGCATGAGAAGTAAATCCAAGTGGATATCAGAGTGTTTGAGCTGCCCATGATGACCGAGGAGGAGTCGATCACGAGGTAGGAGTCAGGTCAGCCTCCCAAGCCCCACACTCCTCCGTTGCACCCCACTGTCTCAGGGGAGTTCACAGCGAGGGCCCCCCTCTGAACCTCCCTCACTGACCAGGCGTTTGAGAGGCACAGAGATACCCCCTTAAGAAGCTTTGCGCTCGGGAGGAAACTTAATCTCCTTTTTTAACGCCATCCCAAGGCTCTTCGGCGAACCCTGAATAGAGCGTGGAGCTTGGGTGGGAGGGAGTGAGGGAAGGAGGGAGGGAGGGAGGAGCCGGCTGTGGAGTATCTCCCAGCCCACATGGCAGCCCAGCCCCAAATCTGAATATCTGAGCCACAGCGGAGAAGCTGAGATGCTCCCAACGCCAGCATAGGAATTAGCCCTCCGACAGGCCGCGCTAAATCCCAACTCCCCTCCCTCTGCTCCACACTCCAGCCTCGCCGCCGATACTATTCCCCCCTACTGCATCCCCCCTATTTCACCCCACACTGCACGTGTCCACTGGGCTAGGGGCCTGAGATACAGTGGGAGAGACAGACAGACAGGCAGGCAGGTGGTAGCCTTGTACATATCAGTTCAGATATCTCCTGCATCCCTCTTGGCCTATTCATTTGGTTTAAAACAGGGATCATTTCTTCAATTGATCAGTAGTGAACAACTTAAACATACCCCTTGTCAGGGGTTTCTGCAACGTCGTTGAGAGTGAGAAGGGAGAAGAGAAAAAGAGCATTCATCACCCAAGTCATTCCTCATCATGTCTTGGTTAAACTGGCCGCAAAATGCTGCAGCAGAGGACACAAAGAGGACTTGCGCCGTGTCAAGAAAGAAGCCGCCTTTCTCTTCCTCTCTTTCTTTTTCACTCTCTCCCTGGACCCAAGGGCCAGGGTAAACATGAACACTGACAGACTCGTGCGAAAAATCTCTGAGCTCATTTTATTTGGAGGGAGGTGTGACAGACTACCGGCGAGGCGGATTCCTCAGTGGCAAGAGGTAGCGGACCCTCTTTACCCAAACACATTGGGAGATGTGCCCTGACATGCTCCTTTAGCACCCTGTCAGAAGACTACCAGGCCCCTCCTAATAAACCTCCCTGAAAAGGACTTAGCCAGCGTCGAAGAGCAACAAGAAAACAAGATGTGGGCAAACCAAACAGACCTTTACAAAGCCCTGGACATGGAGTAAAGAGAGTGAAGAAAGAGAGTAAAGAGCAGGAAAGGAGAGGTGATTGGGAGTCGGAACACAATTTTGAACACAATCTCTACAGCTCCGAAAACAGAGCCGAACTGTATTTCATGTGTGTAGACTCTTGTAGAAGCAATTTCTTTCAATCCTGTCAGAAGAATGCTACTGTGCTAATTGTGTCGCCTTGTGGATTTCAGTCACAATATAAATGTGACATATTTAACTAATTATGTTTGTTTTTTACGTACAGTTAAAAAAGGGGCAAAGTAGCTTTTTGTGATCAAGATTAATTCATCACTCTCTCCGAAAAGGGTTATTTTATTTATTTGTTTTTATTATTATTATGTTTATTTTTGTTGATTTTACAGAATTGCTGTCCATGGCTTGTCCATGGAAATGGATAATAAAGTATCGTATTACATCCTATTGTATTGTGTATTGTATCTATTATCGTAAAATATCAAATATTGTATATCGCATCATATGTTTGGGCCTGTCACACAAACAACAGAGCAACTGATGACATACTAGCTGGCCTAAAAGTGATGAGAGTACATGTGAGTGTGTTGAGTGTGGGTCAGTGAGGAGCTGACCGTATTCTAGACTGAAGGCCCAGTGGAGGCATCTGTAGTGGGGGTGAGACATTCTGACACGGCCGCGATAATACAGTCCACACACTGGCTTAGCAAAGGCAGGAAGTATATGAGGAATTCAAAAACCAAAACAATTTACTCTGACCTGAAGAGGTGAAAGACGCCTCTTCTAATACTTTGAAAATGATTTAAACCTCGTAAAAATAATACATGTTTAATATATTTTTTGAAATGTCCATTAGTATTTCCTGGGCTAGTGCAATGTTCTCTGCATTATTTAGATTTGATATGCTCTAATTGTGTCCAGAACTCGCATGATCGAACTCATTCAATAGGTGTCATTGGGTCCGTCTTTACTGACCACATCGAGTCAGGACCTTGGAATTAACATCTCACCTCCAAGAGGGAAAGATCAACGGAGCACCAGCGGGATATCATTCAGGATGTCAAGTAGGTGGCTCAGAGATCAAACACTAGACGTTAGTGGGGGTGTTGCTGGGCTTGCGTCCCAAATGGCACTCTATTCCCTATAACGATTTTGATCTCGGATGGGTAGTGTTTGATCTCTGGTCAAAAGTATTGAACTAAGTAAGGAATAGGGTGCTATTTGGGATGCAGCCTGGTATCTGAGTGTGAACTATTTCACAGGCTGAGCTGACATGGCTGGCGTGGACCAGAGAAGAGCACTCTCTCTCACTTTCTCTCTTTCTCTCTCTCTTTATAGAAGAGATTAACTGTGAATGGGCAACTATATTGTCTTATATAAATCGTATAATCTGATAAACAAGAACACAATGAATGGTGCTGATTGCTTAAAGTCTTATCTCATTTAAAATAACTATTTAAATTGCTACATTTTTCATGTGATGTGATTGATTCAGTGTAAAAATGGTGCAAGTTTTATTGGTGGTGAAGTTCATGTAATTGTTTTGTTAGGAGCAGAACACTGAGTTCCCTGAGAAATTGTCAAATACACTTCGTTTTAGTCCACAGAAAACAGAATGTAATGAAATTCTCAGACCGGTGTCCAGTCTTACAACTGTGTAGTACATGAGGTTCAAATGTTACTCCTTCACACTTGTTTAACACTTGGCCAGAGACCTGACGGACAGCTTCCGTGGTGCGCTGTGTGTTGGACAGCTCCCAGTGGATGCCAAGCGGCCATTTTGTGTCAACTGTGTCCACTGTGTCGTACCTCCTCAGAGAACGAGTCCAGGGAAGAAACCTTTGTCCCCCTCTAAAGCAGGAGCAGAAACTGGGTTAAACGGTCCAATGAGAAATGTATTTACAGGTACCGGTACCATGGAAATGAAGGTTATCTTGGCTCTAAAAAGAGGGGGCTGAGATGAAGGGGACAGGGAAAGGTTAAAGGTGTGTGGGGTAAATGGAAATGTAGATAGTATTTTAGATTAGGACTTAATGAATGGATTCAAAAGGGGAAGGGAGGAGAGAGGGAGTGGTCAATAATTCATAAATTCTTCAATTGAAAGATAAAAGCCAAATAGATCATCCAGCCATTCATTCTCTGTGGAATTGTCTTAATTGGAATTCAATGTAGTGGTGTGTGTGTGTGTGTGTGTGTGTGTGTGTGTGTGTGTGTGTGTGTGTGTGTGTGTGTGTGTGTGTGTGTGTGTGTGTGTGTGTGTGTGTGTGTGTGTGTGTGTGTGTGTGTGTGAATTAGTGTGTGTGGTGGGAGGGGGGACATTGGACCCCCTTTTTTAAATTCCTTCGCCTCTGTAGTCTGCCTGATGGGCTCTCAAATACATTCCGCTTGAGCCCCGAGCAGACTTAGATACACTTGTCACATAATCAAATGTGAAATACAAAGTACTGTATGCTGAAAGGGGCGAGGGACTTTATTCTAAGGGAAAGGGGGGAAATAATTTACTTTTTTCTCTCTCTCCAGCAGCTCTAGTTCCAGCCAGTCGCTTGCTGCTTTCATGTCATTTAGATGAGTGGTTAATAAGGCGGAGCGTTAAAGGGATTATGATCCTGTTGGGCCGTGGCCGGGAGGGGGAGAGGCGTGGTGGGGGTAATGCTTCTGAAGAAGGTTTTTGGGGGCTGGTGGGGTGTATATCACTGGGCTGGGGGGGCTAGGGGGGTACGGTGCATGGACAGAGGGGAGAGTATCCTCCTCACTGTCAAGACTCATTTAGCCAGAACTAAGCAGTCCAATAGGCCCTGAGCTTCTCCAATTATAAGAAATATCCAATATCGTATTCTGGGCCAGAGGGGATTTTCCCTAAAGACCCTCCATGATATCTCCTCTCCTCCCTGCTTTGCGTTAATGAAGACCCCTCAAAAAGTTGGCCAATCTGGGCTAGGTGTTGAGAGGTATTGGCAAGCCAGCAGGGGAGTCCTGGGGATTGGGGTTTGGGATTGGGATAGGCAGGGGGAAGAAAAGGAGGAATCTTTGGGCTCCAAATCTTCTGCCCTGGCCCTGTGGAGATTTACAGGTCCCTGTGCTGGAAATCCAAAAAAATAAAGCTTAAGAAAAATAAGGCTCCTGAAAACTTAGCATTGTTACACTTTAGGACAGTACAGTGTGGTTTGACAGTGAAAAGTAGGTGAGCTATCAAAGGCTTGCTATGGAAAGAGGCTCTTACAGGTATGCTTTACCAGAGAAGACCTGTCACCAGTCTCTCAGAGGTGTCAGAATGTCACCTAGTATGTATCTAAGGAAGAGGAAGGGTTAAATTAAAGCAAACTTCTCCCTGCAGAGTCTTACCATAAGAGACACAGATTCTCAGTCGCCATGGCTGGTCGCTTGCCATTGGCTGCCATCCTCCCGACGCCTTCCTTCTGCAGGCGAGCCACTTCTTTGCTAGAGCCCATTTTCCGCAATCTGCGTGGATCAGCTCCCTCTCGCTCACGCTCCCAGCTCGCTCTGCCAAGAACGAAGAAGACACAAGCCTTCTACTTTCTCCCCCAACCCCACCCCACCACAACCTCGCCACCCCACCCCCGACTCACAGCACCCGGCACCCAGCTCCTTCTTCTCCTTCTTAAACACATCTTTAATTCACACAACTTTGAAGTGGCACTCTGGCAAATGCACTCAATCAATTATAAATGAAATAATCTCCTTATGATATTAGAGATTTTGAAAAGTCTAAGAAATACCGGGAGATTAGAGAGCCCAAATCAGTTTTAGCGGTATCTAAAGTGACAGCAGGAGAATCATTGGAAGGAGCGGGTAGAAACTTAAAATGATTATGTAGATCTGTGTCACCACCGAATGTTTCTAAAATCCCCGCTGGATCTACCGCGACGGAGGAAACAGATTATTCCCTGGCCTTATTTAAAAGGGCTGCAGCGCTTAAGTGGCTTTTCAAAAGGAAACATTTATATAGATATACCATATATTTACGGCTATGACTACTCCCTCTCTTGACTATGGCTACGTTTTCCATGAACATGTCCAGTGATTTTTTTGTCACACTTACAAAGTTTGCATAGAAAATAGATGCGACAATTACCTGCTAGGTTGCATTTCAATTCAACTATCTTGTGTTGATAAAAACAGCTGGATGTAATGAAGTCACAATGTATGCCCTCCCACCTATCTGTTTCATGTCTCAGGTAGCCCGCAAAAGCCAGCATGTGTAGAATGCAATAATTTACTAATATTTGCCATATAATAATTCTCATGTGCCAACGTGGTGAAACTTGCCAGCCAACCAGAAAAGCAAGGCGTAGCAATTCAGGCATTCTTGAAAGTCAGGAACATCCTTGTCCTGAAAAGAGGCATTGTTTTTATTTGTTGAAAAAAATACATTTGCAAGCAGTAGGCATTTAGAATGAAATGTGGAGTGGAGCTTTAAAGTTACGCGCTGACATCACGTGCCCTGGCAATCATCATTTCCTCAAATAAAACAGTTTCCATCATAATTTTTCAAAATAAAGAAAGTGTGACAAAAGATAGACCCACCCGTCAAACGGATAAAAATGTTGTTGATCTTTAGAAAAGGTATCCTATATCTGCCGTTTCTATTACACGTCGCAATGTTGTTGTTTGTTTGTGAATACACCTGGGTCAATGGAAACCTGCCTAATGACCTCAGCCACTTCTAGCAGCCCTAAAGATCCGCCCCTTTTTTCAATTTTCGCCTAAAATGACACACCCAAATCTAACTGCCTGTAGCTCAGGCCCTGAAGCAAGGATATACAAATTCTTGGTACCATTTGAAAGGAAACACTTTGAAGTTTATGGAAATGTGAAAGGAATGTATTAGAATATAACACAATAGTTCTGGTAAAAGATAATACAAAGAAAATATTTTTTCTGTACCATCATCTTTGAAATGCAAGAGAAAGGACATAATGTACTATTCCAGTCCAGGTGCAATTTAGATTTTGTCCACTGCCCAAATGTGCCTAATTTGTTTATTAATGACTTTTCATGTTCAAAATTGTGCACTCTCCTCAAACAATAGCATGGTATTCTTTCACTGTAATAGCTACTGTAAATTGGACAGTGCAGTTAGATTAACAAGAATGTAAGCTTTCTGCCAATATCAGATATGTCTATGTCCTGGGAAATGTTCTTGTTACTTACAAGCTCATGCTAATCGCATTAGCCTACATTAGCTCAACCATCCCGTGGAAGGGACACCGATCCCAAAGAAGTTTTTAAGTATCATATTTTACCCCTTAGGCACAGTCAGAGTATTACATGACCATGTATTGTAATGTCTTATAGAAATATTTCAGTTGAAGTTTATAGCAGTGCTCCTAAATGAGACAGAATCGAGTTAAACAGGAAATATTGCTAAACTTCAACATAGTCTCATTAGAATATGTAAACATAGTGACATTTAACCATTGTAGTTATGTGACATAAGCTGACATATTTGTTCATTTAGGGTTATTTTTCAGTATGCAACAAGGAATTGACACAGAGGGGAAGTACCAATAAGGTGAGTGATCTGACATGTCTGGTCCAATGAAATTACTTTGTGTGAGAGGATTGTGGGGTCAGAGTGCGATGGTAACTTGGCAACCAGTGTCAACATGCCCTACCATGTTTTTTCACGCTGGGCAAAAACTGGTAGAATCAATGTTGTTCACACTTCATTTCAAATGAAATGAAAAAATGCAATGTGATGACTTTGAATCAATGTGGAAAACTGATTGGATTTGAAAAAGGCCATCAACCTAAGGGAATTTCGTCTTTTTTTAACCAAAATTTTAACCTAAATCCAATGAAATGGTGAAATGTTTTTTATTTCACGTTCAATTCACGTTAGTCAACCAAATTTGTATCAAAACTAGACGTTGAACTGACGTCTGTTCCCAGTGGGTATTATGGCATTCATATTATAAAGTCCCAGTTGACAGACATTCCTAATTTGGATGCCGTACAGTACTACTAGTTTCAGTCTTAGCTGAATATATCCTCCATGACCATTACTCACAATGTTAAAAAATTTAATTATGGCCCAGTGCACATTTATTTTCTATCATGCTGTGGTTCATTCATCTTTGATTACACCTTTCAGATGATATAAATTAGCCCTATCCACTGCGTATAGGGTTGATGGATGGCAGAGAACGATATGAAACACACTGATCAATATCATGGATTCGGCTCTGTGTTCCAAGGCTACTCCGCTCAGCCAATTCACATGTTTCTAATTTCTGCTGCGAGCCTCTGAGTCCATGCAATATATTGTTCCATTTAAACTGTGCAGCTGTACATACTGAATCTTAACTAAACTGCACTGATGATGGTCTTATGACGATGATAAGGTGTAGGGATGTCCTAAAATGTACACCGTACAAAATATTCCTCCAGTTATCCCAGTCAGTTCAAGAATCGTGGATGTAAGGCCGTACTGTATATATATCAAGCGTCTCCGAGTAGGAGTGCTGATTTAGGGTCAGTTTTGCCTTCTAGATTACAATGGATACAATTATATGGACAGGCTGACACGCTTGATACATACGGCTCCTGAAGTCACTCAGTATCCCCTATTATCTCCCTCTTTTTCTTTCTTCTTACCTCATCCTCACTCTCTGAATCCCTGCTAGTCTGAGGGGTTCTGTCCTGCAGTGAGCCTGCCTCAGATCCTTTATCCTTCCCTATGGATCACTTTGATTCCCCAGGAAAGTCCTGTCTATTGTCAACATTCCATCTTTAGTAAGAAAAAGCAGAAATCAATGGAAGGCTAAGAATAGGCTAAGAGTCCCTGGGGGGTCAGGCTTCAGAGGTCGTTGACGAAGGTGTCGAAGGTGAACACCTAACAAGCTTGTGGGGATGCTGACAGGTAACAGAAAACGTCCGTAATGGCCCTGTAAATGCCTGGAAGGGAGGGTAAAACAGGAATGATGAGGCCCCGTACACACTCAAGTTGTACAACTGATGTAGAATGCATTTGGCACAACTGTTGGAATACAACAGAGAGTTTTTCAGTACAAAAAATAATAATAACACAAGTATTGTGTAAACATTTCTGTGCAGACAAAATCTCCATTGTATCACGTATCAGTTGTATCACAACCATCGTGTTATGTGTTGTATATCAATTGTACTGCCTGAGTGTGTAGAGACTGGACATTGAGAGGCTGGATTTTGTCCGGTTGTTGATGTTTTCCAAACCACATCAAAGTACACTCATTCATATAACTGACCAAATTATTCAAACTCACTGTCAGGCTCAGTGATTTTGGATCCACTAGAAGGGTTGATCTAATACAAACTTGTCACATTGCAAGCAACTCCATGTTATTTCAAACCAAAATGAGGTCCTGCCCTTTTTAAAGCTCTGTCTCACCCATCTTCAAGACACGTATTAATACCCCAGTGCTCTCTATGTGAAATAAAAAATATGAATGAATGCATTTGTGGCTGAGTGAGGAGGAGGCAGGGTTAAAGAGATTGACATCTTCATGTTTGAGTAATTAGCACCACTTGAGGCCTGAAGAGAGGGGTGGGCGACTCTCTCATGGCTGTCTCGTTGTCGTGGTTAAACTGTGTGCCCTTGTTGATTGATGATGAAAAGAGAACATACACCCACACCTCTCTTGGGAGGATGGCAGAATGTGCGTGTGTGTCCAGAGACCCAGGCAGCTGGCCTCTATAGACACACACACACGCTCGCACACACACAGACAGCCCTGAAAGTATAATGAATAAGTAATAATGCATTATTCACACACATAAATCAGCATGGAGTGATAGCGATACACACACGCACACATGATGGAAGCTTGCACGCACGCACGCACGCACGCACGCACGCACGCACGCACGCACGCACGCACGCACACACACACACACACACACACACACACACACACACACACACACACACACACACACACGCACGATGCAAGCTTGCACGCACGCATGCTCACACACACATGCAAATGATGCAAGATTGCACGCACGTACACACACACATTCACATGACGCAAGCACATACACATGTCCACCCCCCCATGCAAACACACATTACTTTATCATAACTGTGACAGGACTAGCAAGTCATATCCCCATTTATGTTATTTTCCTGCACTGTCATCAGATCCTCAGTCTCTCCCCAGAGAGTTCCCTCTTCATTCATATTCATGAGCTTTACGTGATATGTCCCCAAGGGCCCTTCTACAGGGGGCCACAAGAGGCCCCTGGGACAACCAATACCAACAAATCATTACAGACACACACATTGTGTTACTGTATTTGTACGATTTTACTATAGGCCTAAACGGGATTTTGAATGGCTAAATAACTAAATGTTGGCCTTCTTCTTATAAGGTTTTTAAAAAACAAATAACATAATTGTGAATGACAACATCTAACCCAAACCCTTATCCTACCCCTTATCCTAAACCAGGTTCACATCCAAATCCCTACCCTCCCCATACACTGATAGATCATACTCTTTCCCTTCTTTGAGCCCTAACCTCTCTTTCGTTATTCATGTTTTAGTTTAGTCTGATGTTTTGTTTTGACTCAGTTTTTTTTGTTTTTCTTTCCATTTCTAAAATTGTAAAGCGACTTTGGTTCCGTCAAAAGCGCTATATAAGTCCCACGTATTATTATTATTATTGTGAAATCAACTGTACTTAAATGACCCAGTATGAAAACGTCTAAATATTGACGGAGGAGTGGAAAAATTCCAAGCCAACGTATTTAGAGACAATTACGTACCATTCTTTTTTCTAACATGAAGCTGCAGAATTCCCCTTACATGCCTTTCTCATGGTTCACCGCCCTGTTCCAGCCCTACAGGCAGCTAATCAACTGATCATTAGGAACAGATAAGTAAACAAAGATATCCATTATCCATCAGCTGTGCCCAGCTCCCCGCTGTGCTGTGTGTGTGTATGTGTGTGCGTGCGTGCGTGCATGTGGGATTATCTAACGAGGAGACAGCAGTGCTCACTCCTGGGGTCCCCAGTGATGATCTGACAGGCCAACCAAAGTCTCTTTACATGGCCAGTTGGGCCCAGCAAGACTCCTTTCAGTCTCTAGCCAGGCAAAGTGTGTGTGTGTACTGTATGTGTGTGGGTGCATGCCTGGGTGCGTGCGTGGTTCAGACGATTGGGGTGGAGGGTTTAGTGCAGTGGGGTAGAACAAGAAATTGGTGCCAGGGGAGGGCATAGCTGAGCTGTCAATATCACCAAATGCCTAATGATCCTAGCTGCAGTCTTAAGGTGGATGAGGCCTATGCACAAATACACACACAATTTTTAGAGTTTCCAGACTGTGGTGCCATAGAATTACACATAGAGGAATTGGCGGATCTCTGTATACTGTAAAATTGTTCTGGCAATAAACTTGAATACACACATTACAATAAATGTAGATTACTTTTCATATGTTATTTTTCCTTGTTTCTGGTGATCCACTACAATAAATGTAGACTACTTTATTGTTTTCCCTTTATTTAACAAGGCAGGTCAATTAAGAACAAATTCTTATTTATAATGATGACCAACCGAGAGGAAAAAGGCCTTATCTGGGGACAGGGGATTAAAAATGTAGGACAAAACACACGTCACGACAAAAGAGACACCACAATACTATATAAAGAGACACCTAAGACAACAACACAACATGGCAGCAACACAACATGGCAACAACACAACAAGGTAGCAACACAACATGGCAGCAGCACAACATGGTAGCAACACAACATGACAGCAGCACAACATGGTAGCAACACAACATGACAACAGCACAACATGGTTGCAACACAACATGGCAGCAGCACAACATGGTAGCAACACAACATGACAACAACACAACATGGTTGCGACACAACATGGTAGCAGCACAAACATGGTACAAACATTGTTATGCACAGACAAAAATCACAAAGGAGAAATAGGTAGCGTCAACAATACATCACGCGAAGCAGCCACAAGTGTCAGTAAGAGTGTCCATGATTGAGTCTTTGAATGAAGAGACTGAGATAAAACTGTCCAGTTTGAGTGTTTGTTGCAGCTCGTTCCAGTCGCTAGCTGCAGCGAACTGAAAAGAGGAGCGACTCAGTGATGCATGTGCTTCGGGTTCTTTAATTTAACAGAATGTGACTGGCAGAAAGGGTGCTGTATCTGGAGGATGAGGGTTGCAGAAGGTACAGTGGGAAGAAAAAGTATGTGAACCCTTTAGAATTACCTGGATTTCTGCATAAATTGGTCAAAAAGTCACAACAATAGACAAACACAGTCTGCTTAAACTAATAACACACAAACAATTATAATTTGTCATGTCTTTGTTGAACACACTGTGTAAACATTCACAGTGTACTTAACTTCTGTTGAGATTCAATTGGCGGACAGATAGCCTTACATTCTCCTGCAACCAGGAGATAAACTTGGGAATTCATTTTTCTGTCGATGATAGCAAGCTGTCCAGGCCCTGAGGCAGCAAAGCAGCCCCAAACCATGATGCTCCCTCCACCATAGTTTACAGTTGGGATGAGGTTTTGATGTTGGTGTGCTGTGCCTTTTTGTCTCCACACATATTGTTGTGTGTTCCTTCCAAACAGCACAACTTTAGTTTCATCTGTCCACAGAATATTTTGCAATATTTTTGGAACATCCGGGTGCTCTTTTGCGAACTTCAGACGTGAAGCAATGTTTTTTTTGGACAGCAGTGGCTTCTTCTGTGGTGTCCTCCCATGAACACCATTCTTGTTTAGTGTTTTACGTATCATAGACTCGTCAACAGAGATGTTAACATCTTCCAGAGATTTCTGTAATTCCTTAGCTGACACTCGAGGATTCTTCATTACCTCATTGAGCATTCTGCGCTGTGCTCTTGCAGTCATCTTCGCAGGACGGCCACTCATAGGGAGAGTAGCAACAGTGCTGAAATTTCTCAATTTATAGACAATTTGTCCCTTTCCAGCTTTATGCAAGGTAACAATTCTTAATCTTAGGTCTGAGATCTCTTTTGTTCGAGGCAGGGTTCACATCAGGCAATGTTTCTTGTGAATAGCAAACTCATATTTTGTGAGTGTGGGGCAAGGCAGCTCTAACCAAAATCTCCTATCGCGTCTCATTGATTCGACTCGGTTAGTTCGGTTAGTTGACTCCTGACTCCAATTAGCTTTTGGAGAAGTCATGAGTAAAGGGGTTCACATACTTTTTCCCAACCTACACTGTGAATGTTTAAATTATGTATTCAATACAGACAAGAAAAATACAATAATTTGTGTGTTATTAGTTTAAGCAGACTGTGTTTGTCTATTGTTGTGACTTTGATGAAGATCAGATAATATTTTATGTCAAATTTATGCAGCAATACAGGTAATTCCAACTGGTTCACATACTTTTTCTTGCCACTGTATCTCAGATAGAGGGGAGTGAGGCCTAAGAGGGTTTTATAAATAAGAATCCTAGTCAATCAATCAACAATATACATATTTAGCTCACAATCTGTGGACACTATGCGATTAGAATGGTTCAAAATGTATGTAAAACATCACAGCACAGTTGAAAAATATATGACACATGGAAACCAAACAAGGGTGGTCTACGGTGATAAGTGGGATGGGCTGAGAGTAGCTGAGGGGTGGGATTAAAGAGCTCATGATCGGTAATGGTATTATTGAAAACACTACATATAATATAATGTATAATGGAGTAAAATCTAATGTATCACAACTTAGGATATGACCCAGATGCAGACACAGGAGGTGGATGGTAAAGTTCTCAGATGATTTATTGTAAACAGGGGGCAGGCAAAGGGCAGGTCGAGGACAGGCAGGGATTCGTGATCAGGTCAGAATCAGGCAGGCACAGGACGGCAGGCAGGCAGGCTCGGGGTCAGGGCAGGCAGAGGTTTGCAATCAGGTCAGAGTCAGGCAAATACAGGACTCCAGGCAGGCTCGGGGTCGGATTCACTTGGACATGTAGACTTTGGGGTTCTCTGGGATTCCTCGGAGGTGAGGTGAGAATCGAGGGCAAGCGAGGGCGACAGGGCCCAGATTCCCTGTCCCTCCTATGTTCTCGTAGCCACCCATCGATCCGGATGGTAAAGGCTATGAGGGAGGCAAGGTCCATGGGCAGCTCCTGGGCTGCGAGCTCATCTTTGATCACCTCCAATAATCCATGTCAGGAATTGTGAAAAACTGAGTTTAAATGTCTTTGGCTGAGGTGTACAGTGAGAGAAAAAAGTATTTGATCCCCTGCTGATTTTGTACGTTTGCCCACTGACAAAGAAATGATCAGTCTATAATTTGAATGGTAGGTTTATTTGAACAGTGAGAGACAGAATAACAAAAACAAAATCCAGAAAAACACATGTGAAAAATGTTATAAATTGATTTGCAATTTAATGAAGGAAATAAGTATTTGACCCGTCTGCAAAACATGACTTAGTACTTGGTGGCAAAACCCTTGTTGGCAATCACAGAGGTCAGACGTTTCTTGTAGTTGGCCACCAGGTTTGCACACATCTCAGGAGGGATTTTGTCCCACTCCTCTTTGCAGATCTTCTGCAAGTCATTAAGGTTTCGAGGCTGACGTTTGGCAACTCAAACCTTCAGCTCCCTCCACAGATTTTCTATGGGATTAAGGTCTGGAGACTGGCTAGGCCACTCCAGGACCTTAATGTGCTTCTTCTTGAGGCACTCCTTTGTTGCCTTGGCCGTGTGTTTTGGGTCATTGTCATGCTGGAATACCCATCCACGGCCCATTTTCAATGCCCTGGCAGATGGAAGGAGCTTCTCACCCAAGATTTGACAGTACATGGCCCCGTCCATCGTCCCTTTGATGCGGTGAAGTTGTCCTGTCCCCTTAGCAGAACACCCCCAAAGCATAATGTTTCCACCTCCATGTTTGACATGGGGATGGTGTTCTTTGGGGATGGTGTCATAGGCAGCATTCCTCCTCCTCCAAACACGGTGAGTTGAGTTGATGCCAAAGAGCTCCATTTTGGTCTCATCTGACCACAACACTTTCACACAGTTGTCCTCTGAATCATTCAGATGTTCATTGGCAAACTTCAGACGGGCATGTATATGTGCTTTCTTGAGCAGGGGGGACCTTGCGGGCGCTGCAGGATTTCAGTCCTTCACGGCGTAGTGTGTTACCAATTGTTTTCTTGGTGACTATGGTCCCAGCTGCCTTGAGATCATTGACAAGATCCTCCCGTGTAGTTCTGGGCTGATTCCTCACCGTTCTCATGATCATTGCAACTCCACGAGGTGAGATCTTGCATGGAGCCCCAGGCCGAGGGAGATTGACAGTTATTTTGTGTTTCTTCCATTTGCGAATAATCACATGGCATCATGCTTGGCAATGGTCTTGTAGCCCATTCCAGCCTTGTGTAGGTCTACAATCTTGTCCCTGACATCCTTGGAGAGCTCTTTGGCCATGGTGGAGAGTTTGGAATCTGATTGATTGATTGCTTCTGTGGACAGGTGTATTTTATACAGGTAACAAACTGAGATTAGGGGCACTCCCTTTAAGAGTGTGCTCCTAATCTCAGCTCGTTACCTGTATAAAAGACACCTGGGAGCCAGAAATCTTTCTGATTGAGAGGGGGTCAAATACTTATTTCCCTCATTAAAATGCGAATCAATTTATAACATTTTTCACATGCGTTTTTCTGGAATTCTTTGTTGTTATTCTGTCTCTCACTGTTCAAATAAACCTACCATTACAATTATAGACTGATCATTTCTTTGTCAGTGGGCAAACATACAAAATCAGCAGGGGATCAAATACTTTTTTCCCTCACTGTATGTAAACTTCCGACAGTTGAAGTCGAAGGTTTACATACACTTACGTTGGAGTCATTAAAACCTGTTTTTCAACCACTCCACACATTTTTTGTTAACAAACTAAAGTTTTGGCAAGTCACTTAGGACATCTACTTTGTGCATGACACAAGTAATTTTTCCAACAATTGTTTACAGACAGATTATTTAACTTATAATTCACTGTATCACAATTCCAGGTCAGAAGTTTACATACGTTAAGTTGACTGTGCCTTTAAACAGCTTGGAAATTTCCAGACAATTATGTGATGGCTTTAGATGCTTCTGGTAGGCTAATTGACATCATTTGAGTCAATTGGAGGTGTACCTGTGGATGTATTTCAAGACCTACCTTCAAACTCAGTGCCTCTTTGCTTGACACCATGGGAAAATCAAAAGAAATCCGCTAAGACCTCCGAAAAGATTTTGTAGACCTCTGGTTCATCCTTGGGAGAAATTTCCAAACGCCTGAAGGTACCACTTTCATCTGTACAAACAACAGTACGCAAGTATAAACACCAAGGGACCACGCAGCCGTCATACCACTCAGGAAGGAGACGCATTCTGTCTCCTAGAGATGAATGCACTTTGGTGCGAAAGTGCAAATCAATCCCAGAACAACCGCAAAGGACCTTGTGAAGATGCTGGAGGAAACAGGTACAAAAGTATCTATATCCACAGTAAAATGAGTCCTATATCGACATAACCTGAAAGGTCTCTCAGCAAGGAAGAAGCCACTGCTCCAAAACCGCCATAAAAAAAGCCAGACAACAGTTTGCAACTGCACATGGGGACAAAGATCGTACTTTTTGGAGAAATGTCCTCTGGTCTGATGAAACGAAAATATAACTGTTTGGCCATAATGACCATTGTTATGTTTGGAAGAAAAAGGGGGAGGCTTGCAAGCCGAAGAACACCATCCCAACCGTGAAGCACGGGGGTGGCAGCATCATGTTGTGGGGTTGCTTTGCTGCAGGAGGGTCTGGTGCACTTCACAAAATAGTTGCCATCATGATGAAGGAAAATTATGTGGATATATTGAAGCAACATCTCAAGACATCAGTCAGGAAGTTAAAGCTTGGTCGCAAATGGGTCATCCAAATGGACAATGACCCCAAGGATACTTCCAAAGTTGTGGCAAAATGGCTTAAGGACAAAAAGTCAAGGTATTGGAGTGGCCATCACAAAGCCCTGACCTCAATCCTATAGAAAATGTGTGGGCATAACTGAAAAAGCGTGTGCGAGCAAGGGGGCCTACAAACCTGACTCAGTTACACCAGCTCTGTCAGGAGGAATAGGCCAAAATTCACCCAACTTATTGTGGGAAGCTGGTGGAAGGCTACCCGAAATGTAAACAATTTAAAGGCAATGCTACCAAATACTAATTGAGTGTATGTAAACTTCTGACCCAATGGGAATGTGATGAAAGAAATAAAAGCTGAAATAAATCATTCTCTCTGCTATTATTCTGACATGTATGTAAACTTCCGACTTCAACTGTACATATATATATATATATTCAGTACGTTGGGAAAGTATTCAGACCCCTTGACTTTTTCTAAAATGCTCAAATTGATTAAATTGAATATTTCCCTCATCAACCTACACACAATACCCCATAATGACAAAGCAAAAATACGGTCATCCAACTCTGAATTCCACTGACTCGGAATTCCACTGAAAGATCACCATTACCTGCCTATCTATAAATTACATCTCCGTAATCTAGCATGGGTAGGATGGTCATCTGAATCAGGGTTAGTTTGGCAGCTAGGTAATATTTTTTTTTTTAAGTATCAACCAGTGGGTCTTGTGCCGGGAATACAAAGATGGCCAGTTTACAGGAGTGATGTGTCCTATAAGGAGCATTGGTGGCAAATCTGATGGCCGAATGGTAAAGAACATCTAGCTGCTAGAGAGCACCCTTACCTGCCTATCTATAAATTACATCTCCGTAATCTAGCATGGGTAGGATGGTCATCTGAATCAGGGTTAGTTTGGCAGCTAGGGTGAAAGAGGAGCGTTTACGATAGTGGAAACCAAGTCTAGATTTAACCTTAGCCTGCAGCTTGGATATGTGTTGAGAGAAGGACAGTGTACTGTCTAGCCATACTCCCAAGTACTTTTATGAGGTAACTACCTCAAGCTCAAAACCCTCAGAGGTAATAATCACACTGGGAGGCATTCTTCTTACCGAACCACATTACCTTTGTTTTGGAGGTGTAAGGTTAAGGGCAGAGAAAGCTTGTTGGACACTTTTGTTGTAGAGTGTTCAACACAAAATCCGGGGAAGGACCAGCTGAGTATACGACTCTACCATCTGCATATAAATGAATGAGAGAGCTTCCTACTGCCTGAGCTATGTTCTTAATGTAAACTGAGAAGAGCGTGGGGCCTATGATTAGAACCAGGAACAGAAACCCTGTGTACTCCCTTGATGACAGGCAGTGGCTGAGACAGCAGATGTTCTGACTTTACTCTTTGAGAGAGGTAGTTAGCAAACCAGGCCAAAGACCCCTCGGAGACACCAATACTCCTTAGCCAACCCACAAGAATGGAATGGTCTACCGTATCAAAAGCTTTGGCCAAGTCAATAAAGATAGCAGCACAACATATTCTTAGAGTCAAGGGCAGTGGTGACATCATTTAGGATGTTTAAGGTTGCAGTGACACATCCATAACCTGAGCAGAAACCAGATTACATACCAGAGAGAATACTAGAGACATCAAGAAAGCCGTCAATAAAGTTTTTCTAACACTTTTGATAAACAGGGCAAGACAGAAATTGGCCTATAGCGATTAGGAATAGGATCAGCTTGATCTCCCCCTTAGAATAAAGGACGGTTATGTTTCCGGTGATCCATTTGAGCAGGTATCAAGGTTAAGTGGATGGCTAAAAGGTTTCTGTGGAGATACTGAAGCCCTCAGGCCAACTCATACAGTAATTTCTTAATCACTATTTCCACACTGGCTTGTTTGCTCTACAGAGGCCTTCACAGCACTATAATTAGAGCCAAATGGCTGGGAGCATACCTGGTTAGTATGTGACCAACCAGGGTTCGAAACCCCGGTCTCCTGCACACGTCACGACTGTATATACCCGCTAAGCTCGGGGAGCTAACACAAGGCTTCAGGTTTCAGGCAAGGTTATACCATAAAATAACATATTTACTGAAATGTACCATTGCACCTAGGGTTGTAAAATGTTGATAACTTCCCAAAAATGTCCAGGTTTTTCAAAAATCCTGCTTGTAAGATTCCTGGAATATGCAGGGAATGAGCAGAAAATCGGTGAAGTTACCAGCATTTTGCAACCCTAATTGCACCAGAATACAGCAGATTTCTTAACATCCCCAGCCATCCTACAATCTAAGCTTGATGCCCTCAATCTCACACAAATTATCAATGAACCTACCAGGTACAACCCCAAATCCGTAAACATGGGCACCCTCATAGATATCATCCTAACCAACCTGCCCTCCAAATACACCTCTGCTGTCTTCAACCAGGATCTCAGCGATCACTGCCTCATTGCCTGCATCCGTAATGGGTCTGCGGTCAAACGACCACCCCTCATCACTGTCAAACACTCCCTAAAACACTTCAGTGAGCAGGCCTTTCTAATCGACCTGGCCCGGGTATCCTGGAAGGATATTGACCTCATTCCGTCAGTGGAGGATGCCTGGTTATTCTTTAAAAGTGCTTTCCTCACCATCTTAAATAAGCATGCCCCTTTCAAAAAATGTAGAACCAGGAACAGATATAGCCCTTGGTTCACTCCAGACCTGACTGCCCTTGACCAGCACAAAAATATCCTGTGGCGTACTGCATTAGCATCGAATAGCCCCCGCGATATGCAACTTTTCAGGGAAGTTAGGAACCAATATACGCAGGCAGTTAGGATAGGATAGCTTTTTCAAACAGAAATGTGCATCCTGTAGCACAAATCCCAAAAGTTCTGGGACACTGTAAAGTCCATGGAGAATAAGAGCACCTCCTCCCAGCTGGCCATGCTTTCCACCTGGCTACCCCTACCCCAGTCAACAGCCCTGCACCCCCCCACAGCCCAAGCCTCCCCCATTTGTCCTTCAAGCTGATGTTCTGAAAGAGCTGCAAAATCTGTACCCCTACAAATCAGCCGGGCTAGACAATCTGGACCCTCTCTTTCTAAAATTATCCGCCAAAATTGTTGCAACCCCTATTACTAGCCTGTTCAACCTCTCTTTCGTATCGTCTGAGATCCCCAAAGATTGGAACGCTGCCGTGGTCATCCCCCTCTTCAAAGGGGGAGACACTCTACACCCAAACTGCTACAGTCCTATATCCATCCTACCCTGCCTTTCTAAGGTCTTCGAAAGCCAAGTTAACAAACAGATCACCGACCATTTTGAATCCCACTGTACCTATGCAATCTGGTTTCCGAGCTGGTCATGGGTGCACCTCAGCCACGCTCAAGATCCTAAACGATATCATAACTGCCATCGATAAGAGACAATACTGTGCAGATGTATTCATCGACCTGGCCAAGGATTTCGACTTTGTCAATCACCACATTCTTATCGACAGACTCAACAGCCTTGGTTTCTCAAATGACTGCCTCGCCTGGTTCACCAACTACTTCTCAGACAGTGTGTAAAATCGGAGGGCCTGTTGTCCGGACCTCTGGCAGTCTCTATGGGGGTGCCACAGAGTTCATTCCTCAGGCCGACTCTTTTCTCTGTATACGTCAATGATGTCGCTCTTGCTGCTGGTGATTCTCTGATCCACCTCTACGCAGACGACACCATTCTGTATACATCTGGCCCTTCTTTGGACACTGTGTTAACTACCCTCCAGACAAGCTTCAATGCCATACATCTCTCCTTCCGTGGCCTCCAACTGCTCTTAAATGCAAGTAAAACTAAATGCATGCTCTTCAACTGATCGCTGCCCACACCTGCCCGCCCGTCCAGCATCACTACTCTGGACGGTTCTGACTTAGAATATGTGGACAACTACAAATACCTAGGTGTCTGGTTAGACTGTAAACTCTTTTCCAGACTCACATTAAGCATCTCCAATCCAAAATGAAATCTAGAATCGGCTTCCTATTTCGCAACAAAGCATCCTTCACTCATGCTGCCAAACATACCCTCGTAAAACTGACTATCCTACCGATCCTTGACTTCGGGGATGTCATTTATAAAATAGCCTCCAACACTCTACTCAGCAAATTGGATGCAGTCTATCACAGTGCCATCCATTTTGTCACCAAAGCCCCATATAATACCCACCACTGCGACCTGTATGCTCTCGTTGGCTGGTCATCGCTTCATATTCGTTGCCAAACCCACTGTCTCCAGGTCATCTATAAGTCTTTGCTAGGTAAAGCCCCGCCTTATCTCAGCTCACTTGTCACCATAGCAGCACCCACCCATAGCACGCGCTCCAGCAGGTATATTTCACTGGTCACCCCCAAAGCCAATTCCTCCTTCGTCCGCCTTTCCTTCCAATTCTCTGCTGCCAATGACTGTAACAAACTGCAAAAATCACTGAAGCTGGAGACTCATATCTCCCTCACTAGCTTTAAGCACCAGCTGTCAGAGCAGCTCACAGATCACTGCACCTGTACATAGCCCATCTGTAAATAGCCCATCCAACTACCTCATCCCCATACTGTTATTTATTTTGCTCCTTTGCACCCCAGTATCTCTACTTGCACACTCATTTTCTGCACATTTATCACTCCAGTGTTTAATTCTATATTGTAATTATTTTGCCACTATGGCCTATTTATTGCCTTATCCTACTTCATTTGCACACACTGTATATAGACTTTTTCTATTGTATTATTGACTGTATGTTTGTTTATTCCATGTGTAACCCTGTGTTGTTGTTTGTTTCGCACTGCTTTGCTTTATATTGGCCAGGTTGCAGTTGTAAATGAGAACTTGTTCTCAATTAGCCTACCTGGTTAAATAAAGGTGAAATAAAAAAAAATTTAAATACTGATATATCAAATGCTCTGCTAAAATGATTTGACATTCCAAGTCTGTATTACTACAGTATGTACACCACTGTTTTCTTGGCAGGCATTTGATTTGAGTAAGGTGTTCTCCTCTAGGCTCCTCTCTCTGTTCCTTTCCTGTCTGTACACGCTTAGAAAAAATGGTTCCAAAAGGGTTGTTTGGCTGTCCACATAGGATAACCCTTTTTAGTTACAGGTAGGACACTTTTTGGTTCCAAGTATAACACTTTGGGGTTCCATGTAGAACCCTCTGTCTACCTGGAACTCAAAGGGGTTCTTCAAAGGGTTATCCTATGGGGACAGCCGAATAACCTTTTTTGTTTATAGATAGCATCTTTTTCTAAGAGTGTAGCTTCCATCCCTCCACTCAGACAGTGGTCAGTCAGTGGGTTAATGCAGGATGAGAACTATACATGCCAGCCGAGCTAAAGCCTTTAAAAAGGGCTCTTTGTAAGGACAAGGCATAAAGCCCAGATTAGGGGAACAACAATAAAACAATCCCTTATGTTCATTCCATAATACACTGTACAGTGGAGCTTATAGGGGTTTGGGCTTGAATAAACAGCTTCAGATAGCTAGGCTCTGTAGGCACTGTAGCTGAGGTTCAGGTCAATAGTGGGATCACACTTATTCTAAGAACTGTCTGCTTGGAGCCAAGGCTCATGGCGGATGAGTTAAGAGATAATCAGCAAATTTACTAGGAGTCAATGGTGGGGGTGAGGGGGTTCCTTAGGCCTACATTAGGAGCATACTTCAACCAAGTTCTCAGGTGTAGATAATTTATGCTATTCCTTCCAAGAGAGGAGCTTACACAGGTGCCGAAACCAGAGCTACTGTTCTGCTGTCGTATCTTTGTGATCAAAACGTGGTTCATATTGCAACTCTACAGTCACTTAAACTCAACAGATGAGCTTCAATTTTCTGAATGTCTGGGACCAGATAAACCTCTGATGCTGTAAAGCACTTCAGATCAGATTTAGCAGTAACAGACAGATGTAGAGGGCTGAGAGGTAGCTGGGGAGGGGGTATTATCATATTATTATCACACCGGTACAGTTTTACCCCATTCCTTTAATTGAGAAAAGACTTGGAGACGTTTCTTAGTGCTCCCAAATCAGATAAAACAGTAGGAGAAAATCATCTTCTCCATGTAAGTGTGCTAGTCTGCGCTCTGACACTGATACGCACCCAGAGAGGATTACATGTGGGTGGTAGGCTGGCTTTGGAGAGACTATGTGGAAGTTGGGGTATAAACTCACCCTGTACTTTTTCATACATATATTTCAATTTGTAAAACTAAATTGGAACATTTATAATGAAGATTCGTATCTCATATAACTTGTGCTATCGAGTTCAGATGATTGTTCTACAACGTTCTCCCCACAATCATGTTAAAGGGATAGTTCACCCAAATTTCTAAATTACATATTGGTTTACTTACCCTGTAAGCAGTCTGTGGACAAGGTAAGACAGATGAGGAAACCAATATGCAATGTTGTAATTTGGGTGAGTGTACACTAATTACGTTAACCAGAGCCTAAATGACACATAATTCACTGTCTACCCTGACATAACAGAACCTGCTGTTGGTCACCTCCCCCCCACCCACCTGTGGTGACTGTGTGACTGACTCTGGGGTACTGCTAGTCCCAGTGCAATCTCTCTCTTGCCCCTCTCTCCCCTGGTTGATCGTTTAATTACCCCAGATAAATCCATTGGCTATTTGTCAGGCTGTGCCAGTGTATCCTCCCTTCCTCCCTTAGTTCCCCCGCTACTCTCCCCTTCCTGGTTCTAACTAAGCCCCTGTAATGAAATACTAATCACCAGGTCCCTGACGAGCATCCCCAGCCCATTATCCCCTAATTACCCCACACTAGTAAAGGCCCAGATTCTGGCCAGCAGGGGGCACTCTGGGAAGTGTAGTTCGCACATAGTCGAAGTAGATCTCATGTGTTCTGTATTAATGTCTTATTAATTGTTTTTAAGGGATCAAATGTTTTCTGCCTTATCTGGCTATGTTCCTTTCTGTCAGATGTTCATTCAAATGGAGTTTAACTTAGCGACCATCTACCATCTCCTTGTCCAATGAAACCAAAACGGAGAGGCAGTTTGAAAGCCTGCTGACTGGGGGCAGTTTATGCATGGGACCAGAGAGATGCCGTCTTGTTCACAATCTCTACCTCCTGTCTGGGTCCAAATGGTTCTCCTGTGGACCATTTGGGCTGTGGCAGAAAATGTAATCCCGAACTCCCTACCTATCTCCTTCCCTCACAGAGTAATTTTCAGATGCTGCACTTAGGATTCGGGGTGAGTCAATATGGCGCAAAGATGAAAATTGGACTTGGCAGCCGATATGGAATGGGGTCAGGGGATTTGGTCTTGACACAAACAGACAGCATGTGTGAGGGGATACCTCTGGTTCAGAAGGGGGTCCAATAAAACAATGGAATTATGGCTGTATAATAGTCGAGGAATGTGATCCCAGTCTTTGCAACATGATATGGTAACTCCCCTAGATGTGTTCATATTCAAAAAATGTCTTGCAACATTTCCATAGCCTAGGGATACTCCACTAAGTTCACTCTGATGTAGAATTAACTGAAGTTCTTGGTTCAAACCTGGATTTGTGGGAGAGTTTGGACACAAGTCAAGGTGTGTCGTGGATTTGGGGTGATGAAGCAGATTCGCTAAACAGTGTGTGTGCTGGGACAGAAAAGTTCCCGTAGTCCCTTGTCTCGGACTGAGAAAAGAGCAAAGAAAAGGGTCCATATCACACAAAGTCGGCCATATTTAACATACAACTAACTACCTCAAGCAACAACAAAAAATGTAAACGATATTCACTTATTCACACTTATTTTTACTATAAACAATGTTAGACTAATGTTTTACCCAACTTTATTGGGGATCCTAAAGCATATGCTTGGGAAAAAAACACTCCATGGTCCTTTTGGGATCCTGGTGCCTGTTTTTTCGTCAGTGTGGAGGTGAAAGCCTGTCAGAAATGGTTAGCTTCTCCAGTGAAACTACTTCTTTGCATCTTATAGCTCGAGGTCCTGCCCTGTGTCTGCACAATTTCTTTCTATCCTCTTGTTCCTCTCCTTTTGTTTAGATAAAGCGAGGGATTAGGGAAGATTTGCCCCCATAAAGTAGTGGTTTGATAGGCTTTTATCCCTCCATGTTGCTAAAGCTGTGTTGCCCCTGGATTAGGCGGCTACAATAGGGGCCCTTGTGCTAGGCCGCAGCCCGAGGGGGACAACCAAACACTGGCTCAGGGAAAAAGGGAGGAAACAAACCTGCCAACTTCAATATGTCAAGTTGGCCAGAGAAACCGTTCACCAGAGTAGCTGTGGCGCATGTATGGTGGTCCGTAGGTTACGCAATATGGTTATATCTATATTCTACAGGGTCCATTGGATTAGTCAAACTCTTCCAGGGTGCCACCGCCACAGAATATCCATTACTACTACCCAATATGGGTTTAAATCAAAATATGCCCAAAATATGCCTATCTAGTTACACTTACTTTACATTGCGAATAGGGGTATCCGTGTCCTATTGATGTAGGTTATTGTAAGCATTGTAACACCAATGAATCTCAACCTGCCCAATAACGAGGCTATATACAAGGAGTACTGGTATGAGTGTGTGTGTGTGTGTGTGTGTGTGTGTGTGTGTGTGTGTGTGTGTGTGTGTGTGTGTGTGTGTGTGTGTGTGTGTGTGTGTGTGTGTGTGTGTGTGTGTGTGTGTGTGTGTGTGTGTGTGTGTGTGTGTGTGTGTGTGTGTGTGTGTGTGTGTGTGTGTGTGGCATCAATATGCATGTATGTGTTTCGTGTGTGTGAGCGCATGTAGTGTGTGTGTGCTGGAGTGTCAGTGTAAATGTGTGTGAGTGTGTGGGTAGAGTCCAGTGAGTGTGCATAGAGTCAGTGTAAGGCATTCAGCGCAATAAAAGATCAATGCAATAGTCAAGGTAGCCATTTGATTAACTGTTATGCAGTCTTATAGCTTGGGGCAAAAGCTGTTCAGGTGCTTTTTTGTCACAATCTTGGCGCTCCGGTACCGCTTGCCATGCGGTAGCAGACTGAACAGACTATGGCTTGGGTGTCTGGGGTCTTTCGCAATTTTTCCCGGCCTTCCTCTTACACTGCCTGGTATAGAGGTCCTGGATGGCAGGGAGCTCGGCCCCAGTGATGTACTGGGCAGTCTGCACTACCCTCTGTACTGCCTTGAAATTGAGGGCGGTGCAGTTGCCATACCAAGCGGTGGTGCAGCCAGACAAGATGCTCTCAATGGTGCAGCTATAGAACTTTTTGAGGATCTGAGAGGCCATGCCAAATCTTTTCAACATCCTGGGGGGGAAGAGGTGCTGTTGTGCGTTCTTCACGGCCGTGCTGGTGTGAAAGGACCATGTTAAGTCTTTCGGGATGTGGACATGGAGGAACTTGAAGCTCTTGACCCACTCCACTACAGCCCCCTCGATGTGGATGGGGGCTTGCTCACCACTCCATTTCATGTAGTCCAAAAATAAAACAGAGGTTTCTATAAAGTAAAGGTGGTTTGTCCCCTTAAAGCAGGTATCTTACAGATGGGGGGAAATCTTTAAGGTGAAGGCCTTGCTAATAACATGTCTGAAAGATTACTCCTGGCAAGTTGCTTTGTTACTCTTGTCAAATAAGTCCCCAGGTAGTACTCAATTCTTCCCCATACATCAAAATGATTAATTTCGCCTAAATGAGCACAGGCCTGAATACCCTTGACTGAGAGCAGGTGAGGCTAAAAGCTAGAGGATTGGAAGAATAATGTATTCATGAAGTTGTGAAAACCTAATGATGACTCTGCTTTGAGAGACTCAACTTTCCACTAGATTTTATGCAAACTATCAGTCGAAACTGTGCTTAATTTTGTAGGTGTAAAAATTACACACGCTTGTGCATGATAAACATGATTAAACTGTAACCGAAAATCGTTTAGTGTTTGCATAGTGTTTTACCGCTCGAGTTGGTTTATGAAGGCATAGACTGCCAAAGTCCTGATATGACTGGATAAAGTTTTAGATCCTGAAAGCAGGCAGGCCTATGCGTCATTCAGAGATGATGGAGAGCAAAGACGATAATTCACGTCAGTCGAGGCTTATACATGATAAAGTCTGAAAGGAGCCGTTGCCGGGTATGCGGAGAACAATGAGCGCAAGTGCCAAATCCGTGGAAATCTGAGATGAATTTCGAAATAAGGGCTAGAAAAGTTAGAGGGTGTTAGGATGAGAGCGAGAGAGAGGATAGAGAGGATGGAGCCAGAGAGAGAGATGGGGGATAGATACCAGTGGTGGCAGTAATATTGCTCTAATAGGAGTACGTCTTCGTCGTTACACTTGGCTTTAAACACCTCAAACGCGCTGGACATTAGCCTGCATTAAGTTACGTGGAAAGCTGATTTGAGGAAGAGCAGCTGAGAGGAATGCCTTCTCGCTTTAATTGCTTTAGAAACGGTTTCCACAAAGAGACACTGCCCAGATTTACCTCCCGTTTAAGTTCTTATTTCTATCGGTTCACAAGTTAATCCGATTTCTCTCCCAGACCCAAACACTCAGTGATATATTGTGCTGACAAAAGACGGAGAGGAACAGAGGGTCGGCTTGAAGCATTAAAAACTTCCCCCAAAATAAGAACAAACAATTGGAAACGAATGTGCATTTATACGAATTAAGTCACAAATCTGTTTAATTATTAAATTGCTAAATGTGTTGTCCTTATTTTCATGATTAACCCTATCATTAATTATCAGTTAAAAGGCTTATTCATTGAATATTGAAAATGACAATTAGGGTTATATCATTGTCATTATTATGAAATGGAATTTCATGACTGTTAAGTAATCATATCATCATAGTTTTGGAGTTTCAAGACCCGAATAATTAACTATGTCTTAATGCCAAATTGTGTCACTAAATCGACATTTTTACACAAGAGAAGGCCTGCGTTCCATTAAAAAAACAATTCTGATGTTGCATAAACCCATCATTGAAAATACTAGAGCTGCATAGATCATTGTTTTACGTAATATAATGAAGGATTACAAATAAACAAGAACATTGGTAAGATATATTGAACAAGGCTATCTGTTGCGCGTAATGCACTCCTGGGGGCGCGATGGGTGACGCATAAATGACAAGTAAGTTGTTGCTGATAAACTCACTGAGTAAAGATGTCACATGGCGTCCAGCCAACCTGCTCAATCCACCAGGCTACGCCAACACGGCGTATTCATTATCTACAACCATTTAATAGACCTATCATTTTCCCTATTTGCGTCAGAGGTTTCCCAATTGTCTCCCATATCCTGTTATTACATGCTGGTGTATTAAATGAAATACATTTAATCAATTAAGATGTGAGAATTACACAACCTACAGAGAAAATACAACAACAGCATATTCGCCTTGAATATTGCGCACGTTTTACTGGATTTCCCAGGAAAAGTCGTTATTGGCATTTCACGTCAAGACTGGATTGTAAACTCAGTCGTGAGAGTGCATACGTTTTCTTTCCATGCAGTGTTTGATGTAAGTCTAAACTTCTATGGATGAATGTGGTCAAAGATCAAATTGAGTTTAAGATTTCACACCCTCCCTTCTCTTTCTCTCCTCTCTTGGAGAAATTCAACAAAATATGCAAGCGTTGGGCTACATTAGAAGGCTACATTTCGCTGCCCTTAATTCCAGCCTAAACGGGTTTTCTCCGGGAGAAGAAATCTTTTCTTAAAACCTTGAAGAAGAGAGGGGGCATTATTGTTTTAATCCTCTTACCAGCAGTCATTTTAAGACCGTTTTTTAGAGGCTGAAATGGCGTCTTGTCTCCCCAATCCTAACCTAAATCCCTTGGGGCCGGGAGAGTTTCTAGAGGCAGTAGTACCCTGGCATCTATTACCCATCTCTCCACCGCAGTCTCCTCAGCAAATGGCTCGACAAAGTCAAAAAGCAAATACAATTAACGCATGAGTAAATCAACCCTTTAAAACACCCCAAAACCTGCATGCAAACCATTGTAATTAAAGCGTTATTGAAGCCATTGATTGGCACTTCTTGAATGAACAAACATATATTAATTATTATAGCTACTCTTTTAGGCTATTATATATAGGCTAATATAATACTGCATGGGGTTGGCAAAATGAGATAGGGGATTTTAGTCGATGTTTCAAGTTCCATTTGAAAATAGACTGCACATTGATCAAAGATATAGGCTACAAAGTGCTTAGGCCGAAATGCAAAGCAATTGCCAAACGTAGGCTATATTTTAATTAAGAAAATGAGACTGAAGGAAAGAAACACTTATGCTATATTTCTGCTAAGGTTGTCAAACGATTAAAAATGTGATCGAGATAATCGCAGGATTTGATTTCATTAATCATAATTAATCACAAATGCAGAATTCACTCAAAATGACCTGTAATTTAAGACGTTTTATACAAAAAGCATTACAATAATATTGATGTCTTAATTTATTCCAAAGTAGACTAATGGTAAGCAGAATCAGGTACATTGATGAAGCACACTTTCTTTAACCTCAATGTCAACTTGTTTTAACATGCAATGTTGTTTTTAGCTGTATAGATGCTGTATTTTGATTATTTTGAACGCTTTGAGAAAATGCAATTAATCATGATAAAAAAAGAGTGCACTAAAATTACAAGAAATTCACTCGAACTCTGACAGCCATCATTTCTGCATATCAAATTATTGACTGAGCAACATGTGAGATTCCTTATTGCATGATTTCACTTAATTTTAACATTCTGTCATAAAGAGCACATGTTCAAAATAAAACACGTTTTCCAATCTCAAGAGGTTAAATACATTTTTTTTTTAACTATAGTAAGTGCCTATTAAAGGCCCAGTACAGTCAATATTTTCATGCGTTTTATATCATATTGTACAACAGCTGGTGAAACTAACACTGTAAAACTGTGAGAAAAAATATATCAGTGTTATTTCCTGATAGTTGCTGGTTGAAAATACAATCTATATACACAGGACCTTCTAATCAGCAGGTTTGCATGGGGGGAGTTTAGTCTTTGCATGGTGACATCACCACACGGTAAATTAGCTTAATAGACCAATAACAGAGAGAGTTCCAAACCCCTCTGCCAATAACAGCTTGTTTTCAGTTTTCCCATCTCCACTCAGACCACTCTCAGACAGTCCAAGAAAAATTCTTGCTTGAGAAATAGTTTTTAGTTACAAAAGCTCATTTTGTTTATTTAAATGGAAATCTATTACAATAAGGTACTTCATTGTTACCCAGAAATTATTTTATATTGATATTAAAACGTCTGCATTGGGCCTTTATGTGCCAAATAAAGTAACAGGGTTGACCATGAAAGGGTTGACATAACACGGTTGAAGATTTTATCTTAAGTCATCCATGAATCCCCTTCTGACAAGGGGAATTGGAAGCTTGTTGTGTGCAGCAAAGAGGGGCAATTGAATGCAAGCTTCACAAAAATTTAAACATTTCTAGCCTGTCTGTCTATGGGTAACAGGGTTGACTAGTGCTCGACCCACTCAGTTTTCCACCACAAAACACTAAAAAATTGCCAAAAAGAGTAGAGCGAGCTCACCTGCTTATGCATTATGATTTGGCTATTAAATGTTCAATGTTTATTTAGATTTTTTTTTTAAAGGAATAGTTTCATCATATTAAAACGAGAGTATAGTTCAGGTAACAACCTTAAAATGAGGGAAAGTTGTTGTTTTTTTAACCTTAAAATGAATCACAATTGCCAAAGACCACCCAATCACATTAAATAAATAATACTCAGAAATAACTTTGACAAGCAACAAAATAACTAAGGCTTTACAATGATGGTGAAAACTTGGAGAAATGTTGGGATGAAGTGGGTTAAAATCTTCCTGGAAGTCACAGAGGGTGCATGAAGTGACATGTCAAAATGCTTAATTTTTACACTTTAGCTAGTCTTTATTCACGTCAAAAAATGTCTATATTAAAGGTCACTTCTCTAAATATAATAGGCTTTTAAAATTCCATATTGGTGCACAATGTCTACTTAAAATATACGAGGGGCGCAAAGGGCACGCATTTCGTGGAACGACCCATACAGCAATGGCCCTACAAGTTAAGAGGATGAAAATACTAATACTAATAATAATACTATTTGATAGAGTAAATATGATAATACCTTGCCAATGGCAGTATTCTAAATTAAGACTTTTAATTATCACAGATCCACAGACACCGCATTTTGTAATGATATTATGCTAACATTCATGTCCAGACATGGATTCAGAAATGAAATATAAATCAGTCAAGACAGGGCTAGAAGAAACCTCTTTTGATTGGCACAGCAAAGAACCATTTGAAATCGTGAATGACCTCACCGGGCGCTCGAGTTCTTTAAAGCCCTTACCTCGTGCGCGAGCCTGATATATCGCAGCACTCTGGATTCTTCCACACTCCAGAGAACGACAGGAGAGCGAGAGCACCGCGCGCAGAAAACGGACTACTGTATTCCTGAAAGAAGACAGCGTTTTGAGGAGTTTGGACACTAGTTCAAAAATGAGTATACAGGACTAAACAGCACGGAATTGATAAGTAAACATACAAGGTGATACTTTGAAAGCTAATATTCCATTTGAAAATAGCCGGACATAGGCTACACCACTCAAAGACCCCCAGGAGCGGCGTGCGAAAGAGGTAAGAACTTTTTGAAGGGCGTGCATCAGTAAAACAAATCAGGGATGGACCATGTTAGAAAAGTACCATTCTGTCATTATTGCTGAACAATTTAAACCATGGAGCAACATATTGTTGTAGTCTTAGGACAATACATTCATTATAAAAGGAAACGCATAAACTAAGCAGAAAATGTCAACATTATTTTATCAAATGTTAATCTCTTGAATAGTTTATTAAATTGTCCATGTCTATTGGCGTAGGTTTGGGCATAACTTGAACCAGGGGTGCATGCACATAGAAGAGTGTCGCTTGTACAGACATATCGGCGGCCCCTGGGCGATAGGCCTATATTGCCTCTTCAGTGTCTGGGGTAGAACATACACATCCACGGCAATTAGCATAATGAGGCTTAAATCAGAAATCAGATACCCAAGGCTAACTGACTCTCTCCACATGGAGATATTAATATTTAAACATCCTCAAACCAATTGTAAACCATATGTAGGCTACAGGCAATGGCACTTATAGGAAGATGAACTGTCATATTCAAAAATGGACATTATTAATCACACACACACCTCTTACGTGTCAGAACGGATGACAAATGAAATAGCCTAGCATTTGAAACCTTTTTGCACCTACATTAGACGGGGTAGCCAACTGGGGATCACCATATTTCACTGAAGAGCCCTCATACATCTCCCCGCCACAGCAAGCCTCCGGGCAGTGGGACCCGAGCAGCCAAAGATCGGGAGAAACGGCTCCCATTTAACTCAAATACTCAGGGAGATAAGTAAATATTTAGCAATGCACATTCTGTCCCCGTCCAGGCCAATGTAAAGTGTTCCCTCATGGCTGGCTGGCAAAGACTCGCTAGCGAATACAGAAAAACAGATTCATTGACCTGTGGGCTATGGCATATTCCAGTTTATTGTAACTCATTGTATTGTAATTTTAAAACATGTTTTATCAAATACATTGCAGTTAAAAGTACGCCTTATCTAGTATAGGCTGTATTTTAGGCCTATGATAATCCCTGTAAATGTGTCTGAAATTACCTTGTCATTACACTACTGTATTATTGGCATGGTAAAACACTTGTCAATTTATAATAGGTAGCCTATAGGCTTCCATCATAACTGATAAATCAAGATTTGCAGCATTCCAACATTCAGATATTGTTAGATCTTGATAAATGTTCATGCTCCTGCATTTGGTGACAATATATGAAAGTGAAAATATGGATGATATCAATATAACGTATCAGGTTATAAGCGTTCAATTACTATTATTATTATTATTATTATTAATATTATTATTATTATTATATTCAACTTGTATTAGCAATTTTTATAATTTCCCTTCATACATTCTACATTTCTGCATTATGAATGACAAGATGAAATGTTAACGTGATAGGGGTCTGACACTGTAATTTAGGCTACTGTATTCAGATTGTTGTGCTAGCCTACACATTCCCGCTGTCACCCTTAGGGCTTTCATTCCCAAGAGCATATCAAATAAAATACCGTAGGCTATATGATCTTTAGGACATAGTGCAAGACTGCTAAATATAGCAAACAAATAGATCCGAAACAGGTTAATCCACCTATTTGAGGGGTTGGAATTATATTCAAACAAATATTATTGCAGGCCTACTTAAAATTATTCTTAAAAAACGACATTGCAGTCAGTATTCCAAATTACGAGAGCAATATGCACGCACATGAAGCTAGGCCAACTTGTCTTAATAAATAAATAATAAAAATAATAACAAAAACAAACATGATTCGTCGTGACTTATTTTATGAGCAGTTTGCGATTAAGTTCTCAACGCACTGACACATTTTAGATTTATGTCGTAGGCTTGGATCATTTTATCGTAATCTATTAATACAAATTAGCTAGTCTATTAAATGCGCTAATTTGCTACACATTATGGATATGACAATAATTCTGCAATTTATAGGACTCTTAATGAAAACATTATAGAATTTAATAATTGAGTCTGCTGGTCACGCCAAGTTATTTGCTTTTGTGTGATTTTTCAGAGCAAAATCCCCGATTAATTTCTGATTATTGTGTAGTTTTCTGTTGACGTTTCGTTGGCGTTTTTTAACTTCAGCTAGCGCTGTAGGGACTCTATATTTTGCCTATTTAGTAGGCCCACGTCGCTTTGCTTTCAGGCACAACGTCAAGTGCGACATACAAATAATGAATATCAATATCAGCATTAATGTTGAGATAACACAGGAGAATAGGCTAATTATTTCCTACACCCCTGGGGCTTTAGTGTGTGTGTGTGTGTGGGGGGTCTCTCTTGGGACAGGCTGGTTAAATAGCGAGCTTTGCGTGGGAACAGAGGGTTAGGGTCAGTGGAGGCTGGCTTGGCTTCTCAATGCCATTATATTATAATGTCTCACTCTCAGCTTTAATTTTTACAAATACAAATATTTACAGTTACAGCCATATAATAACTGATGCAATATTGGATCGTGTCCAAATGCAGGTGCCCAATTAAAGGTATTAGAAGTCAGCTATTGATAGGCGAAAGTTTTAATAAAATGTATGGAAATAGGAAATGAAGATATAATAAAAATAGGTGATAATAACTTAAGCCTACTTGCTCTTTGAATTATCTATTAATCTACTTCTACAGGCTATTAACAAGACTATAGCCTTGATCAATCCACAGTGATATTACACTATGGTTTTAGGCTACAATTCAACAATGACAATACATTGTTTGACTTGTAGCTACATTTAACCTCAAACTTGTGTAATTACAAAATGCCCATAAACAACAACTTTTCCCACTTATTTTTTTAAGTTGACGGCAGCCATGCAGCACTACGGAGTGAATGGATATTCTCTACACGCCATGAACTCGCTAAGCGCCATGTACAACCTCCACCAGCAGGCGGCGCAGCAGGCCCAGCACGCCCCTGACTACCGGCCGTCCGTGCACGCGCTCACCCTGGCAGAGAGGCTTGCTGGTAAGAACTGGTTGCACATTTTCTGAATATATAGCTTAAATCTGTCCATAAGTCAGAAATATTTGCAATACAATTAGGATAATGCTATGTGATGGACAAGTCTGTCGCCTTGTGTTAAAGGGCTCTTGAAGTAGTTGACCTAAGTATCTTACGCAATAAATTGATGCATTTACTTAAATCCATATTCATAGCCAGACTCTTAATTAAATTGGCCCTGTCTCTTTTCCTTCAACGGCTGTACATTTCAAGACATCATCCTCGAGGCCCGGTATGGCTCCCAGCACCGAAAGCAGCGGCGCAGTCGCACAGCCTTCACTGCCCAGCAGCTGGAGGCCCTGGAAAAGACCTTCCAGAAGACCCACTACCCTGACGTGGTGATGCGTGAGCGTCTGGCCATGTGCACCAACCTACCAGAGGCCCGTGTACAGGTGAGGATACCACAGAGTCAAAAGAAAGGAAATATTTCACTAGGTTCTCATCGTCTGGGGTGGAGTTAGTGGGAGTGAGGATGATGAAGAGCAATATTTACTTAATCCTCTTCATTTCTGGAGAAACAAAGCAGGGCCCATACCAAAGATCTCCAATGATGTCGGTCTTGGGCAGATGCATTTTTTTCTGGCCATGACTATTGGAGGTTTTTGAGTTCTGCAGACAGGAAGAGCAATATATACTGGACAAAATTATAAACGCAACATGTGAAATGTTGGTCTCATGTTTCATTAGCTGAAATAAAAGATCCCAGAAACTCACAAAAGTTTCTGGGATCGTACTCACAAAAAAGCTTATTTCTCTCAAATTGTGCACAAATTTGTGTACATCCCTGTTAGTGAGCATTTCTCTTTTGCCAAGATAATCCATCCACCTGACAGGTGTGGCATATCAAGAAGATGATTAAACAGCAAGATCATTACACAGGTGCACCTTGTGTTGAGGACAATAAAAGGCAACTCTAAAATGTGCAGTTTTGTCACAGGTTTTGAGGGAGCGTTCAATTGGCATGCTGACTGCAGGAATGTCCACCAGAGATGTTGCCAGATAATTTAATGTTAATTTCTCTACCATAAGCCAGCCTCCTAAGTCATTTTAGAGAATTTGGCAGTACGTCCAACCAGCCTCACAACCGCGGACCACGTGTAAGCCCAGGACCTAGCCCAGGACCTCCACATCCGTCTTCTTTACCTTAGGGCCACCAGGACAGCTGATGAAACTTTGGGTTTGCACAACCAAAGAATTTCTGCACAAACTGTCAGAAACCATCTCAGGGAAGCTCATCTGTGAGCTCATTGTCCTCACCAGGCTCTTGACCTGACTGCAGTTTGGTGTCGTAACCAACTTCAGTAGGCAAACGCTCAGCTTCGATGGCCACTGGCATGCTGGAGAAGTGTGCTCTTCACGGATGAATCCCGGTTTCAACTGCACCGGGCAGATGGCAGATAGCGTGTATGGCGTCATGTGGGCGAGCAGTTTGCTGATGTCAATGTTGTGAACAGAGTGACCCATGCTGGCGGTGTGATTATGGTATGGGCAGGCATAAGCTACGGACAATGAACTCAATTGCTTTTTATCGATGTCAATTTGAATGCACGGAGATACCGTGACGAGATTCTGAGGCCCATTGTCATGCCATTCATCCGCCACCATCAACTCATGTTTTAGCATGATAATGCATGGCCCCATGTCTCAAGGATCTGTACACAATTCCTGGAAGCTGAACATATCCCAGTTCTTCCATGACCTGCATACTCACCAGACTTGTCAACCATTGAGCATGTTTGGGATGCTCTGGATCAACGTGTATGACAGCGTGCTCCAGTTCCCGCCAATATCCAGCAATTTCGCACAGCCATTGAAGAGGAGTGGGACAACATTCCACAGGCCACAATCAACAGCCTGATCAACTCTATGCGAAGGAGATGTGTCGC
The DNA here is from genome assembly GCA_030435695.1 of Brachymystax lenok tsinlingensis. Lineage (NCBI taxonomy): Eukaryota > Metazoa > Chordata > Actinopteri > Salmoniformes > Salmonidae > Brachymystax > Brachymystax lenok. Next base: position 8,847,130 of record CM059790.1, read on the forward strand.
ACAACATGAGGCAAATGGTGGCCACACCAGATACTGGTTTTCCGATCCACGTCCCTACCTTTCTTTTAAGGCACCTGTGACCAACAGATGCATATCAGTATTACCAGTCATGTGGGCCTAATGAATTTATTGAAATTGACTGATTTCCTTATATGAACTGTAACTCAGTAAAATCTTTGAAATTGTTGCATTTATATTTTTGTTCAGTGTAGAAGTAAATGTGTTGTTAGTTAAAATTATATTTGTGAGAATCAACAATATACACATTGGGCGCGCATCAAAGATGTAGAGTACCAGTTAAAAGTTTGGACACGCCTACTCAAGGGTTTTTCTTTATTTTTACTATTTTCTACATTGTAGAATAATAATAAAGATATCCTATGAAATAACACACAAGGAATCATGTAGTAGCCAAAAAAAGTGTTAAACGAATCAAAATATATTTTATATTTGAGATTCTTCAAAGTAGCCACCCTTTGCCTTGATGACAGCTTTCCACACTCTTGGCATTCTCTCAACCAGCTTCATGAGGTAGTCACCTGGAATGCATTTCAATTAACAGGTGTGCCTTGTTAAAAGCCAATCAGTTGTGTTGTGACAAGGTAGGGGTGGTATACAGAAGATAGCCCTATTTGGTGAAAGACCAAGTCCATATTATGGCAAGAACAGCTCAAATAAGCAAAGAGAAACGACAGTCCATCATTACTTTAAGACATGAAGGTCAGTCAATACGGAACATTTCAAGAACTTTCTTCAAGTGTAGTTGCAAAAACCATCAAGCGCTATGATGAAACTGGCTCTCATGAGGACCGCCACAGGAAAGGAAGACCCAGAGTTACCTCTGCTGCAGAAGATAAGTTCATTAGAGTTAACTGCACCTCAGATTGCAGCCCTAATAAATGCTTCACAGAGTTCAAGTAACAGACACATCTCAACATCAACTGTTCAGAGACTGTATGAATCAGGCCTTATTGGTCCAATTGCTGCAAAGAAACCCCTATTAAAGGACACCAATAAGAAGAGACTTGCTTGGGCCAATAAACACGAGCAATGGACATTTGACCGGTGGAAATCTGTCCTTTGGTCTGATGAGTCCAAATGTGAGATTTTTGGTTCCAACTGCGGTGTCTTTGTGAGACACAGAGTAGGTGAACAGATGATCTCTGCATGTGTAGATCCCACGTGAAGCATGGAGGAGGAGGTGTGATGGTGTGGGGGTGCTTTGCTGGTGACACTGTCAGTTATTTATTTGGAATTCAAGGCACACTTAACCAGCATGGCTACCACAGCCTTCTGCAGCGGTACGCCATCACATCTGGTTTGCACTTAGTGGGATCATTTGTTTTTCAACAGGACAATGACCTAACACACATCCAGGCTGTGGAAGGGCTATTTGACCAAGAAGAAGAGTGATGGAGTGCTGCATCAGATGACCTGGCCTCCACAATCATCCGACCTCAACCCAACTGAGGTTTGGGATGAGTTGGACCGCAGAGTAAAGGAAAAGCAGCCAACAAGTGCTCAGCATATGTGGGAACTCCTTGAAGACTGTTGGAAAAGCATTCCAGGTGAAGCTGGTTGAGAGAATGGCAAGAGTTTGCAAAGCTGTCATCAAGGCAAAGGGTGGCTACTTTGAAGAATCTCAAATCTCAAATATATTTTGATTTGTTTAACACTTTTTTGGTTACTACATGATTCCATATGTGTTATTTAATAGTTTTGATGTTTTCACTATAGAAAATAGTAAAAATAAAGAAAAACCCTTGAATGAGTAGGTGTCCAAACTTTTGACTGGTACTGTATATAAAATCAAAATTACCAATAGCCTTGGCTATCATAGAGAATTACAGTTTTCGTAGCAATACATTTCAGCCAAAAGATAATCTGAGATTGAAAAGTAATGACATTGTGTTATTACTGTAAAACAACTGAAATCCTTCCTCTCACCAGGTGTGGTTCAAAAACCGCCGCGCCAAGTTCCGCAAGAAGCAGCGCAGCCTCCAGAAGGAGCAGCTCCAGAAACAGAAGGAGGCCAACGGAGAGGGGGGTGACAAGGAGGAGGTCAAGACGAAGGACACCTCCACCACAAGTGTGCCCTCCACCCAGAGCCCTCCACCTCCCTCCTCCTCCACTTCCTCCTCCCTCTTGGAGTCGATGCGGCCTCAGCCTGCAGAGATGAACGTGGAGGTGAACGTCACCTCCCCGGAGCCCTCAGACAGCGAGTCGGCCGCCGAAGACAACGGTGAGGGAGAGGAAGAGCTGAGGAGGGAGAGGCTGCAGGAGGAAACGCAGCAGCAGCTTCAGGGGGAGATGCAGCAGGGGGATGCAGGGCTGCAGCCGGGAGGCGGCTCTCCGTCCTGCAAACGCCTCAGCCCCACACCAGGTGAGAAGTCCTCTATCACAGTCACAGATATTTTGCCATACATAGAGACTGTGAGCCAGCTTACAAAACGGAATAGTCTTTGCAACAAACACAAAACATAAACAATACATAAACAGTGGTGGTTATTTATGCAATAAGGCCCAAAGGGGTGTGGAAAACTAGCCATTATAAATTGGGTGGTTCGTGCCCTGAATGCTGATTGGCTGACAGCTGTAGTATATCAGACCGTATACCACGGGTATGACAAAGCATTTATTCTTACTGCTCTAATTACATTGGTAACCAGTTTATATAGCAATAAAGCACCACTGGGATTTGTGATATATGTCCAATATACCACGGCTAATGGCTGTGTCCAGGCACTCCGTGTTGCGTTGTGCGTAAGAACAGCCCTTAGCAGTGGTATATTGGCCATATGCCACAGCCCCTCTGGCCTTATTGAGTAAATATACCACAGCTAAGGACTGTTCTTATGCACGACACAAAGCGGTGTGCCTGGATACAATCCCAGCTGTGGGATATTGAACATATACCACGAACCCCGAGGTGCTGAAATGCTGTTTCAGCCAAATCAGCAACCAGGACCCAAACTATCCGGTTTACAATTAGCTTTTGACCTAACTAAATCCAAAATCTTCTTCTCCCTCTCTCATCATCAGACTCTCCCCTGGGCTCTCCCTCCCTCCCTTCCTCCAGTGGTGGCATGGGCAGCAGTGGTCTGTCCCAGGGCTCCTATGCCTCGTCCCCCCTCAGCCTCTTCCGCCTGCAGGAGCAGTTCCGCCAGCACATGGCCGCCACCAACAACATGGTCCACTACCCCTCCTTTGACATGGGTACCCCCTCCTCCCTGCCCTACCTAGGCATGAACGTCAACATGCCCTCCCCCCTGAGCTCCCTGCCCTGCCAGTCCTACTACCAGTCCATGTCCCAGGCATCCCTGTCCCAGGCCCAGCAGGTGTGGAACAGCCCCCTGGCAGGTCTCCAGGCTCCTCCGGGCAGCATGCCCAGCCTCAACAGCAAGACCACCAGCATCGAGAACCTGCGTCTGAGAGCCAAGCAGCACGCTGCCTCCCTGGGGCTGGACACACTACCCAACTGACCCCCCCCCTCCCCAGAGCAGGGCAGCTACCAAGGACACAGCCAGACATTATGACCCCTTCTTCTGACATCATCCCTGACTTGACATTATAGACACTGCATCCGTTTTGGACACTGGGACTGGACATTAGATCAATACACTACTGGACACTGCTTATTTGACCCCTTGCAGGTTAGATGCATAGACCCAGTCCAATCTCACTACTGCTACCCACCAAACCACTTGGATCAGAGAACTCAAAGCTACCCTCCTATATCACAAAACCGTCATCTCATACTGGGGCAAATGCATGACGGTTTACAGTATCTGATGATCTCAACACTAGAGCTGGCGAGGGTGACAGTAATATTAAAGATGAGCTTTGCATGCATCCTGAGACAAGGATTACAACGGCACAAAGATTGAACCAAGATTCCAGCCTCAGATCAAACCCCGTTCAAACATTTACAACAGCACAGACTGGCCCTACAAATCCCACAATGTCCTGCACCTGGCAGATGGACGGTACTTCCTGTTAAAGAGCTACATCCCACCTGCAAGAATTTATTCCACATTGTGCTGTAAATATTCCTCCTTGTTTGTTCCCATCCCATCTGCTTGGTTAGGGAGTATAAATTGGTGTCTCCTTTTGTGTCGAGGACTTAAACAGGAAACATTCAAGCTATTTTTGAATTGTTCCATTGTGGCTTTATGCAAAGGACCTACAGTAGAATGAGCCAATACCTGCTGGGGTAAAGATTATAGTCTACGGTGGGAACAGAGCGACGTTCAAATATGAATCTGTTTAATCTAGCTATGTTATGTTCGCCTGGGTACCAGGTTGTTTCTGCATGCGTTTAAGAGCGCTACATCTTTACGGAGTCAAGACAGTGACAAAGAAATTGTGTTATTGACTTAAACAGAAACACACTGGTACCCAGGCCAATGCTGTATGTATTCTATCATTGTAGATCCCAGACATGTATTTCTCAATTGTTTACTTAAATGTGAGTAATTTATCTGTTAAAACGCAAGGGAATAAACCACATGTATGAAGATCGATTGGTGAATGAGATGATTATTTTAGACGATAATTAAAATCATGCAATACAATTTATGAATAATTATGTTGTGAATACATCACAGGCAACAGAGACAATTTGCATATCTACATGTGTAAGCCTTCTATTTTTTTTTTTTACTCTTGTGTTTTGAAAACTATACTGAACAAAAATATAAACGCAACATGGAACAATTTCAAAGATTTTGCTGAGTTACAGTTCATATATAGAAATAAATCAATTAAAATAATTTCATTTGGCCCTAATCTATGGATTTCACATGACTGGGCAGGGGCGCAGCCATGGGTGGGGAGGGCATAGGCCCACCCACTGGGGAGCCAGGCCCAGCCAATCAGAATGAGTTCTTCCCCACAAAGGGCTTTATCACGAACAGAAATATTCTTCAGTACCCCCCCCCTTTCCCCCTCTGACGGTCCCGCAGTTGAAGAATCCGGATGTGGATGTCCTAGGCTGCGGTCGTGGTCTGCGGTTGTGAGGCCGGTTGGACATACGGCCACATTTTCTAAGACGATGAGGCGGCTTTATGAACATTCAATTATCTTGCAACAGCTCTGGTGGACATTCCTGCAGTCAGCATGCCAATTGTGCGCTCCCTCAAAACTTGAGACATCTGTGGCATTGTGTTGCATGACAAAACTGCACATTTTAGAGTGGCCTTTTATTGTCCCCGGCAAAAGGTGTACGTTGGGAAATGACCATGTGGTTTAATCAGCTGCTTGATATTCCACACCTGTCAGGTGAAGGGATTATCTTGACAAAGGATAAAATGCTTACTAACAGGGATGTAAACAGATTTGTGGACAACATTTGAGAGAAATAAGCTTTTTGTGCGTATGGAACATTTCTGGGATCTTTTATTTAAATTCATGAAACATGGGACCAACACTTGTTGCGTTTATATTACATGCATGTTGCGTTTATATTTTTGTGTAGTTTGCCCTTTAGGGCTGGGTGGCTACCTGGTGGAGCAGCTAGGTCAGGGTGGCTCACCAGACTACCAGAACAACTCCTGAACCATGGAGGATCACACAGCAGGAGGCTTCATCCACCTCCCACCACCCCGCAGTGTGAAATCACTATCACAGCAGGGAACCTGGCCTACAGAAAACAAACAAACACACAAACACACACATTAACACACTAAAACACTGGCATGGACATGCTCCTGCAGATGTGCGCACACACAGTCTTACAAAAACGTATTTCTAAAAGTTTTAAAAACGTAGGAATTGTTTCCATCACCCAACGCCTATGTATAGAGCTGAAGTCCCTGTTTAATGACATTCATGTCAAACAGTACACACACGCACACACACAGTCTCGTATAACTAACCTTGTGGGGACACACAATTCAGTACCATTCAAAATCCAATTTTCCCTAACCCTAAACCATTAACCGCAAAGCCTAAACCTAGCTCCTAACACGAACCCTAGCTCCTAACCATGAACACAATTCTAACCCTAAGAGTTAACCCCCCCTAGAAATAGCATTTTACCCTGTGGGGACTAACAAAATGTCTAATATTTTTTTGTTTTTGTTTGTTTACTTCTGGTCCCCACAAGTATAGTTAAACACGTCCACACACACACACACACAAACACACACACGTCCACACACACACACACACTCACAGCCCCTGCCACTTGTTCACCGAATGCAGAGTAACTAATCCTAAATGAAATGACTGAAGCACAGTGTCAGGCTCAAAAGAGCCCCCAATCCCCCACTCCCCTTCTCGGCCCTGTCATCCAAGGTTCGGCTACACCCGAAACAGAATGCTTTGCCATAATAAGATTAACTTGGGTTGGGATATCGATGGATTAAGTAAGAATAGAACAAGATGAAATAGAACTGAAAAGGTTCCTAGAGTCAGCAAAGTTCAGACACCTGTTTTCTCTGGTCCCTCTCTCCCTCTTTCTCCCTCTGTCTCTCACTCCCTCAACAACCCATCAAATCAGGAATCTCTCTATCCAGTTTTAACTGAAGGCTATCAAGTTAGGGTACAAAATAATTATTTGAAGGAAAAAACAACGTCCTAGCTATGTCATAAAATATTATTTGTTGATATAAAAAATCCTGGCATCAAAATATTGGGTTTTAAAAGATGTTCAAGCCTGTATGATTATGTTGTCAACCAATGGGGTTTGCGTGTACACTTTGTATATTGTGAGTTTTGTGCGAAATGGTTAATGTGAATGCTGTGTGTGTACACACACTTGTTTGTGTGCGTGCACACTTTTGCGTGTGCATGAGATCATGTATGTGTTTGTGTGTCTACGGCGCTGCTAAGCCACTGAAGGAAGGTTTCCAGGAGCTCTTTGATGTGTATCTGGGCAATGCGCTATTAGAGGGATTTTCATCGTTGACAGCTCGGAGAATGTGTGGAGGAATTGCGATGCCAGCGGGCTAAGATAATGCTGGAAACAGGATTAGGATCATATTCTGGCAGCGCCTGTCACTTCATCAATGGGCTAAGGTTCCCTGGGTGACAGCCCTCCTCTGCCCAGCTAAAACCTTTAGGAGGCCCATGAAGGGGGTGAAAGAGGGAAGAAACAATGATGGAATGAATGGTGCACTATGATATTGGGTGTGCTCGGGCTGTGCTGGGGCTCAGGGGAGCATTGTGTTGGGAGGTCTAGAGGCGTGGATACAGAGGGAGGGGTGGGTTAGAAAGGGGGTGAGGGGAAGAAGGAGGGGTGCTGGGTGAATGACTACGGTCTCTTTGGGAAGTTACACATGCGCACACCAACCCCCATTGGCTGTGCATGGTGAGGGTTGTTACACTGACGCTACTGGACAGGGAGGAGGCGGGCATGGTGGTGTCCCCACAAGGAGGAACAGCATCAGGTGAAGAGCAGCGCCCGGAGAACCTCGTCTTGTGGTAGAACATTATCCCCTTGTGTCGAGCTGTAAAGAACTGCATGTTTTACATTTCAAGTCTGTTTTACTCTGTGACTGACTGCATTTGACGTTGCAAAGTTGTCATTATTCACTTTGATGTCCAAAAGTGCCCTACAGTAGGTTTTGCAGGAGTATAGCCGTATTGCTCTAATAGATACTATTCAAATTACACCATGTAGGACCACGGCATATTCATTAAACATCTCATATCAATCAGGCATGTAATACAACAAAATGTGTTGAACGATGAATTGCTTCATACATGTAGCCATCTGAGCTCTATTGCTGTCTGAATAATCCAGTGATCTCTCCAGTAAAAATCACTGATGTTTGGTCGACTCAGGAAAGTAAGTAGTGTTAGATTACATGGGCTGAGTTAATAACTCAAATGACAGTAGGTGGTTTGTGCTTCATTCACTCAACTATGTGGCTGTTTACTTGATGGGTTGTGCTACTGCGTCGGACTAGAGTACATAGAAGACAGTGACATGAATAGTTGGTATATGACTTTATTATGCATGTGAATGGACCCACAGCCATGACCACAGGATTACTTCACTGCCTTCTCCTTGCTCACCGCTGAGGATCTGAGAAACGTCACCATGACAGGGGTCAAAGGTTAGCGATGCTACATTCAGCACCACCCACTCTCCCTCCGCCAGGACTGGGTCTATACTTGCATTGAGCTCTTTGCCAATTAACCTCTCTACAATGTGATGTAGTGTTAAACAAGGAGAACTATCCAAATCCACACCCTTTTGTTATGACACAATCCCACAAATGACTTATGCATTCATCTAGGGTCATATATATATATATATATATATATATATATATTTTATGTCTTAGTCACTTTTCAGCTAACAAATGTTGTTTCCCAGAATGTTGTGGAAAAATATTTCAAATAACCAAAGGAGAACCTTAAGGGAACATGACAGGAAAGTTCTTTGCTAGCTTGGTTAGGATCTGATGCTGACTCTCAGCACGTCTCACTACGCAAACTTGATTTGCATCCTGCCTAACAAGCTCAGGTTGATAGTCAACGTTTATCGAACGGATTTTGGAACATCGAAATATGGTGTTCCAAAGGGGAGAAGCGTCTTGTCAAAATTATAACATTCTCTCGTCAAAATCAGGACTTCAAGGATGTAAGAACTATGAAGGGTTAAGGTTTAGGGATGGCCATTTTAAATAATTTCACAGTTCCAGGAGCCCAGTGGTTCCCAAACTGTGGGACGCGCCCCGTAGAGGGGCCGGCAGGGGGGGTGTGGAAGGGGGGCCTGAGTGAAAAAGTTTGGGAACCCCTGCAGTAGCCTACCCACATTTTTTTTCAGAGTACTTGAACACAAGGCCCGCACTGTAAACAAAATTGCACATTTATTTATATGTCAACAGTCCACAACAATGCCCAATTTATCATAACCATTAGAGATAACAAATCCTAATTTCCACATATATATATATTCAGTCAATAAAAAACAAGTGTCATTTGAGAATCATTCATTGAAACTGTAATGAGCTGTGTTAGCTGCTCGGCTCTGGCGCGGTCAAGGTGCTTTGCTTTGGCAAAAGATGTCACGGGAGATTGGTGCTGCTTGTCCCCCTCCAAGAATGTTTATTTGTGCTTGATAAGCATATGATTCCTAATGAAGCTAGGTGTGCTGTGAAAGGTGAGCTTGATATTGCATAGTTTGCATTACACGTGGGTTTCATCAGTTTGATCAAAACACGTCCAACCCTCTCTGCGTTTTGGCCACCATGCTGATAGTGCCAACTTCCCGCTTTACACCTAAAACAGCTGAAAATACAATATAATGTTATGGAAAATATATTTCAAAGCGGTATAGATGGTACAATGATTCTCCACTACACTTGCTTGTTTTGTCACATAAACAAACATTTGCCAAACTATTCTAAATTTAGCAACCAAGAAATGGCGGGGCGATTTCTGCAAGTGAATCTTTAAATGAAGAAGTTGTAATGTGATAGTTAACCCACTCCATCTCGATATAACACATTTTTAAGAGTTGTGAAATACAAATCACACAAATAGTATCACAGCATAAAAAAATATAAAATGATCTCTGGTTACGGATGGAGTTATCAAGTCCGTTCGAGTACTCAAGCACTCGATTACACATGCCCATCCTTATTAAGGTTAGGTAATAACCACAAAGTGGTTAAAGGGATAGTTTTGGATTTTACTATTTTTATGTATCTGCATTCAGTGTGAAGGAAGTTAGAGGCAGTTTCGCGAGCCAATGCTAAATAGTGTTAGCGCAATGATTGGTCTACAGGAACAGCTAGCGTGATAGTTAGTTAGCGACAGTAACTAAATGCTAACGCTAGTTAGCAACTTCCTTCAAACTGCACGCAGATGAATGAAAATGGTATCCGTAAGGTTATCTGACTTTGGGGAAGCCAAAATCCCAAACTATCACTAGGTCAGGGTATGGGCTGCTACTAATTCCCCTATAGAGCATCACCAAGACCAGGGAAACTGATCCTAGACCAGCTACTAGGCCAACTCCCCAAGACTCCCTCCAACAGCGGCGTATAGTAACTCCCAGGTCTGCTCACCCGTGTGAAACAATACTTTCACAATACAGCGTAAGGAGTTTGATTGTTGGCCGACAAGTTCCTATAATTCCTGGAATTACAGACTTGCATGCAAATGCTAAATCCTTCTCTCTTTCTTCTGAAAAGTGGATGAGACGGCCTATAGCTGCAGGCTTCGCTAGCGGCTCCCCAGCTTTGTGCAGCCGAGACGCTCTCCTTTCTCCCCCTGACTTCGGTGCTAATCCTGACACGCACTGTCTGCATTTTTGACTGTACGTGTTTAAGCGCATTTGCAGTGCATTTATCTCCCCAATGTAAACCAATTTGGCTATAAGGGCCGTGGGCCAAGCGAGCCGCCAGAGGGAAGAAAGGGAGAGAAAAAAATAACTCAACCTAGCAGATTTACAAGAGGGGGAAAGAGATGGTGAGGTAGTGAGAAGAGAGGGATGGAGAGAGGGAAAGAAGGAAGAGAGTAGGGGGGGTTGATGAACGCCTGAAAGCAGCAGAAAAAGGGAAGCGGAACCATCTCAAAAAATACCCCCAAAAAACAGTGTCCCTTGTCCAGAGGGTAAGCTTTTTAAAGTTGGGATAGCGGCTCTTAAAGCCGCTAGAACCTGGATCACGGAATTGTTGAGTCACAGAATTGGAGGAAATCATTCAGAGCTCCTGGCTAATCCCGTCATAGAGAAATTGGTGAGCATATACCTCAGAGATCCCAGCCCCCATGCAAGAAGCACCGTGCGTGGGCTGGTGTATTGAAAAGGCTCCTGTACTCTACTTGCGCTACTCCATGTACACCTGTATGAGCTGCCTGGTAATCTCCCATTCCTCTCCTCCCTCCATCTCTCCACATGCTGGCTCTTCCTATTGGGGAGTAATGGCGGATGAAATGGACCAAAGTCCTGAAAGCTGCCAATCTCACTCCATCCAATATCCCTTTGGAAGTGGCTTTCAGGTCTCAGAGGAAAAACTCATGACTTTGATCATCTGGAAGGCAAGAGTCGTGTTGCGACAGACATTACTACGTGAGAGTCTACAGCACTATAACGACCGAGGGGCTCCTTGGTCCCTGAAATGGCACATTAAGACAGAATCATCCTAGTTTAGTTGGAGCAATATCGTATTTTTATTTGTTTGCACCCGAACGGGGTGGGAATGGGTTGGGATGGCTTTTAAAGTACCTGATCTCATAGCCTGAGATTTCTGTAAATGAGGTGTTTGGACTTCCTACCAATGAGCTGGAACATAAGAGGAGGTCCCTGCTAGAGGCACTGGTAGAGGTTCCCTGTTAGATGGTCGGTTATGTTCTGTTTTCTTGGTGTGGAGCCAGATAAATCTGCAGTCCAGTGTTGAGCTCTAACTCTGAAAACTCCTCAGGAGTACAGCGTCCATATTAGGTAAGCCTCGGTCTCAGCACAACTTCTTTCAATCTAATGCTGGGTTTAGACGAGGGTCGCAAAAACTGTCATACCAGTCGGCATAGCGGGACAAGAAAGCAAGAAAGAGAGTGACTGCAAAAGCAAGCCAGCACAACCGTATGTGTTGCTACGGTGATTTCAGTAAACAATCAGTGCAAATCAAACATCTGGTAGAAAACAACGCCACAGCAGACGTCAAAAGTTGAAACATTGGAACTCTGGCGGCAAGGCCAGTCTACTGTGGTGGCCGACGGCATTTACCGTCGTGCTCTCATTGAAAACAATGACATCCGGTTTGCGTCTACCTTGTGCCATCTAAACGTAGTATTAGCCCTGCTGAGATTGAGAAGAAAAAAAAAAGGTGTGCCGAAACTGAGGCTGTGCTAATATAGTCTTACTAAAACACAAGTCAGAACTACAATCAGCTAACGTAATTGAACAATGAAATCATCCTGATTACAGTTTGAAATCAAGCATTTTATATGTATACAGGGCTCATCTGTGAAAGAGGCCTTGGTCTCAGCGTGACTCTTAAGATAAAAAGGTTAACTAAAATAAGGAGACCACTTTTAATGCTGTGTTCGAGAGAGACAGACAAAGAGAGCGTGAGAGAGCAAGAACGAGTGTGTGTGTCACACTGTTACTGTAGGGATTTGCGAACGATGTCAAGTTTCTTCTGAAGAGACCGGAGACTCTTTCCCCCTGCCTCTTACTGCTTAATGCTCCCTGACTGAATGAAACAGCCAGAATCTCTCTCTCTGACACAGATAACACTAATAACCCTACCTCTCAATCTACACTCTCGTCCTCGCCTGCCTAATGCGTCTACCTCACTCTAACAGATATGATTTCATATTCAATAATGGAATAGCAAAGAGAATAGGAATGCACCACGGTGATGGAAAACAAAATACATTGTCCCCTAATGGCCTCCCATCCCAGGAGAGTTTAAAAAAAATGTAAATTTATGTAAAAACGAAAACACATATTTACAATACTTGGGGGGGTAATCACAATACGCGGCGGCCGCAGCGCACTGGCCATGCCAATGGAAATGCTATGTGTCATTAGGTCCCCCTTATCTATTGCTGCGCTAAAGATATGTCCTGTTACTGAGGCGATGCAGTAATCACTCACAGGGAAAATGGTCTGTGCTACTCGTCTGTGGCACCAAGATGGAGAGAGAAGGGTAAAAATTGAGAGAGGAGGGAGAAGAGGGAAAGAGCAGGCCAACTATGGCAAGGGGTAAAGGGGAGAGAAATAAAAATAAGGGAATATAGAAGAGAGGGGAAGGGGGAAAGCCAAGGCAGAAAGGGAGAGGGGTAGAAGTAGGAGAGCTATGGCAGAAAGGGACAAGAGAATACCTCTTTTTCTGTTGAGGTGAAGCAAAAACACAGAGTAAGAAAGAGGACAGCAGAACTCTTGAAGGGCCAAACATAGAGATAGCAGAAATACAGATGGGGGAAAAGCAAAGATCGGAAGAAGAGGGACAGGTAACTGCCAAAATAAAGGAAACACACCTCCCGAGCGGCGCAGTGGTCTAAGGACCACTGCGGACCATCGCAGTGCTAGCAGTGGAGGTTCTAGACCCTTTCAACCGGGGGGGCCAAGCAGGGGCCAGTTGTACTGTTAGAGGGGCCAGTTACATTAGACGTTATTGTTGTCATATCGTTTTCTTCACTTCATTGCAGGCATTAGTAGGCAAAAGACCATGTCCCTCTAGTAAATGTCTGGGTTTAAGTAGTGTTCCACGTTGCCACTGTCTAATAACGGATGTAAAAAAAGAACGCTAGCAGAAATTTGTTATGCAAAAATTATTTCATACTCCACATTTAGGGGGGCCACAAGGGGGTCCAAAATTGTTGTCACAGGGGCACTGGCCCCCTGCCCCCAGAACCGCCAGTGAGTGCTAGCTGTGCCCCTAGAGATCCTGGTTTGAATCCAGGCTCGGTCACAGCCGGCAGCGACCGGGAGACCCATGGGGCGGCGCACAATTGGCCCAGCGTCGTCCGGGTTAGGCGACTCTCGAGTCCGTACGGGAGTTGCAGCGATGGGACAGGACTGTAACTACCAAATGGATACCACGAAATTGGGGCGAAAAAAAAGGGGTATACAACTTTTTTTAAATATAAAAAACCCCCCACAAATAATAATAAATAAAGGAAACAAACAGGAAGTGTCTTAATAGGGTGATGGGCCACCATGAGCCTCCAAAGCCGCCAGAATAGCTTCAACACCTTGGCATAGATTCTACAAGTGTCTGTAACTCTATTGGATGGATGCGACACCATTCTTCGAAAAATTCCATTGTTGTTTGGTGTTGTTGATGGTGGTTGAAAACCCTCAGGTGCCCCTCCAGAATCTCCCATAAGTGTTCAATTGGACCTCCTTTGAGACCCCTCTTTCAAAGTAACTGAGATGGCCATTTTTACACATGACCCAAAGCATGGATGGGTTGTTTTAATTGCTTAATTAACTCAGGAACCACACCAGTTTGGAAGCACCTGCTTTCAATATAATTTGTTTCACTAATTTACTCAAGTATTTCCTTTATTTTGGCAGCTACCTGTATATACAGTAAACACCATTTCATCATTAAACATGTCCAATACGATTGTCTGAGTAACCGAGACAGACTGCATTGTCATTTTCCAGAGCGTCTGATGTTAGCAAGATGCCAGCTAGTACCTCTTTGCTTAATGGCAGAAGCAACACAATTTCTACCCCTTAATGTTGTTGTGCCTGTTCATGCTACATTGGCGGAGATATTAAAGGAATCAGAATGTTAGTGATTGACTGAGGAGGAGAGTGGCAGAGGCTGTTACTATTGTCCTGGGTTAATTTGCACAGCCCACTAATGGATAAGGTCACGTTCGATGATATTGGATGAAGAAATGACGGTCAACACACAACAATCATTCAGATTGACGCAATTTTAAAGTGTTGTCTTTGATCATAAACTTTCCTTCTCTATTGAAATTGCAGCATGTATTGAAAAGTACATAGAGTTGAAGTCAGAAGCTCTGTCTCATAGAGATGAACGTACTTTGGTGCGAAAAGTGCAAATGCCAGAACAACAGCAAAGGACCTTGTGAAGACGCTGGAGGAAACCGGTACAAAAGTATCTATTTCCACAGTAAAATGAGTCCTATATCGACATAACCTGAAAGGCCGCTCAGCAAGGAAGAAGCCACTGCTCCAAAACCGCCATAAAAAAGCCAGACTACAGTTTGCAACTGCACATGGGGACAAAGATCGTACTTTTTGGAGAAATGTTCTCTGGTCTGATGAAACAAAGAAGGAACTGTTTGGCCATAATGACCATTGCATTGTTTGGAGGAAAAAGGGGGAGGCTTGCAAGCCGAAGAACACCATCCCAACCGTGAAGCACGGGGGGGCACCATCATGTTGTGGTGGTGCTTTGCTGCAGGAAGGACTGGTACACTTCACAAAATAGATGGCATCATGAGGAAGGAAAATTATCTCAAGACATCAGTCAAGAAGTTAAAGCTTGGTCGCAAATGGGTCTTCCAAATGGACAATGACCCCAAGCATACTTCCAAAGTTGTGGCAAAATGGCTTAAGGACAACAAAGTCAAAGTATTGGAGTGACCATCACAAAGCCCTGATCTCAATCCCATAGAAAATTTGTGGGCAGAACTGAAAAGGCGTGTGCGAGCAAGGAAGCCTACAAACAGGACTCAGTTACACCAACTCTGTCAGAAGGAATGAGCCAAAATTCACCCAATTTATTGTGAGAAGCTTGTGGAAAGTTAACTGAAACATTTGACCCAAGTTAAACAATTTAAAGGCAATGCTACCAAATACTAATTGAGTGTATGTAAACTTCTGACCCACTGAGAATGTGATGAAAGAAATAAAAGCTGAAATCATTCTCTTTACTATTATTCTGATGTTTCACATTCTTAAAATAAAGTGGTGATCCTAACTGATCTTAGACAGGGAATTTTTACCAGGATTAAATGTCAGGAATTGTGAAAAACTGAGTTAATGTATTTGGCTGAGGTGTAAACTTCCGACAACTGTAAATTACCATATTATATCTCAGATATGCACTGCAATGTAATGCTTTTAGATGTCACGTTTGGTAGACACTTGACCTCAAGGGGAGAAATCCATGATAAATGTTCTCATTCTTAAACCATGCAGACACAAACAGCACTACATAGAGGGCCACATTAACAAAGTTGTTTAATTTGAGACATGAAAAATCACAGACATACTGTATATTCAGACACATTTTCCTAAATAATAAGTGCATAAGTTGACTAATTTAAAAATACCAAGTCATTTCATTAGTGCGTTTTTCAATCGACTGAGGTAAACAGAATTTTCTAATTTTCTTGAGTGTGTAAGAAAATGCGTGTATTTGTATCCCTATTTGATTTCAGGTGAAATGTTAGCAGCCAAAGAACAGTCATTCGTGTTTCTCAGTGGACTTTGATCAGTCCTTCCTCCAACCTGCTTTCTGATGACATTTACGATTATCAAGTTACCTTGCAGCATAAGAATAATGTTAGATATTATTTTTACTACAACTTTCTTATATTCATTATTTTAACTGCTTGATTGAACAGGTCCCTTATACCATTCTTTCTGTCCATAGACTGAACTTCGCTCTCATTTCTTCTTCTTCTTCTCTCTGAACAGCCTCTCAACCTCTCTCATGAAGCGCAGACAGAGCTCGTCCTGCCAGGGCAGGGCCACACACTGTACGGCCACCGGCAGCCCCTCTCCTCCAGTCACCGCCTGTAAACACACACACACACACACACACACAAACAGTCAGTCCCAACCAAATGCATGTTGACTAGGGTCCATATTCACAAATAATCTCAATACGAGTGCTGGTATAGGATCAGTTTTCCTTTTTAGAGCATAATAAGTACAATTATATGGACAGGAGGGGAGCTGATACTCTGAAATGCTTTTTGAACAAGGGCCCAGTGGCCTGAACTCCAACCAGGACAGGCCTCTGCTTCCATCTACTGGTTATAATGGAACTACAGGCTAAGATTCACCACCGGTTAGGCTACAGGATGTGACATCTGGCATGGACAAAATGGCAACTTCAAGTCAGGATGGCAGTAAGATAAATATACTGTAAATATTTTAAGAGGAAGAGTGTGTTTGTGACTGACTGTACCTTTGTGTAGAGCTTGTCCCAGAGGTCCCCATAGTTGCCCTTGTAGTGCCTGAGTTCCTCCTCGTCCTCTGCTGTTACCGTGGAGACAGGGACCACCCCAGCAGGGAAGTTAAGGAGATTGTAGATAATGGTGTAGGACAGCGCACCTGAAGAGAGAGAAGGGGTGGGGCGTCTGAGTCAATAATCCATCTACCCATAGTTCAGTAAAGCAGGTGAATTCATAACAACTCCAACTGGTGATTCTACATTTACAAAAAAAAAAAAAACAGAGAGCTAGTTAAAACTATATTCCATTTGATAACAGAGATCAGAGAGAGGAAAGATGGGTACTGGTGAGTTTCCCAGGGTAGTTATGGTTGTAGGCGGGACCCATCATGGGACAGAGCAGCACGTCCAGCTCACACCTTCTCCACTCTGCCATCACCTCATGCATGTAGTCCTTGGAACACAGACAGAAAACTGTACATTTTCCTCACAGCACTGATTTCCACACAACAGTTTCTCAAAGGTTTTTGTCAAATTGACTTTCATGCTGCAAGCTTAGGCCAACAACCTAGTTGAACAATTTAACATTGGCGTGGATTACTGTATGTCAATCATTGGCATTCTGTTTTTCTGTAATACAACAAGAGACCAGATTAATGAATACATTTAAATAATACATTTACAGGATACGGTTTGTGTCTCCTCTCAGACCATCAGGAAACTCTTAGACATGGCACAACTTCAAGATGTCTAGTACCTCCACATCCGCATGCTGTCTCCACAGGTCTTGCACAGAGCTGGTGAAAAAGGAAGTGATGGAGTCATTAAGATTCTGCATTTCATACCATGGCATCGAAATATAATGAGTCATTCCATGTCATTTCAGCAAGCCATGACACCCACCATCTCAGATTGTTCTGAAATCATTTATGTAGTTCAAAACAGATAAGATTAGCATTCCTGCAACTTTATTTTGTTGCCATTTGATTGCAACCCAATTATCCAGTTTAAGTTTTAGGATTCACATAATATTCAATAAATATAGTACCCAACATCCAATTGGAACCAAACGTATAACTACCATTGACTAAGACATGGGGAATTCAATAAAATGTGTCGGACTGCCTTGATTCAGACTTATGTAGCCAAATTAAAGAAATTGTGTTTTTTTACATTGGATAAAAGTAGAGACTCAGAGCTAGAAAAATGGTATATCATATACTGTAGTTGAGGAACAATGGGAAACTTTGAAAGTTGATAAACGTGTAACCTCACTTTTGAGAAAATGGCACTTTAATGTTTTGGTAAATCTACTGGAGAGCTCTTCTTTGTCTACACACATTCAGCATCGTTCACACCCTCTTAAGCCTTAGCCCCACCCATCTCTTTAGGGTTTCAGGTGAGGTCATGTGGTAAACAAACACTATATCAAATCTAAGTTTATTTGTCACATGCACAGGATACAGAAGGTGTAAACGGTACAGTGAAGTTGTTACTTGCATAGTAGCAATATAAACAACAGGTGACAGGCTATTGTGCCTTCTTCACCACGTGGTGGAGTCGCAGTTCAACGGCTCAAACACGAGACCTATGTGGCAAGGTCTACAGTCAATCACGGAATTACAAAAAGAAAACCAGCTCTGTCGGACATCGACGTCTTGCTCCCAGACAAATTAAAACAACTTCTTTGCTCGCTTTGAGGACAATACAGTGCCACTGACACAGCCCACTACCAAAGCCTGTGGGTCTCGTTCTGTGGCCAACGTGAGTAAAACATTTAAACGTGTTAACCCTCGCAAGGCTGCCGGCCCAGACGGCATCCCTAGCCACGACCTCAGAGCATGCGCAGACCAGCTAGCTGGCTGGTGTGTTTATGGACATATTCAATCAATTACGATCCCAGTCTGTTGTCCCCACTTGTTTCAAAATGGTCACCATTGTTCCCTTTTCCCAAGAAAGCGAAGGTAACTGAACTAAATGACTATCGCCCTGTGGCCCTCACTTCTGTCATCATGAAGTGCTTTGAGAGGCTAGTAAAGGAGCATATCAACTCCACCCTACCTGATACCCTAGACCCACTCCAATTTGCTTACCAATAGGTCCACTGAAGATGCAACCGCCATCACACTGCCCTATCCCATCTGGTCAAGAGGAATACCTATGTAAGAATGCTGTTCATTGACTACAGCTCAGCATTTAATGCCATAGTACCCTCCAAACTAGTCATTAAGCTCGAGACCATGGGTCTCTACCCCGCCCTGTGCAACTGGGTCCGGGACTTTGACGGGCCGTCCCAGGTGGTGAGGGTAGGAAACAACATCTCCACCAAGCTGATCCTCAACACTAGGGCACCACAAGGGTGCGTTCTCAGCCATCTCCTCTACTCCCTGTTCACCTATGACTGCGTGGCCATGCACGCTTCCAACTCAATCATCAAGTTTGCAGACGACACTACAGTGGTAGGCTTGATTACCAACGACGACGAGATGGCCTACAGGGAGGAGGTGAGGGCCCTCGGAGAGTGGTGTCAGGAAAATAACCTCTCACTCAACGTCAACAGAACAAAGGAGATGATCGTGGACTAGAGGAAACAGCAGAGGAGCACCCGCACTGCCATCGATCATCCATATATTTATATGTACATATTCTTATTCATCCCTTACATTTGAGTGTATAAGGTAGTTGTTGTGAATTTGTTAAGATTCCTTGTTCGATATTACTGCATGGTCGGAACTAGAAGCACAAGCATTTCGCTACACTCGCATTAACATCTGCTAACCATGTGTATGTGGCCAATAAAATTTGATTTGTCATAGCTGCAATATGAATCTGCAGGTAGCTAAAGTTAATAAACTAGGTTCAATGTTAGCTAGCGAACATTAGGCTATAACTAGCAATGCCAATGGATTTCTGATTCCAATAATATTACTACACAGATCATACACGTAACGTTAGCTAGCGAGCCAGCTTTTTGTTTAAATGTTTGTTTAATGTGTCAATTAATCCCTTAAGGGATGTGTTACCAACTGGCGATTTGAAACAAAAATAAAATTCATTCATTGCCATAAAAAAACAATTTTCTGACAAAATTAGAAACATATCTGAAAAATGTAGCTAGACTCTTAACTGTATACATGGATGAACGCTTCACAGCAGACTGGAACCATTTAACTCTGTTTTGTTTGACCGTGGTGTGTGCAGAAAGTAGCCTATCACTTTTTCCAACTGATCTGTTGATAGCGCCTGCTAAATTCAGGGCATCAACGTTGTTGAGAAAAGTAGCAAAACGTTGGTAGTTCGCGATGGCTAACGTCATATCTTTCAAAAATGGCGAGGTAGAAAGGACTAAACACATTCTGAACAGCTCACGTTATAGACAAAATCCTGCTAAACGGCAGTGAAGGGGTTAAACCAAGGCCTCAATTTATTAACCCTTTAAAAAGTATGTTATGATAAACTGTAAGGTCTCCTCTCAGGAGACCTGCGTGTGTGTGTTAACACCTGTTTTAAGTGATATGCCCTGCAGACACTATCAGAAGGTGGAAACCGCCTACGCTCGTACTCCTCCTGTCTGGGTCCCACCGTGACTGTCTGGGTCCCACCGTGACTGTCTGGGGTTCTGAGAACACGACTGGCCTGATGGAAACCGCCACCTGGCAGAAGATGCTTAGACTTATCTGGTGTGAAATGTCACCTTGTTATGAACCTATATAAGCTGCAGGATGTCTTAGACACCTGGCAGAACCTGGGGAGAGCTATCATATACTGCACTCTGTACCAATTTCCACCTACAATTGTATTACTAAAGAAGAATTTTAATACTTAAACAAAGAGAGTGTTTCCTTTCTACGACCTATATATATATATAAGTTTGATAACTATATAGACCAGATCATCTGTTGAAGAAATTGACCAACAGCAGACCAATCCAAACTCTTCTCCGGGCATGTCCAGACCATCCATTATCTCAGCCAATCATGTATAGCGAGAAGGTTACTGGCTTTTTCATTGGCTAAACCTACTGGGCTCGTAATTTAACAATTGTATTCTTATTTACAGATGGAATACACGTTTGTTATGAAAGCACATGAAAGTTCACATTCTAGAAGGCATTTCTCCCCAAAAACTAATTTTGATAAAAAAAATCATGTTTACGTTCAAATGCCACTCCTGTGAAGTATTGACCTGTGACATACGCCTAGTTTCCTGAAACGAGTCACAAATGACCAAAAGCCACCCACCTCACACCTACCACCCCCATAACCAAAATACAGTATTAGTTATGTCTGACAAGTAGTATGGAGCTGCAGCTTGGACTATTGCTTCTTCATCCTATGTAATGTATTCCCTGGGGTGGGATTGGCATTGAGGGTTGGGGGTCCCTGGGTGTCTTTTGATATTTTTTTGTGATTCGTCAAGTCTTACTCGTTATTAAGAATTATGGTCCAAATCGGATGTTAGGTATTATAATTTAATGAATCCAATCGGAATAATAGACATCGGTTCTTCTTACCTAACTCCACACAGGCTTTCAATAGAGGCACCTACGCGAGGAAACTGAAGGGGAAAAAATAAGACCATTGACAAACATAGAAGTATCAGCCAAATATAACATTAGCAGTCTGATATACATCACAAAGCTCTTCAGATACAGTTTTAACCTCCCTTTCTGTATGCTGCGGACTTGGAGAGCACTCACTATGGGCTTGATCAGAATGGAGAGAATTTTCTTCACAGTGCGAGGTAGACCGTACGGAATAATCTGAACCCGCAGACACGGGTCGACAGGCCCTCCTTTCCTACAATAACACCAAAACAACAAAGTTACATTTTTTATCATTTTAGTGTGAATACTGGATAGTTCATTTCTCTCTCAGGGATGTTCTGGTTTAACTCATTGGGATTACCAGGGTCATGTTAATTAGGAACTAAACAAAAGAAAACGGACTGAAACAGGGGAGGGAGGGACTACATTAACTCCAATAAGAAATACACATTTTCACTTCGCATTTCAAAATCTTTTTCTACGGTGTGCCCAACTGAACACAACCCAGGGTGATTTGACTGACTCACAGGTTGCTGAGCAGGGTAGCGCATCCATCGCCTGCGACACCCCTGATAACCAGCTCATGCATGGCATAGCTCAGCCTGGGGAGACTGAAGGGAACCAACTACAGAGAGTGAGATGAGAAAGAAATACAATTTAATATCAATACAGTCATGGACCGAACTGTAAAGGGATTAACATCCACATTATTTTGTTTCTTCGGCAGCCCAAGTAAATTTGTCTCTGATAAGTGTTCAACCAAGCTCTGGTCATATAGTGCCTTCAGAAAGTATTCATATGCCTTGACTTATTCCACATTATGTTGTGTTACAGCCTGAATTAAAAATGTATTAGACAGATTTTTTCCTCACCCATCTAGACACAATGCCTCAAAATGACAAAGTGAAAACATGTTCTTAGAAATGTTAGCAAATGTACATAAGTATTCACACCACTGAGTCAATACATGTTAGAATCACATGTTATATTTTCCCCCAAACACAACGCCTTGTATTTAGGACAAAGTTAATTTCTTTGACACATTTCTTGGGGCAGATTTACTTTAGTGCCTTATTGCAAACAGGATACATGTTTTGGAATATTTTTTATTCTGTACAGACTTCCTTCTTTTCACTCTGTCATTTAGGTTAGTACATGTATTGTGAAGTAACAACAAATGTTGTTGATCCATCCTTAGTTCTCCTATCACAGCCATTAAACTAGGTTTTAACTGTTTTAAAGTCACCACTGGCCTCATGGTGAAATGCCTGAGCGGTTTCCTTACTCTCCAGCAACGGAGTTAGGAAGGTAGTCTATCTTTGTAGTGACTGGGTGTATTGATACACCATCCAAAGTGTAATTAATAAATTCACCATGCTCAAAACGGGATATTCAAATGTCTGCTTTTTTTTAACCAATAGGTGCCCTTCTTTGTGAGGCATTGGAAAAGATTCCTGGTTTTTGTGGTTGAATTTTATGGGATTATAAAGATGACAGAACTATGCGAGTTTGTATTTTGAGTTTCGTGGTCACACATTGAGATAAGTGGTTGTACGTACGATTCCCAAATATGGATTTTAATTTCGCAAACCTTTATCACGATGAGTGAAAGATTTTTGTATTTTTAATTCAATAAGACTTGTAATAATTCTTAAATGAAATTATGGTTGCAAGTTCATTTACAACTACAAATATTCTGCTGTGAATTAAAGACACACTAGCATAGGTTTTATCTGCGCAAGCTCGGAGTTCTGTCACTGTTGTCACGTTACCAAGAGATTTGTAGAAAGAGAATCAAGTAAAAATTTGATTTGACCTGTAATTTAAGGAAAACAACTTCAAATTCTATATTTAAGGTGGACATAAATAATTACTTTGCCACATTGAATTGTATGCTCTGTAAGAATAAGGTATTGAAATCAATTGATCCTCTTAAGCTTTTCAAATGTCTTTGAACGTAAAAACCATGCATGTATTTATGTTTGATGTTTAGTGTTCCATGATTTAAAAAGGATGTAGAGATTTTTTTTTAACTTAATTTCATTTGTATCCTTCAAAATATATGGAATTTCAATAATAATCAAAAAAAAATTAAAAGCTGCTCTGGGGGGCAGGACCTTTTACTCCTAACCAATTAGTTCCCTCTGCCAAAACCACAGCTGCCTAATCATTGACCGGATTGTTCCATAAATCAAATCTCAAGAAGTAGCTACCCACATGAGCATGAGGTAAATTAAACCAAAACGATCTACAGTTGAAGTCAGAAGTTTACATACACCTTAGCCAAATACATTTAAACTCAGTTTCACAATTCCTGACATTTAATCCTAGTAAAAATTCCCTGTCTAAGATCAGTTAGGATCACCACTTTATTTTAAGAATGTGAAACGTCAGAATAATAGTAGAGAGAATGATTTCAGCTTTTATTTCTTTCATCACATTCCCAGTGGGTCAGAAGTTTACATACACTCAATTAGTATTTGGTAGCATTGCCTTTAAATTGTTTAACTTGGGTCAAACGTTTTGGGTAGCCTTCCACAAGCTTCCCACAATAAGTTGGGTGAATTGTGGCCCATTCCTCCTGACAGAGCTGGTGTAGCCGAGTCAGGTTTGTAGGCCTCCTTGCTCGCACACACTTTTTCTATAGGATTGAGGTCAGGGCTTTGTGATGGCCACTCCAATACCTTGACCTTGTTGTCCTTAAGCCATTTTGCCACAACTTTGGAAGTATACTTGGGGTCACTGTCCATTTGGAAGACCCATTTGCAACCAAGCTTTAACTTCCTGACTGATGTTGCTTCAATATATGCAGATGCTTTTCCTTCCTCATGATGCCATCTATTTTGTGAAGCGCACCAGTCCCTCCTGCAGCAAAGCACCCCCACAACATGATGCTGCCACCCCCGTGCTTCACGGTTGGGATGGTGTTCTTCGGTTTGTTAACAAGAAATTTGTGGAGTGGTTGAAAAAAAGTGTTTTAATGACTCCAACCTAAGTGTATGTAAACTTCCGACTTCAACTGTACTTGAAGGTACTCGTCTCTTATCTGTGTACGTCGATTTGTGTGAAAAGGCCTGACAGTTTTCTTATGTGAAATATAAATGGTACATTTCAGATGAACTCCAGACCAGCCATTGCATTGGCAGTCGCTATTTCGTTAGCTAGCTGACCTCTGACATTCATCCTACAGTAGCTTTACAATCAACTGGCTGGCTTTATCAGGCAGCTTTAGATGCGAGGGGAAAACAAATCCATTTGCTAGTTAACCATCTGATTGATACAGTTGTTAAAAGGCCATTACTTAGCTAGCTAAGTTTTAACTGCTGATTAATTTCTTTCCCCTCCTTGCCTCTCAACCTCACCCAATCCCCTCCAACTCACAAGGCAGGCAATACGGTTGACTTAATCTTTAGAGGCTGCTCGCCTACTAATCTCACTGCAACCCCCCCCTCCAGGTCTCTGATCACTACTTTGTTTCTTTTTATGTCTCCCTTTCCTCCAACCCTAACCACTCAGCCCCTACCCAGATGGTCATGTGCCGTCGCAATCGTCGCTCGCTCTCTCCTCTTCCATCTCTCCCTTCTGCTAAATCCTTCTCCCTCCTGATTCTGCCTCTTCGACCATACTCTCTTCCCTCTCCGCATCCTATGACTAGCACTATCCCCTTTCCTCCCTGCCGGCTCTGCCCTCCCCTTCTGCTCCGTGGCTGAGTGAATCATTGCGAGCTTACAGAACAGGGCTGTGGGCAGCTGAAAGAAAATGGAGGAAAACTAAACTTCCGGAGGACCTATCATCCTTTCACTTCCTCATCTCTTCCTCTGTACCTGCTGCTAAAGCCACTTTCTACTACTCTAAATGTCAAGCTTCTGTCTCTAATCCTATCTTCTAAACTATTTTCCACCTTCTCCAACCTCCTTAATCCTTCACCCCTCCCTCTCTGCGGACGACTTTGTCAACCACTTTGAAAAAAGGTTGACAACATCAACTCCTCATTCACTCAGCCTATGGAGTCCACTGGTCTCACTCACACAGAACTACCATACACCTTGACCTCTTTCTCCCCTCAATTTCTCCAGATGAAATTCTGCGACTAGTGAGGTCTGGCTGCCCGACAACCTGCCCGCTCGACCCCATCCCCCTCCTCCAGACCATCTCTGGAGACCTTTTCCCATTCCTCACTTCCCTCATCAATTCATCGCATTCCCTCTGATTTCTAAATGTCCCGAGTTGCTCCCCTCCTCAAGAAACCAACACTTGACTCATCTGACGTCCAAAACTATAGACCTGTATCCCTTCCTTCTTTTCTTTCCAAAACACTTGAGCGTGTCGTCTCTTATCAACTTTCTCATCATCTCTCTCAGAACAATCTTCTTGACCCTAAACAGTCAGGCTTCAAGACGGGTTACTCAAACAAGATTGCTCTTTGTGTCAGAGGCTCTTCACACTGCCAAAGCTGACTCTCTCCTCTGTTCTCATCCTTCTAGATCTATCGGCTGCCTTCGACACAGTGAAGCATCAGATCTTCCTCTCCACCCTCTCAGGGCTGGGTGTCAGGCTCTGCACACTCTTGGATAGCATCCTACCTGGCAGGCCACTATTACCAGATGATGTGGAGAGGATCTGTGTCTGCACCACAACTGGTGTACCCCAGGGCTCGTTTCTAGGCCCACTCCTCTTCTACAAGATTATTTTTGATTCACAGCAGTATATTTATAGTTGGAAATGGACTTGTAATAATTCTGAAAATAAATTATGCTTGCAAATCTTATTGAATGTGTTCAAATGTGAAGTTACAAGTTAACGATCCTTGTTAAATCTTTCACACATTATACAAACATGCAAAATGAATCTCAATGTGCGACCACGAAATTCAAAATACAAACTCATGTAGTTCTGTCATTATAATCCCATAGAATCTGTGTTTGAAATTCACTGCTTGATTGAGGGACCTTACAGATAATTGTATGTGTAGGGTACAGAGATGACATTAAAAAATAATGTTAAACACTTAGTGCACACCGAGTGAGTCCATGTGACTTATGTTACTTGTTAAGCACATTTTCACTCCTGAACTTTAGGCTTTCCATAACAAAGGGGTTGTTGAATACTTAATGACTCAAGACATTTCAGCTTTTCATATCTAAATTAATTCGTTAACATTTCTAAAAACATAATTCCACTTTGACATTATAGGGTATTGTGTGTAGGCCAGTGACACAAAATCTCAATTTAATCCATTTTAAATTCAGTCTAACACAACAAAATGTGGAAAAAGTCAAGGGGTGTGAATACTTTTTGAAGGCAAAGTAGAATAGTCTGGAGCTGGGGGTTACTCACCGTGTGCCCTGCTCTCTCCAACAACGCCTTGGTCTCCCTCAGGGCTCGGCCCATGCTTGGAGAGGGCATGGCATAGCCGTCATTCTCATAGTACCCGATCCTCAGGGGCTTGGATTGCTGGTATACCTGGAGAACAGAGGAAGAACACAATATTGATACATAGAGGAGAATGTAGATTGCTGGGGGGTTTGAATGTGTATAGGTCCTTTCTGCATAATGGATATTGGGCACCAATATTGATAATTTGATATGGATACCATTGTTTGATATCGATAAGAGCAAGGCATATTCCAATATCGGTTTACTCTTCTTGTCAACCTAAACTATTATATTAAAAAAAAGCATACGTGACTGTTCCTGTATGCGCAAAACCCTCTACAGACCTTCTCACGGGCTGTCAACTTATCATAATCATACTTAAATTGCCTGCTGATGATCCATCAACAGTTCATGGGCTTCTCATTGTATTCAAAATGGTTTAGAAGGTTAAGCTCCTAGAACATTCAGACCAGAACATAACCAGAACATCAACAAGCAGCCGTCTGAACTTCACAGATCCGTGGAAGTAAACACAAAAGTGAACATTCAGACAGTTGCAATGATTTGTGTCAATTCAAAATGTTATAATAAATTTAAAAAATACAACTGATATCATTATAGTTTTTACAAAAGGGTGCCCATCATTAAATATAATAATGTATTTAAGGATATCATTTTTTTTCCTTCTTCAGGGATATCCATTGAACAATGATATGTAACCTATGAAAGGCTCCAGGATGAGGTTTCCTTGATGTACAGATCTAGGATCAGCTTCACCTCCCACAAACAAAACTGACTCAAGATCAGCGTCTAGGGGCAACATCACCCTACTCCCTATGACAGAGAGAGATCCCACCTGTTGGTTGAATGGGATTGGGGGAACAGTAGGGTCCAGTCTGAACATGTGGTCACAGAGCAGAGCTTGCATACAGAGAGCCAGGCTATCCACGTCCTTTGCCATGGGCCCAAAGGACGACAGCACTGGAACAAGACCACCACAAACAATTGGTGTCATAACAGTGGAGAGTCAGTTGTTAAAAGTTAAGTCGTTACTGTCCCATAGTTACATTTTTCACAGCAGCGCTCCGCGGCCTATTTTCTCTATGTATGTAGGCGTTATGACCGACGGCTCAAGAAAACAATCATCCATTATTTTTGCTATACATGTGCAGGATGGAAAGTTGTACGTTTGAGCCTTACCTGACTTTTGGCCCCCGGCTACAGGAAGAAGCACCTCGCGAACTGAAAAAAATAGTCAATATCTAACCAAGCCAATCAGGTTTTACGGGGGAAATAAACGTCTTGTGATGCAATCGTTTTTGAACTGTGCTCAAGGTTAGGAACATTGTAAAATATTACTGTAGGCCTCACAGGTTGTCACCATGAGACACACATATTCACTGACACACATCCTAAGAGTAACAAGACACACTGACAGACCCAC
The DNA here is from genome assembly GCA_030435695.1 of Brachymystax lenok tsinlingensis. Lineage (NCBI taxonomy): Eukaryota > Metazoa > Chordata > Actinopteri > Salmoniformes > Salmonidae > Brachymystax > Brachymystax lenok. The sequence continues at coordinate 8,875,070 of CM059790.1, forward strand.
TAACGTACACACACACACACGCAACCCCTCCTCATCCACCCACCTCAGCCTATTGGCTGTGGGTTTAAAGCCACAGATCCCACAGAAGGATGAAGGGATGCGTATGCTGCCCCCAATGTCGGAGCCCATGCCCAGGACCGAGCCCCCTCCTCCGATCAGCGCTCCTTCCCCGCCCGATGAACCCCCGGGGGTCTTTTGGGGGTTATGGGGATTTAGAGTCAGACCGTAGATGGGATTGCCGCAGTCGTAGCTGGACATGGGGACAAGACAGAGATGTGGGTGAAAACACTGATTGCTAAAAACAACATGAGTCATGGTGTGACCAATCAGCTTTAGCCTGGCAGTGCGGACTAGTCTGGTCATTGGACTTTGATGACCGTCTTCACAGACTCCTCAATCACATTGCTCAAGTCATAGCTCTTGCACTAAATGACATCACATAATGTGTGGCACATTAAAGCCATTGTTACCCCATCTATGTCAATGTATTGCTAGTGTATTATGTTTATTCATGAGTTGATATTGTATATGGTACACAAATTACATTCTGATTCTCATTTGTTGCATTCGCAAGTCTAAAACAACTATTTACCTTAGCAGGCTTTGGGGCACGTTGGTCTTGACGAAGGGAATAGCGCCTTGTCTCTTCAGCACTTCAACCAGCACACTGTCCCCTGTGGCAGGAAGGTCCAACTTAGAGATCACGCCACATGTAGAGTCATGACCCTAAATACAAAAACACCGGTAGGCCTATGTCACGAGAGACTCAACTTGAAGTTCACAAACAGAGACACAGGTCTACTATGGGGTGGTTTTCTGGATGCAGATTAAGCCAATGTCCTGGGCTAACAAGCATGCTCAATGGAGAATCTCTATTGAAAGTGTTTTGGTCCAAGGCAAGGCCTAGGTTTAATCTGACTGGGAAACCCCTGCTATATTTACAGGGAAAAATAACAATTCATGAAAGACACTGAAGTGACACCTAATCAACACCTTGTATCCTATATTTTCCTTGATGCTGACAGGGACACCATAAAGGAGACCATCCTTGTAAGAGCCAATATCCTCCAGCTGATCCCAACTCTCCAGCAGGACCTCAGCGCAACAGTTCAGTCTCCTATTCACCTCCAATGTCTGTGGGAACACAACATAGGAAACATCTATGGGAGCACTTGTAGATTGAAAGGTCTAGTAGCCTGGTCAAGATCAGTTTGTGTTGTCTTGCCAACTTCTATGGTCATTGTTACAACAAGAGTACAAACAGATCCCAAACAGTTCTGGGACCAGGTTAGATTGATTACCACGCCAGCATGCCCTAAATACATGTTGCCTATTATGTGATAGCCATTCAATGACTGATCATGCTGCATTATTTTGTAAACTGTGCAAAAATAATCCAGGCATGTCATCATAAATGCATAGGCCTTTTCAGGGCTGTGTTGGCTGTGACTAGGGTTACACATTTTGGGGAATATTCAGAGGTGGAAACTTTCCGTGTGAATTAGCGGGAATATATCGGAAATTAATATTAATATCATTTAAAATGTAGACTTTTTTTGCATTGGATATATTTACCATATCAGATGGAGACAGAAATTTTACCTTATCATAAAATAGACAATTGCAAATGATTAAATCCTTCCAATAGTATTTTTTTCCTATTTAGTTACGAATTGAACTTTAATTAAATGAGTTGACTCTTCACGTGATGATTTCACTGAACAACAAAAGGGAATATTGAATGATCCCCAATGATCCATGCTTCCATGTCTTCTCCCTGCACCTCTTGAACATCAGACTCTAAGGCCTTATCTTCACTGTCACTTTCCAGTCTTGTTGAGGATGGCTTGTTGTCAGGCTCAAAAAGCCTCAAATTTGCCCGGATGGTCACCAATTCTTCTAACTCTTGTATTGGTCAACCTGTTTTGCGTGCTTTGGTGTGTGTGTTCCCAAAAAAACACCAGTTGCGCTCTGAGGCGGCTGATGTTGGTGGGATTTGGAGGATGATGGGGGAAAGAGCCTCAGATCCACAAAGTCCCTTTCACCAGGTGGCTGATGAGATATGTTGGCACGACTGCCATATTGCATCTCCATCCCAAAGCCCTTGCTTAGAAGTGTACTTTGCCAGACTGCCAAGAACCTCGCCCTCATCCAGGCCATGAAGGCGAGACACGGTAGTGATGACACCATAGGCCTTGTCGATCTCTGCACCAGACAGGATGCTCTTGCCAGCATACTTGGGGTCCAACATGTACGCTGCGGTGTGTATGGGCTTCAGGCAGAAGTCTTCACGCTTGATGTATTTCAGAACTGCAGTTTCCTCTGCTTGGAGCAACAGTGAAGTGGGCAGGGCAGTACGGATTTATTCTCTTACATCAGACAGGACGGCACATCAGACAGTCTGAACATCAGACAGGACGGCATTGTCTCCCTCAATCCGCGCAATGGCTACTGCTATAGGTTTCAGGAGTTTTAGGCTGCTTACCACTCTCTCCCAAAATACATTATCCAGGAGGATCCTCTTGATGGGGCTGTCCATATCGGCAGACTGTGATATGGCCTATTCTTGGAGAGACTCCTTCCCCTCCAGGAGAGTGTCAAAAATGATGACAACACCACCCCAACGGCTGTTGCTGGGCAGCTTCAATGTGGTGCTCTTATTCTTCTCACTTTGCTTGGTGAGGTAGATTACTGCCACAACTTGATGACCCTTCACATACCTAACCATTTCCTTGGCTCTCTTGTAGAGTATCCATTGTTTTCAGTGTCATGGTGTCCTTGAGGAGCAGATTCAATGTATGAGCAGCACAGCCAATGGGTGTGATGTGAGGGTAGGACTCCTCCACTTTAGACCAAGCAGCCTTCATGTTCACAGCATTGTCGGTCACTAGTGCAAATACCTTCTGTGGTTCAAGGTCATTGATGACTACCTTCAGCTCAGCTGCAATGTAGAGACCGGTGTGTCTTTTGTCCCTTGTGTCTGTTCTCTTGTAGAATACTGGTTAGGGGTGGAGATGATGTAGTTAATTATTCCTTGCCTACGAACATTCAACCACCATTCAGAGATGATTGCAATACAGTCTATGATTTACTTGACCTTTACTTGAACTCTGCATCCAGCAAATGAGTAGATAAAGCATGTCTGCTTGGAGGGGTGTATGCTGGCCGAAGAACATTCAGAAATCTCTTCCAATACACATTGCCTGTGAGCATCAGAGGTGAACCAGTTGCATACACAGCTTAAGGAAGACATTCATCAGCATTTTTTTCTGACTACGTTCCTCTGAGTTATAAGAAACCTCTGACTCCAGGAGGACCATGAGCTGTTGCAATCGATAAGGTGTCTGATTCATCATTTACACCTCGAATAGAAGTAGAGGGATTTTTGTCAGAGGTTGCTTGCTGTGAACGCTGAGGGAACTTTATGCACTTGGCCAGATGATTCTGCATCTTTGTTGCATTCTTCACATATGATTTGGCACAGTATTTACAAAATGTACACAGCTTCTCCTTCTACATTAGCTGCAGTGAAATGTCTCCACACATCAAATATTGCCCCGTGGAATTTTCCTGCAAAGACTAGGAAAAAATGAGTAAAAAAAACAAATACAATTCCATGTACAGATAAATAAACTCAGCAAAAAAAAAAGAAACTGCCCTTTTCAGGACCCTGTCTTTCAAAGATAATTTGTAAAAATCCAAATAACTTCACAGATCTTCATTGTAAAGGGTTTAAACACTGTTTCCAATGCTTGTTCAATGAACCATAAACAATTAATGAACATGCACCTGTGGAACGGTCGTTAAGACACCAACAGCTTACAGACAGTAGGCAATTAAGGTCAAAGTTATGAAAACTTAGGACACTAGAGGCCTTTCTACTGACTCTGAAAAACACTAGAAGAAAGATGCCCAGGGTCCCTGCTCATCTGCGTGAACGTGCTTTAGGCATGCAGCAAGGAGGCATGAGGACTGCAGATGTGGCCAGGGCAATAAATTGCAATGTCTGTACTGTGATATGCCTAAGACAGCGCTACAGGGAGACAGGTAGCCTAGTGGTTAGAGCGTTGGACTTGTAACCGGAGGGTTGCAAGTTTGAATCCCCGAGCTGACAAGGTAAAAATCTGTCGTTCTGCCCCTGAACAAGGTAGTTAACCCACTGTTCCCCGGGCGCCGAAGACGTGGATGTCGATTAAGGCAGCCCCCCGCACCTCTCTGATTCAGAGGGGTTGGGTTAAATGCGGAAGACACATTTCAGTTAAAGGCATTCGGTTGTACAACTGACGAATAATGGTGTCTTTGACTTTGTCCCTCATGTGGTACCTTTCCTGCAGGCTAATCCTGACATGACCCTCCAGCATGACAATGCCACCAACCATACTGCTCGTTCTGTGCATGATTTCCTGAAAGACAGTGTTTCAGTGTTCTGCCATGGCCAGCGAAGAGCTCGGATCTCAATCTCATTGAGCACGTATGGGACTTGTTGGATTGGAGGGTGAGGGCTAGGGCCATTCCCCCCAGAAATGTACAGGAGCTTGCAGGTGCCTTGGTGAAAGAGTGGGATAACATCTCACAGCAAGAACTGGCAAATCTGGTGCAGACCATGAGGAGATGTACTGCAATACTTAATGCAGCTGGTGGCCACACCAGATACTGACTTATTTTTGATTTTGACCCCCTTTGTTCAGGGACACATTATTTAATTTCTGTTCAGTTTATGTCTTGTTATGTTCATACAAATATTTACACATGTTAAGTTTTCTGAAAATAAAAGCAGTTGACGTTTCTTTTTCGCTGAGTTTAGTTAAGCAATTAGATTAAACACCACATTTGTAAGATAAATGTTTTTAAATGAAACATGTATGGAAACAGCTGAATGAACACTCCTATGTTAACAGGCTCAAGCAAGCTAAAACCCACATGGTAGCAAAAACTAACTAGCAGAAATTGTTAACAAGTTAGAAATGATTTAAACACACTTTGCTGTAGGCTACTATTTACAAGTTAACAAAAAAGCATGTATGTCATAAAATATATTCACCCCACCCAGTATTGTAATCAACAAGTCCTTGGCTCAGACAGTGTAGTAGTGTGGGCTCAATAGCATCTCATTAGCGTGCAAGATCTTGAGAATCAGCTGTACATGTGCTGGAAGAGTGCACTGCACATGTGATGGATGAATGCACTGCAGAGGGTTGCAATTCCATTGAATTGTGGAAGGTTTTAACAAAATATGCCACAAGACCTAGAATGCCACAAAAAAAGGTTCACTGTTATAAGCTAACTTTTTTTATGAATTTAAGCCAGGGCTTAACTTCCCATGGAACATTTCCGTAAGAATTCCTGAACTTTACCGGAAAGTTTCAGACCCTTTGCAACCCTAGCTGTGACTTCTGATTTAAATACGTAAAGAGGTTTTTTTTGTTATTGGTTTGCAGAAAACATTGCAGGAGTATGATATGACCGGGGACGGCATCTATTTACTATTTGATACAACCGGTCATAAAAAAAAGTTAGCTTATAACAGTGAACCTTTTTTTGTGGCATTCTAGGCCTTGTGGAATTGCAACCCTCTGCAGTGCATTCATCCATCACATGTGCAGTGTACTCTTCCATCACATGTACAGCTGATTCTCAAGACCTTGCATGCTAATGAGATGCTATTGAGCCCACACTACTACACTGTCTGAGCCAAGGACTACATGCTTTCTGGTAAGCCCAGTCACCAATGCTTGCAGTGAAAACAAAAACACACCAACTATAGAAATAATGCAGTCCACAAAATTCCACAACATGCACATTACAAATAGCTGGTATAACCCACAGTATATGTGATTGCTGGGGGTGTTGATTAAATTGTGCATTACCTTTTCCATGTATGAGTGAAACACAGCTTCTGGAGTTAGTGTTCCGCCCTTCAGTTGTTTGGACAGCTGAGCCAGTGACAGTGAGAGGATGAGAGAGGTGTCTGTTCCAGGGTGCTGACATGGGAGTCAAAGAGGGAAGAGTATGAACATTCAGTATACCACCAGACATCTATCTAGCTACCCTCTGAAAAGTAAAATGAAATGTCATGCTATCTCAGTCAGTAAGCTAGGGACCTCTGAAAACACTTACTCCTCCTTTCAATAAATGCATGCGTGACTAAGTGACAACTGGTTTGAACATGAAGATGTTGTGATAGCCACCCCAGAACTCAGAGTCACAGCTGTGTCTGACTGACTTAACAGCAGGGTTGAATGTTCATTCGTTGAGGTTGTTAGCTAGATTTTGCTAAACTAAAGTAAAACTTACAGATTCTTTGAACTGAAGGACAGCAAGCTCTGCTCGTTGCAGTGACGTTTCTCTTCCGGCTTTCGCCCTCTGAATTTTCTTCCACGACTGTTTGTGCCCGAACCAATTCAGAAAAAGCATCAAGGCACCTGTACCGCATGCAGTGGCTGTCATAATCGCTGTCCAATTCGGTTCTGCTCCAAAAATGACTTGTTTAAAGTGGTCCATTCTGTCCATAACGCTCTGACAGCTATCTTCCGCCTCCTACTTCCAAGTACCCCTGATGCAGTCAAAGGCTTCGCGAAGGGTTCGGGTTAAATGCGTTTTACTCCGCCCACAGTGAGCCCGGCCCTGAACTGCACACTGCAGTCAGGTGCTTCTCCCTACTCCTTATTCGTAGAGGTTTTAAGGGTGGTTGGCATCCAATGTTAACAGTGCATTACAGCCACCAGCTGGACAGGGTATTGAACGAAAGAAGAAAAAAAAATCCATTGTGAGAGGGAAAAACGTCATCATACAAAATACAGAAATAGACACGTCAAACAAAACCCATACCACTTCTTCAATCACAGTATATTCCAAAATACACGCCTACACGGGCTAAGGGACCTGTGAGGTCAGAACATTCGCCAACAGGATTTCTTGCAAGGCCTCGGCTGTGAAATCACGAAGAAACGTTCAGCTGCTTTCACAATTACCTCAGACCTCTTCTCCGCTTGTGCTGTACAGTTTATGACCACTGCAAGACATCTATCCAGCTAGGACAACGCACATTCCCAGCTCATGATACTGCTGTATATGTGGGGAAACTGCATCCTTCTTGTGTCATCTCATCAAAACACAGGGATGGGCTCGAGGCTATCCAAAAGTAGAGGAAGAGGCAAAGTCTAGATAAGGTTTGCCAAACAATAGCAAGTAGTTGAGGGTCCAATTTGTCTCATTGCCTTCGAATGGGGAACTCGTGACATCTTTTATTGCACACTATAAAAAGTAAGATCTTACCAGGGGTTTTTGATTGCATGGAGGCATGCTATACAAGGTTTCTATTATGTGAAATTGCATTTTAGCTGAACATAAAGCAATTGTAATTCTTTGCAATTATCCAGTTGTTGTGAGACCAATGAACAAGTTCATTTATGCTGTACTTGCCACATTTATACAGCATAACCTCGTTCCCAGTTTCAATAGCTACCGCCAGCTGGTAGACGAGATTAGATGCTTCACAACTAACAAAATTATATAACTTTATGAAATCCAACTAGTTACAAAGAAACACTGATTCAACACTTAATTTACAATTTATTCACATGAACAGAGTGTGTATTTGAGGTTACTACATAGATCCATAGAGGTTTCCTTTAAAACCAGGTACTTGTTTGTATATCTGACAGGGAATTTCTGCCAGTGGTGCAGGAAGCTGGAGTAACTTTACTTGACAGAATGGAAGACTTTGTGTGCCACCTGGGGGACAGAAAGGAAAGGTAAAGTTATTGCAAACTGTCTAGTACAAATGTTTGCAAAGTGAGTGACACTTGTCTCCTAAAGTAGCTAGTTATCCCATCAAAATTATTTTCTCTTCATTCCTCGTCTGGTGATTGAAAGCATACAACCGAATACCCATTTGAGGGATGGTCTGCTTTTCTTTACCCATTTCTCCACAGCCTTCTGTCCTGCTCCATCATGCTATCCAACTATTGAACTCAAATTCTATGCTCTCCAATCATGAAGAACTTAACAATGGAGAAGCATGCTATAGAGTAAATACAAATCACTGACTCCTGAAAATTGGTATCACCTGGCTGTAGAAGTTTGAATGTTGAGTCACACAAATTTATTTGTGGATCAGTTGTGGTACGTAGTGGTGGGGGAACCGCACAGATGACTGAGGAGACAAGGAGTTGGACCCACTGACATCTCTCTTAGCAGTCTGACAACCAGACTCAGTCTCATGTTATTTCTTGGTAGACTAAGCGAGATCCAACCTGTTGTAACGTTCTATCAAGAGCTGCTAGCTTAATCAGCTGGTTGCTTTAACATCCACTCGTGCCTGGTTGTTTTCCCTTGCACCCCATGGTTAACTGTTGGTGACAGTGTCTGGGTAGATCTCACGTACACAGTGGTCCCGGGCATGGAGAAAGTCGAAAAGCTCTTCAGTGCAGTCCTCTGCAGTCTCGGACTTGGAGCCGACCCTGGATTCGCAGTCCTCCAGTTTTGCCCGGGTGTGGATGCAGTGCTCTGCCTGTGCACACTTGTCCCGCACTGTGTCAAGGGGGTCCTGGAACAGAAGGACCAGGGCTACTGAGAACATAAGTCATCTATTCCCTAGCCTGGTCCCAGATCTGCTTGTGCTATAACCAAGATGTCTGGCATAACAAAACAACCATACATTGGACTTGGCTATAGAACAAAGAAAATGAGGCTGGCTATTTATTCCACCCATTAGCATGACAACTAGTTAGCTATTTGACAACAGATTCTTTGGGTTTTAGAACCAATGCAAGGTGGGCAGATTACACTGCATCATACCAAATCGATACATACCACCATATCTTCCTCCTCCTCTTCTTCCTCTTCCTGAAAGAAAAACACATTTTAAAGCACTCGAAACATGACACCGATATAACACACTGGACAACTTGCTAAGGATGTTGTTAGCCAAGCTAGTTAGCTAACTTGCATGCTATTTATTGCCACTGGTTGCTCGAAAAACAACCTAGCAGATTATTGGCTAACAATGCTAGCTAACGTTAGCTGACTAGCTAGCTGATGTACCCGCTGGCTAGACACTTTGTCTCTCCTGTTAGCTATAGTAGCAAACCTAGGCCTTAAACACACGGTCCCGTTCATTATTTAACCACATATTGAATGGAAAATTGTTAATTAATGTCTTACATCTTCGGGTTCCCCGTTCAGGATCATTTTCTCCTCCAAAACCATGATGTTACCGCTCTTGTCCTGGTATGACTCGCTGTCAGATCACTAATTTGATCACAGAGTTTCTTAGATTTTATGTTGGAGGACGGACCAGGTCACTCAACCGATGTTATCGTGTTGTTACGTTACTTATTCTACGTTTATGAAATGGCACCCAATTCAATCCCTGTACGCTACCAAAGCTACTGCCACCGTGTGCACCGGATAAGTTACACGCTGTCAAAAAGGAATTCAGTCCCACAAGACTGTCAATTCACATGTAGACTTATCTATTTCCTAAATTCCAAACCCAATACCGAGAAATTCTAAATGCAACACCCAGAAAATGGTCTAAAGTAAGATTGTATATTTTACTATTCCAGTTTGATATCTTTGCCCTGTAAATTAACTGGTGAGCTGAGCACTACCATTATTGATCATTGCCACACAGCCTCTAATAGTTCATCCCCTGCTCTGTCGACCACAACACAAACACACACACAATTAGGTCAGAGAGGACAGAGTATCCAATCACTGATAAAGGTTATCCTCTACATTGTGTTAGTTTTTTAAAAGTTTTTTATATAGTGTTGCTTGTAGCATCTACAATGTAAGTCTATAATATCTGCTGTGTCACTGTCACCATAAACCTAGCAATTTTCATCATGCCCATTTCTACCAAAGTAAGCACGTATTGTTTGGAGTACAGACTGAAAGATCAAAGTCCAGGAAAAAGGCAGCATTTGATTGGCCCTTCAAGTGCCCATATTCAAATTATGGTAAGATCAGAGCAACAACATTGTTATTTTACCTTTAATTGACTAGGCAAGTCAGTTAAGAACAAATTCTTATTTTCAATGACGGCCTAGGAACAGTGGGTTAACTGCCTTGTCAGCACAGGGATTCAATCTTGCAACCTTTTAGTTACTAGTCCAACGCTCTAACCACTTGGCTACCTTGCCGCCCCAATATTACACATATATCAAAACCCACACACAGGCTGGGGGTGATATAGGCTACACATACACTGAACAAAAATATGAGTTAGTTACAGTTCATATAAGGAAATCAGTCAATTGAAATACATTTATTAGGCCCTAATCTATGGATTTCACATGACTGGGAATACAGATATACATCTTTTGGTCACAGATACCTTTAAAAAAAGGTAGGGGCGTGGATCAGAAAACCAGGCTGTATCTGGTGTGACCACCATTTATTTGCCTAATGCAGTGCGACACATCTCCTTAGCATAGAGTTGATCAGGTTGTATTCGGTTGTATTCGGAGCATGTGACAAATAAAATTTGATTATATTTCATCCAAAATATTGAACAATCACATTTATTTATTATATTTAAAAAAATATATATTTCACCTTTATTTAACCAGGTAGGCAAGTTGAGAACAAGTTCTCATTTACAACTGCGACCTGGCCAAGATAAAGCAAAGCAGTTCGACACATACAACAACACAGAGTTACACATTCGAGTAAACAAACATACAGTAGAAAAAAAAATATATATCTATATACATTGTGTGCAAATGAGGTAAGATAAGGAACGTAAGGCAATAAATAGGCCATTCTGGCAATGTAATTACAGTATAGCAATTTAACACTGGAATGGTAAATGTGCAGTAGACGAATGTGCAAAGTAAAAATACTGGGGTGCAAAGGAGCAAGATAAATAAATGAATACTGTAGGGGATGAGGTAGTTGGTTGGGCTATGTACAGGTGCAGTGATCTGAGTGAGGGAGATAAGTGTCTCCAGTTTCAGTGCTTTTTGTAGTTCGTTCCAGTCATTGGCAGCAGAGAACTGGAATGAAAGGCAGCCAAAGGAGGAATTGGCTTTGGGGGTGACCAGTGAGATATACCTGCTGGAGCGTGTGCTACGGGTGGGTGCTGCTATGGTTACCAGCGAGCAGAGATAAGGCTTGGCTTTACCTAGCAGGGACTTGTAGATGACCTGGAGCCAGTGGGTCTGGCGACGAGTATGTAGCGAGGGCCAGCCGACTAGAGCATACAGGTCGCAGTGGTGGGTGGAATAAGGGGCTTTGGTGACAAAGCGGATGGCACTGTGATAGACTGCATCCAGTTTGCTGAGTAGAGTATTGGAAGCTGTTTTGTAGATGACATCGCCAAAGTCGAGCATCGGTAGGATAGTCAGTTTTACTAGTGCAAGTTTGGCAGCATGAGTGAAGGAGGCTTTGTTGCGAAATAGAAAGCAGATTCTAGATTTGATTTTGGATTGGAGATGTTTAATGTGAGTCTGGAAGGAGAGTTTACAGTCTAGCCAGACACCTAGGTATTTGTAGTTGTCCACATATTCTAGGTCAGAGCCGTCCAGGGTAGTGATGCTAGTCCTTGCGGGCGGGTGCAGGCAGCGAACGGTTGAAAAGCATGCATTTGGTTTTACTAGCGTTTAAGAGCAATTGGAGGCCACGGAAGGAGTGTTGTATGGCATTGAAGCTCGTTTTGAGGTTAGTTAACACAGTGTCCAAAGAAGGGCCAGAAGTATACAGAATGGTGTCGTCTGCATAGAGGTGGATCAGAGAATCACCGGCAGAAAGAGCATTGATATATACAGAGAAGAGAGTCGGCCCAAGAATTTAGCCCTGTGGCACCCCCATAGAGACTGCCAGAGGCCCGGACAACAGGCCCTCCGATTTAACACACTGAACTCTGTCTGCAAAGTAATTGGTGAAACAGGCGAGGCAATCATTAGAGAAACCAAGGCTGTTGAGTCTGCCGATAAGGATGTGGTGATTGACAGAGTCAAAAGCCTTGGCCAGGTCAATGAATACGGCTGCACAGTAATGTCTCTTATCGATGGCGGTTATGATATCGTTTAGTACCTTGAGCGTGGCTGAGGTGCACCTGTGACCAGCTCGGAAACCGGATTGCACAGCGGAGAAGGTACGGTGGGATTCGAAGTGGTCAATGATCTGTTTATTAACTAGGCTTTCGAAGACATTAGAGAGGCAGGGCAGGATGGATATAGGTCTATAGCAATTTGGGTCTAGGGTGTCACCCCCTTTGAAGAAAGGTCTAGGGTGTCACCCCCAATTTTTTTGAAAGGGGCATGCTTATTTAAGATGGTGAGGAAGTTGCTTTTAAAGAACGACCAGGCATCCTCGACTGACGGAATGAGGTCAATATCCTGCCAGGATACCCGGGCCAGGTTGATTAGAAAGGCCTGCTCGCAGAAGTGTTTTAGGGAGCGTTTGACAGTGATAAGGGGTGGTCGTTTGACCGCGGGCCCATAGCGGATGCAGGCAATGAGGCAGTGGTCGCTGAGATCCTGATTGAAAACAGCAGAGGTGTATTATTATACAGTTAAATGTATATACACACACATAAATGTATATATATTTGGGGTGGCAGGAAGCCTAGTGGTTAGAGCGTTGCACTAGTAACCAAAAGGTTGCAAGACTGAATCCCCGAGCTGACAAGGTAAAAATCTGTCCTTCTGCCCCTGAACAAGGCAGTTAACCCACTGTTCCTAGGCCGGCATTGAAAATAAAAAAATGTTCTAAACTGACTTGCCTAGTTAAATAAAAATAAATATATACACTTGAAGTCGGAAGTTTACATACACTTAGGTTGGAGTCATTAAAACCTGTTTTTCAACCACTCCACAAATTTCTTGTTAAAAAACTATAGTTTTGGCAAGTCGGTTAGGACATCTATTTCGTGCATGACACAAGTCATTTTTCCAACAATTGTTTACAGACAGATTATTCACTTATAATTCACTGTATCACAATTCCAGTGGGTCAGAAGTTTACATACATTAAGTTGACTGTGCCCTTTAGAAGCTTATGATAGGCTAATTGACATCATTTGAGTCAACTGGAGGTGTACCTGTGGATGTATTTCAAGGCCTAACTTCAAACTCAGTGCCTCTTTGCTTGACATCATGGGAAAATCAAAAGAAATCAGCTAAGACCTCAGACAACAAATGTAGACCTCCACAAGACTGGTTCATCCTTGGGAGCAATTTCCAAATGCCTGAAGGTACCACGTTCATCTGTACAAACAATAGTACGCAAGTATAAACACCATGGGACCACTCAGCCGTCATACCGCTCAGGAAGGAGACGCGATCTGTCTCCTAGAGATGAACATACTTTGGTGCGAAAAGTGCAAATCAACCCCAGAACAACAGCAAAGGACCTTGTGAAGATGCTGGAGGAAACAGGTACAAACGTATCTATATCCACAGTAAAACGAGTCCTAAACCGACATACAGTGAGGGAAAAAAGTATTTGATCCCCTGCTGATTTTGAACGTTTGCCCACTGACAAAGAAATTATCAGTCTATAATTTTAATGGTAGGTTTATTTGAACAGTGAGAGACAGAATAACAACAACAAAATCCAGAAAAACGCATGTAAAAAATGTTATAAATTGATTTGCATTTTAATGAGGGAAATAAGTATTACATTGCATACATCCTAACGAAGTAGCCTACTCCCTTCCAGATGTTACATCCTCAATAGGTGTACTGTAGGAATACTGGGTATTTTGAAAATGAGCTAGTCAAGGCTTTGTCTGACAATCACTTTTGGAGAAAGTGAAAAACATGAGAGGACTGTCCCAATATTCCCAATGAAATAATTTGAGTTTTTCCTAAAGGGTAGGCCTACTGAACTCTTAAATATGTTAATACACAGACACTGCTGCAAGTTTGTAATTTAGAAATCAATTCACAAACTTCATTGTGTGTATTTCTGCCTAGGCCTGTGGACAAACTCCTGACGTCATAATCAACTGATTATGACTTCAACCATCACACTGAATTGCGTGAATAAAATAAAAAAAACACAACATAAGATACATGTAACACAACACAATATCAAGTTAAGTATGGATATTGTTGGTGCAACAACCCAAATCAGGTATCTGCTTCACTGAGGAGATTGTACAAGATTACGGTAATATTTTCTAAATGTGATGTCCCTGATTTTACATGCGCATGTCTCACGCTTTTGATTAATTCATTTTAACTTGCAAGATTCAATGGAAAATTGCCACGATGATTAATCTATCAAGAGAAATTGGTAAAACTGTTGCTGACACGACATTGCACAGGGTGGCGCACATTGTCCTGTTTTCTTTTGTAACGATGAGAAGCCAAAAGGCAAGCGTGTTTTGCGAAGTCTGGCCCGCGGACTCCTCCTCTTCCAAGCTGTCAGTACAGCAACCTTCATGTAGCAAGCAGCCCATGTAGTAACTGTTGGTGTGTCAAGTTCCGTTTGCTTTGTGCTAGTAAATACTGTATCAGATTGTATTTGTTTGTAAAAGTGTTACGAAGAGCAAAAACAAAGTGGTTGGCTCATTATTAACCCGTTCTGCCGATAGGTTAGTGGTTGTTAATGTATTGGGCTGCATGGTTGCAACTGGCCAAGTTATCTTTCAATTTGGACGTGGTTTGACAGCTCGCTGTGCCTTGCCCATGACGGCGCCCCAACAACGGGGTAAGTCAGGACAAATGTCTCCGTTTGTTTACACCAACTTTGTTTATGCACTTTTAATTGTACTACACTAGCTATTCTGTGAACTCATGATGTGCTGTGAGCTTACTAGTTAGCAAGCAGATGGACGTTTTTTCCTCTTTTGTTGATGATGCGTTTATGTCCGCCAGACAGACAGCGTCTGATAACGTCCAGCAGCAGTTTGTTGATAAAATGTGGTTATCTAGCTAATTAGCCATGTTGCTGGCTAGAACTAGAATGACTGTAAATATTTCCACTTGTCAAGAGGACTTGTGACGGTAATAACCATCTTGCAAGCTGCTATAGCCTATATAAGCTCCGTTTTGTAAAATGAGCCATGCGGTCTTATTAGATTTGTACACAGAACCACATATCTAAAAAGTTAGCCAAAATATGTACAAGCGATGAAGAGCACCGTGGATGTTATTTCTCAGTATGTGTGTCGTCATATGTGCACTGCTGTGCACACTATGTCTGTGTGTGTGTGTGGTGGTCTCTTACCTGGCTGTATGCCAGTAGTCATGCTATCTATGTCATCAATGGCTTCCCCGTCCTACCCCACCCTGAACACAGAGCCCTCACTTTAAAACCCTCACTCTCTCTGCTGTAGTTCACCTAGGAGGAACATCATTCAATGTACTTAATAGGATCAGCAAGTTGTTATGGCAACACATTCACGTTTTCGTTCGTGTCTTTGGTATCACCTTCCTTTTCAGTGGAATAGGGGGGATTCGAGAGAATTACAGGACAATATGTTCCACTCTCAGTGAAGATAAAGGTTATTACATACCCAGAGGAAGGTAATAGGGCTGGGAATTACAAAGGGACCCCACAATAAGCTTTATCAAGATACTTAGATGCCGATATGATATGTATTGCGATTCGCACAATTCTGTTTTCCAATTTTATTGCGATTCGATGTTTCAAAAATATTGCTCACCATATTGTCTGCTGTAGAGGGACAGGAGAGCCTGGGTCGACTTCAGCAGGACAGAACGGTGTGCAACGTTTAATTAAACGGAAACGGTGCTCTTCTGAACGACCAGTTGAGGGCGATTGTGTATGTTGTGCTGCACGAGTTTTGCTATTTCAAATGGTCACCCATATTGATCTGGCCGGCCACACCCACCTAACAGGAGCAAACAGGCCACTACAAGGATCAGTACAAACTGTCACACAATGTATGCTAGTCAAACGTTTGAACTTTAATAAACTGAATGCACACCTGGCTGGTTATTATTTTCCCAAGCTCATGGTGTTGGCTCTATCCCACTTGGTCACTAGTCTTACCAGTGGCTGTTTGTCTGTCAGTAACCATGGAAACTAACATACACTGTGTCCGGCCTACTAGCGGCCTAAGCAACTTAAACTTGTTACTGTAGTTGTTAAACCTGGTGATTAGTGTGAGTCAACTTCCTTTTCGCCATCAACTCTGTCCTCTAAATGTGCATATCACTCACACAGATACACACTCTGGCTTCCTGTCTCTGTGAACATACAAACACACATCACATCATCTCACTCCGCACGTGCCTTTCCCCGTATTTGAGCTTCTCCGCAGTACTTGTCTGCTATTTCTATTCAGTGTTAGCGCTGTTTGGAAGTTGAAGTTAATTCCCACACAGCCTGGTTTTGTATGCTGTCTGAGTAAAATGGATTTGGTAGCTCTAGCCTTTTCATATGACTATACCAATGCTACCTGTGTTGTATTCAGTCCTACACAAGATCTAGAGAAACCTTTTTATTGCACACTGTAACACACACTCCCAACTGTTGTACCATGCCCAGAGTGTGTGTGTGTGTGAGAGAGAGAGAAAGCAGTGTGAGGTGCTAGGGAGTAACTGGATTAGAGATTATACAGGAGAGCATCTGCCAGAGTGCTCTCCTACCACTAGATCTAGGCTACCCTTACACTACCTAGGCTATTTATTAGAACCATTATTATATATTTTTTTACTCTGTGTTAACAACTTTTATTTTACTGTTACTGTAAATAAAGTCCTACGTGTGAAGACTTATAAACCAAGTGAATGTTACAAAGTGTGCTATTGTTGATATGTGTGTGAGTGATTCCTCCAATTCAATCGGCTTGTCACACAGTAGCCTATATGTGGTATTGACACTTCTCTGTTTCTCTCTCTGTCAGACATGTCGCGACGAAGTATGAGGCTGGTTTTAGGGGGATACTACCATCAATCTTCCGAGGATGACGAATCCTCCGCAGTTTCCTACAGGGAGAGCCCTGTGAGGTGTGTGTCTTCCATGTTGTACAGTATAGCCTAATACAGTAGGCTTAATAGTTGCTTTAACACCATGTCAAACTCTCCCTCTCTCTTCTCTCTCCTCTATTTCTCATCAACCTCTCTCTCTCTCTCTCTCTCTCTCTCTCTCTCTCTCTCTCAGGGTCTTTACCAAGAGGAAGAGAGGGGGTTGTAAAGTGGCCTCCTCTCGTACCTCCAGCCGGGCCAACAGCGTGGCTAGCACCGCTAGCACGATGGAGCCACACAGTAATGCTGAGGACTACATTGGTACGGTTCACCCCACTTTCTGCGTCCACTGTCCCAATGACACTCCCTCAGTTACTTTCACCGTCTACTGTATACTCAGTACTGTATGCGTTATATTGCAGTGAGCTAGCTAGGTAGGTTAGCTTTGAATTGTAGTTACATAGCTAGGGTAGCTGCTTTTTGTTGTTGTTAGTTAGCTAACTGGCAAGCCTTTTCTGTCTATGGTTATAGTTATCTATTATGGCTATTCAAAACTGACCATCTGAGTCTCTCTTTCTCCCCGTAACCCTTGCCCTTCAGGGGTCTCAAGTTTGGTTCAGAGGAGGAAGACCTTCCAGGAGCCTTCCAGTGTGGCTCCAGCAGCAGCCCCCAGCCTGAATCTGGCTCCTAGCCCCAGGGGCTTCCCCTCCTGCCAGACCAGCCTTAACCAGGCCCAGAGCCAGAGCAGCGCCGTGGACAGCTCTGGTTACTCCTCTTCAGAGGCGAGACGTTTCAAAGGATACTCTGGATACACCTCTTTATACGGACAACGGGCTAGCGCCAACCAGAGCTCTGGCACCAACAGGAAAAGCGCCAGTACCAGCGCCAGCTGGAGTGAGTAATGTGTGGGTGTGTGTTGTTTGTTAGCATTAGCATAGCGTTAGCTTGTCTATATGCTTGAAGCTTGTTTGTTAGCATTCGCTTGTTTCTATGCTTGTTGTTTGTTTGTTAGCATTAGCTTGTCTCAATGACTGTAGCTTGTTTTTTAGCATCAGCTTTAACTCTGTCTCCTCCTGTAGCCCCTTCGTTTGTTCCTGCCGGTGTGGGGAAGGCCATTCTAATTGCCTTCCTCCTCCTCCTCTTGACCTTTGGTGAGTGGCATCACACCCCATAATCATACAGTCTATAGTTATATAGAACTGCCATGAAAAGAACCAACAGCAAGCTGTGTACACTTGCACTTTTACTTTATTGGTGCTAGCAGTAAATTGTCCACACATGACATGCCTAACCATAGTACTTACTGGCGATTTAATTCACTGAGGGAACATATAAAATGGCACTAACAGAAGTACAACACATACTGTACACACCCATTGTTGACGAGCAATAATGTAGACACAATAATGTTCACATATCTAAATGTTGTCTGTGTAAGCTGCACGATACTGTGCCCCTTGGCGTATTCAGGTCTATTCTGCCTCTCTGCTAGGCTGCTGGCACCTTGCCCCCTTAGTATGGTCCACCCTGATTCCGACTATGACCCTGAACCGACCAGTCATCACCCCGACTCCACCCCCTGTCTTCAGTCTGCCTCCCAAGGCTATGGTAGGATCTGATAGGACCACATACCTGCCAAATCATCTCTCCATCATCTTTCTCTTGATTTGATAGGATGCTGCATTGACGCTCTGCGTATGTAACCTACTCCTGGACTGTACAATAAAGTTTGTCAACTCTTTCTGCAGGATGGAGCGTCGGAATTTAATTCTGCTCTGGAAGCCAAGATGAACACCATCCTGGTAAGAGAAACAGAGAGAGAATACAAACTATAGTCCATTTGGGTGTATTCATTTTTGCTGAACTGACTTGCGCGTGTTTCTCCCGCAGACAGAAATAGAAATACTTAAGAAGAAAGACCACCAGCAGAAATTTGTTACCGAGGTGAGTACTCTACAGCGGTGGTTCCCAAACTTTTTATAGTCCCGTACTCCTTCAAACATTCAACCTCCAGCTGCGCACCCTCTAGCACCAGGGTCAGCGCCCTCTCAAATGTTGTTTTTTGACATCGTTGTAAGCCTGCCACACACACACTATAGGATACATTGATTAAACATAAGAATGAGTGTGAGTATTTGTCACAACCCGGCTCATGGGAAGTGACAAAGAGCTCTTATAGGACCAGGGCACAAATAATAATATTATAATAATCATTTTGCTCTTTATTTAGCCATCTTACATATAAAACTTTATTTGTTCATAAAAAATGGTGAATAACTCACTACAGGTTAATGAGAAGGGTGTGCTTGAAAGGATGCACATAACTCTGCAATGTTGGGTTGTATTGGAGAAAGTGTCAGTCTTAAATCATTTAAAACACAGTCTGTGCCTGTATTTAGTTTTCATGTTAGTGAGGGCCGAGAATCCACTCTCACAATGGTACGTGGTATCAAAGGGCATCAGTGACTTAACAGCGCGATTGGCCAAGGCAGGATACTCTGAGCGCAGCCCAATCCAGAAATCTGGCAGTGGCTTCTGATTAAATAACATTTTCACAGAACCTGCGTAATTGCGCACCCAACTCACTCAGGTGCTTCGCTATATCACATTTGACATTGTCCGTAAAAAAAACTCATACAATGATGGAAAGACCTGTGTGTTGTCCTTGTTAATGCAGACAGAGAAGAGCTCCAACTTCTTAATTTTGTCCCGCACATTGAATATAGTTTCGGAGAGTCCCTGTTATCGGCAAGTAGCCTAGTGGTTAAGAGCGTTGAATCCCAGAGCTGACAATGTAAAAATCTGTCGTTCTGCTAACCCACTGTTCCCTGGTAGGCCGTCATTGTAAATAAGAATTTGTTCTTAACTGACTTGCCTAGTTAAATAAAGGTTAAATAAAATAATCCTAGATTCAGATCATTCAGGTGAGGAAAAACCTCACCCAGATAGGCCAGTCGTGTGAGAAACTCATCATCATGCAAGCGGTCAGACAAGTGAAAATTATGGTCAGTAAAGAAAACTTTATGCCCGTCTCTCAATTTTAAAAAATGTGTCAATACTTTGCCCCTTGATAACCAGTGCACTTCTGTATGTTGTAAAAGCGTTACATTGTCGCTGCCCATGACATTGCATAGTGCAGAAAATACAGGAGAGTTCAGGCGCCTTGCTTTAACAAAGTTAACCATTTTCACTGTAGTGTCCAAAACGTCTTTCAAGCTGTCAGGCATTCCCTTGGCAGCAAGAGCCTCTCGGTGGATGCTGCAGTGTACCCAAATGGCTGCTTGCACGCGTGTTACCACTCCACTATGTCTCCCTGTCGTGGCTTTTGCACCATCAGTTCAGATACCAACATCTTGACCACCAAAGTCCATTTGATGTCACAAAGCTGTCCAGTACTTTAAAAATATCCTCTCCTCCTGTGCGAAGCAGTAATTGTTTCAAAACATCTCCTGCCATGTCACTGACGCGTCGTGAAACAGTGTTGTTTGATGAAGACATTGTCTGTATCGTTTTTTGGGCCTTTTCCCCCCAGCATTGTCCCTGCCATATCCGCGGCAGCAGGACGAATTAAGTCCTCCACAATAGTATGGGGCTTACCTGTCCTAGCCACTCGGTAGCTCACCATATAAGAAGCTTCTAGCCCATTGTTAATGGTATCTGTTGTTTTTATACAGTTGAAGTCAGAAGTTTACATACACATTAGCCAAATACATTTAAACTCAGTTTTTCACAATTCCTGACATTTAATCCTAGTAAAAATGCCCTGTCTTAGGTCAGTTAGGATCACCACTTTATTTTAAGAATGTGAAATGTCAGAATAATAGTAGAGAGAATGATTTATTTCAGCTTTTATTTCTTTCATCACATTCATCACATGGGTCAGAAGTTTACATAAACTCAATTAGTATTTGGTAGCATTGCCTTTACATTGTTTAACTTGGGTCAAATGTTTCAGGTAGCCTTCCACAAGCTTCTCACAATAAGTTGGGTGAATTTTGGCCCATTCCTCCTGACAAGAGCTGGTGTAACTGAGTCAGGTTTGTAGGCCTCCTTGCTCGCACACACTTTTTCAGTTCTGCCCACAGATTTTCTATGGGATTTTGGTCAGGGCTTTGTGATGGCACTCAAATACCTTGACTTTGTTGTCCTTAAGCCATTTTTCCACAACTTTGGAAGTATGCTTGGGGTCATTGTCCATTTGGAAGACCCATTTGCGACCAAGCTTTAACTTCCTGACTGATGTCTTGAGATGTTGCTTCAATATATCCACATACTTTTCCTTCC
This sequence comes from Brachymystax lenok tsinlingensis, assembly GCA_030435695.1. NCBI lineage: Eukaryota > Metazoa > Chordata > Actinopteri > Salmoniformes > Salmonidae > Brachymystax > Brachymystax lenok. Next base: position 8,896,246 of record CM059790.1, read on the forward strand.
TCATGATGCCATCTATTTTGTGAAGCGCACCAGTCCCTCCTGCAGCAAAGGACCTGCACAACATGATGCTGCCACCCCCGTGCTTCACGGTTGGGATGGTGTTCTTCGGGCTTGCAAGCCTCCCCCTTTTTCCTCCGAACATAACGATGGTCATTATGGCCAAACAGTTCTATTTTTGTTTCATCAGACCAGAGGACATTTCTCCAAAAAGTACCATATTTGTCCCCATGTGCAGTTGCAAACAGTAGTCTGGCTTTTTTTATGGCGGTTTTGGAGCAGTGGCTTCTTCCTTGCTGAGCGGCCTTTCAGGTTATGTCGATATAGGACTCGTTTTACTGTGGATATAGATACTTTTGTACCGGTTTCCTCCAGCATCTTCACAAGGTCCTTTGCTGTTGTTCTGGGATTGATTTGCACTTTTTGCACCTAAGCACGTTCGTCTCTAGGAGACAGACACTTCCTTCCTGAGTGGTATGGCGGCTGCGTGGTCCCATGGTGTTTATACTTGTGTACTATTGTTTGTACAGATGAACGTGGTACCTTCAGGCATTTGGAAATTGTTCCCAAGAATGAACCAGACTTGTGGAGGTATACCAAAAAAAAATCTGAGGTCTTGGCTGATTTCCTTTGATTTTCCCATGATGTCAAGCAAAGAGGCACTGAGTTTGAAGGTAGGCCTTGAAATACATACACAGGTACACCTCCAATTGACTCCAATGATGTAAACTTCTTACCCACTGGAATTGTGATACAGTGAATTATAAGTGAAATAATCTGTCTGAAAACAATTGTTGGAAAAATTATTTGTGTCATGCACAAAGTAGATGTCCTAACCGACTTGCCAAAACTAGTTTGTTAACAAGAAATTTGTGGAGTGGTTGAAAAACGAGTTTTAATTACTAACTAAGTGTATGTAAACTTCCGACTTCAACTGTACATGTCTTACTACTCAAAAGTAGTCTTAATGCTCACTCAAAAAAACTCCCTTGGCTTATTTTTCAAATTGGCATGTTTTGTTTCTAAATGTCTGCTCAAGAGTGAAGGTTTCATCGAGTGGTGAGATAGTAACGTTACTTTTGCACATATAACACACTGTGGCTGAGGAAAGGCACTACTCCCAATATAAGTGAACCCCAAATCAATGTAGTTCTCATCATATTTGCGTCTCTTCGATGGTCCAACGTCCATCTGTTGTTCGGTGCTTTCCCGGGTAAGGGGGCAGTAGCTCTTCGGCTGCATCAGATTCACAACTGTGTCCATGCTAGCTGGGCTAACAACAAATGTAGATTCACCGACTCTAGGATTGAATGTGTTCGTGGAAGCAGAACAACTTGTGTCGTCGACAGGTGCAGTACTGCCAATAGAGCTGGTATGTGTCTTAAGGACGTGGACCTTTACATTTTTTTTAAACCATTTATCAATTTTCGAGCGAACGGAATGAGCAGCAGCTACATTTGGCTACATACGGACCGTTAGTGGAATTCACGCGAGAGAGTAGCGGTTAATGTGATTGGATGTTAATTGCTCGACTAGGCTACCTGTATTTGACATTGTGTTGTTATTTCGCTGAACACTAGATGGTTTCGCCTACTCAGGCGAGAAAAAAACCTCACCCAAATGTATAGCCCGTTGGAAAATATAAATGGACTGTTTGAAAATGTGATGATTTTTTACATGTGAATCACATTTTTATTTGGCCTACCTGCTCTACAGTATACTATTATATGGATTGGGGTGTCATAAGGTTCTAATAACAGTCTAGTATGGAGAACATGGTTTCAGTTATAGATGTCTATAGTAATGTACTATATATGTAATAGGGAGTCATTTATAGGGCTCTATAGTAGTGCAGTATTTGGCAAATTGGGTTTAATTTAGAGCTGAGGGATTGGTGCTTTTTGAGGTCAGTTCGGTTACTGTTCGATTATTAAAAAATTATGTTTTCGGTTTTGCAATTTTTTTTAAACATGAAATGTATTATAAAAGAATGATATTTACTATGCATTTAGAGCTTATTTTTATATATTTGTAAAAAAATATATTGTGTATTTTACCCCCTTTTTCTCCCCAATTTCGTTCTTGTCTCCTCGCTGCAACTCCCCAACGGGCTCAGGAGTCGAAGGTCGAGTCATGCGTCCTCCAAAAACATGACCCACCAATCTGCGCTTCTTAACACCCGCCCGTTTAACCCGGAAGCCAGCAGTGTCGGAGGAAACACTGTTCAACTGACGACCAAGGTCAGCCTGCAGGCACCCGGCCCACCACAAGGAGTCGCTAGAGTGCGATGAGCCAAGTGAAGCCTCCCCGGCAAAACCCTCCTCTAACGTGGACGATGCTCTGCTAATTGTGCGCTGACTTCTTTAGATTTTTTATGGAAATTCCAAAGCTTAAAGTGGTGAACATTCAATGGAAAAACATTGAAAATATTCCTTTGTCTCTGATCGGGCCCACATTGGGTAGATATCAATAGGAAATTACTATGCAATAATAAAACATTTCAGTTCAGTTGCAGAGCTGTCTGACGATATAATTTTACTAGTTCTTCAAAGTAGATTAGGCATACTGTCTCTTTCGTTGTTATGTACATTCCTCTCTCATGCGGTCTGTGTGTATCTAACCTAACGTAGAAGATGTAAAACTGTACCATGTCCAGAGGTCCAAAGGCAGGCGACGAGCTGAGGTCCAAAATAAGCCCATAGAAACGCATTGGGCTTATTTTGGACAGATTTTGGCGAGAGTGAAACCTCTCACTTCACCTCTTCCTCTCTGATCTGTCTGAGGTGGAAAAAACTGGTGCAATGGGTTATGGACATTGAGGTTAATTACCACACTTCTGCGCTGAACTAGGTTGAATATTTGCTTAATGAAAACTACAACTCCCTTCAGCCCAGCGTCCCACATAGTTCTTGACTTGATTTCTTTCGTGAATTATTTGATTTCTCTCTAGAGAAACGGTGCGTTAGGCTCACAAAAAAAATGGACAGGGTTGAGATGTGGTCTTTGTGCTTGTCTATCCCAACAGATGGTAGAGAGACTACAGACAGACTTGACAGACGTGAGGACAGACATGAGGAATGTGAGAGTGAGAGTGGACAGGTGAGTGTTTTTTATTTGATTTAGTTATTTAACGTATATTTAACTAGGCATGTCAGTTAAGAACCAATTCTTATTTTACAATGACGTCGTGGGCCAATTGTGCGCCGCCCTATGGGACTCCCGATCACGGCCGGTTGTGATACAGCCGGGATCAAACCAGGGTCTGTAGTGAGGCCTTTAGCACTGAGATGCAGTGCCTTAGATTGCTGCACCACTCGGGAGCCGGCCCCTTTCAGAAACTACCCCTAGCTCCTTACCCATGCTCCCTAGGCAGATTTGAAAGGATTGAAGACATTGGTTAATAGGAAAAGTATGAGACAATCTAACATCCCAAACTAGCCAGCAGCATACCACCCTGCATCCCACTGCTGGCTTGCTTCTGAAGCTAAGCGGGGTTGGTCCTGGTCGGTCCCTAGATGGGAGACCAGATGCTGCTGAAAGTGGTGTTGGAGGGCCAGTAGGAGGCACTCTTTCCTCAGGTCAAAAAAAAAAATATCCCAGGGCAGTGATTGGGGATACTGCCCTGTGTAGGGTGCTGTCTTTTGGATGGGGACGTTAAACGGGTGTCCTGACTCTCTGTGGTCACTAAAGATCCCATGGCACTCATCGTAAGAGTAGGGGTGTTAACCCCGGTGTCCTGGCTAAATTTCCAAGCTGTGCCTCATACCATCACGGTCACCTAATCATCCCCAGCTTACAATTGGCTCATTTATCTCTCCCCCCCCCTCTCCCCTGTAACTATTCCCCCCTGGTCGTTGCTGTAAATGAGAATGTGTTCTCAGTCAACTTACCTGGTAAAATAAAAATAAATAAAACTGTTAGATTGGGGGGGGGGGCAAGGATAAAACATCTATTTCTCACTAAATAGACAAAGTTGTGTTATAAACTCGGCAAAAAAAAAACGTCCCTTTTTCAGGACCCTGTCTTTCAAAGATAATTTGTAAAAATCCAAATAACTTCACAGATCTTCATTGTAAAGGGTTTAAACACTGTTTCCCATGCTTGTTCAATGAACCATAAACAATTAATGAACATGCACCTGTGAAACGGTCGTTAAGACACTAACAGCTTACAGACGGTACGCAGTTAAGGTCACAGTTATGAAAACGTAGGACACTAAAGAGGCCTTTCTACTGACTCTGAAAAACACCAAAAGAAAGATGCCCAGGGTCCCTGCTCATCTGCGTGAACGTGCCTTAAGCATGCTGCAAGGAGGCATGAGTACTGCAGATGTGGCCAGGGCAATAAATTGCAATGTCCGTACTGTGAGACGCCTAAGACAGCGCTACAGGGAGACAGGACGGACAGCTGATCGTCCTCGCAGTGGCAGGCCACGTGTAACAACACCTGCACAGGATCGGTACATTCGAACATCACACCTGCAGGACAGGTACAGGATGGCAACAACAACTGCCCGAGTTACACCAGGAATGCACAATCCTTCCATCAGTGCTCAGACTGTCCGCAATAGGCTGAGAGAGGCTGGACTGAGGGCTTGTAGGCCTGTTGTAAGGCAGGTCCTCACCAGACATCACCGACAACAACGTCGCCTATGGGCACAAACCCACCGTCACTGGACCAGACAGGACTGGCAAAAATACATCCTCCTCCCTCATGCGGTACCCTTCCTGCAAGCTCATCCTGACATGACCCTCCAGCATGACAATGCCACCAGCCTTACTGCTCGTTCTGTGCGTGATTTCCTGCAAGACAGGAATGTCAGTGTTCTGCGATGGCCAGTGAAGAGCCTGGATCTCAATCCCATTGAGCACGTCTGGGACCTGTTGGATCGGAGGGTGAGGGCTATGGCCATTCCCCCCAGAAATGTTTGGGAACTTGCAGGTGCCTTGGTGGAAGAGTGGGGTAACATCTCACAGCAAGAACTGGCAAATTTGGTGCAGTCCATGAGGAGGAGATGCGCTGCAGTACTTAATGCAGCTGGTGGCCACACCAGATACTGACTGTTACTTTTGATTTTGACCCCCCCTTTATTCAATTTTTGTTAGTCACCTGTCTGTGGAACTTGTTCAGTTTATGTCTCAGTTGTTAAATCTTGTTATGTTCATACAAATATTTACACATGTTAAGTTTGCTGAAAATAAACGCAGTTGACAGTGAGAGGACGTTTCCTTTTTTGCTGAGTTTATTTTAATTGATTCTATTCTATTGTAGTGTGGATCCTTTGGAATGGGACCGTCGTTTGAGTCAGCAGACAGCCGGCTTCACCAGTCAGGTAGACGACCTCAAGGACCAACACACACACATCAGGGGGAGAGTCGCTGCCCTGGAGGACCAGACTGACACGGTAATGTACACACCCACAAACAGGTACACAAACCCGGTCAAATTTGTAGCACTGAATTTATCCAGAGCCACTTATAGGAAATCGCATAAGAGTGTGTGCTGAATAACTTAAATATGAATGGTTTGAGTCCAAAATGGCACCCTATTCCATACATAGTGCCCTGGTCAAAAGTACTGCACTTATAGGGAATGGGTGCCATTTTTGGACTTAGACAAGGTGAATGATGAGCCTTCCTAATGATGAGCCTTCCTATGATGAGCCTTCTTAACCTAATGGATTTGGTGTCTGTTGTGTAGCTGCAGCAACAGGTCTACTCTGTCCAGAACCAGCCTCCTCCAGAGCCCAGCCCCACCAAAGCCAACGCACACCTGACCACCGAGCTCAAAGAGGCCATGGCCAAATGGCTGCATGAGAATGTGCCCCAGAATGAGCCACGGATAGTAAAAGAGATTGTGAAGGACTGCAGTCCTCCATTGGCGGACAGGATGCCGGACTTTGCCTTAGAGTCCCAAGGTGCCAGCATTGTGAGAACGCGGTGTTCCGAGACATACCGCACCCGCTCGGCATGTGTGACCTTCCTGGGTATACCTCTCTGGTACCCCTCTGAGAGCCCCCGCACCGTTATCCAGGTACCTCTTTTTATATCCTTTCTTTGTTGTTTGTTGCCACCATGTCAATAGGACTCTCCACTCTCCTTTTCTCTGTCTCCTTTCTTTTTTGCATTTTATAATCTAACTAAACGTGAACCTCACCTGTCCCACCCTTCAGGGCCAGCCTGTGCAGGCTGGGAAGTGTTGGGCGTTTCACGGTGCGCAGGGCACCTTAGTCATCGCCCTGTCTCATCCCGCTCGCATCACCCACGTCACCCTGGAACACCTGCCTGTATCCACCGCCCCCACCGGACGCATCAACAGCGCCCCCAAGGCCTTCTCTGTCTTTGTGAGTCCCCTCTGACACCTGACCTAACTGTGATACCGTGACCCCCGCCCCAGACATCTCTGTCTGACATTTCCCACAGAGATGTCTGGAGCAGTACGCTAAGGACTGGTTTGTCCCTTAAAAGATCTCACTCGTCTATTTCTCTCTCTGTGCAGGGTATGTCCACCGAGACAGAAGACGGCACCTTCCTGGGAACCTTCACTTATGACCAGCATGGAGAGCCAATCCAAACCTTCCAACTGCCCGTGAGTCGCGTCATTCAAACTTACTCAGGGTTAGGCTAGCTAGGTTTAACTTTTGGGGCTTGATATAGCTGAAATCTGCCACACTCAGTTGAGTTTCTCATGCTAACTCTTTATCCTTCCTGTTCTCTCTCAGAACCCTACCAGGGTTGTCTATCGCTATGTGGAGCTGCGCGTTTTGAGTAACTGGGGTCACCTGAAGTACACGTGTGTGTACCGCTTCCGTGTTCACGGACACATGGCCCCATCCTCTACATGAGAAGAGTTCACCGTCCACCATCTGAGAGGCTACGCTTTCATGTTCCGTCAACATAATGACGGAACAGTCTAAATAAATCCCTCTATTTTGCAGAATCAGGGTGGTTTCATACACTGGCTTCTGTCTAGTGCGAGGTTAGAGGTCAAAAGGTTAAAGATCTATAGTGATTTTTTTGTTGTACTGACCTGGTGGGAGTGAGGGGATGGATTTTTGTGAGATTGAAGTTTGTGTGCTTTTGAGTATAGATTGTTTGTTTACATTTTGTCTGGCCACAGCAGACAGACATTTCAGATTGTACCTTGAAGGTGTGTGTATAACAGTCCCGCCTGTGTTATTGGACTCTTATACAGTTATTTTGTTTTTCTTTTTTTCTTTTATTTGTATCTTATACAAAAGTTGAATTATGTTGAGAAAGAACGTTGTTGGATGTATATTTTGCAAGTATCAAGATGTATTGTTAATATATTTTATTGCGATAAGGATGTAATGTGGTTGCAAATTATTAATTTCTATTGCTCTGAATGACTATAAAAGCTTTGAAGTAGCTTGCCAATAGGCATCCTATTGAAGGATGTATGATATGATTTGAGATGCTTGATATACAGGCGTTTCCGTTTCCTTGCACAATAATACCGAATAGAAAGAAATAGGCAGTCCCACACCATGTATTGTCTTTACTCAGTAACGCGTCTTTGTTTACATGGCTTGTCACATTTATTTATTTAAAGTTACTCTTTTAACATTTAGCCTTTTAGCAACTCAAATCATTTTGATTGTAGTGAAAGCACATCCAGGCAATTTCCCAGATGCAAGGTACAAATCATAGAAAATAAATACATATTTATTTTGTCTTGAATAATAACTCTTTTCTCTCAAAAGCAATGAGGCCCTTTCAATGTCAGTGAGTCCAAATGTCAGGGTTTCCACTTCCAAACATTTGTAAATGGTACAAAAGTAACATACTCATTGCTATTGTATGATTTAAATAATCAGAATGTTTTTTTGGAGTCATATGTAACTTTTTTACATTTACAGTATTATTGATTTAAACATTTGCAGTAGTGGTACAGACTAACAAAAGACTGATTGTAAGAAAATAAATTTGATTTGCTATCAATAGCACTTTCTTTGTTGTGATCTTTGTTGTGATCTGAACAGTGAACCATCATAACTCGGGTCAATTTCTGTTTACTTATGTTCTGTTGAATTGGACAAAGAATTTCTCCATAGGAATGCAATTAAATTGCTGAAATGACTGGCAATGTAGAAATAATGAATGTGTATGACATCTACTCTTAAAATACAATTTTTTGTTGTATGTTACTTTTATGCAATAGTTATTTGAAAGCGCAGCATCCTGACAGGTATTTCAGATGTTTAGAATTGGGTTTTCAAATAAATTCTTAGCTAGGTGTGTGTTCAGTTGGCACAAGACATTATTATTTTATTTTTTTTAAGTACGAGTAAAAGATTTTGGTAGTACCTGTTCCATAAAAAAATGCTCAATTATTTTGGTGCAAAACATTTTGCTACATTGTGCTCAACGGAACACGGCCCAGGTGAACGTAATAGTCATATTTATTTTTATTTAATCATGTGCGTATCATACATAATTTAATTAGGGTCATTGTATTTTTTTATTTATCTTTAATCAGTGGTCTGACTTTTATTTAATTGATTTGTTATTGATGATATATCAGTATTGTAGCATGTAATTAATGCAGGCTAATATAATGAGACAGCAGAAGTCTTCTGGAATTGTTACGTCCATTTTTGGACATTATAATTAACTTGATGGTCCAGCTAACCGTCATGATAGATTTATGTTTCACTGATGGTGCTGATAGTGTCCATGAGCGTGTGTGTCCTGACAGTTATTTTTCATAAATTTGCAAAAAGTTCTAAAAACCAGTTTTTGCTTTGTCATTATGAGGTATTGTGTGTAGGTTGATGATGGGAAACAACGATTTAATCTATTTTAGAATTCGGTTGTAACGTAAAAAAAATGTGGAAAAAGTCAAGGGGTCTGAAAAATGTCCTAATACACGGAATTATAGTTTTGTTGAATAGGAAATACATAATATTTAATATTTTGTATCATATTTGTACTGTGTACTTGAGCTTGTGTCCTTGAAAGTGACTACACCTCAGCAATTTATAACTATAAAGTTGAGATTTTAACCAGCATTACTAGTTATTGTTTATGGCCCGTTCATGATAAATAATTACTTTTGGGGATTACTTAGATTACGTTTAGTTACATTTAATAAGAAGTTAAAGCCCTGTAACCTTATTGGACCCTGATTCAGTGATTGACAGGAGTGATGACCAATGGGGCTGAGTTTTCACCATCAACATTATTACCACGGTGGATGTATGGATACAGTCTCCATGTTAAGTTCCAATTTAAAGAGTAGATATCAGACCTGGCCTCCACATTATAGAAGGAGACCTGACCTTCCTCATGATCCACAAACACCCCCAATTTCTGAAGAGGCTTCTCATCCAGAAAGAGGTGAGTAACGGGAATGGTAAAGGCCTCGTATGTATCCCTATTCCTCAGTCCCACATTCCGGTATCCATCCTTAGGTCACCGTGTCAACACAAAATCCTTCCTGTTGATGGACTCTGGTCAATTAACTCCCAGTAAGTCAACCCCCCCCTCCCACACACACATCTACATTAAACCTCTTTGGGTTGTCATGGAGAGTCTGTGTTCTGCTGTTCCTGTCCTAAGGCATGATGAGTTGAAGATTTGCTGTATCAGGGTCCAGCATCACAGCCACTGCATCCTCTTCAGCTGAACATCACGCAACATCTTCAGTTCACTATTTATGTATTTATTGTCTCCTCCAGTTGAGACACAGCTCTCCCCATACACAGCTTACTGTAAACACTGATCTCATACCAGTCCTTGGTAAGTGTAGGGACGTACAGGGATAGGGAGCTTTGGTGGATGTGGTCATCAGTATGTGAGAGTTGCTTCAAGTCAGTGTGTCTCTTACATAGATCAGTGATTCCCTGCTCCAGCTCTTTAATCAGCCCTAAACCCCGTTTCTCGGTTGCTTGCTGCTTCTCCTGAACAACGTCAATGAATTCAGCCTGGGTTCTCTCAGTGGAGAGCGCCAGAGCAGTGAAGACCTGCAAGCTGTGTGCTATCACTCTCTCTGCATCTTTCTTGCTGAGCTCTACTGAGTGTTTGATCTCCTGAACCTTCTGTAGTCACTCCTGGATCATCTACGGTTCTTGTCCCTCCTTTATCCCCAATGTAGCCTTCCTCTCTCCTAACTATTTTTCGAGTAGGATTCCCCAACGAGATGAATTTGGCCCGCGAGTGGTTTTCTGAGAAAATGATATTTTTTTTGAAATTTCCTTGTTGGACATAATATACTGTAAAATACCAGGAAATCACCTTCAAGTGATTTACATTTTGTAAATCTGTTCCCAAGTATTCCCACACATAATAGAGACACATGATTAGGGCTGTTACGGTGACACACCGGCAGTCGCCACACCGGCAGTCACCAGTCATGACAGCAGTCAAATTCCACACTGCCTAGTCACGGTAATTAGCTTTGATGATGCTGATGTTCAGTAGTAGCCTACCAAGCTTGCCTGGTACTCAGCATTCTATTGTCCCTCTAATAACGCTGACATCAACACAAATGTAATAAAAAATCTAATCAAACCCTTCATGAGAGCCCATGAGCTCATGTTGCGCAACATTTCAACAGGCTATGCAATTGCGTGAGAAAACAGAGTGATGGCTTCTATTAAAAAGAGGAGGATCCCATCAGCTTTCTATGGGCTAGGCCTACTATATTTATTTATCAACTTTCCTAATATTTAGCACATTGCTTCTCTTCACAATAGGAGTATAGCCTACATAGCTGGCATAAAAAGGAACCACGGGGAATTCATCCTCCATTCGCTATTTAAGTGCATAGATTACATTTTTTTCCCCTGCCCCTGTTTCGAGACAGGCCCATGATAATGGGCCATTCTTAATCACAACAAATGTAAAGACAACGTAAAGACAAGATTAAATCAAGAACAGTCTGATTGATGGCAATATTAGCCAATCACTTGTGAATGATATATTACCCCAACCTTTTCAAATCATAGTTGCACACCTCATGTAGCCTAGCCCGTATGTCTATATGTTTTGATAAGGTTTGCATCACAACTAAAGTGGCCAGATAACTTCTTAAAAAGAGGCACATAAGTCAGCTTTACAATGGATTTAGAGCCTAACTGGCATACATACTGTAAGCAGCGGCTGAGATTCAAGTTAAGGGAAGATAATTTCTCCATAAATATGCACCTTTATAATAAAAGCATTACATGCATGACATGCATAATCGCGTTTGCGGTCACTTTTGAGAACGGCGTTTTCCGGCTAATTTATTGCATTTTGGAACATTTGCGCATATAGCCCATATTGCTGCGCTAATAATGGGAAGAATTTATCAAACTTTTAAGCTAAACGTTCTGATCTGTTGCGTCAGCCTCATAAAAGTTTTTTTGATGCTTGTGGTTGTATTAATTCCACAACTGTCCAAATCAAATCAAATTTTATTGGTCACATACACATGGTTAGCAGATGTTAATGTGAGTGTAGCAAAATGCTTGTGCTTCTAGTTCCGACAGTGCAGTAATATCTAACAAGTAATCGAACAGTTTCACAACTGCCTAATTTAAGCGGATGGAATACGAATATGTACATATAAATATATGGACACACTGTGCATGTGTCCTAGACTATGTTTGGAATATTTATTTCTCTCACAGAATAGAATAGGTACATTTTTGTACATGGCAGCCTATGTCAATCCCCATAGTACAAAAGTTGATATGCTAGTGCTTTTGCTGTTTGTTAGGCATACTCATCTTGTTGGCTGAAAATTTGGACAGTTCATCCAATATCTTCAATATGGGCCTCAGAATTGGATAAGGACGTGCGCAGTTGTGTCCCCGATGTGTCTGTCTTCACTTGTATCCTGTGAGAAAGACCTGATCATGTGACGGGCATTGGCTAATAAGAATTGAGCTATCTGAGTGAGCCATGTGAGTTAGAGGTGCTTTGGAGCACGCAGCCGGGAAAGGCATAGAGTTTTTTGGGGGGGTATACGGCCACACAATGGGGATGCCACCGGGAAATTCAAGGCATTATCAAGTGCTTGTCAAATTGTGAATGAGAGACTGATGAAGTGTGTCCAGCCTGCACAAATAACAAAGCAGAGCTCATGCCTTTCATGTGACTTTTTTCAAATCATCATTAGAGTCGCATAATGCAGTGTCATGACTGTCCTATGAGGATCAGAATGGGTCAGATCAGACTGCCGGGGGACGACAGTAACCAGGCCTCTCTCTCGCCCACAGAGGGGGGAGGGAGCTGCTGGATGGTCGACAGTTCACACCCTGTTGTTAATTACAGGAGAAGGAGACTTTCTTTCCCCCTTCCGTATTTAACCCAAGGAATGTTCTTTGTTAACAGACATTTTCCTGCCGAAACTCTAACACGGTCAAACGTGAATACTGGAACAATAATTCTAACATAAGAATGTGGGGAATGGTCAGTTGGGAGCTATAGAAAGCTAATGTCATATTGGTTTTTATTTTGTAATGTCATAAAAAATTGTATGGACAAAACGCTGTAACTTGGAAAGTATATCCCCTTTATCAGTCAAGTTTCCATCCAATACGTTGTGCTTATAATATAAAACATTATGAAATTATTTTTGTTAAGATAGGAATGTGATTTTAGGGGTCATAGGAGATAACTTGCAATCATATCCTTTGCACAGTAAGTAGCTACGCCCCGAGTGAGGTCAGAAGAGCGTGTCAGCCTGATGGAACCTTCCTTTTCGACCAGAGTGCTTAAAAAGACTGGCTGAGAATTAACATTTCAGACCAGAACATTGCCAGGTTGCAGCTGTGTGTGTAAAGTGGTCTGAATCTTAAACCTTGAATAATCAACACGAGGTGTAGGCGAGAAGCTCACCTCCCAGACAATCACTGGTACAGCTGATTAGCTGTCCTAAGTCAGATATCGAGAAAAGCAAATCTACGAGGGACCATCATACTACTCTTCAAATCATCCCATCCTACTACGAGTCTCAAATCACCGGATTCTTCTACCATCATCACCAATGGGAACAGCCGACACAGCTTGCTATCTTCCAGAGTGAACGACAGTAGAAGAGACGGGTCCGGCCGGACACTTTCGAACAATCAGAGCCTTACAAGCGTGCCGCTGAAAGGCCAACCCACATCCTTCCTAAGAAGGACTGGTTCCGAGAGAGATGAATGGCAAACAAAGGCACTCACATGTAAATACATTCATGATTTCTTATGTCAAATGGTTGGCGGTTTTGTGCAAAGTATATGATTAATGTGAGAATAGGTATAAATGTATCCACGATAAGTGTCCCTTTTTCTCCCCCCCTTCCCCTCTCTCCATCTCTGTTGTAACAAGCAGTCATATTGTGTCAGTCCACCAGGGACCTTTGTCTCATGTAAAGAGTGTATGTTTATTCTGTGTTATTATTTAGTTATCTAGTAAATAAATAATTAAACCAATTTGTGTAGTACTGAATCATGATTAAGGCTGGGGTTTTTGCAGATACAAAGAGGTTACGACGGTTCAGAATGATGATATGGTATGATGTAATGATTAATCCGTTGACTGTTTTATGGATGTGATAGGTAAAGACATTTAGAGTTTAATTCGGGAGATGGTAACTCTTTAAACATCCTCTTCCGTGGTGCCCCAAATCCTAATGAGTTAATTGTTACATGATTCATTTAATCGGGTAACAATTAAACAGATTTAGTTGATTAAATAAATAACAGTCATCAATTTAATGAAAGTAAAATCACGGCAGCAGCTTTAGGATGTACTAAAAATGAAAACATATAGCCCAACATTTGTATCACAACTAAAGTTGCATAAATAGCTCTAAATTAAGCATATAAGAGGACCTGTTTCTTTGTTAACTGCTAAACACAGAATAGCCTCATGTGCGCACTCCCTCATGTAGTTTGGAGAAAATATCCTTCCTATTTTATTCAGCTATGTTCAATTGTATTCTTCATACTATGAAAAAATATAAAATAATGCCACGAAATTCTACGCAAATCTTGTATGCTAAATGAACTAGCGTAGCCCACAGCCATATTATGGCATAGCCAAATCAGGGCCTAACATAAGGACAACTCAGAGTATGCTATTCTGTTCTTCATATCATGTTTCTTTAGACCTGAATGGCTTTATTATGATGGTGTAGGCTATATTACATGGACTTATTAGACTTTGAAAATGTAGATGTTCGAAAGGTCTGCATCAGTGGCTTGTAGGCTATGCGTGGACGCCAGGAGATGCTAAACACGTTTATGTTAATTAACTGTAAATTACTGTGAGACCAGCAGTTATTTGCTTGACAATCATCGGCTGACAAAATAGAAACTCTCCTTTTAGTTGCAATTTATATTGGAGTTCAAATCAAATGTTATTTGTCACAAGCTTGGTGAAATACAGGTGTAGACTAACTTACTTACGGCCCTTCCCAACAATGCAGAGAGAACAATATAGAAAAATAATGACACAAGGAATAAATAAATACACAATGAGTAACGATAACTTGGCTATATACAGGGTGTACCAGTACTGAGTCAATGTGCAGAGGTACGAGGTAATTGAGGTAGATATGTACATGTGCTGCAAAAGTATTGGGACGGTGACATATTATTTGTTGTTTTGGCTCTGTACTCCAGCGCTTTTGATTTGACATTTTTGATCTGAAAAGTTTAGGTTTGATTTGACGAGGTTAAAGTGCAGACTGTCTGTTTTAATTTGAGGGTATTTTCATCCATATCGGGTGAACCGTTTAGAAATTACAGCCCTTTTTTGCGTAGTGTGTGTGGACCAAATCAAATCAAATCAAATTTTATTTGTCACATACACATGGTTAGCAGATGTTAATGCGAGTGTAGCGAAATGCTTGTGCTTCTAGTTCCGACCATGCAGTAGTATCTAACAAGTAATCTAACAAATTCACAACAACTACCTTATACACACAGTGTAAAGGAATGAATACGAGTATGTACATATAAATATATGGATGAGCGATGGCTGACCGGCATAGGCAAGATGCAGTAGATGGTATGGAGTACAGTATATACACATATGAGATGAGTAATGTAGGATATGTAAACATTATATAAATGGCATTGTTTAAAGTGGCTAGTGATACATTTATTCCATTCAATTATAATTATTAAAGTGGCTAGAGATTTGGGTCGATGGCCGAACGGCATAGGCAAGATTCAGTAGATGGTTTAGAGTACAGTGTATACATTTGATATGAGTAATGTCGGATATGTAAACATTATATACAAAATTGTTTAAAGTGGCTAGTGATACATTTGTTACATCCAATTCCTATGTTTTAAGTGGCTAGAGATTTAAGTCTGTATGTTGGCAGCAGCCACTCAATGTTAGTGATGGCTGTTTAACAGTCTAATGGCCTTGAGGTAGAAGCTGTTTTTCAGTCTCTCGGTCCCAGCTTTGATGCACCTGTACTGACCTCGCCTTCTGGATGATAGCGGGGTGAACCGGCAGTGGCTCGGGTGGTTGTTGTCCTTGATGATCTTTTTGGCCTTCCTGTGACATCTGGTGGTGTAGGTGTCCTGAAGGGCAGGTAGTTTACCCCCGGTGATGCGTTGTGCAGTCCTCACTACCCTTTGGAGAGCCTTACGGTTGTGGGCGGAGCAGTTGCCATACCAGGCGGTGATACAGCCCGACAGGATGCTCTCGATTGTGCATCTGTAGAAGTTTGTGAGTGATTTTGGTGACAAGCCGAATTTCTTCAGCCTCCTGAGGTTGAAGAGGCGCTGTTGCGCCTTCTTCACCACGCTGTCTGTGTGCGTGGACCAATACAGTTTGTCCGTGATGTGTACGCCGAGGAACTTAAAACCTTCCACCTTCTCCACTACTGTCCCGTCGATGTGGATAGGGGGGTGCTCCCTCTCCTGTTTCCTGAAGTCCACGATCATCTCCTTTGTTTTGTTGACATTGAGTGAGAGGTTATTTTCCTGACACCACACTCCGAGGGCCCCCACCTCCTCCCTGTAGGCCGTCTCGTCGTTGTTGGTAATCAAGCCCACCACTGTAGTGTCGTCAGCAAACTTGATGATTGAGTTGGATGCGTGCTTGGCCACGCAGTCATGGGTAAACAGGGAGTACAGGAGAGGGCTGAGAACGCACCCTTGTGGGGCCCCAGTATTGAGGATCAGCGGGGTGGAGATGTTGTTTCCTACCCTCACCACCTGGGGCCGGCCCGTCAGGAAATCCAGGACCCAGTTGCACAAGGCTGGGTCGAGACCTAGGGTCTCGAACTTAATGACGAGCTTGGAGGAACTATGGTGTTAAATGCTGAGCTGTAGTCGATGAACAGCATTCTTACATAAGTATTCTTCTTGTCCAGATGGGTTGGGGCAGTATGCAGTGTGATTGCGATTGCGTCGTCTGTGGACCTATTGGGACGGTAAGCAAATTGGAGTGGGTCCAGGGTGTCTGGCAGGATGGAGGTTATATGATCCTTGACTAATCTCTCAAAGCACTTCATGATGACGGAAGTGAGTGCTACGGGGCGATAGTCATTTAGCTCAGTTACCTTCGCTTTCTTGGGAACAGGAACAATGGTGGCCCTCTTGAAGCATGTGGGAACAGCAGACTGGGATAGGGACTGATTGAATATGTCCGTAAACACACGCGCATGCGCATGCTCTGAGGACACGGCCAAGGATGCCATCTGGGCCGGCAGCCTTGCGAGGGTTAACACATTTAAATGTTTTTCTCACATTGGCTGCGGTGAAGGAGAGCCTGCAGGTTTTGGTAGCAGGCCGTGTCGGTGGCAGTGTATTGTCCTCAAAACGAGCAAAGAAGTTGTTTAGTTTGTCTGCGAGCAGGACGTCATGGTCCGCGACGGGGCTGGTTTTCTTTTTGTAGTCCGTGATTGACTGTAGACCCTGCCACATTCCTCTTGTGTCTGAGCCGTTGAATTGTGACTCTACTTTGTCTCTATATTGATGCTTAGCTTGTTTGATTGCCTTGCGGAGGGAATAGCTACACTGTTTGTATTCAGTCATGTTTCCGGTAGCCTTACCCTGGTTAAAAGCAGTGGTTTGCGCTTTCAGTTTTGCGCGAATGCTGCCATCAATCCATGGTTTCTGGTTGGGGAAGGTTTTAATATTTGGTATGGGTACAACATCACCAATGCACTTGCTAATAAACTTGCTCACCGAATCAGCGTATACATCAATGTTGTTGTCCGACGCTATCCGGAACATATCCCAGTCCACGTGCTCGAAGCAATCTTGCAGCATGGAATCGGATTGGTCGGACCAGCGTTGAACAGACCTGAGCACGGGCGTTTCCTGTTTTAGTTTCTGTCTGTAGGTTGGGAGCAACAAAATGGAGTCATGGTCAGACTTGCCGAAAGGAGGGTGGAGAATAGCCTTGTATGCATCACGGAAGTTGGAATAACAATGATCCAGGATTTTACCAGCCCGGGTGGCACATTCGATATGCTGGTAAAATTTCGGGAGCCTTGTTTTCAAATTAGCCTTATTAAAATCCCCAGCCACAATAAATGCAGCCTCAGGATATGTGGTTTCCAATTTACATAGAGTGAAATGAATTTCTTTCAGTGCCGTCAATGTATCAGCTTGAGGGGGGATGTACACGGCTGTGATTATAATCGAGGAGAATTATAATCATTTAGCTCTCTAACTGAGCTAAATGACTATCGCCCCGTAGAACTCACTTCCGTCATCATGAAGTGCTTTGAGAGACTAGTCAAGGATCATATCACCTCCATCCTGCCAGACACCCTGGACCCACTCCAATTTGCTTACCGTCCCAATAGGTCCACAGACGACGCAATCGCAATCACACTGCATACTGCCCCAACCCATCTGGACAAGAGGAATACCTATGTAAGAATGCTGTTCATCGACTACAGCTTAGCATTTAACACCATAGTTCCCTCCAAGCTCGTCATTAAGCTCGAGACCCTAGGTCTCGACCCAGCCTTGTGCAACTGGGTCCTGGACTGCCTGACGGGCCGGCCCCAGGTGGTGAGGGTAGGAAACAACATCTCCACCCCGCTGATTCTCAACACTGGGGCTCCACAAGGGTGCATTCTCAGCCCTCTCCTGTACTCCCTGTTCACCCATGACTGCGTGGCCAAGCATGCCTCCAACTCAATCATCAAGTTTGCTGACGACACTACAGTGGTGGGCTTGATTACCAACAACGACGAGACGGCCTACAGGGAGGAGGTGAGGGCCCTCGGAGTGTGGTGTCAGAAAAATAACCTCTCACTCAACGTCAACTAAGGAGATGATTGTGGACTTCAGGAAACAGCAGAGGGAGCATGTAACAAAAGTATCACTATCCACTTTAAACGATGCCATTTATATAATGTTTACATATCCTACATTACTCATCTCATATGTATATACTGTACTCTATACCATCTACTGCATCTTGCCTACGCCGGTCAGCCATCGCTCATCCATATATTTATATGTACATACTTGTATTTATTCCTTTACACTGCGTGTATAAGGTAGTTGTTGTGAATTTGTTAGATTACTTGTTAGATACTACTGCATGGTCGGAATTAGAAGCACAAGCATTTCGCTACACTCACATTAACATCTGCTAACCATGTGTATGTGACAAATAAGATTTGATTTGATTTATTCCTCTTGTCCAGGTGGGAGAGGGCAGTGTAGAGTGCAAGAGATTACGTAATCTGTGGATCTGTTGGGGCGGTATGCGAATTCGAGTGGGTCCAGCGTGTCTGGGATTATGGTTTTGTTGTGAGCCATGACCAGCCTTTCAAAGGTTTTCATGGCTACAGATGTGAGTGCTAGTCATTTAGACAGGTTACCTTGGCCGAGTTGTGTCTGTTGTTCAGACTTGTATCGGCCCTCTCATTGGCTAAAATGTTCCCACCTGATCTCGCCTCCTCCCGCCCGCCTTTCCAGAAAAACCCTTTGACCTGACCAGAAAATAATAAAACCTCTATTGATAATTGATTATGATTGCTACCTCTGGATTGATCATTTATTTAAAGCCGTGGCTGTAATGCCTCCGTTTCTCTTATCATTAAAAAAGTAACTTCTTTGTATATTACTGTTACCGTGTCTTGTGTTTGAAACTTGTTTAAGCTTCTGAAGAATAAAGAAAAATAAGCAGCATTGTATATCTCAATAATCCAATAATAATCCAATAATCCAAAGGCAATAATCCAACAACATGTTTTATTAACTTCCAGCTGCCATACAGGAGCATTAAGAACAACATATAAAAATGAAAATGTTTCATTTTGAGGACATAGCTTGTGGAAAAAAGTTTAGGGATATTGCATAAACTACAGTGCAGACACTGAGGAAATTTCAGAAACATGTCCGGAGTTGGCTCGTTTGGTCAATGTTTGGGGTCAGCTCATGAGTAAGACCTCTATTGTTTAATTTTCCTACTAGGTTGGGAATCAAACAGCCTCTTATCACAAGTGTCTTTATGCCATTCACAGAGACCATGTGTGAGTGGAGCTTCCCAGGGGATGTGGGGTCTTGGTAACCTGGGCAACAGTTCATCTCCCATTCTTCTCAGGACATTGGACCCTATAGCCCACCCTGTAAGCTTGCAGATACACACGCGCCTGGTTGATCCTGCAACCACAGAGAACAGTCAGACTGAGGGATAGTGTGTGTAGTGCAGTATGTTTGAGTGATGGTTTGGTTGTGTGTTATATAAAGGAGTGTTTGTGTGTGTGTCTGAGTGAGTGAGTGAGTGAGTGAGTGAGTGTGTGTCTGAGTGAGTGTGTGTGTGTTGTCTGAGTGTGTGTGTGCGTGTGTCTGAGTGAGTGTGTGTGTGTCTGAGTGAGTGTGTGTGTGTCTGAGTGTGTGTGTCTGAGTGACTGTGTGTGTGTGTCTGAGTGAGTGTGTGTGTGTGTCTGAGTGTATGTGTGTGTGTCTGAGTGAGTGTGTGTGTGTCCATGTGTGTGAGATCTGTCACCTGTACTTGGTGCAGAGCTGAACTCCCAGGGGTCCACAGCGGTCAACGTAACTCTCCCTCACACCCTTCCTGACGGCACGGGCCATACTGACCACAGTAGTGACCACAGGACACGTCCTGATCAACACACACAAACAAACACAGAAAAACTCAGGCCGGGATTCATTCAAAGGCGTGCTGCAGCACTGCGCACTACACTGCCTACAAAAGCTAGTTGGTGCTGAGTTGGCTGGTTGGTACTCACAGCCTCTCACAGCGGATCCCGGCCGTGCCCTCTGGACAGGTGCACTTGTTGTGAGGACTACAGGTGGCACCGTGTTGACAAGGGGGCACACAGGGGGTGGTCACCGCTACAGACACAACACACACACATCTAGATGTATTATTCTCTCACAAAGTCACCTGCGTCATACTGTACAAGCACATTAACACACACAGGTATCACTGCCTGGTACGGCAACTGCTCCGCCCACAACCGTAAGGCTCTCCAGAGGGTAGGTAGGTCTGCACAACGCATCACCGGGGGTAAATGACCTACCCTCCAGGACACCTACACCACCCGATGTCACAGGAAGGCCAAAAAGATCATCAAGGACAACAACCACCCGAGCCACTGCCTGTTCACCCCGCTATCATCCAGTAGGCGAGGTCAGTACAGGTGCATCAAAGCTGGGACCGAGAGACTGAGAAAGAGCTTCTACAGTGAGGGAAAAAAGTATTTGATCCCCTGCTGATTTTGTACGTTTGCCCACTGACAAAGAAATGATCAGTCTATAATTTTAATGGTAGGTTTATTTGAACAGTGAGAGACAGAATAACAACAAAAAAATCCAGAAAAACGCATGTGAAAAATGTTATAAATGGAATTGCATTTTAATGAGGGAAATAAGTATTTGACCCCCTCTCAATCAGAAAGATTTCTGGCTCCCAGGTGTCTTTTATACAGGTAACGAGCTGAGATTAGGAGCACACTCTTAAAGGGAGTGCTCCTAATCTCAGTTTGTTACCTGTATAAAAGACACCTGTCCACAGAAACAATCAATCAATCAGATTCCAAACTCTCCACCACGGCCAAGACCAAAGAACTCTCCAAGGATGTCAGGGACAAGATTGTAGACCTACAAAAGGCTGGAATGGGCTACAAGACTATCGCCAAGCAGCTTGGTGAGAAGGTGACAACAGTTGGTGCGATTATTCTCAAATGGAAGAAACACAAAAGAACTGTCAATCTCCCTCGGCCTGGGGCTCCATGCAAGATCTCACCTCGTGGAGTTGCAAAGATCATGATAATGGTGAGGAATCAGCCCAGAACTACACGGGAGGATCTTGTCAATGATCTCAAGGCAGCTGGGACCATAGTCACCAAGAAAACAATTGGTAACACACTACGCGTGAAGGACTGAAATCCTGCAGCACCTGCAAGGTCCCCCTGCTCAAGAAAGCACATATACATGCCCGTCTGAAGTTTGCCAATGAACATCTGAATGATTCAGAGGACATCTGGGTGAAAGTGTTGTGGTCAGATGAGACCAAAATGGAGCTCTTTGGCATCAACTCAACTCGCCATGTTTGGAGGAGGAGGAATGCTGCCTATGACCCCAAGAACACCATCCCCCCCCGTCAAACATGGAGGTGGAAACATTATGCTTTGGGGTGTTTTTCTGCTAAGGGGACAGGACAACTTCACCACATCAAAGGGACGATGGACGGGGCCATGTACCGTCAAATCTTGGGTGAGAACCTCCTTCCCTCAGCCAGGGCATTGAAAATGGGTCGTGGATGGGTATTCCAGCATGACAAAGACCCAAAACACACGGCCAAGGCAAGAAGAAGCACATTAAGGTCCTGGAGTGGCCTAGCCAGTCTCCAGACCTTAATCTCATAGAAAATCTGTGGAGGGAGCTGAAGGTTTGAGTTGCCAAACGTCAGCCTCAAAACCTTAATGACTTGGAGAAGATCTGCAAAGAGGAGTGGGACAAAATCCCTCCTGAGATGTGTGCTAACCTGGTGGCCAACTACAAGAAACGTCTGACCTCTGTGATTGCCTACAAGGGATTTGCCACCAAGTACTAAGTCATGTTTTGCAGAGGGGTCAAATACTTATTTCCCTCATTAAAACACAATTCCACAAATAAACCTACCATTAAAATTATAGACTGATCATTTCTTTGTCAGTGGGCAAACGTACAAAATCAGCAGGGGATCAAATACTTTTTTGCCTCACTGTATCTCAAGGCCATCAGACTGTTAAACAGCCATCACTAACATTGAGTGGCTGCTGCCAACATACTGACTCAAATCTCTAGCCACTTTAATAATTAAAAATTGGATGTAACAAATGTATCACTAGCCACTTTAAACAATTTTTTATATAATGTTTACATATCCTACATTACTCATCTCATATGTATTTACTGTACTCTATACCATCTACTGCATCTTGCCTATGCCGGTCAGCCATCGCTCATCCATATATTTATATGTACATACTCGTATTCATTCCTTTACACTTGTGTGTATAAGGTAGTTGTTGTGAAATTGTGAGATTACTTGTTAGATACTGCATGGTCGGAACTAGAAGCACAAGCATTTCGCTACCCTCGCATTAACATCTGCTAACCATGTGTATGTGACAAATAAAATTTGATTTGACATTCCTGTCTGTCTTTCACACGCAGGCTGGTGCATGCACGTGCACACACAAACACACACTCACCTGTTTCACAGAGACTCCCAGTAAAGTCACTGGCACAACGACATCTGTTGAGGCCCACACACACGCCACCATTTTTACAGGGCTTTTGGCACTGCACGGGCTCTGAGTGAAAAACACACAAACAATCAGTGATGCCTTCACATTGTAGTACTGAGATACAGTACTATCACCACTAGAGGGCAGCATATCATTATCTTATTACCTATCTGGCAGCGAGCGCCTTGCCACCCTCCGACACACGTGCATTTGTTGACATCTACGCACCTCCCTCCGTTCTGACAGGCTGGTGTGCACAGAGCTAGAAGACACACACACACGTCACACAAAGACACATCAATATGTAAAATGTGTGCATGCATGACTGTAAGTAGCTTTGGATAAAAGCGTCTGCAAAATGGCATATTATTATACTGTATATTTGTGGCACGGCAATTCACATTTTTAACAAAATATAGCACATTACAAACAATGTTCCCTCTAAACTGCGCAAGGCGGTGCAGCTCCCCCCGGGACTGCCATGCAGAATAAATATTAGCCTGAATAGAGAAGCTAACTATGCAAGACTTAGTATGCAAAACTAACTATGCAAGTGATTTTGTTGTAGGCAGACCGCATCGGAGTAAGATGCTATTGCATTGACCCCTTTTTCTCCCCAATTGGTAGATACAGTCTTGTCCCATCGCTGCAACTCCCGTACAGACTCGGGAGAGGCGAAGGTCGAGAAGCACGACCTCTGAAGTATGACCTTGCCAAGCCGCGCGCTGCTTCATGACACACTGCTCGCTTAACCCGGAAGCCAGCCGCACCAACTTGTCAGAGGAAACACCGTACAACTGGCGACCAAAGTCAGCGTGCATGTGTCCGGCCCGCCACAAGGAGTCGCTAGAGTGCGATGGGACAAGGACATGCCGGCCAAACCCTTCCCTAACCCGGACGACATACAGACAGGCTGGGCAAATTGTGCGCTGGCTCATGGGTCTCCCGGTCGCGGCCGGCTGTGACACAGCCTGAGATAGACCGCAGCGCCACTCGGAAGGCCCAAGTCAGCCCCTACTCTACACAGCCCGGTGCAGCAGAAACCAATCAGAGCTGAAGTAGGCATATATGCAAATAGACCATTGCCATATATGGATCTGTGCCATTTCAATTTGAACAGGACTGTGTTAGGGGCAGTGTTGTAATTTGATATGGTCTTGAATAAGCTAAGTAGCCAATAGGCAGAGGGTATCATAATTTGTCTGATTCTCTGTAATAATGGTTATTGAATAATAATGCATTTTATTTTGTAGTGGTTTCTTGCATCAAACAACACAACATTTTCAGTCACCTCCTTGACTGAAGGACAACTGGATTAACAGGTTTATGTCAAGCCCTGCATGTTTTTTTCTAAAGTCTCATGGAATGTAGGCCTACATTGAACACCACACATTGGCTGTTACTGTAGGCTGAATGATAGAAGAGCTATTTCCATGTTAAAATGTCATAGGATGCATTTTCTTCATTGTTTTTGATGGTAGGATACTGGTAGACCTAAACTCAGCAAAAAAAGAAACGTCACTTTTTCAGGACTCTGTCTTTCAAAGATAATTTGTAAAAATCCAAATAACTTCACAGATCTTTATTGTAAAGGGTCTAAACACTGTTTCCCATGCTTGTTCAATGAACCATAAACAATTAATGAACATGCACCTGTGGAACGGTTGTTAAGACACTAACAGCTTACAGACGGTACGCAATTAAGGTCACAGTTATGAAAACTTAGGACACTAATGAGGCGTTTCTACTGACTCTGAAAAACACCAAAAGAAAGATGCCCAGGGTCCCTGCTCATCTGCGTGAACATGCCTTAGGCATGCTGCAAGGAGGCATGAGGACTGCAGATATGGCCAGGGCAATAAATTGCGATGTCCGTACTGTGAGACGCCTAAGACAGCACTACAGGGAGACAGGATGGACAGCTGATCGTCCTCGCAGTGGTAGACCACGTGTAACAACACCTGCACAGGATCGGTACATTCGAACATCACACCTGCAGGACAGGTACAGGATGGAAACAACAACTGCCTGAGTTACACCAGGAACGCACAATCCCTCCATCAGTGCTCAGACTGTCTGCAATAGGCTGAGAGAGGCTGGACTGAGGGCTTGTAGGCCTCAGGCAATCTCAACGCTGTGCGTTACAGGGAAGACATCCTCCTCCCTCATGTGGTACCCTTCCTGCAGGCTCATCCTGACATGACCCTCCAGCATGACAATGCCACCAGCCATACTGCTCATGCTGTGCGTGATTTTCTGCAAGACAGGAATGTCAGTGTTCTGCCATGGCCAGCGAAGAGCCCGGATCTCAATCCCATTGAGCACGTCTGGGACCTGTTGGATCGGAGGGTGAGGGCTAGGGCCATTCCCCCAGAAATGTCCGGGAACTTGCAGGTGCCTTGGTGGAAGAGTGGGGTAACATCTCACAGCAAGAACTGGTAAATCTGGTGCAGTCCATGAGGAGGAGATGCACTGCAGTACTTAATGCAGCTGGTGGCCACACCAGATACTGACTGTTAATTTTGATTTTGACCCCCCCTCCTTTGTTCAGGGACACATTATTCAATTTCTGTTAGTCACATGTCTGTGGAACTTGTTCAGTTTATGTCTCAGTTGTTAAATCTTGTTATGTTCACACAAATATTTACACATGTTAAGTTTGCTGAAAATAAACGCAGTTGACAGTGAGAGGACGTTTCTTTTTTTGCTGAGTTTATATTATGATCAAATAACAACAGTAGCCTACTTTACCACTGTCTGAAGCTGTAACTTAAAGCGGGTACAGCCTCAGTGTTCACAGTAAACGCACACTGGAAGTTGCACAGAATTTTCAATGTTCAAGTCTGCACTCAGCGGACCTGAAATGTGCTATGTCCAGAAAAAAACAAGACGGAACATTGGATACAAACAGTGCCCCATAAAATGGCCTAAAAAATTGAATCTAAGGCTCATGTGTCCAGTGTGGTTGGTGTGCTGGATGCATTCAGATAGTTTGTTAGTCTACTTACGTGAGAGGCACTGAGGGCCGGTGTAGTCCGAGGGGCACTGGCAGGTCTCCGGACCCACACATCGACCACCGTTAGCACAGGGCAGCTCACACACAGCTAGGGAGCGTGAGAGAGAGAGCGAGAGTGAGAGAGAGGGGGATAGAGAGAGAGAGAGAGAAGGGGGTAGAGAGAGAGAAAGAGAGAGAGGGGGATAGAGAGAGAGAGAGAGAGAGGGATAGAGCGAGAGGGGGAGAGAGAGAGAGAGAGAGAGAGAGAGAGAGAGAGAGAGAGAGAGATGAGAGAGAAGAGGAGGAAGAGAGAGGGAGGGAGATGAAAAGTGTCACAGTATGTGTCACGGTGGGGGACTGACATTGGCTACGTCTGAAATGGCACCCTATTCCCTATATAGTGCACTACTTTTGACCAGAGCCCTGTACAGGGCATAGGGTGCCATTCCAGATGCAGCCAGCGTGACGGGGACAGTGTACCTGTGTGACAGCCAGTCCCCGTCCAGCCAGGTGGGCAGAGACACATGTTCCAGCGCATACATGTTCCTCCATGGGCACAGGGCGGGGAGCACATGGCTGAGACACACAACAACACAACAAACATGTTAGTCACGTCATGTCACATTGTTAAGAACACTAACTACACTGAACAAAAATATAAACGCAACATGTAAAGTGCTCGTCCCATGTTTCATGAGCTGAAATAAATACATAAAAATCGCAGACATTTTTCATGCGCACAAAAAGCTTATTTCTCTCAAATTCTGTGCACAAGTTAGTTAGCATCACAGTTAGTGAGCATTTCTCCTTTGCCAAGATAATCCATACACCTGAGGGGTGTGGTATAACAAGAAACTGAGGAGTATGTCTGTCTGTAATAAAGCCCTTTTTTTGGGAAGAACTAATTCTGATTGGCGGGGCCTGGCTACCCAGTGGGTGTTCCTATGCCCTCCCAGGCCCACCCAGGGCACACCCCAACACAGTCATGTGAAATCCAAAGATTAGGGCCTAAATAATTGATTTCAATTGACTGATTTCCCTATATGAACTCAGTAAAATCGTTTGAAATGAATTGTTGCATGTTGCGGTGATATTTCTGTTCAGTACATATGTGCCTATAGTGTATGTGTGTGGATTTAAGGCCCCAACACATACAGACTCACATACCTGAACAGCCAGGACCAGGGTAACCAGCAGGACAGTCACAAGAGTGAGGGGCCACACACGCTCCATAGTTCTGACAGGGGGGGTCACACACCGCTGGACAGGCGGAGAGAGAGAGAGAGAGAGAGAGAGAGAGAGAGAGAGAGAGAGAGACAAATATAGGTTGAGAGCAAGAGATTGAAACTAGATCACATACAGCATAATCATTAGCCTAGGCAGCCAATAGTGGGCGCTAGATCTGCACTCGTTAGATGTGCATTCCCGGTAATACACTCGTGTCCCTTGTGGATCCGCTCAGAAATAAAGCATCCTCCATTCAGGCTGCAAAGGCATCATTTTCCTCTTTAACCAGTTTTAATGGTGAGCCGCTGGGAAAGAAACGGAACAAATATACTGTATGTACATCAATACCAAACTACGCAGAACTAGTGGCCACTAAAGTCAAAGTCAAAAGTCAAAGTCACCATTATTAGTCAGTTGTACAACCGAATGCCTTCAACTGAAATGTGTCTTCCGCATTTAACCCAACCCCTCTGAATCAGAGAGGTGCAGGGGCTGCCTTAATCGACATCCACGTCTTGAGCGCCGGGAACAGTGGGTTAACTGCCTTGTTCAGGGGCAGAACGACAGATTTTTACCTTGTCAGCTCGGGGATTCGAACTTGCAACCCTCCGGTTACAAGTCCAACGCTCTAACCACTAGGCTACCTGCCGCCCACTAGCGACTGCCTAGGCTACATAACCATGGTAGATGCCTCTACACACATATAATAGTCTAATATAGAATGATAAGTAGAAACCAGTCATTTTGTCCATTACATATGCTCTTCAGTTACTTTTTATTTACTCATTCTAGTACTTCTTAGAGTTCAGGCAGTGGAATATACAGTAGACTCACGTTGGCACTTGGTGGGGTCGTCGGTACGAGCTACATAGCCCTCCCTGCAGCTGCAGTTAAAGCCACCAGGGTGGTTCTGACACAGCTGCTCACAACCAGCGTTAGTGAAGTCCCCACACTCATTCACATCTGAGAGAGAGGAGAGAGACAGCCCAGTGTCAGACAAACAGATAGACAGTAGGGAGAAGACAGGGGCAGAGAAACAGAGACATGGAAGTTCATATTTGGAGGTGTTCTGTACATATAAGCCTGTTGTTTTAACCCCAGAGTGAAGGAAATGTCTCGTACATATTTTCATAGACTGGACTGTTTTTCTTCATTTTTTTCTCTAAAGAAGCAGGTGACCTTGAAGGGAAAAAGCAAGAGGAAAGAGAACTAGAGGGAAGGAATAAGAGGAAGACTTTCTCACCCAGACAACTCCTCAGGTCCTTGCCCAGTTCCCATCCTGCACTGCAGCTACAGTAGAGAAGCCCCTCGGCGCGTACAGTACACACATGGTCACAGCCGCCTTTCCTAAAGTCACACGACGTCACATCTACCCAGGGGAGAAAGCACACACTACACAGCATAGTACACAGGAGACACGCAGGGGCAGAGACACACAACTGGTCTGATCTACTCACTCACAACACACTCTCGTGTATATTTAACCCCAACTTTTGGAAATGTAGGTCTGAGTTTCTTTGTGGAACACAGTGAGAAGTCACTTGATGGAAAGTTGACACGAGTGCAGTACCACACCAACATAGTCAAAAACAAGCATGCAGTCATTCCCACTGTCGGTCTGGGTTTCTTTGTGGAGCACTGTGACAAATTCAAACAACCACACACGCACACAGTAAGGTGAAGCGAAGGTGGGGGACGTACTGACACAGGTGGTATTGTCCGTGTGCAGCAGTAGAGGGGCGGGACAGGAACACGTGTGTCCCCCTAGTGTGTTGGTGCAGGTGTGGGAGCAGCCCCCATTCTGGAGCTTACACTCGTCAATATCTAACACACACACACACACACACAGACGCAGAGAACACACACCAAATGACAAATTGTGTTACAGTTAGCGGCATCAAACAGATGCATAACAAGCTAAATAAAGTGCATTTTCTCAAAAACGGAAAGTAAGCCCAGAAAAAATACAATACTCTAGGGAGTCTAGGCTGACTACTTTACTGCTAACATACTGTTTAGTTGGATAGATTACCATCCTACTCTACACTATGCTTTTCCAAGGTGGTTTTACAGTAGCAGAACTGGGCCAGAACAAGGCTGAACTGGATCTTAGTGGCCCGCTGAGTACTGAC
The DNA here is from genome assembly GCA_030435695.1 of Brachymystax lenok tsinlingensis. NCBI lineage: Eukaryota > Metazoa > Chordata > Actinopteri > Salmoniformes > Salmonidae > Brachymystax > Brachymystax lenok. The sequence goes on from CM059790.1 coordinate 8,925,286, forward strand.
CTACACAGCTGTGGCGGTCGATATGAAGCTGGTAGCCAGGTCGGCAGGAACACAGGAAGGAGCCCTGCGTGTTGGTGCACACCTGCTCACACGTCCCGTTCTGCACCACACACTCATCAACGTCTGGGGGACCAAGGGCAGTGAGGAGATTCAGGTTAGTGTGTATTCATTAGCTATGTAGTGTACTGTAGGTAGCTAATTAGCTATGTACTCTATATATGCTAATGGTGTTTACTCTTTATGAGTACACAAAGGAGAGCATTCTGTCTGAGTCTGTGTTAATAGTGATATGCTCTTTACCTGTGCATGGAGTAGTATAACCTCGTAGTTGTGCAGTGCTGTAGTTGACCTTATCAGTACTGTTGTTTACCAATGGTGTATTATAGTTAAAGTCCCAGTGCAGTGAAAAATGTGATTTCCCTGTGTTTTATATATATTTCCACACTATGAGGTTGGAATAATACTGTGAAATTGTGAAAATTATGATAATGCCCTTTTAGTGTAAGAGCTGTTTGAAAAGACCGCCGGAAATTCCATCCTGTTTTGGTGGGATGGAGTTTTGGCCTTACATGTCTACATCACCATGTGGTAAATTAGTTAACAGACCAATAAGAAAGAGAGTTTCAAACCTCTCTGCCATTTACAGCTAGTTTTCAGTTTTTCCCTCCCCATTCAGACTGCTCCCAAACAGTCCTAGAAAAATTATTGCTTGAGAAATTGCTCTTTGCTTTTTTTAAGATTTCTTTTTTTTTTAAATTGAAAACAATCACAGTAAGGTACTTAATTGTTACTCAGAAATGATTGGACATTGAGATAAAAACAGCTGCATTGGACGTTTAACCTGTGTAGTATTGTAGTTTACCAGTGCAGTACTGTAGTTTACTGTGTAGTACTGTAGTTTACTGCATAATACTGTAGTTTACTGTGCAGTACCGTAGTTTACCAGTGCATTACTGTAGTTTACCAGCGCATTACTGTAGTTTACCTGTGCAGTTGTATCCGTCCTGGGCTAGCTGGTAGCCTGTGCCACAGTGGCAGCTGTAACCTCCTGGCTCGTTGGTGCAGTTGTGCTCACAGTGACCATTGCTCAGGGCACACTCATCAACATCTGTAGCCATGACAATCAACAGACATCCATAAGAATACACTGTAGTAGAGCACAGTAAAACAATGGTATGTACAGCAACACCTTGAGCACACACGCACAGACATCCACACACGTCCACACACACACACACACGCCATCTGCTTCTGTCTCACCCACCGAAGCAAGAGTAGCCATCCCCATTGAAGCCCTGGTAACACTGGCAGAAGTAGGAGCCAATGATGTTCCCACAGCGAGCATTAGTATCACAACCATGACGCCCTGATGCACACTCATTCTCATCTGGAGTAGAGAGAAAGAAAGAGAGAGGGAGAGAGAGAGAGAGAGAGAGAGAGGGAAGGAGAGAGAGGACACACGTCATTATCAACAAATCAACATCAAATTACATTTGCAACCCTGTGACTATTGAACTCTCTAAATCTAAAATACATTTTCCACAGAAATGTTAAGTTGTGTTATGCAATGACATTGCTTCTTACCCTCACAGTATGTGCCATTGCCCCGGTAACCTCTTTGGCAGACACACTTATAACTCCCAAGAGTGTTCTCACACACACCCTGACCAGCACACACCTCTGGAGTTTCCTTACACTCATCCACATCTGTGAAAGAGAGAGAGAGACAGAGAGAGAGAGAGAGAAAGAAAGACAGAGAGAAAGAAAGACAGAGAGAAAGCGAGAAAGAAATTAAGAAATACTTACATCTCAGAAGACAAGTCATTTTTAGGGTGGTCCTTGCATGGACCCCAAAGGACCAGTAAATCAAGCATCCAGCGTGAACCGTGAGCCGTAGGTCCACAAACCGGAAGCTTTTCAGGGCAGTCATGTAGGGTGTACTGGGGTACACACGTAAGAATCTGCTGTTGGCACCAATTTGCCTTTTTTAATCTCGTACATTCTCTTAATTACTCATTTCTAATTAGCTAGGAATGTTGTATGAAATGTTTCAACCCAACATATTTGGCTGATATCGTTATCAACCTACTGCATACCCATTTGTGCAGGGTGAAATGTCGCCGATGGAGCTATCCGATCGCTACCTTCGATATAGCTCAAACGGTTGGCAATGTTTTCAAGGAGGATGGTCACGTGTGTTTGCGAGCAGAGGATCACTGGTTCGAGCCCGGTATTTATGCAGGGACAGTGGAGGAAGATACAGTGAGCTCCAAAAGTATTGGGACAGTGACACAAATACAGTATCATACCTGCAAGACATGCTAACCCCTCACCATTACAATTTTTTGGGGGGGCAGGATATTTGTGCATCACTGACATCCGTTTCTCTTCATTAAAACCGATTGGTAGCATAGCTAGCATTTACTGGTTGAAGTTTAAGTAACTTTTGAGTGTAATGGAGTTGACTGGTAACTATGACATGAAATTAAGTTTCACGACATTTGGAGAGGAGCTGTAGTCCAGTTATAATACACACACAATAACCTCGTTATTGCATGAATTGTTTTCAGTGGGGATAGATTGGCGCCTACCCCAGTTCCGGGATTCAAAGCTTCCGGTTTGTGGATCTATTTAAAACAGCACCAGCATACAGTAAAAATGGCATTCGTATTATAGCATAGCATTGCATAACATGCACTAGCTTAGCATAGCATTAGCATTCAGTAGCATTATAAAATGTTTATCATCAATGCTCAAAACGTAACAAAGGAATTGGCTATTAGCACAGAGGATGTATCATACCTTGACACACTCTGTAGTCTGGACATACGGGACCTGAAAGCCACCAAAGGGGAAGAGAGCGAGAGGAATGCAAAGGGAGCAAGAAAAGGAGGGTACGAGAGAAGAGTAGAAAAGAGAAGAGGACAGACACACAGCGAAATAGACACCATATAAAGCAGTGGGTTAACGCACAGCCAGCCAAGCAGCTAGCGCCAATGGCAGAGCATTAATGCAGAATGTTGTACTTTAACTCTTAGGACCAGTTTCCTAGCACCCAGATTAAGCCTTTTCCTGGATTAAACATCAATCTCAATGGAGAATATCTATTCGAAGCCTGTTTTAGTTTAGGACTAGGCTTAATCTGGGTCTGGGAAACCGGACCCATCTGCAACACTTAAAGTAACTGTCCAGTGATTTTTTTTTCATACCCAAATAAAGTTGCTGACTCGTCCTATACTCGTTTTAATGGACAAAGCATAAATTTGAGATAAAAACACTATTTTTTTTAAAACACCTCAAACTGACTGTTTAAAAAATGCTTGCTAGACTGAACATACATATGAATGCAAAATGCAACAATTTCAAAGAAGTTACAGTCAATTGAACTTTTGCCTAATCTATGGATTTCACTTGACTGGGAATACAGATATGCATCTGTTGGTCACAATTACCTTAAAAAAGGTAGGGGCGTGGATCAGAAAACGAGGCAGTATCTAGTGTGACCACCATTTGCCTCATGCAGCGTGACACATCTCCTTTGCATAGGGTTGATCAGGCTGTTGATTGTGGCTTGTGGAATGTTGTCCCACTCCTCTTCAATGGTTGTGCGAAGTTGCTGGATATTGGCTGGAACTGGAAGACGCTGTCGTAAATGTCGATCCAGAGCATCCTCAATGGGTGACATGTCTGGTGAGTATGCAGGCCATCGAAAAATTGGGAAATGTTCAGCTTCCAGGAATTGTGTACAGATCCTTGCGACATGGGGCCATGCATTATCATGCTGAAACTTGAGGTGATGGCGAGGGATGAATGGCACGACAATGGACCTCAGAATCTCGTCACGGTATCTCTGTGCATTCAAATTGCCATTGACAAAATGCAACTATGTTCGTAGTCCGTACCTTATGCCTGCCCATACCATAACCCCACCGCCGCCATGGGGCACTCTGTTCACAATGTTGACATCAGCAAACCGCTCGCCTACACGACGTCATACACGCAGTCTGACATCTCTCCAGTACAGTTGAAACCTGGGATTCATCCGTGAACAGCACACTTCTCCAGCGTGACAGTGGACATCGAAGGTGAGCATTTGCCTAGTGAATTTGATTACAACGTCGAACTGCAGTTACGTCAAGACGAGGACACTGAGCACGCAGATGAGCTTCCCTGAGATGGTTTCTGACAGTTCGTACAGAAATTCTTCAGTTGTGCAAACCCACAGTTTCATCAGCTGTCCGGTGGCTGGTCTCAGACAATCACACAGGTGAAGAAGCCAGATGTGGAGGTCCTGGGCTGGCGTGGTTACATGTGGTCCGAGGTTGTGATGGCAGTTGGATGTACTGCCAAATTCTTTAAAACAACGGAGGCGGCTTATGGTAGAGAAATTAACATTCAATTATCTGGCAACCGCTCTGGGGGACATTCCTGCAGTCAGCATGCCAATTGGACGCTCCCTTAAAAATGCTGACATCTGTGGCATCGTGTTATGACAAAACGACACATTTTATTGTCCAGAAGGTGCACCTGTGTAATGATCATGCTGTTTAATAAGCTTCTTGATATGTCACACCTGTCAGGTGGATGGATTATCTTGGCAAAGGAGAAATGCTCACAAACAGGGATGTAAGCAAATTTGTGTACAGAATTTGAGAAAAATAAGCTTTTTATGCTGATGGAACATTTCTGTGATCTCTTGTTTCAGCTCATGAAACATGGGACCAACACTTATATTTTTGTTCAGTGTATTCCCTCATATAACGTGACGTCATGTTTTTGGCCAAGACGTCTCATCAGCTGTTTACTTGTCATTTATATTTTGAATGACTGGTATTGTCACGATCTTCCAAATAATCGGACCAAAGCGCAGCGCGGGTTTAGTTCCACATCTCTTTAATAGGATGAAACTCACAAAAAGGAAACAAACCAAGAACAAAGACTCTGACATGTGGTGTAGCGCAATGTCACTAACCAAAAACAATAACCCACAAAGGCAGGTGGGGAAGGGAACAAACTAAATAGGATTCCCAAATAGAGGCAACGACTAACAGCTGCCTCTAATTGGGAACCAACACAAAACCCAACATAACGTCCCCTAGAAAACCCTAGTCACGCCCTGACCCAACACACCATAGAGAAACCCAGAGGGCTCTCTATGGCCAGGGCGTGACAGGTATAGGCCCACACCATTCTTAATTACCATTGTAAAATTATTTCCGGGGGACAATTATAACAGTTTTTGTCTTTTTTCCATTGCCCAGAGACCACTTGAACTGGTACATTTTTATTTAAGAAACTTACATGTGTCTTCTAATCATTCATACCATATATATGTCTGTACATAAGATGGTCAGATCACAATATTTTATTTTAATCCAAAATGTCTGGACGATACATTTGCCCTCGTGCCAGGGGCAATTGTAACAGTAGCTGGGATCAAATGTAACACCTAAAAAATAAATAATTCACTTAACTTCGAAAACATTAATGTTTATGAATTATCAAATCATACCCGCAAAACACCAGTCTCAACCTCAACACTGTGTACTACTCCCTTCACAGAACAGGCTCCGGTGCACAACTGAGCAAGAGGACAAGTACATTAGAGTGTCTAGTTTGAGAAACAGACGCCTCACAAGTCCTCAACTGGCAGCTTCATTAAATAGTACCCGCAAAACACTAGTCTCAATGTCAACAGTGAAGAGGCGACTCCGGGATGCTGGCCCAGGCAGAGTTCCTCTATCCAGTGTGTTCTTTTGCCCATCTTAATCTTTTCTTTTTATTGGCCAGTCTGAGATATGGCTTTTTCTTTGCAACTCTGCCTAGAAGGCCAGCATCCCGGAGTCGCCTCTTCACTGTTGACGTTGAGACTGGTGTTTTGCGGGTACTATTTAATGAAGCTGCCAGTTGAGGACTTGTGAGGCGTCTGTTTCTCAAACTAGACACTCTTGCTCAGTTGTGCACCGGGGGCCTCCCACTCCTCTTTCTATTCTGGTTAGAGCCAGAATAACTAATTTGATGTTATTTTAATGGACAAAAAAACGAGGACATTTCTAAGTGACCCCAAACTTTTGAATGGTAGTGTATGTAATCAATAATTACAGTAACACCCATATTTGTGCAAGGCCATTCGGTTCTTCTCAAAACATCTGAACAGTCTAAAGGTGCCAAGATTATATCTGTTTACAACTTATTTGGCACTCTACTGGACCCCAAGGCTATGAAATTAGGATCTGCATCATTAATTTATAACTCATACAATATTAAAGTTAAAATAATTTATTTTCATAATTTGACTTCTTGGCTCAGGGTCATTTAACATTGCGTTACCATTGCCCACAACCAGCTAGCATGACAAAACCTCAAGTGCCGAACAAGAGACAACATTAGTGACACATTATCATACCAGTATCATATGGTATTATAACAGTAACAACTAACTGATGGCATCATGTGGTATCATAACAGTATTAACTAACTGATGGTATCATATGGTATTATAAAAGTCCTAACTAACTGATGGTATCAAGTGGCATTATAACAGCAACAACTAGCTGATGGTATCATGTGGTATTAAAACAGTATTAACTAATTGATGATATCATGTGGTATTAAAACAGTAACGACTAACTGATATCATGTGGTATTATAACAGTATTAACTAGCTGATAGTTAATACTGTTATAATACCACATGATACTATCAGCTAGTTAATACTGTTATAATACCACATGATATCATCAGTTAGTCGTTACTGTTTTAATACCACATGATATCATCAATTAGTTAATACTGTTTTAATACCACATGATACCATCAGTTAGTTAATACTGTTATAATACCACATGATACTAACTGATGATATCATGTGGTATTAAAACAGTAACGACTAGCTGATGATATCATGTTGTATTATAACAGTATTAGCTAACTGATGATATCATGTGGTATTAAAACAGTAACGAATAGCTGATGATAGCATGTGGTATTAAAACAGTATTAACTAACTGCTGATATCATGTGGTATTATAACAGTAACAACTCGCTGATGGTATCATGTGGTATTATAACAGTAACAACAAGATGATGGTATCATGTGGTATTAAAACAGTAACGACTAACGGATGATATCATGTGGTATTATAACAGTATTAACTAGCTGATAGTAGCATGTGGTATTATAACAGTATTAACTAGTTGATAGTATCATGTGGTATTATAATAGTATTGACTAACTGATGATATCATGTGGTATTAAAACAGTAACGACTAGCTGATGATATCATGTTGTATTATAACAGTATTAGCTAACTGATGATATCATGTGGTATTAAAACAGTAACGACTAGCTGATGATAGCATGTGGTATTAAAACAGTATTAACTAACTGATGATATCATGTGGTATTATAACAGTAACAACTCGCTGATGGTATCATGTGGTATTACAACAGTAACAACAAGCTGATGGTATCATGTGGTATAATAACAGTAAAAACTAACTGATGATATCATGTGGTATTAAAACAGTAACGACTAGCTAATTATATAATGTGGTATTATAACAAAATTAACTAACTAATGGTATCATGTGGTATTATAACAGTAACAACTCGCTGATGGTATCATGTGGTATTATAACAGTAACAACAAGCTGATGGTATCATGTGGTATAATAACAGTAAAAACTAACTGATGATATCATGTGGTATTAAAACAGTAACGACTAGCTAATTATATAATGTGGTATTATAACAAAATTAACTAACTGATGGTATCATGTGGTATTATAACAGTAACGACTAGCTGATGATATCATGTGGTATTATAACAGTATTAACTATCTGATGGTATCATGTGGTATTATAACAGTATTAACTAACTGATGGTATCATGTGGTATTATAACAGTAACGACTAGCTGATGATATCATGTGGTATTATAACAGTATTAACTAGCTGATGGTATCATGTGGTATTATAACAGTAACAACTAGCTGATGGTATCACGTGGTATTATAACAGTAACAACTAGCTGATGGTATCATGTGGTATTATAACAGTAAAAACTAGCTGATGGTATCATGTGGTATTATAACAGTAACGACTAGCTGATGATATCATGTGGTATTATAACAGTAACAACAAGCTGATGACATCACGTGGTATTATAACAGTAACAACTAGCTGATGGTATCATGTGGTATTATAACAGTAAAAACTAGCTGATGGTATCATGTGGTATTATAACAGTAACGACTAGCTGATGGTATCATGTGGTATTATAACAGTAACAACTCGCTGATGGTATCATGTGGTATTATAACAGTAACAACAAGCTGATGGTATCATGTGGTATAATAACAGTAAAAACTAACTGATGATATCATGTGGTATTAAAACAGTAACGACTAGCTAATTATATAATGTGGTATTATAACAAAATTAACTAACTGATGGTATCATGTGGTATTATAACAGTAACGACTAGCTGATGATATCATGTGGTATTATAACAGTATTAACTATCTGATGGTATCATGTGGTATTATAACAGTATTAACTAACTGATGGTATCATGTGGTATTATAACAGTAACGACTAGCTGATGATATCATGTGGTATTATAACAGTATTAACTAGCTGATGGTATCATGTGGTATTATAACAGTAACAACTAGCTGATGGTATCACGTGGTATTATAACAGTAACAACTAGCTGATGGTATCATGTGGTATTATAACAGTAAAAACTAGCTGATGGTATCATGTGGTATTATAACAGTAACGACTAGCTGATGATATCATGTGGTATTATAACAGTAACAACAAGCTGATGACATCACGTGGTATTATAACAGTAACAACTAGCTGATGGTATCATGTGGTATTATAACAGTAAAAACTAGCTGATGGTATCATGTGGTATTATAACAGTAACGACTAGCTGATGGTATCATGTGGTATTATAACAGTAACAACTAGCTGATGGTATCATGTGGTATTATAACAGTATTAACTAGCTGATGGTATCATGTGGTATTATAACAGTATTAACTAGCTGATTGTATCACGTGGTACTATAACAGTAACAACTAGCTACCAGTATCATGTGGTATTATAACAGTAACAACTAGCTGATGGTATCATGTGTTATTATGACAGTAACAACTAGCTACCAGTATCATGTGGTATTATAGCAGTAACAACTAGCTACCAGTATCATGTGGTATTATAGCAGTAACAACAAGCTACCAGAATCATGTGGTATTATAACAGTAACAACTAGCTACCAGTATCATGTGGTATTATAACAGTAACAACTAGCTACCAGTATCATGTGGTATTATAACAGTAACAACTAGCTGATGGTATCATGTGGTATTATACCAGTAACAACTAGCTGATTGTATCATGTGGTATTATAACAGTAATAACAAGCTGATGGTATCATGTGGTATTATACCAGTAACAACTAGCTGATGGTATCATGTGGTATTATAACAGTAACAACTAGCTGATGGTATCATGTGGTATTATAACAGTAAAAACTAGCTGATGGTATCATGTGGTATTATACCAGTAACAACTAGCTTATTGTATCATGTGGTATTATAACAGTAATAACAAGCTGATGGTATCATGTGGTATAATAACAGTAAAAACTAACTGATGATATCATGTGGTATTAAACAGTAATCTACTAGCTAATTATATAATGTGGTATTATAACAAAATTAACTGAACTAACTGATGGTATCATGTGGTATTATAACAGTAAATAACTCGCTGATGGTATCATGTGGTATTATAACAGTAACAACAAGCTGATGGTATCATGTGGTATAATAACAGTAAAACTAACTGATGATATCATGGTATTAAACAGTAACGACTAGCTAATTATATAATGTGGTATTATAACAAAATTAACTAACTGATGGTATCATGTGGTATTATAACAGTAATTCACTAGCTGATGATATCATGTGGTATTATAACAGTATTAACTATCTGATGGTATCATGTGGTATTATAGCAGTATTAACTAACTGATGGTATCATGTGGTATTATAACAGTAACGACTAGCTGATGATATCATGTGGTATTATAACAGTATTAACTAGCTGATGGTATCATGTGGTATTATAACAGTAACGACTAGCTGATGGTATCATGTGGTATTATAACAGTAACAACTCGCTGATGGTATCATGTGGTATTATAACAGTAAAAACTAGCTGATGGTATCATGTGGTATTATAACAGTAACGACTAGCTGATGATATCATGTGGTATTATAACAGTAACAACAAGCTGATGACATCAATGCGTGGTATTATAACAGTAACAACTAGCTGATGGTATCATGTGGTATTATAACAGTAAAAACTAGCTGATGGTATCATGTGGTATTATAACAGTAACGACTAGCTGATGGTATCATGTGGTATTATAACAGTAACAACTAGCTGATGGTATCATGTGGTATTATAACAGTATTAACTAGCTGATGGTATCATGTGTTATTATAACAGTATTAACTAGCTGATTGTATCACGTGGTACTATAACAGTAACAACTAGCTACCAGTATCATGTGGTATTATAACAGTAACAACTAGCTGATGGTATCATGTGTTATTATGACAGTAACAACTAGCTACCAGTATCATGTGGTATTATAGCAGTAACAACTAGCTACCAGTATCATGTGGTATTATAGCAGTAACAACAAGCTACCAGAATCATGTGGTATTATAACAGTAACAACTAGCTACCAGTATCATGTCTTATTATAACAGTATCAACTAGCTACCAGTATCATGTGGTATTATAGCAGTAACAACTAGCTGATGGTATCATGTGGTATTATAGCAGTAACAACTAGCTACCAGTATCATGTGGTAATATAGCAGTAACAACTAGCTGATGGTATCATGTGTTATTATAGCAGTAACAACTAGCTACCAGTATCATGTTGTATTATAGCAGTAACAACTAGCTGATGGTATCATGTGGTATTATAACAGTAACAACTAGCTACCAGTATCATGTGGTATTATAACAGTAACAACTAGCTACCAGTATCATGTGGTATTATAACAGTAACAACTAGCTGATGGTATCATGTGGTATTATACCAGTAACAACTAGCTGATTGTATCATGTGGTATTATAACAGTAATAACAAGCTGATGGTATCATGTGGTATTATACCAGTAACAACTAGCTGATGGTATCATGTGGTATAATAACAGTAAAAACTAACTGATGATATCATGTGGTATTAAAACAGTAACGACTAGCTAATTATATCATGTGGTATTATAACAAAATTAACTAACTGATGGTATCATGTGGTATTATAACAGTAACAACTCGCTGATGGTATCATGTGGTATTATAACAGTAACAACAAGCTGATGGTATCATGTGGTATAATAACAGTAAAACTAACTGATGATATCATGGTATTAAAACAGTAACGACTAGCTAATTATATAATGTGGTATTATAACAAAATTAACTAACTGATGGTATCATGTGGTATTATAACAGTAACGACTAGCTGATGATATCATGTGGTATTATAACAGTATTAACTATCTGATGGTATCATGTGGTATTATAACAGTATTAACTAACTATTGGTATCATGTGGTATTATAACAGTAACGACTAGCTGATGATATCATGTGGTATTATAAAAGTATTAACTAGCTGATGGTATCATGTGGTATTATAACAGTAACAACTAGCTGATGATATCACGTGGTATTATAGCAGTAACAACTAGCTGATGGTATCATGTGGTATTATAACAGTAAAAACTAGTTGATGGTATCATGTGGTATTATAACAGTAACAACTAGCTGATGATATCATGTGGTATTATAACAGTAACAACTAGCTGATGACATCACGTGGTATTATAACAGTAACAACTAGCTGATGGTATCATGTGGTATAATAACAGTAAAAACTAACTGATGATATCATGTGGTATTAAAACAGTAACGACTAGCTAATTATATAATGTGGTATTATAACAAAATTAACTAACTGATGGTATCATGTGGTATTATAACAGTAACGACTAGCTGATGATATCATGTGGTATTATAACAGTATTAACTATCTGATGGTATTATGTGGTATTATAACAGTATTAACTAACTATTGGTATCATGTGGTATTATAACAGTAACGACTAGCTGATGATATCATGTGGTATTATAAAAGTATTAACTAGCTGATGGTATCATGTGGTATTATAACAGTAAATAACTAGCTGATGATATCACGTGGTATTATAGCAGTAACAACTAGCTGATGGTATCATGTGGTATTATAACAGTAAAACTAGTTGATGGTATCATGTGGTATTATAACAGTAACAACTAGCTGATGATATCATGGTATTATAACAGTAACAACTATCTGATGACATCACGTGGTATTATAACAGTAACAACTAGCTGATGGTATCATGTGGTATTATAACAGTAAAAACTAGCTGATGGTATCATGTGGTATTATAACAGTAATCCACTAGCTGATGATATCATGTGGTATTAAACAGTAACGACTAGCTAATTATATAATGTGGTATTATAACAAAATTAACTAACTGATGGTATCATGTGGTATTATAACAGTAACGACTAGCTGATGATATCATGTGGTATTATAACAGTATTAACTATCTGATGGTATCATGTGGTATTATAACAGTATTAACTAACTATTGGTATCATGTGGTATTATAACAGTAACGACTAGCTGATGATATCATGTGGTATTATAAAAGTATTAACTAGCTGATGGTATCATGTGGTATTATAACAGTAACAACTAGCTGATGATATCACGTGGTATTATAGCAGTAACAACTAGCTGATGGTATCATGTGGTATTATAACAGTAAAAACTAGCTGATGGTATCATGTGGTATTATAACAGTAACAACTAGCTGATGATATCATGTGGTATTATAACAGTAACAACTAGCTGATGACATCACGTGGTATTATAACAGTAACAACTAGCTGATGGTATCATGTGGTATAATAACAGTAAAAACTAACTGATGATATCATGTGGTATTAAAACAGTAACGACTAGCTAATTATATAATGTGGTATTATAACAAAATTAACTAACTGATGGTATCATGTGGTATTATTATAACAGTAACGATTTGCTAGCTGATGATATCATGTGGTATTATAACAGTATTAACTATCTGATGGTATTATGTGGTATTATAACAGTATTAACTAACTATTGGTATCATGTGGTATTATAACAGTAACGACTAGCTGATGATATCATGTGGTATTATAAAAGTATTAACTAGCTGATGGTATCATGTGGTATTATAACAGTAACAACTAGCTGATGATATCACGTGGTATTATAGCAGTAACAACTAGCTGATGGTATCATGTGGTATTATAACAGTAAAACCAGCTGATGGTATCATGTGGTATTATAACAGTAACAACTAGCTGATGATATCATGTGGTATTATAACAGTAACAACTATCTGATGACATCACGTGGTATTATAACAGTAACAACTAGCTGATGGTATCATGTGGTATTATAACAGTAAAAACTAGCTGATGGTATCATGTGGTATTATAACAGTAACGACTAGCTGATGATATCATGTGGTATTATAACAGTAACGACTAGCTGATGATATCATGTGGTATTATAACAGTAACAACTAGCTGATGGTATCATGTCGTATTATAACAGTATTAACTAGCTGATGGTATCATGTGGTATTATAACAGTAACAACTAGCTGATGATATAATGTGGTATTATAACAGTAACAACTAGCTGATGGTATCATGTGGTATTATAAAAGTAACAACTAGCTGATGATATCATGTGGTATTATAACAGTATTAACTAGCTGATGGTATCATGTGGTATTATAACAGTATTAACTAACTATTGGTATCATGTGGTATTATAACAGTAACGACTAGCTGATGATATCATGTGGTATTATAACAGTATTAACTAGCTGATGGTATCATGTGGTATTATAACAGTAACAACTAGCTGATGATATCACGTGGTATTATAACAGTAACAACTAGCTGATGGTATCATGTGGTATTATAACAGTAAAAACTAGCTGATGGTATCATGTGGTATTATAACAGTAACAACTAGCTGATGATATCATGTGGTATTATAACAGTAACAACTAGCTGATGACATCACGTGGTATTATAACAGTAACAACTAGCTGATGGTATCATGTGGTATTATAACAGTAAAAACTAGCTGATGGTATCATGTGGTATTATAACAGTAACGACTAGCTGATGATATCATGTGGTATTATAACAGTAACGACTAGCTGATGATATCATGTGGTATTATAACAGTATTAACTAGCTGATGGTATCATGTCGTATTATAACAGTATTAACTAGCTGATGGTATCATGTGGTACTATAACAGTAACAACTAGCTGATGATATAATGTGGTATTATAACAGTAACAACTAGCTGATGGTATCATGTGGTATTATAACAGTAACAACTAGCTGATGGTATCATGTGGTATTATAACAGTATTAACTAGCTGATGGTATCATGTGGTATTATAACAGTATTAACTAGCTGATTGTATCATGTGGTACTATAACAGTAACAACTAGCTACCAGTATCATGTGGTATTATAACAGTAACAACTAGCTGATGGTATCATGTGTTATTATGACAGTAACAACTAGCTACCAGTATCATGTGGTATTATAGCAGTAACAACTAGCTACCAGTATCATGTGGTATTATAACAGTAACAACTAGCTACCAGTATCATGTGGTATTATAACAGTAACAACTAGCTGATGGTATCATGTGGTATTATAGCAGTAATAACTAGCTGATGATATCATGTGGTATTATAGCAGTAACAACTAGCTGATGGTATCATGTGGTATTATAGCAGTAACAACTAGCTGATGGTATCATGTGGTATTATAGCAGTAACAACTAGCTACCAGTATCATGTGGTAATATAGCAGTAACAATAACTAGCTGATGGTATCATGTGTTATTATAGCAGTAACAACTAGCTGATGGTATCATGTGGTATTATAACAGTAACAACGAGCTACCAGTATCATGTGGTATTATAGCAGTAACAACAAGCTACCAGTATCATGTGGTATTATAACAGTAACAACTAGCTACCAGTATCATGTCTTATTATAACAGTATCAACTAGCTACCAGTATCATGTGGTATTATACCAGTAACAACTAGCTGATGGTATCATGTGGTATTATAGCAGTAACAACTAGCTGATGGTATCATGTGTTATTATAGCAGTAACAACTAGCTGATGGTATCATGTGGTATTATAACAGTATTAACTAGCTGATGGTATCATGTGGTATTATAACAGTATTAACTAGCTGATTGTATCATGTGGTACTATAACAGTAACAACTAGCTACCAGTATCATGTGGTATTATAACAGTAACAACTAGCTGATGGTATCATGTGTTATTATGACAGTAACAACTAGCTACCAGTATCATGTGGTATTATAGCAGTAACAACTAGCTACCAGTATCATGTGGTATTATAGCAGTAACAACTAGCTACCAGTATCATGTGGTATTATAGCAGTAACAACAAGCTATCAGTATCATGTGTTATTATAACAGTAACAACTAGCTACCAGTATCATGTCTTATTATAACAGTATCAACTAGCTACCAGTATCATGTGGTATTATACCAGTATTAACTAGCTGATGGTATCATGTGGTATTATAGCAGTAATAACTAGCTGATGATATCATGTGGTATTATAGCAGTAACAACTAGCTAATGGTATCATGTGGTATTATAGCAGTAACAACTAGCTGATGGTATCATGTGTTATTATAGCAGTAACAACTAGCTGATGGTATCATGTGGTATTATAGCTGCAAATAACTAGCTACTGCAGTATCATGTGGTAATATAGCAGTAACAACTAGCTGATGGTATCATGTGTTATTATAGCAGTAACAACTAGCTGATGGTATCATGTGGTATTATAACAGTATTAACTAGCTGATGGTATCATGTCGTATTATAACAGTATTAACTAGCTGATGGTATCATGTGGTATTATAACAGTAACAACTAGCTGATGATATAATGTGGTATTATAACAGTAACAACTAGCTGATGGTATCATGTGGTATTATAACTTAGTAAATAACTAGCTGATGGTATCATGTGGTATTATAACAGTATTAACTAGCTGATGGTATCATGTGGTATTATAACAGTATTAACTAGCTGATTGTATCATGTGGTACTATAACAGTAACAACTAGCTACCAGTATCATGTGGTATTATAACAGTAACAACTAGCTGATGGTATCATGTGTTATTATGACAGTAACAACTAGCTACCAGTATCATGTGGTATTATAGCAGTAACAACTAGCTACCAGTATCATGTGGTATTATAACAGTAACAACTAGCTACCAGTATCATGTGGTATTATAACAGTAACAACTAGCTACCAGTATCATGTCTTATTATAACAGTATCAACTAGCTACCAGTATCATGTGGTATTATACCAGTATTAACTAGCTGATGGTATCATGTGGTATTATAGCAGTAATAACTAGCTGATGATATCATGTGGTATTATAGCAGTAACAACTAGCTGATGGTATCATGTGGTATTATAGCAGTAACAACTAGCTGATGGTATCATGTGGTATTATAGCAGTAACAACTAGCTACCAGTATCATGTGGTAATATAGCAGTAACAACTAGCTGATGGTATCATGTGTTATTATAGCAGTAACAACTAGCTGATGGTATCATGTGGTATTATAACAGTAACAACGAGCTACCAGTATCATGTGGTATTATAGCAGTAACAACAAGCTACCAGTATCATGTGGTATTATAACAGTAACAACTAGCTACCAGTATCATGTCTTATTATAACAGTATCAACTAGCTACCAGTATCATGTGGTATTATAGCAGTAACAACTAGCTGATGGTATCATGTGGTATTATAGCAGTAACAACTAGCTGATGGTATCATGTGTTATTATAGCAGTAACAACTAGCTGATGGTATCATGTGGTAATATAGCAGTAACAACTAGCTACCAGTATCATGTAGTATTATAGCAGTAACAACTAGCTACCAGTATCATGTTGTATTACAGCAGTAACAACTGGCTGATGGTATCATGTGGTAATATAGCAGTAACAACTAGCTGATGGTATCATGTGTTATTATAGCAGTAACAACTAGCTACCAGTATCATGTTGTATTATAGCAGTAACAACTAGCTGATGGTATCATGTGGTATTATAACAGTAACAACTAGCTACCAGTATCATGTGGTATTATAACAGTAACAACTAGCTACCAGTATCATGTGGTATTATAACAGTAACAACTAGCTGATGGTATCATGTGGTATTATACCAGTAACAACTAGCTGATTGTATCATGTGGTATTATAACAGTAATAACAAGCTGATGGTATCATGTGGTATTATACCAGTAACAACTAGCTGATGGTATCATGTGGTATTATGACAGTAAAAACTAGCTGATGGTATCATGTGGTATTATAACAGTAACGACTAGCTGATGATATCATGTGTAACAGTAACGACTAGCTGATGATATCATGTGGTATTATAACAGTATTAACTAGCTGATTGTATCATGTGGTACTATAACAGTAACAACTAGCTACCAGTATCATGTGGTATTATAACAGTAACAACTAGCTGATGGTATCATGTGTTATTATGACAGTAACAACTAGCTACCAGTATCATGTGGTATTATAGCAGTAACAACTAGCTACCAGTATCATGTGGTATTATAGCAGTAACAACAAGCTATCAGTATCATGTGTTATTATAACAGTAACAACTAGCTACCAGTATCATGTCTTATTATAACAGTATCAACTAGCTACCAGTATCATGTGGTATTATACCAGTATTAACTAGCTGATGGTATCATGTGGTATTATAGCAGTAATAACTAGCTGATGATATCATGTGGTATTATAGCAGTAACAACTAGCTAATGGTATCATGTGGTATTATAGCAGTAACAACTAGCTGATGGTATCATGTGTTATTATAGCAGTAACAACTAGCTGATGGTATCATGTGGTATTATAGCTGTAACAACTAGCTACCAGTATCATGTGGTAATATAGCGGTAACAACTAGCTGATGGTATCATGTGTTATTATAGCAGTAACAACTAGCTACCAGTATCATGTTGTATTATAGCAGTAACAACTAGCTGTTGGTATCATGTGGTATTATAACAGTAACAACTAGCTACCAGTATCATGTGGTATTATAACAGTAACAACTAGCTACCAGTATCATGTGGTATTATAACAGTAACAACTAGCTGATGGTATCATGTGGTATTATACCAGTAACAACTAGCTGATTGTATCATGTGGTATTATAACAGTAATAACAAGCTGATGGTATCATGTGGTATTATACCAGTAACAACTAGCTGATGGTATCATGTGGTATTATAGCATTAACAACTAGCTACCATTATCATGTGGTATTATAACAGTAACAACTAGCTGATGGTATCATGTGTTATTATAGCAGTAACAACTAGCTGATGGTATCATGTGTTATTATAGCATTAATAACTAGCTACTATTATCATGTGGTATTATAGCAGTAACAACAAGCTACCAGTATCATGTGGTATTATAACAGTAACAACTAGCTACCAGTATCATGTGGTATTATAACAGTATTAACTAGCTGATGGTATCATGTTGTATTATAGCAGTAACAACTAGCTACCAGTATCATGTGGTATTATAGCAGTAACAACTAGCTACCAGTATCATGTGGTATTATAACAGTAACAACTAGCTGATGGTATCATGTGTTATGACAGCAGTAGCAACTAGCTACCAGTACCATGTGGTATTATAGCAGTAACAACTAGCTACCAGTATCATGTTGTATTATAACAGTAACAACTAGCTACCAGTATCATGTGGTATTATAGCAGTAACAACTAGCTACCAGTATCATGTGGTGTTATAACAGTATTAACTAGCTGATGGTATCATGTGATATTATAGCAGTAACAACTAGCTACCAGTATCATGTGGTATTATAGCAGTAACAACTAGCTACCAGTATCATGTGGTATTATAACAGTAACAACTAGCTACCAGTATCATGTGGTATTATAGCAGTAACAACTAGCTGATGGTATCATGTGTTATTATAGCAGTAACAACTAGCTACCAGTATCATGTTGTATTATAGCAGTAACAACTAGCTGATGGTATCATGTGGTATTATAGCAGTAACAACTAGCTACCAGTATCATGTGGTATTATAGCAGTAACAACTAGCTACCAGTATCATGTGGTATTATAGCAGTAACAACTAGCTGATGGTATCATGTGTTATTATAGCAGTAACAACTAGCTGACGGTATCATGTGGTATTATAGCAGTAACAACTAGCTGATGGTATCATGTGTTATTATAGCAGTAACAACTAGCTTATGGTATCATGTGTTATTATAGCATTAACAACTAGCTACCATTATCATGTGTTATTATAGCAGTAACAACTAGCTACCAGTATCATGTGTTATTATAGCAGTAACAACTAGCTGATGGTATCATGTGTTATTATAGCAGTAACAACTAGCTGATGGTATCATGTGTTATTATAGCAGTAACAACTAGCTGATGGTATCATGTGTTATTATAGCAGTAACAACTAGCTGATGGTATCATGTGGTATTATAGCATTAACAACTAGCTGATGGTATCATGTGTTATTATAGCAGTAACAACTAGCTACCAGTATCATGTTGTATTATAGCAGTAACAACTAGCTGATGGTATCATGTGGTATTATAGCAGTAACAACTAGCTACCAGTATCATGTTGTATTATAGCAGTAACAACTAGCTGATGGTATCATGTGGTATTATAGCAGTAACAACTAGCTACCAGTATCATGTGGTATTATAGCAGTAACAACTAGCTACCAGTATCATGTGGTATTATAGCAGTAACAACTAGCTGATGGTATCATGTGTTATTATAGCAGTAACAACTAGCTGACGGTATCATGTGGTATTATAGCAGTAACAACTAGCTGATGGTATCATGTGTTATTATAGCAGTAACAACTAGCTTATGGTATCATGTGTTATTATAGCATTAACAACTAGCTACCATTATCATGTGTTATTATAGCAGTAACAACTAGCTACCAGTATCATGTGTTATTATAGCAGTAACAACTAGCTGATGGTATCATGTGTTATTATAGCAGTAACAACTAGCTGATGGTATCATGTGTTATTATAGCAGTAACAACTAGCTGATGGTATCATGTGTTATTATAGCAGTAACAACTAGCTGATGGTATCATGTGGTATTATAGCATTAACAACTAGCTGATGGTATCATGTGTTATTATAGCAGTAACAACTAGCTACCAGTATCATGTTGTATTATAGCAGTAACAACTAGCTGATGGTATCATGTTGTATTATAGCAGTAACAACTAGCTGATGGTATCATGTGGTATTATAGCATTAACAACTAGCTGATGGTATCATGTGTTATTATAGCAGTAACAACTAGCTGATGGTATCATGTGTTATTATAGCAGTAACAACTAGCTGATGGTATCATGTGGTATTATAGCAGTAACAACTAGCTGATGGTATCATGTGTTATTATAGCAGTAACAACTAGCTGATGGTATCATGTGTTATTATAGCAGTAACAACTAGCTGATGGTATCATGTGGTATTATAGCAGTAACAACTAGCTGATGGTATCATGTGGTATTATAGCATTAACAACTAGCTGATGGTATCATGTGTTATTATAGCAGTAACAACTAGCTACCATTATCATGTGGTATTATAGCAGTAACAACAAGCTACCAGTATCATGTGGTATTATAACAGTAACAACTAGCTACCAGTATCATGTGGTATTATAACAGTATTAACTAGCTGATGGTATCATGTTGTATTATAGCAGTAACAACTAGCTACCAGTATCATGTTGTATTATAGCAGTAACAACTAGCTGATGGTATCATGTGGTATTATAACAGTAACAACTAGCTACCAGTATCATGTTGTATTATAGCAGTAACAACTTGCTGATGGTATCATGTGGTATTATAACAGTAAAAACTAGCTGATGGTATCATGTGGTATTATAGCAGTAACAACTAGCTACCAGTATCATGTGGTATTATAGCAGTAACAACTAGCTACCAGTATCATGTGGTATTATAACAGTAACAACTAGCTGATGGTATCATGTGGTATGACAGCAGTAGCAACTAGCTACCAGTACCATGTGGTATTATAGCAGTAACAACTAGCTACCAGTATCATGTTGTATTATAACAGTAACAACTAGCTACCAGTATCATGTTGTATTATAACAGTAACAACTAGCTACCAGTATCATGTGGTATTATAGCAGTAACAACTAGCTGATGGTATCATGTGTTATTATAGCAGTAACAACTAGCTGATGGTATCATGTGGTATTATAGCATTAACAACTAGCTGATGGTATCATGTGTTATTATAGCAGTAACAACTAGCTACCAGTATCATGTTGTATTATAGCAGTAACAACTAGCTGATGGTATCATGTGGTATTATAGCAGTAAAAACTAGCTACCAGTATCATGTGGTATTATAGCAGTAACAACTAGCTGATGGTATCATGTGGTATTATAGCAGTAACAACTAGCTGATGGTATCATGTGTTATTATAGCAGTAACAACTAGCTGATGGTATCATGTGTTATTATAGCAGTAACAACTAGCTGATGGTATCATGTGGTATTATAGCAGTAACAACTAGCTGATGGTATCATGTGTTATTATAGCAGTAACAACTAGCTGATGGTATCATGTGTTATTATAGCAGTAACAACTAGCTGATGGTATCATGTGGTATTATAGCAGTAACAACTAGCTGATGGTATCATGTGGTATTATAGCATTAACAACTAGCTGATGGTATCATGTGTTATTATAGCAGTAACAACTAGCTACCAGTATCATGTTGTATTATAGCAGTAACAACTAGCTGATGGTATCATGTGGTATTATAGCAGTAACAACTAGCTGATGGTATCATGTGTTATTATAGCAGTAACAACTAGCTGACGGTATCATGTGGTATTATAGCAGTAACAACTAGCTGATGGTATCATGTGTTATTATAGCAGTAACAACTAGCTGATGGTATCATGTGTTATTATAGCATTAACAACTAGCTACCATTATCATGTGGTATTATAGCAGTAACAACAAGCTACCAGTATCATGTGGTATTATAACAGTAACAACTAGCTACCAGTATCATGTGGTATTATAACAGTATTAACTAGCTGATGGTATCATGTTGTATTATAGCAGTAACAACTAGCTACCAGTATCATGTTGTATTATAGCAGTAACAACTAGCTGATGGTATCATGTGGTATTATAACAGTAACAACTAGCTACCAGTATCATGTTGTATTATAGCAGTAACAACTTGCTGATGGTATCATGTGGTATTATAACAGTAAAAACTAGCTGATGGTATCATGTGGTATTATAGCAGTAACAACTAGCTACCAGTATCATGTGGTATTATAGCAGTAACAACTAGCTACCAGTATCATGTGGTATTATAACAGTAACAACTAGCTGATGGTATCATGTGGTATGACAGCAGTAGCAACTAGCTACCAGTACCATGTGGTATTATAGCAGTAACAACTAGCTACCAGTATCATGTTGTATTATAACAGTAACAACTAGCTACCAGTATCATGTTGTATTATAACAGTAACAACTAGCTACCAGTATCATGTGGTATTATAGCAGTAACAACTAGCTGATGGTATCATGTGGTATTATAACAGTAACAACTAGCTGATGGTATCATGTGGTATTATAACAGTAACAACTAGCTGATGGTATCATGTTGTATTATAACAGTAACAACTAGCTGATGGTATCATGTTGTATTATAACAGTAACAACTAGCTGATGGTATCATGTTGTATTATAACAGTAACAACTAGCTGATGGTATCATGTTGTATTATAACAGTAACAACTAGCTACCAGTATTATGTTGTAATATAGCATTAATATGGACATTAATGCATTATAAGAAAAATACAGCCGTTGGGAAAAACTACTTTTACCCTTAAAAACAAACATTTGCCCATAAAACGTGCAAATGGTGAGATATTTGTCTGTAACACAGGACCTTCTAATCAGCAGGTTTACAGATGCAGGAGTTTCGGCTTTCCATGTTGTAAGTTGGTTAATAGACAAATAACAAAGACAATTCTAAACCTCTCTGCCAATAGCAGCTAGTTTTCAGTTTTCCCCTCTCCACTCAGACCCCTCCCAGACAGTCCTAGCAAAAGTATTGCTTGTGAAATAGTTTTTTGCTAAAAAAAGCTATTTTCGCAGATTTCAATGGAAATCCATTACAGTAAGGCACTTAATTGTTACCCAGAAATTATTTGGTATTGATATAAAAACAACAGCGTTGGGCCTTTAAATGTCCAATGCAGACGTTTTTACCTCAATATCAAATCATCTCTGGTTAACAATTAAGTACCATACTGTGATTTTTATCAATTAAAATGGTCAAAAAGAAACAAAAACAGCTTCTTAGCAAAGAGCAATTTCTCAAGCAAGAATTTGCTGGGACTCTCTGGGAGTGATCTGAGTGGGGAGGGGAAAACTGAAACGTAGTCGTTGTCGGCAGAGAGGTTTGGACACTGACAGCTCTTACACTAAAAGGCCATTATCATCATTTTTACAGTTTCACAGTATTATTCCAACCTCATAGTGTGGGAATTTATATAATATATACTGTAAAATATACTGCACTGGGCCTTTAATATACTGTGAGAGTTCAGTGACCAGCCGGAGGAAGACGACACGACAGCACCCTCCTCAGGGGATAGGTACTCAGTGTAAAGCCTATTAGTACACAGCTGGGCCCACTAATTGCTTTGTGTCTTCCTCTATATAGGTGTGCCAGGAGAGGAGCTGGAGGAGGATTGAGAGTAGAGACGGGGACCTGTGAGGACGTCAGTTTTTCCTACCTCAGAGAAAGCTTCTGTGACTGGGCACCTTGTCTCTCTGTTAACCAAGGCAGGCTTTAGGTAGAGAGAAGTGTTCCTCCTGTAACTGTAGATGATAGTCTAAGCCGTTTGTTGTTTTGCTTTCCCTTTTTGCCCACGGCCTTTTGGTCAACGGCTTAGTTTATGTTTATTTGTTTTGGTACGCTGGTGTTTCAAAGTTGGACGTTCCTTGTACTGGAGTTATTTTGTCGGGCGAAAGAAGACCCGTTTAGTAAACAATACAAAAGAAAAGGAACCACAACCACTGCCTCTGGCCTGTTCATTTTATGCCTCCCGCCTGTATTAGGTGCTTCGGACAAGCTAATCCGTTCACAATACTTAATTACAATTTAATTACATTGTTAGCCTCGAAGTTTGAATAAGATTATGACACATACTGAAACAATAACAGCAACCACAACAACAACAACAAGAGAACAACTCACCGATGCAGGCTGGGACCTCTGCTCTGAAGCCAGGCTGACACTGACACACGAAGCTACCAGGGGTGTTCACACACACGTTCCCCAGCTCCCTGCGACACTGCTCCTCAAAGCTGCACTCATCAACGTCTGAGACAGATATACATATATCACCTATCATTCACCCATCAATATCTAAAAATGTACACACACAGGGGAATGTAAAGAGTGCATACACACACAAGCGCACACACACACACAGTCTTGCACAGCTGACCTTGTGGGGACACACAATTCAGACACTAACAATCATACTAACCTTAACCCTAAACCCCTTAGAAATAGCATTTGACCTTGTGGGGCCTAGAAAATGTCCCCAGTTGGTCAAATGTTTGTTTGGACTTCTGGTCTCCACAAGTATCCTTAAACACATCCACACACACACACACAGATAATGTTCACTAATGTAACAAAGACCTCACCCACACAACTGTGTCCGTCAAGAGCCATAACGTATCCAACTGGACAGGAACATGAGAAGGATCCAAGGGTGTTCCTGCAGTCTGCCCCAGACCCACACGCCTGCAGCCCCGTCACTTCAGCTAGAGCACACTCGTCAATATCTGAAACACAAACATGAATAAGCACACACAACTCTCAAGCGCAAATGCTAAAGCCACACGCACACTCACCTTGGCATCCTCCTGCACCCATCAGGTAACCACGGAGACATTTGCACAGGTATGAGCCGGGTGTGTTTGTACAGTTGGCATGGAGACTGCAAGGTCCTGGCCCCTCCCCTTTACACTCATCTATATCTGATACAGAACGAGAGATGCAATATAAAAGAACAGCGCAGTAGATTCCATGTTAAAAGTGGCACAGACCATCCCACTGGTGTACAGTAAGTGTACGCTCTTCACTGAGTTAGACAGAGGAGGCACTTGGACCAACGCATGTTTCAGCATAGGCAGTGCCATTGAGGGCTTTCACCAATTTGGAAGTAATAGGAGCTTTCTAGTACATCTCTATGGACTCACCTAGGCACCCTGCTGCCCGCTGCAAAGTGTAACCCACAGGGCAGGTGCAGTTCTCTCCTGCAACATTCACCATGCCAACAGGGCATCCGCAGCCCTCGCTGCCCACCAACACTACCTGATTACCTGGGCACTGAGGGGTGGGGGTAGGAGCTGGGGCTGGGGTAGATGGGGTGGTGAAAGAGGCTGCAGGGGCTGAGGAAAAAGAGATGGATAAGAGGAGAATACAGAGATGCAGTAAGTGAGGGGAAAGATGGGTGGCAGGGAGAGCGGTAGAGAGAGACAGAAGGAAAATAAGACAGACAAGAAGATTACAGATGTTTAGTATTCAATAACAACATAATAATAGGCTCAATATTTTGAGACACTCACTTGCGGCTGGTCCTTCCCCCTGCTCAGTTCTACTAAAGTTCCCAATGGCGTTCTCAATCTCTAGGTTCTGAGAAGAGAGGAACAAAGGAATAGGTCTACTCAAAATGACTCACTCCACTTAAACTCAAAAAGTGGGAGAGTATCGGATGATATGCTTTACTCAAAGAACGAACAGCCGTAGAGAAAACACTGACAACCAAGTTACCGCGCAACAAGTTGCAGCACGCCACTTCAAATCTTAATTCGACACTTTCCACAGATTCCTACACCCTGGGCGCCAGGCTGATGTAGCTTTAGCCGACTTGCGAATGTCTTGTCAAAATAATGTTCTAACATCGCTTAGTGAAGAAACCGAAAGTCCAACGCCCAGGCTGATTTTGCTACTTTTGACCATTGAGTGCCACGAAGAGGGTCCCAGACACACCGACAGTCACTGACCTGGCTCATGGTGAGTGATGCCTCTGCGTGTTTCAGGACCTCGTTGTCGCTGCCATGGGGGGTGGTAAGGGGCTCTGCCACACATATCGCTGCCAGCAGCACCAGAAGGTGAGTCCGAGGGCGTGGCATCATCTCCTGACCCTATGGGGAAGATAGAGAGTTTAATACATCACAGGCAGGGCAACAACTTGACACACAGAAGGACAGAGGTGGACAGGTGATTGGGTTAATTATGCCATGGCCTCTCGAGTGGCGCAGCGGCCTAATTAGACTGCAGAATACAAATGACTTTAAGTAGGTAATAAAGTCACTTTTCTAAACATAGTAAAAAAAAAAATTGGGGGGGCATATAGGCATACTAATACATATGATCAATGTTTATGAATAGTTCATTCTTTATACATTGATTCATTATCGTACCAATCATCATGTATAATAACTAGGCCTAAAAAACGGCATTCTATATTTTTTTTGTATTTTTGGTACTTTTTCCCCATTTTTTCCCCCAATTGGTAGTTAGAGTCTTGTCCCATTGTTGCAACTCCCGTACGGACTCGGAAGCGGCGAAGGTCGAGAGCCATGCGTCCTCCGAAACATGACCCCGCCAAGCTGCACTGCTTCTTGACACACTGCTCTCTGTGGGTGGGGATGGGAGCACTGCTTCATGACACACTGCTTGATGGGGGTAGGAGCACTGCTTCCTGACACACTGCTCTCTGGGGGTGGGGGTAGGAGCACTGCTTCTTGACACACTGCTCTCTGGGGGTGGGGGTAGGAGCACTGCTTCCTGACACACTGCTCTCTGGGGGTGGGGGTAGGAGCACTGCTTCCTGACACACTGCTCTCTGTGGGTGGGGATGGGAGCACTGCTTCTTGACACACTGCTTGATGGGGGTAGGAGCACTGCTTCCTGACACACTGCTCTCTGGGGGTGGGGGTAGGAGCACTGCTTCCTGACACACTGCTCTCTGGGGTGGGGTAGGAGCACTGCTTCCTGACACACTGCTCTCTGTGGGTGGGGATGGGAGCACTGCTTCTTGACACACTGCTTGATGGGGGTAGGAGCACTGCTTCCTGACACACTGCTCTCTGGGGGTGGGGGTAGGAGCACTGCTTCTTGACACACTGCTCTCTGGGGTGGGGGTAGGAGCACTGCTTCCTGACACACTGCTCTCTGGGGGTGGGGTAGGAGCACTGCTTCCTGACACACTGTTCTCTGGGGGTGGGGGTAGGAGCACTGCTTCTTGACACACTGTTCTCTGGGGGTGGGGGTAGGAGCACTGCTTCTTGACACACTGCTCTCTGGGTGTGGGGGTAGGAGCACTGCTTCTTGACACACTGCTCTCTGGGGGTGGGGGTAGGAGCACTGCTTCTTGACACAGTGCTCTCTGGGGGTGGGGTAGGAGCACTGCTTTTTGACACACTGCTCGCTGGGGGTGGGGGTGGGAGCACTGCTTCTTGACACACTGATCGCTGGGGGTAGGAGCACTGCTTCTTGAAACCCTTCTCTCTGGGGGTGGGGGTAGGAGCACTGCTTCTTGACACCCTGCTCTCTGGGGGTGGAGTAGGAGCACTGCTTCTTGACACACTGCTCGCTTAACCCGGAAGCCAGCAGCACCAATGTGTATGAGAAAACACCGTACAGCTGGCGACCAAAGTCAGCGTGCATGCCCCCGGCCGCAACAAATCAAAATATATTTTATATTTGAGATTCTTCAAAGTAGCTTTGCACACACTTGGCATACTCTCAACCAGCTTCATGAGGTAGTCACCTGGAATGCATTTCAATTAACAGATGTGCATTGTTAAAAGTAAATTTGTGGAAATTCTTACCTTATTAATACATTTGAGCCAGTTGTGTTGTGATAAGGTAGGGGTGGTATGCAGAAGATAGTCTTTTACCAAATAGGGCTAAGTCCACATTATGGCAAGAACAGCTCAAATAAGCAAAGAGAAACGACAGTCCATCATTACTTTAAGACATGAAGGTCAGTCAATACGGAAAATGTCAAGAACTTTCAAAGTTTCTTCAAGTCCAGTCGCAAAAACCAAAATGCGCTATGATGAAACTGGCTCTCACGAGGACCGCCAGAGGAAAGGAATACCCAGAGTTACCTCTGCTGCAGAGGATAAGTTCATTAGAGTTACGAGCCTCAGAAATTGCAGCCCAAATAAATGCTTCACAGAGTTCAAGTAACAGACACATCTCAACATCAACTGTTCAGAGGAGACTGCGTGAATCAGGCCTTCATGATCGTATTGCTGCAAAGAAACCACTACTGAACAACCACAATAAGAAGAAGAGACTTGCTTGGGCCACGAAGCACGAGCAATGGACTGGTGGAAATCTCTCCTTTGGTCTGATAAGTCCAAATTTGAGATTTTTGGTTCCAACCGCCGTGTCTTTGTGAGACGCAGAGTGGGTGAACGGATGATCGCCATATGTGTATTTCCCACCGTGAAGCAAGGAGGAGGAGGTGTTATGGTGCTTTGCTGGTGACACTGTCAGTGATTTATTTAGAATTCAAGGCACAGTTAACCTGCATGGCTACCACAGCATTCTGCAGCGCTACGCCATCCCATCTGGTTTGTGCTTAGTGGGACTATAATTTTTTTTTTTCACAAGGACAATGACCAACACACATCCAGGCTCTGTAAGGGCTATTTGACCAAGAATGAGAGTGATGGAGTACGGCATCAGATGACCTGGTCTCCACAATCACCCAACCTCAACCAAATTGAGATGGTTTGGGATGAGTTGGACTGCAGAGTGAAGAAAAAGCAGCCAACAAGTGCTCAGCATATGTGGGAACTATTTCAAGACTGTTGGAAAAGCATTCCAGGTGAAGCTGGTTGAGAGAATGCCAAGAGTGTGCAAAGCTGTCATCAATGCAAATCATGGCTACCTTGAAGAATCTCAAATATAAAATATATTTTGATTTGTTTAACACTTTTTTAGTTACTACATGATTCCATATGTGTTATTTCATAGTTGTGATGTCTTCACTATTATTCTACAATGTAGAACATAGTGAAAATAAAGAAAAACCCTTGAATGAGTTGGTGAGTACAAACTTTTGACTGGTACTGTACGTCCAGTAAAACATGGTGCAGCCAAGCTCCTGGATGTGTTTATGTTGTTTACAATCGTGCATGTGACTCATCGGAGACAGAAAGGAAAGGCATGCACATTTTTTGTGCTTCATTTCCAAGAGGCTTCGGTGTTAAAAACTTCTTAGGGATCGGTGGGGCGCATGTGACCCACCTACGACAACATCTGGTGAAATGCAGAGAGCCAAATTCAAATTACAAAAATAGTAATATTAAACATTCATGAAAATACAAGTGTTGTACACCATTATTTAGCTTAGAATTTTGGTAATCTAACAGCGTTGTCAGATTTCAAAAAGGCTTTACGGCGAAAGCATAGCATTTGATTGTCTGAGGACAGCGCCCCGCATACTTCCTCAATTAACATAATTTCATAACCAGCACAGGTGTCACAAAACTCAAATATAGCGAGAAAATAAATCGCTTACCTTTGAAGATCTTCCTCTGATGGCAATCCCAAGGGTCCCAGCTACACAATAAATGGTCCTTTTATTCAATAAGGTCCCTCTTTATATCCCAAAAACTCTGTTTGGTTGGCGCGCTTTGTTCAGTAATCCACCTGCTCAAAGTCGTTCAAACATGCAGACAAACAAAATCACAAAAGTACCGGTAAAGTTTGTCGAAACAAGTCAAACAACGTTTCTAATCAATCCTCAGGTACCCTAATATGTAAATAAACAAAATATTTCAGACGGAAAATAGCCTGCTCAATAGAAAAGAAAAATAACGAAAACAGTACAGGACACCAGGAAGAACTGCTATTACTTGTTGGTTTTTCAAAAAACAAGCCTGAAACCTTGTCTAAAGGCTGTTGACATCCAGTGGCAGCCATAGGTACTGCAATCTGGGAGCTATGATTTACATTGTTCAATAGGAAAGGATACGAATGGACAGTGAGCTGAATTTTTTTTTTTCCTGGATGGACTTTCCTCAGGTTTTCGCCTGCCATATCAGTTCTGTTATACTCACAGACATTATTTTAACAGTTTTAGAAACTTCTGTGTTTTTCTATCCAATACTACTAATTATGTGCATATCCTAGTTTCTGGGCCTGAGTAACAGGCATTTTACTTTGGGCACGCCAGACTCTCCGAACTTCCGCACAATGCCCCCTAGCCCTAACAGGTTTTAATAGGTGAAATGATGCACTCTCATCCCTGCGTTATAGGCAGGTGAACACAGCCTACCAGGCACATAAAAATGGTTTAAAATGGCTCTGGCTCTTTTTTCATAACTAAAGCTATTTGCTTTGTTGTGCTGACAATACGTTCAATGGGAAATGAGCTAATTGCCAGGGTAGGTATCTAAAGAACCGTTACTAATGTTTGCCCTTTTATTCAGAGGCATATGAAAACACTGAAAATGGAAATAAGCTATTGAATGGTTAGTGATCATCACCATCTGAAGCATGTAATTACCTAAATACCCACTGGGAACAGACTTCAATTCAACATATATTCCACGTTGGTTCAACGTAATGTCATTAAAATTTCGTGGAAACAACGTTGATTCAACCAGTGTGTGCCCAGTGGGTAGAATTACATTTATGCTGCAATATGTTAGTCTATCGGCCAATCCTGCACATTTGGTTCCTTGGAAGCTTACATTTTTGGTTTTCTCATTGGTTCTGGGAAAGAAGCCATACGTTTTCTGACTGTTAGAACTGAACGTCTTTTTAAATGTTCTGAGAACGGAAGTGAACATTTTACCTGTTCTGGGAATGTACATTTTTAGGTTGCAGCGAGGTTCTGAGAATGTTTTTCTATGGTTTCCTGGAAGTTTTCCTGGGAGGTTTTATTAACGTTCTAAGAACGGAAATTCTAGGTTATTTGAAGGTAATTAATTAAATAACGTTATGAGAGCATGTTTCATTAAGACTTTTAATTACCCTGCTAGTTAACTGTTTTGAACTCCAAGCACAGATAGGACACTTAGAAATGAAATTTACTTAGGCATTAATCATGCAAACACATGTATTATTTATTGTGGCATGGCGTCAGTGAGATTCAAAACTATGATCTTCTGCTCTCTATCCATGGAATTACCATGGAAATACCATGTTAATTTGAGTATTTTCAAACATACCTTATTTCAAAGGAAACAAGCACTCATGAAGATTACAAGACAGGACAGAGAGTTTTGTTGATCCTGAGAACGGAACGTATATATTTTTAAATAACATTCTTAGAACGTTCTTTGAACATTACTAAGGATTTCTTATGGTTTTTATGGAAAGTTTTCTTAATGTTCTGAGAACATGACTTTAAATAGAACCATGAGGAAATGTTATGCTGAAGTACTTCCCACAGAACAACGCTGTTTCTTATCGTTCTGAGAACATGACTTTAAATAGAACCATGACAAAACCTGTAGGGAATGTTATGGGAAGGTTGTATGCAAAATAACCATAGGACAACCACCCTCTCAACAAGCTCTAAGAGACATATGGTTCTCAGAATGTTATGTGCTATTTGGGAAGTGGGAATGGGACCGTCATTGCACACAGTGGTGTAAAGTACTTAAGTAAAAATACTTGAAAGTACTACTTAAGTAGTTTTTTGGGGGTATCTGTACTTTACTATTTATATGTTCTTTATATTTTTCTTTTAGCATAAACTTTTACTTTTACTTCATTACATTCCTAAAGAAAAGTATGTACTTTTTACTCCATACATTTTCCCTGACACCCAAAAGTACTCATTACATTTTGAATGCTTATCAAGAGAACATCCCTGGTTATCCCTGCTGCCTCTGATCTGGCGGACTCACTAAAAATATACTTTGTTTGTAAATGATGATGTCTGAGTGTTAGAGTGTGTGTGGCTGGCTATCCATAAATAAAAATCACTAGAAAATGGTGCCATCTGGTTTGCTTAATATAAGGAATTTGAAATGATTTGCACTTTTACTTACTTTTGATACTTAAGTATATTTGAGCAATTACATTTACTTTTGATACTTAATTTCAGAACCAAATACTTTTAGACTTTTACTCAAGTATGACAATTAGGTACTTTTCCACCACTGATTGTACATAATGAGAATGCTGTTCTAGGCTACACAAATCCACAAGGAGTCAGGAGTAGCTTGTCATCGTTTATCAAGTCAGCCATATCAAGCATGGTTCTGAAAAGGGAGTAAAACGTAAGTAAATGAATGAGATTATCTCAATAATATATTCAAACAATTAAGAAGATATTTGTATTTCACGTCCAGATTGAAGTAGAATTCAATTAACTCTGATCAATACATGACGTGCACATGAACTCGAATCTGCAGCGGAGATCAGTGGGAACGAATTAATAAATTAATAAACACATTTTTATATTGACGGAATTATTGAGGGAATATTTTTTATATTTATAACGAATAAAAAAATGACACCTAAGGGGCTCCCTCCATACTACGGAATACAACAACCAACAGCTGAGCTGAGCAGACAAGAGATTCGACCCATTTAAACTGCTGGGGGTAGGCTTACAGACATCATGTCTAGACATGTAACACTGGCTACACAGCTAGATGAAGAGACCCTGTTATTAACCATCTTCTGTTCTTGTTCTTTCGCCATGACACGCCCGGGTCACTATCCACTATCCACTATCCAGAAGAAAGAAAACGTGTTTCCACTTAAAGTGCGTCTAGCATGATGCATTGGAATGGAAAAGTATTTCGAACTGTGTGCGTAATAATATCTTGTCTGGAAAAAAACTGCCTTTTCTATTCTGAATGCCCATGCGGAGAAATAAATTATCGCTCCCGCTGTTTCTAGTTTGGAACGCGTTTACGCAATATCTTCACGCATCTCTTCATGGTATAGCGTTCCAAATACGATGTCCTGCCCGACACCCATAGACTATAGCCTAATAACAAGAAGTGTCCTACAAACTTCCAATAACTGCGGATCAGACGTGAATTCATAACCTACAGTTACAGTCGTATTCAGTTGTTATCCCAGATCGCACCATTTAAATGCGTTTGAAATTGACATGCATAGAGAAAGCAAAACATGCAATCAAATAAAGTTGCTTACCAGTAACAGATAAAGTCGATTTGGGTCCACTGGATGAGCGAGGTTTCGACTTGCCAAACGCGTTTCTTCCACGGTCTCCTCCAGATGCGGGATAAATAGTGTGGAGTTGTCTTTCCCTACAAACCAATCCAGCAACTCGACGTAACTGGTTGTGCTGTACTCCTCCACATCCTGTCCAGGAATTATATACTTCCCATTCCTTAAATCCCAAACCGCTGTGGAGGAACAACAAGATAAATCGCTCTCCTTCTAAATGCTGCCTGAGGGCGCGGAGTCCCCTGTCTGAACTTTTGATTGAGGTCATAAACTATAGTGGGGAAAGGGAGTTATGCCGAGAGCGTGGCAGAAAACATTGGTAGGATAAAATAGCATTTCAATTTATTAGAAGGGAATAGATATGTATTAATCTAACTGTTGGGTTGCTGATCAGCAGTGGGCCTGCAGCGAGGGTAAGCCTCAGAGCAGCGACCCATGGGCAGTTAGGCTTAGGTCCCTTGCTCAAGGGCACGACGGCAGTAGGCAGCCCTGATATGTTGATGCCAGAAACCCTCCGGTTGCCAGCTGGGTCATTCCACCAATTAAGTGACTTTTGATTTCACCTAATTTTACTAGTAACAGGACTAGTAACCGAAAGGTTGCCAGATCGAACCTGACAAGGTACAAATCTGTCGTTCTGCCCCTGAACAAGGAAGTTAACCCACTGTTCCTAGGCTGTCATTGAAAATAAGAATTTGTTCTTAACTGACTTGCCTAGTAAAATAAATAAATATACAGGGGTACCGAGTCAGTATGCAGGGGTACAGGCTAGTTGAGGTAATCTGTACACGAAGGGGGGGGGGTAAATTGTTAGGTGGTGAATTGTTCAGCAGTGTAATGGCTTGAAGTAGAAGCTGTTAAGGAGCCTTTTGGTCCTAGACTTGGCTCTCTGGTACCGCTTGCCGTGCGGTAGCAGAGAAAACAGTCTATAACTTAGGTGACTGGAGTCTCTGACAATTTTATGGGCTTTCCTCTGACACCGCCTATTATATAGGTCCTGGATGGCAGGAAGCTTGGCCCCAGTGATGTACTGGGCCGTTCGCACTACCCTCTGTAGCGCCTTACGGTCAGATGCTGAGCAGTTCCCATACCAGGCGGTGATGCAACCGGTCAGGATGCTCTCGATGGTGCAGCTGTAGAACATTTTGAGGATCTGGGGGCCTATGCCAAATCTTTTCAGTCTCCTGAGGGGGAAAAGGTTTCGTCATGCCCTCTTCACAACTGCCTTGGTATGTTTGGACCATGATAGTTCATTGGTGATGTGGACACCAAGAAACTTGAAACGCTCGACCCGCTCCACTACAGCCCCGTCGATGTTCCTGTAGTCCACGATCATCTCCTTTGTCTTGCTCACATTGAGGGAGAGGTTGTTGTCCTGGCACCACACAGCCAGTTCTCTGACCTCCTCCCTATAGGCCGTCTCATTGTTGTCGGTGATCAGGCCTACCACTGTTGTGTCGTCAGCAAACTTAATGATGGTGTTGGAGTCGTGGCCACGCAGTGGTTAATAAAGTGCAAAATAAAGTAACAAGGTTCACGGTTGACTGATTGAAGATTTCATCTTAAAGGGATAGTTCACCCAAATTACAAAAGTACACATTAGTTTCCTTACCCTGTAAACAGTCTATGGACAATGTTTGGCAGAAATCCGTGGTTTGGTTTAGTTTCCATGGAACTGTTTCCAAATGCTAACTATTTAGCATTTGTGGCACAAATCCAATTAAAGTCATGGTACTGATATTATAAATGTTTTCGCAGATCATGTTTAAATCTCTCTATAAGTGACTTTGTTGAGCTTCACAATCAATTTTAGATACTTTTGGATGATTTGGATATGACGCGCAAAAAATGCTAATATCGGTACCAGGACATGGATGGGATTTGTGCCACAAATGCTAAAACGTTAGCATTTTGAATCAGTGCAAGTGAAACTACAGTCGTGGCCAAAAGTTTTGAGAATGACACAAATATAAATGTTCACAAAGTCTGCTGCCTCAGTTTGAATGATGGCAATTTGCATATACTGCAGAATGTCATGAAGAGTGGTCAGATGAATTGCAATTAATTGCAAAGTCCCTCTTTGCCATGGAAATTAACTGAATCCCCAAAAAACATTTCCACTGCATTTCAGCCCTGCCACAAAAGGAACAGCTGACATCATGTCAGTGATTCTCTCGTTAACATAGGGGTGAGTGTTGACGAGGACAAGGCTGGAGGTCACTCTGTCATGCTGATTGAGTTCGAATAACAGACTGGCAGCTTCAAAAGGAGGGTGGTTCTCTGTCAACCGTGGTTACCTGCAAGGAAACACGTGCCATCATCATTGCTTTGCTTCACAGGCAAGGATATTGCTGCCAGTAAGATTGCACCTAAATCAACCATTTATCGGATCATCAAGAACTTCAAAGAGAGCGGTTCAATTGTTGTGAAGTAGTCTTCAGGGCACCCAAGAAAGTCCCGCAAGCGCCAGGACCGTCTCCTAAAGTTGATTCAGCTGCGGGATCAGGGCACCACCAGTACAGAGCTTGCTCAGGAATGGCAGCAGGCAGGTGTGAGTGCATCTGTACGCACAGTGAGGCAAAGACTTTTGGAGGATGGCCTGGTGTCAAGAAGGGCAGCAAAGAAGTCACTTCTCTCCAGGAAAAACATCAGGGACAGACTGATATTCTGCATAAGGTACAGGGATTGGACTGCTGAGGACTGGGGTAAAGTCATTTTCTCTGATGAATCCCCTTTCCGATTGTTTGGGGCATCCGGAAAAAAGCTTGTCCGGAGAAGACAAGGTGAGCGCTACCATCAGTCCTGTGTCATGCCAACAGTAAAGCATCCTGAGACCACTCATGTGTAGGGTTGCTTCTCAGCCAAGGGAGTGGGCTCACTCACAATTTTGCCTAAGAACACAGCCATGAATAAAGAATGGTACCAACACATCCTCCGAGAGCAACATCTCCCAACCATCCAGGAACAGTTTGGTGACGAACAATGCCTTTTCCAGCATGATGGAGCACCTTGCCATAAGGCAAAAGTGATAACTAAGTGGCCCGAGGAACAAAACATTGATATTTTGGGTCCATGGCCAGGAAACTCCCCAGACCGTAATCCCATTGAGAACTTGTGGTCAATCCTCAAGAGGCGGTGGACAAACAAAACCCCACAAATTCTGACAAACTCCAAGCATTGATTACGCAAGAATGGGCTGCCATCAGTCAGGATGTGACCCAGAAGTTAATTGACAGCATGCCAGGGCGGATTGCAGAGGTCTTGAAAAATAAGGGCCAACACTGCAAATATTGACTCTTTGCATCAACTTCATGTAATTGTCAATAAAAGCCTTTGACACTTATGAAATGCTTGTAATTATACTTCAGTATTCCATAGTAACATCTGACAAAAATATCTAAAGACACTGAAGCAGCAAACTTTGTGGAAATTAATATTTGTGTCATTCTCAAAACTTTTGGCCACGACTGTAAACCAAAGCATGAATTGAATGCAAGCTTTAGAAACATGTGGTTTATAATAAAGGGCACTTCAATTAATGTAACAGGCTTTTAAAATTCAATATTGGTACACATTTTCTACTTAACATAACAAAGGGATGCTAAAAGGCACTCATTTCCTGGAATGACCCAGCTCACTTCAGATAGGTTGTAAAATTGTCGTAAATTGTCTTGCAACACGAATCACCACATGAAGGCAGTGAGATTGATACTCTTAGCAGACACCATCTATCCTTGCAAATACAGTAGCCTGTTCAAGTGTAAATGTAGCTTTATTTCAAGAGACACCACATTCTTCTGTTTAAAATGATGTTGTATTATGTATCACATTCAGCCTACGTTAAAGCACACAGCTTAATTCAAACATAATTTGTCCTTTAGTAGAAAAAGATTCAACATCAGCACACAATGCAGTTGGCATGGTATCTGCATTGCACGTGTAGCCAGATTTATTTTCATAGTAGAAATGAGATGAGTGAAAAAGTAAAAATGCATAGGTCCCGTTTCCTCATATTTCTTGGCACAGCTAGAGGCTAATGAATTTCTATCCTGCGGTGTATTTCTCCTGCTTATGGTCAATAGTCACAAAAAGCCATATCAAAGGACCTCAAGGGGACCTAACACTGTTTACAGAATCTATGGCATTGGAGCAATGGGCATGCACACACACACACACAGAAACACAAGAGAGAAACACACAGACATAAAGGCACTAAAACACAGAGAGAATGCAACACACACATCATAAGATAATATAAAAAAAAAAATGAAAAACAGGGGCACGTTTGATACATAAAACCATCTATTTTCCAGTAGAAGGTCAATCATATTGACTTGCTAAAAACACATAAAAACGTGGTGTAGTACCACAGAGAACGTAAGGTAACGCCCTGGATCATAGCTACATGGAGATAGACTTCCATTGTCCTTCAATGTAACAAAACCGAATATGAGTGGAAGAGGAGAAGGAGGAGAATTTCACAATGCGCCAAACAGTTAAACTTGAGCTGGACACAATGGATGAACTCAATGGTGGTCCCTTTAGAAATGAGATTGTGATGAGAGAGGAGAGGACATTGTATGTTTCAAGGACACAATGTACAGCACTCGCTCCAAAAAGTACTTTATCAATTTGTGGAGGCCACAGAAAGGAGAAGAACATTACTTTATTGTCCAATGTAAACAGATATCCAATGGAATCTTGTCTTCCACTTTATTCCAACCCCTCCGAAAGACACACATAAAACACAGAGGTTGGAGAGGAAGAGGAGAGGTGAATGAAGAGCACTAGAACGGTGTGTCCATCTGACTACCCTTGGCACCGGGCAGTACCACTCCGTAGCTGTTATCCTGCCACCTCAGCCACCTCATATGGATCTCCTTCTGGACCTGATAGAAACAGACGCACACCCAAAGACCTTAGATTGTAGAACCAGAGTACACATTGTATGATCTCCAAAAGCAGCCGATTTCAGTGTTGTTGACGGATGGATGGATGGACGGACGGTGTTTCTGATGTGCTGTTTCCTTCTATAAAACCTTTATAAACCTTCTAAACCCTCTATAAACCTATAAACCCTCTATAGACCCCTCTCCTATGTACAACTTTTTAAATTGGTTTTATATTAAAGACATGGTTGTATTTCCTTTAAATGTGTCATGAACACAACCAGTTATGATGTTTTCATCTGATTGTCAAACAAATCACTTCAAAAAGTAGGTTGCCTTTGCAAGTTCATCCAAAATAATTCCAGTAACCGAACCATGAACTGTGCACCCACCAAGTGGCTGAAAATATCTCACCGGAGAAATAATCTGAGTGACCGAAACAGTCTTACTATATGTAGCCCATGTATCAGATGCTGTCTGGCCAAAAAGATTATGACATGCCATTTTTCTAGTTAAAGATTTTATTGAATTTGTTTCCTACAGATCTACACAACCTACTCCACATTTTCAAAACAAAATAAAGTTATAGAAAAAAAATGTAATTAAGAAAAATGTCAAACTGATATATCATGGGCTCCACACCCATGTGTTAATACTAGGTGGACGCACCATTGGTAGCCATTAGAGCTGTGAATCATTTTAATTAAGATTCTACCAACTTTGCACAACTCTCATGGCAAAATATATCCATCGATTATTTTCTTCAAAATTGCTCAGGCTCAGTGATTTTGGTTGGGGATCATTGATGGACAGCGATATTTAAACCTTGTCTCTGATTTTTTTAAGCAGATATAAGTCAAGACTGAGACTAGACCACTCAGGAACACTCAACACCTATCGGAAAGCCATTCTGGAGAGTCTTTTGCATACAACTACGTGTAATTGTCCCGCAGAAAACTCCCCAGTCCCTGCTGGTGACAAGCATATCCATTACATGATGCTGCCACCTCAAAACTTGAAAATACAAAGGGATCAACAACATTGCATTCAGTCCATATTACTGGCCGGCATGACAAAGTAAAAAGAAAGAAGCTTGTGTTAACTCCAAATGTCACGTATACTCCCTCTCCGGCCTCTAGGTCATCAGGCTGCTGATTATCCCGCACACCTGTCACCATTGTCAAGCGCACCAGCGCCTCATGACACTCACCTGGACTCCATCATCTCCTTGATTGTCTTCCCTATATATGTCACTCCCCTTGGTTCTTTCCTCAGGCGTTATTGACTCTGTTTCATGTCGGTGCGTTGTTTGTGTTTCGTTTATTTATTAAAACACTCACTCCCTGTACTTGCTTCCCGACTCTCAGCGCACTCGTTACACCAAATAATCCATTGTGTTTGCAACAAGGCTGTTAAGTAACACTGCAAGACAAAACAGAAAATAAATACATTTTTTGACCTAAATCCAACAACGCAACACAGTGAAACCCTATCTATTTTCAAGTATTGTGGTCCAAGTTTCTGGTTTGGGGATTGTTATCCGCAGGGACGGGAGACTTTGTCAGGATCAAAATACATTTGAAAGGAGCAAGGCCCAGGTAAAAAGTTAGTCTGAAAACCGAGTGTGTGTGTGTGTGTGTGTATATATACACTATCGGTCAAAGGTTTTAGAACACCTACTCATTCAGTTTCTTTCTTTCTTTTTACTATTTTCTACATTGTAGAATAATAGTGAAGACAGCACAACTATGAAAGAACATATGTAATCATGTAGTAATCAAAAAAGTGTTAAACAAATCAAAATCTATATTTGAGACTTTTCAAAATAGCCACCCTTTGCACACTCTTGGCATTCCCTCAACCAGCTTCACCTGGAATTCTTTTCCAACAGTCTTGAAGGAGTTCCCACATATGCTGAGCACGTTGACTGCTTTTCCTTCACTCTGCAGTCCGACTCATCCCAAACCATCTCAATTTGGTTGAGGTCGGGGGATTGTGGAGGCCAGGTCATCTGATGCAGCCCTCCCTCACTCCCCTTCTTGGTCAAATAGCCCATACACAGCCTGGAGATGTTTTGGGTCATTGTCCTGTTGAAAAACAAATTATAAATGATAGTCCCACTAAGCCCAAACCAGATGGGATCGTGTACTGCTGCAGAATGCTGTGGTAGCCATGCTGGTTAAATGTGCCTTGAATTCTAAATAAATCACAGAAAGTGTCACCACAAAAGCACCACCACACCATAACACCTCCTCCTCCATGCTTCACGGTGGGAAATACACAAGCGGAGATCCTCCGTTCACCCACACCACGTCTCACAAATACATGGTGGTTGGAACCACAAATGTCCACCAGTCTAATGTACATTGCTCGTGTTTCTTGGCCCAAGCAAGTCTTTTCTTGTTATTGGTGTCCTTTAGTAGTGGTTTCTTTGCAGCAATTCAACCAACCATGAAGGCCTGATTCACACAGTTTCCTCTGAACAGTTGATGTTGAGATGTGTTTGTTACTTGAACTCTGAAGCATTTATTTGGGCTGCAATTTCTGAGGCTGGTAATTCGAATGAACGTATCCTCTGCAGCAGAGGTAACTCTGGGTCTTCCATTCCTGTGGCGGTCCTCACGAGAGACAGTTTTATCATAGCGCTTGATGGTTT
The DNA here is from genome assembly GCA_030435695.1 of Brachymystax lenok tsinlingensis. NCBI lineage: Eukaryota > Metazoa > Chordata > Actinopteri > Salmoniformes > Salmonidae > Brachymystax > Brachymystax lenok. The sequence goes on from CM059790.1 coordinate 8,966,508, forward strand.
TTGCGACTGCACTTGAAGAAACTTTAAAGTTCTTTCAAAGTTCTTGAAATTTTCCGTATTGACTGACCTTCATGTCAAAGTAAAGTAATGATGGACTGTCGTTTCTCTTTGCTTATTTGAGCTGTTCTTGCCATAACATGGACTTGGTCTTTTACCAAATAGGGCTATCTTCTGTACCCCCCACACACACTTGTTAATTGAAATTTATTCCAGGTGACTACCTCATGAAGCTGGTTGAGAGAATGCCAAGAGCGTGCAAAGCTGTCATCAAGGCAAAGGGTGGCTATTTGAAGAATCTCAAATAAACAAATCAAAATAGATTTTATAACACTTTTTTGGTTACTACATGATTCCATATGTGTTATTTCATTATTTTGATGTCTTCACTATTATTCTACAATGTAGAAAATAGTAAAAATAAAGAAAACCCTTTGAATGAGTAGGTGATCTAAAACTTTTGAGTACCAGTCAAAAGTTTGGACACACTCACTCATTCAAGGGTTTTTCCTCGAGGGGTCTGAATACTTTCAGAATGCACTGTATATATACACTACATGACCAAAAGTATGTGGACACCTGCTCATCAAACATCTCTTTCCAAAATTGGCGTTCCAATTTATCCCAAAGGTGTTCGATGGGGTTGAGGTCAGGTTTCTGTACAGGCCAGTCAAGTTCTTCCACACCGTTTTTGACAAACCATATCTGTATGGACCTCATTTTGTGCATGGGGCTGAAACGGGAAAGGGCCTTCCCCAAACTGTTGAAACAAAAGATGGAAGCACAGAATAGTCTAGAATGTCATTGTATGCTGTAGCGTTAAGATTTCCCTTCACTGAAAGGGGCCTAACCCGAACCATGAAAAACAGCCCCAGACCACTATTGCTCCTCCACCAAACTTTACAGTTGGCACTATGCAAAGGGACAGAGGAGGTAGCGTTATCCTGGCATCCGCCAAACACAGACTGCCAGATGGTGAAGCGTGATTCATCTCTCCAGAGAACGCGTTTCCACTGCTCCAGAGTCCAATGGAGGCGAGCTTTACACCACTCCAGCCGACGCTTGGCATTGCGCATGGGGATCTTAGGCTTGTGTGTGGCTGCTCGGCCGTGGAAACCCATTTCATGAAGCTCCTGACGAACAGTTCTTGTGTTAACGTTGCTTCCAGAGGCAGTTTGGAACTCGGTAGTGAGTGTTGCAGCCGAGGACAGACAATTTGTACCAGCTACCGCACTTGGCGGTCCCGTTCTGTGAGCTTGTGTGGCCTACCACTTTGTGGCTGAACCGTTGTTGCTCCTAGATATTTCCACTTCACAATAACAGCACTTACAGTTGACGGGGGCAGCTCTAGCAGGGCAGAAATTTGACGAACTGACTTGTTGGATAGGTGGCATCATATGACGATGTCACGTTGACAGTCACTGACAGTCACAGCCATTCTTCTGCCAATGTTTGTCTATGGAGATTGCATGGCCGTTTGCTCGATTTTACAGTATATACTGTATATATTCACACTGAGCAAAGATATAAACAACATTTCAAAGATTTTACTGAGTTACAGTTCATATAAGTAAATCAGTCAATTGAAATAAATTCATTAGGCCTGGCCTAATCTATGGATTTTACACAACTGAGAATACAGATTTGCATCTGTTGGTCACAGATGCCTTTAAAAGAAAGTAGGGGGAGTTGATCAGAAAAACAGTATCTGGTGTGACCACCATTTGCCTCATGCAGTGTGACACATCTCCTTCGCCATAGAGTTGATCAGGCTGCTGATTGTGGCCTGTGGAATTATAACCAACTGATATTGGTGGAAACTGGAACACACTGTCGTTCACGGTGATCCAGAGCATCCCAAGCATGCTCAACGGGTGACATGTCTGGTGAGTATGCAGGCCGTGGAAGAACTGGGACATTTTCAGCTTCCAGGAATTGTGTATAGATCCTTTCGACATGGGGCCGTGCATTATCATGCGGAAACATGTGGTGATGGCGTCGGATGAATGGCATGACAATGGGCCTCAGGATCTTGTCACGATATCTCTGTGCATTCAAATTGCCATCAATAAAATTCAGTTGTGTTTGTTGTCCGTACCTTCTGCCTGCCGATACCATAACCCCACCTCTGTACACAACGTTGACATCAGAAAACCGCTCGCCTACACGACGCCATACACACAGTCTGACATGTGCCTGGTACAGCTGAACTCGGGAATCTTCCGTGAAGAGCACACTTCTCCAACGTACCAGTGACTATCGAAGGTGAACATTTGCCCACTGAAGTCGGTTACGACGCCGAACTGCAGTCAGGTCAAGATCTTGGTGAGAACGACGAGCAGGCAGATGAGCTTCCCTGAAACGGTTACTACAATATTGTGCAGAAATTCTTTGGTTGTGCAAACCCAAAGTTTCATTAGCTGCCTGGGTGGCTGGTCTCAGACAATCCCGCTGGATGTGGAGGTCCTGGGCTGGCGTGGTTACACTTGGTCTGCGGTTGTGAGGCCGGTTGGACGTACTGCCAAATTCTCTAAAACAATTGATTGAGAAATTAACATTAAATTATCTGGCAACCACTCTGGTTGATTCCTGCAGTCAACATGCCAATTGCACGCTCCCTCATAACTTGGTATTGTGTTGCGTGACAAAGATGCACATTTTAGTGGCCTTTTATTGTCCCCAGCACAAGGTTCTTGATATGCCACACCTGTCAGGTGGATGTATTATCTTGGCAAAGGAGAAATGCTCACAAACAGGGACAGAATTTTTTTTAATCTGCAGGACAATTACACAATTTTATATGCCAAAGACACCAGAATGGCTTTCCAAGTCTCAGTCCTGACTTAAATTTTGCTTGAAAATCAGACAAGGTTTGAATATTGCTGTCCATCAATGATTCCCAACCAAATTTAATGAGCTTGAGCGATTGACAAAAACAATGGATATAATCAAATCGAATTGTATTGCTCACATACACATATTTAGCAGATGTTATTGCGGGTGTAGTGAAATGCTTGAGTTCCTAGCTCCAACAGTACAGTAGTATCTAACAATTCACAACAATACACACAACAATACACAACAATACACTACATATAAATATTAGGACAAGCAATGTCGGAGTGGCATTGACTAAAATAAAGTAGAATAGAATACAGTATACATATGAGACAAGTAAAGCAGTATGTAAACATTATTAAAGTGGCCAGTGATTCCATGTCTATGTATATAGGGCAGCAGCCTCTGAGGTGCAGGGTTGAGTAACTGGGTGGTAGTCAGCTAGTGATGGCTATATAACAGTCTGATGGCCTTGAGATAGAAGCTGTTTTTCAGTCTCTTGGTCCCAGCTTTGATGCATCTGTACTGACCTCGCCTTCTGGATGATAGCGGGGTGAACAGGCCGTGGCTCGGGTGGTTGATGTCCTTGATGATCTTTTTGGATATCCTGTGACATCGGGTGCTGTAGGTGTCCTGGAGGGCAGGCAGCGTGCCCCCCGGTAACGCGTTGGGCAGACCGCACCACCTTCTGGAGAGCCCTGCGGTTGAGTGCGGTGCAGTTGCCGTACTAGGCGGTGACACAGCCCGACAGGATGCTCTCAATTGTGCATCTGTAAAAGTCTGTGAGGGTCTTAGGGGCCAAGCCACATTTTTTCAGGCTCCTGGGATTGAAGAGGCGCTGTTGCACCAAATCAAAATCAAATCAAATTATTCACCACACTATCTGTGTGGGTGGACCATTTCAGATTGTCAGTGATGTGTACACCGAGGAACTTGAAGCTTTCCACCTTCTCCACTCCTGTCCTGTCGATGTGGATAGGGGGGCGTGCTCTCTCTACTGTTTCCTGAAGTCCACGCTAAGCTCCTTCGTTTTGTTGACGTTGAGGGAGAGGTTATTTTCCTGGCACCACTCCGCCAGGGCCCTCACCTCCGCCTTGTAGGCTGTCTTGTCATTGTTGGTAATCAGGCCTACTACTGTTGTGTCGTCTGCAAACTTGATGATTGAGTTGGAGGCGTGCGTGGCCATGAAGTCATGGGTGAACAGGGAGTACAGGAGGGGGCTGAGCACACACCCTTGTGGGGCCCCTGTTTTGAGGATCAGCGAAGTGGAGGTGTTGTTTCCTACCTTCACCACCTGGGGGCGGCCCGTCAGGTAGTCCAGGACCCAGTTGCACAGGGCAGGGTTCATACCCAGGGCCCGAGCTTAATGATGAGCTTGGAGGGTACTATGGTGTTGAAGGCTAAGCTATAGTCAATGAACAGCATTTTTACGTAGGTATTCCTCTTGTCCAGATGGGATAGGGCAGTGTGCAGTCCAATTGTGATTGCATCGTCTGTGGATCTATTGGGGCGGTAAGCAAATTGAAGTGGGTCTAGGGTGTCAGGTAAGGCAGAGGTTACATGATCATTAGGTACAGGAACTTTCTTGGGTACAGGAACAATGGTGGACATCTTGAAGCAAGTGGGGACAGCAGACTGGGATAGCTGGTCTGCGCATGCTCCGAGGACGCGGCTAGGGATGCCGTCTGGGCCGGCAGCCTTGAGAGGGTTAACATGCTTAAATGTCTTACTCACGACGGCCACGGAGAACGAGAGCCCACAGTCCTTGGGAGCGGGCCGCATTGGTGCCACTGTGTTATTCTCAAAGCGGGTGAAGAAGGTGTTTAGCTTGTCCGGGAGCAAGACGTCAGTGTCCGCGACATGGCTGCTTTTCCCTTTGTAATCTGTGATTGTCTGTAGACCCTGCCACATATGTCTCGTGTCTGAGCCGTTAAATCGCGACTCCACTTTGTCTCTGTACTGACGTTTTGCCTGTTTGATTGCCTTACGAAGGGAATAACTATACTGTTTGTATTCGACCAAATTCCTAGTCACCTTGCCATTGTTAAATGTGGTGGATCGCGCTATACTGTATTGTATGTTGCCCTAAAAGTTGGTAGAATCTTATTCCAAATGATTCACAGCTGTAATGGCTGTTAAAGGTTCTTCATAGAATTAACTCACGGGGGGTCTAGGAAAATGTTCTATAACTTATTTTCCACTTTGAAAATGTGGAGTAGGTTCTGTAGATCTGTAGGAAACAAATCAAATTTTAAGGCAACGAAATGTGAAAAGAGTTCAGGGTGTGTAGATTTTCTATAGGCACTTTATCAGGTTTCCCTTCATGTCCTCTGCCTCCACGACAATGGCAGTATTATCAGCAGCACTGTCTTTTTACTAAAGAAATGTTAACTTAGGTCATTTTTCTGTTCAAATTAAATCTTCCTTCTTTCTTTTTCTTTTCTCTGCCCACTCTGACAGCGACTCATTGCTGCAGCTTAATGTCAATGAAAGTCACATTTGCAATCATATCGCGTGAAACAATGCACGTGAACTCTGTCAGGGTGGAATAGTCCATTATTATAAACCAGTCTGTGGTTGATTAACTACACTGTCTACAGACAAACTTGGATTATAAAAACGTGGATTATATTAATATGGATATAAAATGTGTATATGGAAAGAAACTATTGATTATGAATTAATATTTCAGCTGTATCGATTTATTTACTTTTTTGGAGGCTTTCCTTTGTCAACAATGTGGCCTCATTAACCTGGGCACAGTGCCCAGGCAAAACCCCCCTCCCTTCCCATTTCATTGGAAACTTTTAAGCTTCCCGCAGATTTTGCTCCTGCTGAACCAACCTGCTGAAGAAAGACATGGTGGTGGTGGTGAAGAGAAATTGGAGTGGGTTTGTATGGTGAGAAACAGATTTGAACATGTGGCACTGTGTGACAACGCACACAGCAATGCAAGGGTCATGGGTTTCATTCTGGGGTCACATACACTGAAATGTAAGCACTCACTGTATCGTTAGTTGCTTTGGATACACACCTGCGAAATCGCTTATATTGTATTATTCTAATGCTTTATATCAAAGCAACATCTACAGAGCAGTATGGTTGGTGTGTATTAAAGGCCCAGTGCAGTCAACATTCAGTTTTCCTATGTTTTATAAAATGAACACTGTAAAAGTATGAAAGCATTTGATCAGTGTTATTTGCTTATAGTTGATGGTTGAAAATACAATCTACACAGGACCTTCTAATCAGCAGGTTTTGCATGAACGGGAGTTTCTGCTTTCCATGGTGACATCATCACGAGATCAATTGGTTAATAGACCAATAACGAAGAGAGTTCCAATCGTCTCTGCCAATAACAGCTAGTTTCAGTTTTCCCCTTCCCACTCAGACCACTCCCAGACAATCCTAGTTAAATTCTAAAAAGCAATGGAAAATCCATTACAGTAAGATACTTCATTGTTACCCGGGAGTTGTTTGATATTGATATAAATACGGCTGCATTGGGCCTATAAAGTAGAACGTTAGACTACTCACTTCTTGGTTGAGAAAGCAGTAGAGAATTGCGACAATCAGCCCCTACAAGAGAGAGGATATATATTCAACTACCAATATTAAAAACAATTAAGCACACAGATGTTCTCAACAGTTAAGACAAGAATGGTGGGCAGTATAATTGTAAATAAAGCCATAAAAGGTATATGATACAGTGCGTTCGGAAAGTATTCAGACCCCTTGACTTTTTCCACCTTGTTACGTTACAGCCTTATTCTAAAATTGATTAAATTGTTTTTTCCCCTCATCAATCTACACCATATACCCCATAATGCCAAAGCAAAAAATGGTTTGTAGAAAAACAGAAATATCACATTTACATAAGTATTTACATATTTACTCAGTACTTTGTTGAAGCACCTTTGGCAGCGATTACAGCCTTGAGTCTTCTTGGTTATGCCGCTACAAGCTTGGCACACCTGTATTTGGGGAGTTTCTCCCATTATTCCCTGCTGATCCTCTCAAGCTCTGTCATGTTAGATGGGGAGAGATGCGTTACATCTATTTTCAGGTCTCTTCAGAGATGTTAGATCAGGTTCAAGTCCGGGTTCTGGCTGGGCCACTCAAGGACTTTCAGAGACTCCTGCGTTGCCACTCCTGCGTTGTCTTGGCTGTGTGCTTAGGTGTCGTTGTCCTGTTGGAAGGTGAACCTTCGCCCCAGTCTGAGGTCCTGAGCGCTCTGGAGCAGGTTTTCATCAAGGACCTCTCTGTACCTTGCTCCGTTCATATTTGTCTCGATCCTGACTAGTCTCCCATTCCCTGCCGCTGAAAAACATCCCCACAGCATGATGCTGCCACCATCATGCTTCACTGTAGGGATGGTGCCAGGTTTCCTCCAGACGTGACGCTTGGCATTCAGGGCAAAGAGTTCAATCTTGGTTTCATCAAACCAGAGAATCTTGTTTCTCATGGTCTGAGAGTCTATATATGCCTTTTGGCAAACTCCAAGAGGGCTGTCATGTGCCTTTTACAGAGGAGTGGCTTCCGTCTGGCCACTCTTCCATAAAGGCCTGATTGGTGGAGTGCTGCAGAGATGGTTGTCCTTCTAGAAGGTTCTCCTATCTCCAGAGAGGAACTCTAGAGCTCTGTCAGAATGACCATCGAGTTCTTGGTCACCTCCCTGACCAAGTCCCTTCTCCCAATTGCTCAGTTTGGTCGGGTGGCCAGCTCTAAGAAAAGTCTTGGTGGTTCCAAACGTCTTCCATTTAAGAATGACGGAGGCCACTGTGTTCAATGCTGCAGAAATGTTTTGGTACCCTTCCCCATATCTGTGCTTCTACACAATTCTGTCTCGGAGCTCTACAGAGAATTCCTTCGAACTCATGGCTTGGTTTTTGCTCTGACATCTGTGGGACCTTACAGTACATAGACAGGTGTGTCCCTTTCCAAATCATGTCCAATCAATTGAATTTACCACAGGTGGACTCCAATAAAGTTGTAGAAACAGCTCAAGGATGATCAATGGAAACAGGATGCACCTGAGCTCAATTTCGAGTCTCATAGCAAAGGGTCTGAATACTTATGTAAATAAGGTATTTCTGTTTTTAATACATTTGCAAAAATGTCTAAAACCTGATTTAGCTTTGTCATTATGAGGTATTGTGTGTAGATTGATGAGGAAAGTGTTTTATTTAATCCATTTTAGAATAAGGATGTAACGTAACAAAATGTGGAAAAAGTCAAGGAGGCTGAATACCGAAGGCACTGTACACCACATTCATTTTGCTTTCTCTAAAATGCTTAATGTTAACTGTTCTATTTTTCAATTAATAACACATATGGAATCATGTAGTAACCAAAAAAAGTGTTAAACAAATCAAAATATATTTTCTATATTTGAGATTCTTCAAATAGCCACCCTTTGCCTTGATGACAGATTTGCACACTCTTGGCACCTGTTATTCTACAATGTAGAAAATAGTAAAAATAAAGAAAAACCCTTGAATGAGTAGGTGTTCTAAAACATTTGACCGGTAGTGTATATATGTATTAAAGTTGTAAAAATGTAAGTATTTGGTTCCATATTCATAGCACGCAATGACTACATCATGTGACTCTACAAATTTGTTGGATGCATTTGCTGTTTGTTTTGGTTGTGTTTCAGATTATTTTGCACCTAATAGAAATCAATGGTAAATAATATATTGTGTCATTTTGGAGTAACTTTTATTGTAAATATAAATAGAATATGTTTCTAAACACTTCTACATGAATGTGGACGCTACCATGATTACAAATAATCCTGAACGAATCGTGAATAATGATGAGTGAGAAAGTTACAGGTGCACAAATATCGTATCCCCAAGACATGCTAGCCTCCCACCAGTGAGTAGAGTACCTGAGAGAGCGTGAATTTTTTTTTGTGTGTGCAGGCCAAGTGAGGGAGTGTGTGTAAAAGGATTAGAATACCTGAAAGGACCCCATGCAGAGCTCGATGCAGAGGCGCACGCTAACATGGAAGTAGTCAGGCAGGAAGTTAAACACCATGTAGTGGCTCCCAAATAGAGGGATGAGGAGGAGCGTGGACTTAGTCAGCCGTCTGGCAGAGAGGAGGAAAGAGAGAGGGAGGGAAAAGAGAGAGAGAATAAGCTTGAGTAATAAGCTCTTGGGTTGTTCATGTTAACATGTTTATGAGTATGCATGTGATTGTGGACAAGAATGCATTTCAAAGCCAATTTTACATTTACGTATGGGAGCATACCGGAACACGTACATGCAATCATTTTTACCCAGTCTACTTATAATAGGAATATAATAGGATCTACATATGCATGAGTGCTTTCGGGGGCTCGAGTCAATTATTCTGCACTACCCTCTAATGAGGTATCCATCTGCTAAGCCTTTCGAGGGGTGAAGTGGTGTAGGTGATCCGTTGTCAGACAGACCGCATTGATTCAGCGGTGAGTGAATCAGACCTTGCACACATGAAAACATGCTCCCTTCCCTCAAATCTTGATGACTCTCCTTCCTGGATACAAAGGGACTGGATATGTATAAGTGATAGGTAGACTTTCCGCCATTGTTTTCACATATTAAACTAGTTCTCTCAGATCTGTGGGGGGAGAGTTACCAAGGGGATCCAATACGAGTGAATTTTACAGAAGTGTAATGCAGCCCTATGGTTACAGAATGTAGACCATCAGCAGACAAATAAACTATAGGAACCGAAATGAACTGTAGGAAAATAAAATGAACCAAAATTTACTGAAATTAACTAAAAATGAACTTTAACTCCAGTTCTAGTTTTACCTGTATTGAAAAACCTATTCAAGTACTGTTGAAGTGGGAAGTTTACATACACCTTAGCCAAAAACATTTAAACTCAGTTTTTCACAATTCCTGACATTTAATCCTAGTAAAAAATCCCTGTCTTAGGACAGTTAGGATCACCACTTTATTTTAAGAATGTGAAAAAGTAGAGAGAATGATTTATTTCAGCTTTTATTTCTTTCATCCCATTCTCAGTGGGTCAGAAGTTTACATACACTCAATTAGTATTTGGTAGCATTGCCTTTAAATTGTTTAACTTCGGTCAAACGTTTCTGGTAGCCTTCCACAAGCTTTCCACAATAAGTTGGGTGAATTTTGGCCCATTCCTCCTTACAAAGCTGGAGTAACCGAGTCAGGTTTGTAGGCCTCCTTGCTCGCTCACGCCTTTTCAGTTCTGCCCACAAATTTTCTATAGGATTGAGGTCAGAGCTTTGTGATGGCCACTCCAATACCTTGACTTTGTTGTCCTTAAGCCATTTTGCCACAACTTTGGAAGAAGTATGCTTGGGGTCATTGCCCATTTGGAAGACCCATTTGCGACCAAGCATTAACTTCCTGACTGATGTCTTGAGATGTTGCTTCAATATGTCCACATAATTTTCCTCCCTCATGATGCCATCTATTTTGTGAAGGGCACCACCCTCCTGCAGCAAAGCACCCCCACAACATGATTCATCCACCCCTGTGCTTCACGGTTGGGATGGTGTTCTTCAGCTTGCAAGCCTCACCCTTTTTCCTCCAAACATAATGATGGTCATTATAACCAAAGAGCCCAGACCAGAGGACATTTCTCCAAAAAGTACGATCTTTGTCCCCATGTGCAGTTGCAAACCGTAGTCTGGCTTTTTTAATGGCGGTTTTGGAGCAGTGGCTTCTTCCTTGCTGAGCGGCCTTTCAGGTTATGTCGATATAGGACTTGTTAAACTGTGGATATAAACTCAGCAAAAAAAGAAACGTCCTCTCACTGTCAATTGCGTTTATTTTCAGCAAACTTAACATGTGTAAATATTAGTATGAACATAAGACTCAACAACTGAGACATAAACTGAACAAGTTCCACAGACATGTGACTAACAGAAAAGGAATAATGTGTTCCTGAACAAAGGGGGGGTCAAAATCAAAAGTAACAGTCGGTATCTGGTGTGGCCACCAGCTGCATTAAGTACTGCAGTGCATCTCCTCTTCGTGGACTGCACCAGATTTGCCAGGAATGCAAAGCTGTCATCAAGGCAAAGGGTGGAATGGCCCTAGCCACCCTCCGATCCAACAGGTCCCAGACGGGCTTAATGGGATTGAGATCTGGGCTCTTCCCTGGCCATGGCAGAACACTGACATTCCTGTCTTGCAAGAAATCATGCACAGAACGAGCAGTATGGTTGGTGGCATTGTCATGCTGGAGGGTCATGTCAGGATGAGCCTGCAGGAAGGGTACCACATGAGGGAGGAGGATGTCTTCCCTGTAACGCACAGCGTTGAGATTGGCTGCAATGACAACAAGCTCAGTCTGATGATGCTGTGATACACCGCCCCAGACCATGACGGACCCTCCCCCTTCCAAATCGATCCCACTCCAGAGTACAGGCCTCGGTGTAACGCTCATTCCTTCTACAATAAACGCGAATCCGACCATCACCACTGGTGAGACAAAACCGTGACTCGTCAGTGAAGAGCACTTTTTGCCAGTCCTCTGGTCCAGCGACGGTGGGTTTGTGCCCATAACCGTCATCATGAAGTGCTTTGAGAGATTAGTCAAGGATCATATCACCTCCATCCTGCCAGACACCCTGGACCCACTCCAATTTGCTTACCGTCCCAATAGGTCCACAGACGACGCAATCGCAATCACACTGCATACTGCCCTAACCCATCTGGACAAGAGGAATACTTATGTAAGAATGCTGTTCATCGACTACAGCTCAGCATTTAACACCATAGTTCCCTCCAAGCTCGTCATTAAGCTTGAGACCCTGGGTCTCGACCCAGCCCTGTGCAACTGGGTCCTGGACTTCCTGACGGGCCGGTCCCAGGTGGTGAGGGTAGGAAACAACATCTCCACCCCGCTGATCCTCAACACTGGGGCCCCACAAGGGTGCGTTCTCAGCCCTCTCCTGTACTCCCTGTTTACCCATGACTGCGTGGCCAAGCACGCATCCAACTCAATCATCAAGTTTGCTGACGACACTACAGTGGTGGGCTTGATTACAAACAACGACGAGACGGCCTACAGAGAGGAGGTGAGGGCCCTCGGAGTGTGGTGTCAGGAAAATAACCTCTCACTCAATGTCAACAAAACAAAGGAGATGATCGTGGACTTCAGGAAACAGGAGAGGGAGCACCCCCCTATCCACATCGAGGGGACAGTAGTGGAGAAGGTGGAAAGTTTTAAGTTCCTCGGCGTACACATCACGGACAAACTGAATTGGTCCACCCACACAGACAGCGTGGTGAAGAAGGCGCAACAGCGCCTCTTCAACCTCAGGAGGCTGAAGAAATTTGGCTTGTCACCAAAATCCCGATGTCACAGAAAGGCCAAAAAGATCATCAAGGACAACAACCACCCGAGCCACTGCCTGTTCACCCCGCTATCATCCAGAAGGCGAGGTCAGTACAGGTGCATCAAAGCTGGGACCGAGAGACTGAAAAACAGCTTCTACCTCAAAGCCATCAGACTGTTAAACAGCCATCACTAACATTGAGTGGCTGCTGCCAACATACTGACTTAAATCTCTAGCCACTTTATACATAGGATTTGGATGTAACAATGTATCACTAGCCACTTTAAACAATTTTGTATATAATGTTTACGTATCCGACATACTCATATCAAATGTATACACTGTACTCTAAACCATCTACTGTATCTTGCCTATGCCGTTCGGTCATCGACCCAAATCTCTAGCCACTTTAATAATTATAATTGGATGAAATAATGTATCACTAGCCACTTTAAACAATGCCATTTATATAATGTTTACATATCCTACATTACTCATCTCATATATGTGTGTGTGTGTGTATGTATGTATATATATATATATATATATATATATATGTATATATGTATATGTGTGTATATGTATATATGTATATATATGTGTGTATATACTGTACTCCATACCATCTACTGCATCTTGCCTATGCCGGTCAGCCATCGCTCATCCATATATTTATATGTACATACTCGTATTCATTCCTTTACTCTTGTGTGTATAAGGTAGTTGTTGTGAATTTGTTAGATTACTTGTTAGATACTACTGCATGGTCGGAACTAGAAGCACAAGCATATCGCTACACTCGCATTAACATCTGCTAACCATGTGTATGTGACAAATAAAATTTGATTTGATTTGATTAAACAAGCATGGGAAACAGTGTTTAAACCCTTTACAACAAAGATCTGGGAAGTTAATTTTTATGAAATATCTTTGAAAGACAGGGTCCTGAAAAAGGGACGTTTCTTTTTTGCTGAGTTTAGATACTTTTGTACCGGTTTCCTCCAGCATCTTCACAATGTCCTTTGTGGTTGTTCTGGGATTGATTTGCACTTTCCGCACCAAAGTACGTTCATCTCTAGGAGACAGAATTTGTCTCCTTCCTGAGCGGTATGACGGCTGCGTGGTCCCATGGTGTTTATACTTGCATACTATTGTTTGTACAGATGAACGTGGTACCTTCAGGCGTTTGGAAATTGCTCCCAAGGATGAACCAGACTTGTGGGGGTCACACATTGTTTTTTGGAGGTCTCGGCTGATTTCTTTTGATTTTCCCATGATGTCAAGCAAAGAGGCACTGAGTTTGAAGGTAGGCATTGAAATACATCCACAGGTACACCTCCAATTGACTCAAATGATGTCAATTAGCCTATCAGAAGCTTCTAAAGCCATGACATCATTTTCTGGATTTTCCCAAGCTTGTTTAAAGGCACAGTCAACTTAGTGTATGTAAACTTCCGACCCACTGGAATTGTGATACAGTGAATTATAAGTGAAATAATCTGTCTGTAAACAATTGTTGGAAAAATTACTTATGTCATGCACGAAGTAGATGTCCTAACCGACTTGCCAAAACTATAGTTTGTTAACAAGAAATTTGTGGAGTGGTTGAAAAACGAGTTTTAATGACTCCAACCGAAGTACGTAAACTTCCGACTTCAACTGTAGCTCATTGATCTGCAACCGAGCTCTTCATAAGACATCTGTGTTTGACCTCCCTAAAAGCAGCCCTAGAGAAGGCCAGACCGAGTAAAAGAAAAGTGCTTTTGCATTATGATTCATAGACTCTCTAATGTACTGCTGAAATGTAGTACACTTAAACGGCGTCATGCAGCAGCCACGCAACTGAATAGACCGTTCTCTTCAGTAATGGACTAAATGGACTGGACTTCAGTGACCCCAGAATGTACTTGAGCAAAAAACTGTATTACCTACTACTGCATTGCATAAGGTACTCAGAATTACGGTTATTCAAAGTTATTCAAGTATAAATGACCAACGTTACGATAGATTGACATGAATGTTTTCTTAATTACCAAAATAACCGAAGATTCCGGGTTTGCAAACCTACTCAGAATACTCAGTCACTCATAAGGGTTATGTGTCCTAAAAATGGAGACTAAGAAAGTTGGCTCCACTCAGATCTCCCATTTCTATGTAGCAGACAGACATTAATATGAAGTCCGACAACTTCATATTAGAAGGGCCCGATAAAATAATCTCTCTGACCAACTTTTTGTCCAATTACATTGCTCCTCTTTTGTATCATCCAGTGAAAAGACTCCTCACCTGTACTGATCTGAGTTGTTGAACTGGATTAGGCGAGGGTTCAGTTTCTGCATCAGGATTCTGATGATGTTCATGAAGAGGATGAAATTGACCTGTAGATAAAAAACAATTTAACACAAATAAAAAACACTCTGTGTTTTAAATCTATAATTTCATAAAATCCTTTTTTAAATTCAGCAGTTGTCATAAAGTACTTTACAGTAACACAACACCAGTACAAATCTGGAAAATAGGGGAGACAGAACACAAAAATTCCCAGGAGGATTCAATAAAGTCATCTAAACAAACAATATTCCTCCATTTCTGGGTTGCATAGAAATTTTGGCAACAGTGAAGACACAATCTGTACAGCATAGGACACAGGCCTCAATGGGATAGGACAACCTGCTGTGTTGACTATTGGTTGTTCAAGCCCAACAACATATTTAATCTTTATATGAGACTAAAACACCTGAATGAATTAACACAACCAAACAATTAAGAGCCCTAATGGTACCCCTCCCAGAATCAACAGAGATCAATGGAGACGTATCAGAATAGGGCATCATAGCTTAAAACCTTTCCCTTTTTTGTGATGGCCACTTTATTTTAAAGTAGGCACATACAGTAACAACCACAAGTGCGCTGTGACATAAATAACAGATAATCGGTATGTCCCTTTAAGACAATCACACATTGTGTATGACTGATACCCCCATAGAGCCTAGTCACCCCAATAGAAACCACGATTGGCCCTTTGATGATCCACCAATAGGGAGAGTCCTCGTTGATGTCCCAGCATCTGTAGGAGGAGAGGGTAAAGAGTAAGAGGTGGGAGTAAGAGCAACAAGAGCCTTTCTGAGTGGATAATATACTTACATGTAAAAACTGTACAACCCTTTTGAGAATAGTGAGTTTCAAACCACAAACCATTTTCTACAGGAAAGGAAATGGCCTCAATTAAAGATAATACCCGATAAGGCTTATCAAATATAGAATACTGGGAGAGTAAAATTACAGTAATACTCACTCAGTATCCTCAAAATACACCCTGGACCCAATCCATATGACTATGAAGACGATGGGTACACCTGAAAATGAGTACAAAAAGTCAAGGAATAAACTTCAAAAGGAAAAGTGAGTGTAGATGGAAAGAGGAACATTTGTTATACCGGTCAGTTTAAACCCTTATGCTGCTCGGCTGAACATGAGAGACTTAAACAGCAATTATATAATAAGATTCACATTTTGGCGTAGTAGGCAGGATGTAACAATTATATGCTGAGATGTCGCACTTACTGAGTAATTATGAAGAATTTAGAACTAAGTACTAATTTCAGTAGCTGCACAGGTTTTACCAGAACTCCTTGATTGCCTACTTTCTGTGCCTCTTCAATACACCTGAATGTCTAAGGAGCAAGAATTGAAATACCAAAAGTAATGTGTTTAATGAAATGCTTAACTGAGTGGAAGAACACCTGCTGTTAATATCTAAATAAAATATGCATCAGATTGGGGGATATGGAGGCAAAACAAATAATTTGTAAGTCACAATTTCTTGATTCATATGCACTTAGTTCATGGCACCCCTCCGCTAAATCGAAAAACTAAAAAAGGATGATGTTTGCACTTCCCAATTCATCTCAGACAATTAGTGCTAATAACTATAATAAGCATTCAAAACTAGACAGCCTGAAAGCCTAAAAGTCACATAAGGGAAAAAACTATTATAAAAAAACAAAATACCAGTGGGAATTGCAGTGGGCCACTAAGCTTAACTTAATTTGTTGCATTATTCAAGTTTACTCCTCTCTAGCTACAGAGAGTTATTTGTGCGATTTAAAAATAATGAACAGGCAATGTTCTGTACACAGTTGTTTGACCTTGTGTTCATTTGAATTAGTTTTAAAACGTGGAGTGGAATCAATATCAAACAGGATTTGAATAGTGGCACACCACGAACCAGAGGAGCAAAAATAAATGGCTCTGTACTGCCCACCAAAGGACTTACTACAGACACAGACAGACAAGGATGATGTATGAGGTGCTCACCCCAGCCCAACAGGCCAAAGCCCCAGAGGCAGCGGCGGCTGTGGTAGAAGGAGGAGAGGAGCAGGGAGTTGAGGTAGAGGGCCTCCACCAGGAGCCAGAAGAAGTTAGCCATGACACAGTAGTGACAGAACACCACTGAGGCTTTACAAGCTGCCTGGGAGGGACAATGAGAGAGAGAGAGAGAGACACACAGAGAAAGTGAAGGGTGGGAAGGAAGGAAGAGTGGAAGAGTGAGAAAGAGAGGTGAGTGTAGTGTGAAGACAGACAAATAAAGGGAAATAAAAGTGTCAGAAAAAGAGCATAGTGTGTTGAAAAGCTAGCAAACTGGACCTCTTCCATTTCCCTCTCAATGCATGCTCTGTGTTCTGAACAGCGGAGAGGGTGCAGTGGTTGACTTACGGTGGAGAGGGTGCAGTGGTTGACTTACGGTGGAGAGGGTGCAGTAAATGACTTACGGTGGAGAGGGTGCAGTAGATGACTTACGGTGGAGAGGGTGCAGTGGTTGACTTACGGTGGAGAGGGTGCAGTAGATGACTTACGGTGGAGAGGGTGCAGTAGATGACTTACGGTGGAGAGGGTGCAGTAGTTGACTTACGGTGGAGAGGGTGCAGTAGATGACTTACGGTGGAGAGGGTGCAGTAGATGACTTACGGTGGAGAGGGTGCAGTAGATGACTTACGGTGGAGAGGGTGCAGTAGTTGACTTACGGTGGAGAGGGTGCAGTAGATGACTTACGGTGGAGAGGGTGCAGTAGATGACTTACGGTGGAGAGGGTGCAGTGGTCCGTGTCCTCGCTGGCGAACAGCTTGGCGTCCTTGTTGAACACAGCCATCGCCTTCAGCATGAAGGTGACAAACAGCTGGATGTGAATGTAGTTCCTTGCACAGCGAAGCCTCCTGGCAAGAACCACAAAACACGGTCAGGAGTGCTGGACAAGGGACCACATACACAAAGCATGGTCATGACCAAGGACCAAACACACAAAACACAGTCAAGGCCAAGGACCACACACACACAACAAAACACGGTGAGGACAAAGGACCACATTAGAAAAAACAACAACAAAATTATCAAGATCAAACAACTGCTAACAGGAAGTGAAATAGAAGTTGCACATGCAAACAACATCAAATAAAACCCCTTCTCAACCGACACTTCAAAGACATTATTATAATGAGGTCCACGAAAAAAGTTGCACAGCAACAGGGCGGATTCAGATTCAGAAACAAGAGTTGAGAATGAGAGAGTGAGAGTGAGAGAGAGAGTGAGAGAGAGAGAGAGAGGGGGTAACGACTTACTTTGACTACAAATCCATAATGCATTCATTACACCTCTATAAGAACTTCATGACGGTGTTATGACAGGTCCCAACTGCATTATTAAAGGTTAATTAAATATAGCCATAGCATATCTATAGCACATTCTTGTCATGCTCCGCAAGAGCTCATATTTAGGCATCTTAATAGATGCATTACTGCAATGACAGCATAGCGTCGTCATTATGGCTGTTCTCAAAAGTGTGCTTCTGTCTTACCAGTGTTAGTGAAGTTTAGCAAATTATGCTGATATATAGCCTGTACTAGCCAATGGTGCATGGGGGAAATGGGGCCAGTTAAGATGGTAAGATAAATATGAGTTCTTGCATAGCATGACATGAATGTGCCATAGATATGCTATGGATATGTCATTAACTTTTAGCAATGCAGTTGGGACCACACGTTAATGAATTGCCTATAGTTGTGGCAGACAAAGTAAGTAAATCAGTTAAATAAAAGGTTCAAGAAAATACAAAATCATTACCGGCAGGCGGGAGCGAGAGAGCAAACAAGACTGTACTGTGCTTGGCAGTAGCAGGTGTGCATTACTGAGACGATACAGTTATACCATTGATCTATGTCGCAGAGCAGCTTCGCGATTGTCAGTGGAGTGGCCATCCTCCCCCCCGGGGCAGAAGGTGTCAGTTGGGTGGGAAATACCTGGCACCGGTGCTAGCTGCAGTCAAGCACCGCTTGCCTCTTTTTCCAGACTTCGTCCATGACCTTAGGCGGTGGAGGCCCGGTCCCTGAACGAGGTCATAATGCTGCAGGTTTACCAGACTGAGTAGTTGGCTGACCTGAGAGAGACGATTTCTCCTACGGTGTTGTTCGGCTCGGCCCTGGAGTATACTGTATGCAGTCTTGTTTTGAGGAGAAAAATAAGCAGGGGGTCGGAGGACCTTTGCTGCTGCGGTGGCATTGTCTTCTAGAGGGTCTGCAGACAGAGTACAGGCGGGTAAGCGGGCTGCGCTGGCTTCCTGGTCCAACCCCAAGACTGTTCCTGCTTGTCCTGTTCCACAAGAGCAGCGGCATTCTGCTTGGCACAGGCACCGTTTTGCTCCCAAGGATGAAGTGAAAGCTGGTCCCTCTGCGGAGCGGGGGAGGCAGCAGCCCCCATGCACCTAGCGCGATGAGAATGGAGGTGGCATGGCACCAGATGTTTGCTTGACAACAGTACTCCCAAGTGGCACAGCCAACCGGGGTACGTAACTGGTAGCCGAAGTCCCCAAACCCAGAGTGAACCTGGCTTCAGGCAAACGTCGGGCACTTAAACACACTGTTTCTACCCCAAGTACCACGGTTTTCACAGTGTCAAGAGTGTCGTCTCCTCCACGTGAGCTTAATAAAATAGTCCCGTCAGACACTTGGTTGTTGAGAGTGGTGGAAATTAAAAAAGGCATGGAAAAATTACCAAATTCTCCCAGTCCGCCCCTTCAGATGGCACATTACATGAGACTTGCTGTCTGTGTCGACCAATGGCGTGCATGCACAGTGTCACCCTGGATGATGCGAACCGTGACGTTGGGGTATAGGCTACAATTCGTTGTGCGTCCCCCACGTTTTTACGGCATCATTACGTCGACTGTTCCCGAGGCCTCAGCGCCCGTTTTGAGGGAGGAGATTTCTTCCCTTCTCCAGCAGGTAATCCAAGTGGTTCCTATGTCAGGTGCCCAAGACCTCTGGTACAACCAGTATTTCCTGGTTCCCAAAAGGGGTAGGACTTTGCATCCCATTTTGGACCTGAATTACCTAACCCCACATCCCGGCACACCATAATTTTCTGTAAACAAATCTGTGCACCCAGATGCAATTCAATGCATAGTAAATTTACTGTTGAAGAAAAAGCCTCTTTATAATTTGCGATGTGGTATAGGCTATACTTAAGCAGAGGTGTTTTTAGGATTTACACACACAGGGAACATTTGTTAGCAGGATCAGATTAAAAAATATATATATTAAACACATTTCATGAAATTCTACGTCAGTTACATGACAGAAGACATACACTGAATATTTTTTTGTAATACACAAATGACCAAAATGAGTGGCTACTTTGACACTGACAAACTGGTCTGGTCTTGGTCTTGAATTCAAAAGCTGTCATCAAGGCAAAGGGTGGCTACTTTGAAATATAAAATATATTTGGATTTGTTTAACACTTTTTTGGTTACTACATGATTCCATATGGGTTATTTCATAAGTGTTGATGTCTTCACTATTATTCTACAATATATAAAACAGTAAGAATAAAGAAAACCCCTGGAATGAGTAGGCGTGTCCAAACTTTTGACTGGTATTGTAGTTAGCTAGCTAGCTAACCAACTAGGCAGCTTTCAAAGACAGTCACTTGGTAACTTACCATACTTTTCTGACCAACTAGACATTACTTTAGCCACCCTCGGCCGACTCCTTCTTGCCTACTCCTGTCTATAGGTCTTCTAGGTTCCAAACTATATGGCTGTAGTCCGGTGCTTCATATGGGGCGCATGCAGCCCAGAAGTATATAAACCGATTATATCACCAATTTACTGTCAGATTGAAGAACAAAAAAGTAACATAACAGATTGATACATATACAGTGCCTTGCAAAAGTATTCATCCCCCTAGGCGTTTTTCCTATTTTGTTGCATTACAACCTGTAATTTAAAATTGATTTTTATTTGGATATTATGTAACGGACATACACAAAATAGTCAAAATTGGTGAAGTGAAATGAAAAGAATTACTTGTTTAAATTTTTTTTTTTTAAATACAACATGGCAAAGTGATGTGTGCATACAGCTGAAGTAGGAAGTTTACATACACTTAGGTTGGAGTCATTAAAACTTGTTTTTCAAACACTCCACAAATTTCTTGTTAACAAACTATAGGTTTGGCAGGTCGGTTAGGACATCTACTTTGTGCGTGACACAAGTCATTTTTACAACAATTGTTTACAGACAGATTATTTCACTTAAAATTCACTGTATCACAATTCCAGTGGGTCAGACATTTACATACACTAAGTTGACTGTGCCTTTAAACAGCTTGGAAAATTACAGAAAATGATGTCGTGGCTTTAGAAGCTTCTGAAATTTACATAATTTCTGTCAATTGGAGGTGTACCTGTGGATGTATTTCAAGGCCTACCTTCAAAATCAGTGCCTCTTTGCTTGACATCATGGGAAAGTCAATAGAAATCAGCCAGGACTGGTTCATCCTTGGGAGCAATTTCCAAATGCCTGAAGGTACCACGTTCATCTGTACAAACAATAGTACAGAAGTATAAACACCATGGGACCACGCAGTCGTCATACCGCTCAGGAAGGAGACGCGTTCTGTCTCCTAGAGATGAATGTACCTTGGTGAGAAAAGTGCAAATCAATCCCAGAACAACCTGAAAGGACCTTGTGAAGATACTGGAGGAAACAGGTACAAAAGTATCTATATCCACAGTAAAACAAGTCCTATATCGACATAACCTGAAAGACCGCTCAGCTAGGAAGAAGCCACTGCTCCAAAAGTGCCATTAAAAAGCCAGACCAAGATTTGCAGATGCACATGGGAACAAAGATCGTAAACAAAAATAGAACTGTTTGGCCATAATGATCATCGTTACGTTTGGAGGAAAAAGGGGTATGCTTGCAAACCGAAGAACACCATCCCACGCCGTGAAGCACGGGGGTGGCAGCATCATGTTGTGGGGTTGCTTTGCTGCAGGAGGGTCTGGTGCATTTCACAAAATAGATGGCATCATGAGGGAGGAAAATTATGTGGATATATTGAAGTAACATCTCAAGACATCAGTCAGGAAGTTAAAGCTTGGTCGCAAATGGGTCTTCCAAATGGACAATGACCCCAAGCATACTTCCACAATTGTGGCAAAAGAGCTTAAGGACAACAAAATCAAGGTATTGGAGTGGCCATCACAAAGCCCTGACGTCAATCCTATAGAAAATTTGTGGGCAGAACTGAAAAAGTGTTTCCGAGCAAGGAGGCCTACAAACCTGACTCAGTTACACCAGCTCTGTCAGGAGAAATGGGCCAAAAATCACCCAACTTATTGTGGGAAGCTGGAAGGAAGGCTGTGGAAGGCTGCCCGAAATGTTTGACCCAAGTTAAACAATGTAAAAGCAATGCTACCAAATACTAATTGAGTGTATGTTAATCAGAGAGGCAACAAAGAGACCAAAGATAACACTGAAGGAGCTGCAAAGCTCCACAGCGGAGATTGGAGTATCTGTCCATAGGACCACTTTAAGCCATACACTCCACAGAGCTGGACTTTACGGAAGAGTGGCCAGAAAAAAGCCATTGCTTAAAGAAAAAAATAAGCAAACACGTTTGGTGTTCGCCAAAATGCATGTGGGAGACTCCCCAAACATATGGAAGAAGGTACTATTTTCAGATGAGACTAAAATGTAGCTTTTTGGCCATCAAGGAAAATGTCTGGCGCAAACCCAACACCTCTCATCACCCCGAGAACACCATCCCCACAGTGAAGAATGGTGGTGGCAGCATCATGCTGTGGGGATGTTTTTCCCAATCGGCAGGGACTGAGAAACTGGTCAGAATTGAAGGAATGATGGATGGCGCTGAATACAGGGATATTCTTGAGGGAAACCTGTTTCAGTCTTCCAAAGGTTTTAGACTGGGACGGAGGTTCACCTTCCAGCAGTACAATGACCCTAAGCATACTGCTAAAGCAACACTTGAGTGGTTTAAGGGGAAACATTTAAATGTCTTGGAATGGTTTAGTCAAAGCCCAGACCTCAATCCAATTGAGAATATGTGGTATGAGTTAAAGATTGCTGTACACTAGCATAACCCATCCAACTTGAAGGAGCTGGAGCAGTTTTTCCTTGAAGAATTGGCAAAAATCCCAGTGGCTAGATGTGCCAAGCTTATAGAGACATACCCCAAGAGACTTGCAGCTGTAATTGCTGCAAAAGGTGGCTCTACAAAGTATTGACTTTGGGGGGGTTGAATAGTTATGCACGCTCAAGTTCTGTTTTTTTGTTTGTATCACAATAAAAAACATTTTGCATCTTCAAAGTGGTAGGCATGTTGTGTAAATCAAATGATACAAACCCCTCAAAAATATGAAAAATGCCAAGGGGGGTGAATACTTTCGAAAGCCACTGTATGCACTACTCATTATTGTTTGGGGGGTTTTAAAGTGAAACATGGCCTTTAAGAGTCTATTGAAGCACCCGTGCATGAATCTAAGTAACATAATAAAAGAAGTCCCTATCAAAATCCGTCAGTTTAAGCTGGAGATATCAGGTTTTTGCATGGGCTTTTTTTCTGAGCATGTGTAATGTAGGATGTGAAATCTGAAACCACTTGAAGCTGGGATGTCCCTCCTACCATTTCATTTGCTCTTCCGACTGTCCATCAACTCCTGGCTGAACCCTACATCACATCCACTGACAAAGCAGATGCCTGCAATCATTACACCGTAGCACAGCAGGAGAGAGTGGTTTATCACGGTAGCCCATTGAGATCGATTTATAGCCATTAATCTAAAATAATTCACGATAAAATAAAACAAGTTTTTCATAGACAGACAATATTAATATGAGATGAAAGGAGAGTTCCCATCAAGTTCAGGGAGCCAAGCTAGAGCTCTGTGAGACGTTCACAGCTATGGGTGCAGACGTTTTTATCAAGAGAGACCTTTAGAAAATATGCACATTTTCTCTAACACTAAATATGTATTTTACAGTTATAAGGAATGTGAAATCTTATAGTTTGTTGTTTTAAAATTTGATTAGACTATATTTAGAAAGCATATAAGTAATTTCAAGCCTTATTCATGCAATTTTGTTGAATAGGAAAATATCACATACATTTTTTTGTATTTTTAGCATATTTGTACTGTGTACTTGAGCTTGTGACTACACCTCAGCAATATATAACTATTTTGACCAGAAAGGTGATTTTGAAAATGTATTTGAGTATTCAACATTACGATAAATTATTGTTTATGGCCCTCATGATAAATAATTATTTGGGGGATTACGCAGATTACATTTAGTTACATTTAATTGGTTAATATAAGGAATTTGAAATTATTTAAACTTTTACTTTTCTTACTTAAGCATATTAACCACTTGCGCTCCCGACACTACCCGGTGAAATGTAAGGCGCCAAATTCAAAATCCAAAAGTTGAATTATTAAACATTCATCAATATACAAGTGTTGCATAGTCATCAAAAGCTCTGCTTCTTGGCAATATCACAGCATTGTCAGATTTCAAAAAGGCTTTACGGCGAAAGCACAACATTTGATTGTTTGAGGATAGCACCTCATATTTTCCACATTAGCATAAATTCATATCCAGCGCGGGTCACACAAAACCCATATAAGAGCTAAAAAAGTTCACTTACCTTTCTAAGAACTTCTGCTGAGGGCTTCCCAAGTGTCCAACGAAGACATCCAATGGTTCTTTTGTTAGAAAAGGTCATTTATTATATCCATAAATCTCTGTTTGGTTGGCGCGTTATGATCAGAAAATCCACCGTTGAGTCGCCCATTGAACCGTGAAGAGAACACGTTCAAATTATACCTATAAACTTTCTCCAAACAAATCAAACATCATTTTTAATGTATCCTTAGGTATCCTTTATGTATATTTACTGTAATATTTCAACCGGACAATAACGTGAACGATAGGAAAGAAAAATGAAGTGGGGCGCGCTCACAATCTCGCGCCCGTGAAACGTTGTTGACAAATGTGGTCCCTTCACTACTTCCTCTTCCTATCTGTTCTGCTTAGTGCTAGAGCCTCCAGACACTGTATAAAGACGGTTGACATCTAGTGGAAGCCATAGGTACTGCAGTCTCAGTCCTAGATAACATAGAAATCAATAGGCAGCCTGGAGAAAAAGGTCATGTACAAAAAAAAATGGATTTCGAATGGTTTTCCTGCTATATCAGTTCTGTTATACTCACATACATTATTTTAACACTTTTAGAAACTGCAGAGTGTTTCCTATCCAATAGTAATTATGTGCATAATCCTATTTTCTGGGCCTGAGTGGCAGGCATTTTACTTTGGGCACGCCAGATTCTCCAAAACCGTCACCTCTGCTGCCGCTCTCTAAGAAGTTAAACACCAAATACTTTTAGACTTTTACTCAAGTAGAATTTTACTGGGTGACTTTCATGTTTACTAAAGTGATTTTCTATTAAGGTATCTTTACTTTTACTAAAGTATGAAAATTGGGTACATTATCCACCACATGACATATATAATACATACAATGGGCTTCAGCCCCGGTAAGCCCCTGCATTACTCCGGACCTGCTTGAGAGAATGCTAATGCACAGTTAGACTCAGCATCATAAAAGCTGTTAGTATTTCAACCACATAAAGCTGTTAGTATTTCAACCACATAAAATATGCATCAAAGCCGAACTTAAATCTTATAAGATACATGTAAGGTCGTTTTCACAGAAGAATCTTTCACAATTGTTGGGGGGGTTATAGCATTTTCTTCCCGGTCCCTAAACGTCTTTGCTCCATGAAAGAAGCAGAGATGACAGAGAAAACTTTACCAATGTCAACTAGACTAAAGCATTAATTTATGACATTCTGGTGAGCAAGGGTTCATTTAGTCTTCTAGGACAACATATGACAGAAGAGAAGCTGCATGTATCTAATTATAGACAAGTTGACTAACAAATAGCCTACCAAAATGTCTGAATTTATAAGCAGAAACCTATCGAAATCCCCCAAAATATATCCTGCACACCCTGTCAAAAAATCATTTATTAGCCTGAATGGTCAATCCGACGTCTCCAGTGGCCATACAGCATTTAATGTGATGCGGCCTCTGCAGAAGGAAGCACATTCATACGTCCTGCGCGTCTCAGAACAGAGCAGAACTGTTGTGAAGGAATAAGTCAAATAAGTAGGTTTCAGGACCTCCTGCCCCCAACTACCGTTAACCAATCATGTCAATGCGAAGCTATACAGAGCCCTCCGCATTGTTACAAAATGTGGGTGGCGTAAGGCGATGCGGTACAGAGGTCGATTTGGCTTGCCACAAGCCTCCGGAGGCTTTGAAATTACGTCACACCTTCCATACTGAGCCTCCGGACCACATTGCCAGATCAAGCATAAATTGCCTCAGATTTTCATTTTATCACGTATAGTCAGACGGTCGTGGATGGGTTATTAGCAATTGCGGGCGGAACAAACAGCTGACCCGCTCACCACTAGTAGGCGCCACTCCACCATGGGTCTGGCGGCATCTTGGGTAGAGGTATTTGTGTTGCGGCGAGTTGGGCATCACCACACATTTTTATGAGGTTTTAGCGCTTGGATGTCACTACCCCCTGTGTGGCCCGCTGCCCACCGTGTGCTTATGGCTTGGGCAGGAGATGGTCATTAGGCAGTGTGCAGATTGAACAATACCCGGGTACTGCAGGTTTTCCTGTCCAGTTGCAACTCTGGGTGGTCTGCCATGGGCCATTTTTGTTGGTGTCTGCTGGGGTCGTCTTGCGGGGTGATTTCATGTACCCATTGCGGTGTTGTACGGAGCTGAAAGGGAACGAAGTTATGACTAACTACTGTTCCCTGAAGGACCGAAACAAGGTCCAACACCTGTTCGGCCTGTGCCGCCAGTTCTGGGCTCGGTGAAGAGAGGTACTGTTTTGAAGGAATTAATCCGTGTCTCGGGTTAATCACCTATGTAAAACCTGGCTCCGGTGAGGCAGGCACAGTGTTCATTAGCTTTGTCAGGCGTGATTTGTTTGTTCTTCAGTAGAGGGCGATATTTAAAATAAAATAGAATGACAAAGCTGTAAAACATTATCCTAAATATAAACCATACATTTAGTGAATAACATTGTTATTTATTATGATGGTTTCAGTATGAAATATCCTCTTTAATTTTATTTAAACAATATGGACAATATAGACCCAGATATAAAAAAATACATACTATATATGAATACTTTTTTAAAAGTTATTCAATAATAAATTACCAAAAAGGTACTATAGATTGCCATAGATTTTTTTGTTAATTACCAAAATGACTGCAGATTCCGGTAACTTTGCAACCTTAGTTATAACTGTACGATATAAAACACCAGTCTCTCTTTTACTTTCATTTATTAAAGAGACTCCCTTAAATTTGGTATGAGTCAGAGAGAGAGCGAGAGAGACAGCAAATCACAATCTATGGATTTGTCCTTTCAGAGTGCCCACATGTTTGATTAGATTAGACTGCAAACAAATGTTTGGAGGGAGAGAGGAGGGGAGGGAGGAGAGGAGGAGAGATGAGAGGAGGGAGAGAAGAGGAGGGAGGAAAGCATGCTAGACATTCTCTCAACAGGAACAGCTGAATCCAAAATAGGTGTAGTGGGGAGAAACGGAGTGCCATTGTCCCTCATTTAGTGACAGGGGTCCTAGGCTTCACCCCAATGGTAAAATGGACAGAATACTGCATAGAGCTGCAGAACGGCAAACTATAGGTTGTCTTAGTCTGAGAAGTAGTGTTGGTTACCTCTCATCCTCATTGGTCTTTAATCCCCCTTTATAAGGATCTGATCACATCTCTACTTCTATTAGTCCGAGTTATATTGAGAAATCTTTCATTTGACTAATGTAATTGCTGTGGGTGGACCATGGAAAATCATGTGGAATCTGGAACTGTTCCAGCCATTCTATTTCTTCATCCCAATCAATCAATTCATGAATCAACAAATCAATCACCTGGTACACCAGGTTACAACCTTTGACCTCCACCTACCTGAAGAGCAGCAGAATCACCACGGCGATGGACAGGAAGAACAGGGAGGTGCCGTAGCCAATGGAGTAGATCAGCTTCACAGTGGCAAAGTATGACTCCTGCATGGTTTTCACATACAGAGAAGCAGACATTACAGTTTCAGAGTAGGAGTGCTGATCTAGGATCAGGTCTGACCGTGTGCCCTATCCATATAAATGTTATTCATTATGAACTAAAAGGCCAAACTGATCCTATACCATCATTACAACTTTGACTGTAAATATGGGCCCAGTTTCCTGCAAAGGTTGGCATAATAAAAACCTGAACTTGTCCTTACCTCCACGCAAACATTAGAGCTTGTGTACGTACATTTTCTTGTGGTCGAAGTATTATATGGCAAGCAGACAAGTAAATATTTTTTGCAAATGGGGTTATGATGATAGGCTTATCGAGAGAAAAAACATTAAAAAACGGGAAAACAAGTTGCAGCCGTTTACCGTTAGTGAGAAATGCAAAAACTGGGTTTTATCTTTGGAAATGTATTTACTTTTTATTTTATTTTCATAACCATTGCAGAATAAATGTATCCCCTTTTCTGGCTGTGATGGGTTCATATTCCTGAAGTATCCATATAACAAATTACCATGCGCATCTCTCATTTAATTGTCCATAACAATTGTCCATAGTTTTTTCTTTCAGAAACTGTCACAGTCCTTTGCCAAATACAGCATAAGTTATTGCACAAGATTAAAACATTCTGCCACACCTCCAAAAACATTTGATCAAATGTGCCATTGCTCTTTCGTTTAGAAACTACTATGGCCTAATTCCAATAGTTTCAAATTATACCCGCGAATAAAGGGCGTTATTGTCACCATAAAAGGTGAATGGAGGCAGAGTTATAATGCTTGTTCATGCACGCACAGTATTAGGATGGATCTTATTGATAACGAGCATGCATATGTGATGCACCAAGTTTAAAAAATCTCAATATTTTGAGACGTTCGGTATCCTTTTCAGAAATTGTGCACTCAGATATTTAGTGTGAAATTTACAAAACATTTGTAAATGAGGCCTCAGGACTTGTATTCATGGATCCTCTCATAGTATGAGTGCTGATCTAGGATCAGTTCTGCCTTTTAGATCATAATGAATATGATTGTATGGACAGGCGGACCTGATCCTAGATCAGTAGTCCTTCTCTGAGACATGTAAACCCTGCTAACTGTCTCTTAATCATATCATTATTCATGACTCATAAATCTGTGCATCCAAGTGATTCATCATAACATAATCCGCTCATGTTTACCGAACGAAAACTAGGCTATTCATGGTTGCCAATCAAATCGTGTCTTCATGGACATGGTTGAGTTTTCAACTGTGGTACTGATTATGTGAAGATACAAAAATCCAAGCCAAATCCTCCAATCTGGTTTACAGGAATGATCCACTAGACAAACAAAATACAACTAAATATCCATCCTCACTCTTGAAAGGATATAAATTCATGTATTACTAAGCTATAAAACTCTACACAAAAGAGGGACATTTAGATATGGATAGACTCTCCAAATCCTTATGACAATATATCGTTACAAAATTGATATTACATGGTCATTATATTCCGTTGAAATCAAATTCCAATATATATATATATATATATATACAAACGAGAGACAATTACATATGAATAGACTCTCCAAATCGTTATCGGTCTGTCGTTGAAATGACATGGGTATATTCCACTTAAATTGACTACTCAATCAGTAGTGAGTAGGCTAATATCTAAATTTAACAATGGATACTCAACCTTCCGCCAACAACCCCTTAATTAGTTTTTATGTGTGAAATAATTGCACTTGATTCCAACATAGATTTACAGTACAGGCGAATGTAAGTCTGCCCTTCAACAGACTTCCAACAGCAGCAAGCAATTTCATATGGTAAAATGTAGGATGTTTCAATTCAACTGTCTGCAACAGATGATTGTTGATGGCTTTTCTGGTGTCCAAACTTTGAATCCTGCTCACTAATATCATTCATGAAACACTCAAATGTCTATCCATTTCCTCCAAGGACCAGATGCAGTCAGGGCTAAGGTTGCAAAGGGAGGGTACATTACTGGAAACTTTTACCAGTAAACTACCAGAATGTTGGTATCTTTCAAGGATTTTATGTAATCAATCACAAGATATCTAGTAGCCATGTTGGGAACTTCAGATTATCACAGCTGTGGTGTCTGTAATTATCTCTGGCCCTGTGTCTGTCCTTAATCAAATATATAAAACAATTGAATAAGATTGAAAAAATAATATTAATAACAAAGCTGTAAAACATTATCCTAAATATAAACCATCAACTTAGTGAATATCATTGGTGTTTAATACGAGGGTTTCAGTATGAAATATCCTTTATATTTTTATTTACACACTTTTACTTATTTGAGTATGTCAATATGTATTTGTTGTGACTGTTTTGGCGTCAAACTGGTGGCTGTTGTAAACAAAGTAAATAGTTGGATGAGTTGCAGAGGTAATAAAAAATAATTCCATTGTTGATTCGATGCTTTTTTTTTATTAATTAGGCTATTTTCTCTTGAACCATATGGTCTATCTACAAAAAACATTAATACTATATATATGAATACATATTTGAAAGTTTTTCAAGTATAAATTACCAAAGTTACAATAGATTGCTATAGATTTTCTGTTAATTGCCCAAATTACTTCACTTAGTAAACAGTAGGAATCAAGCTAGGGAGATTGTAGTCCATGACTATGGGTAAAATGTTCTTGCATGCCTTTATGAATTATTTCAGATCAAAATGCATTTGGCATTGTTTCAAACCAAATACTGTCAAAACACATTGATATAGCTGCAGTTCAGTTGATTGCATTGACAGACAACAGCTGTAAAGCTATTGTTAGTAAAAACAGTACACTGCAGATACTCATGATGACCCCCTGACCTTATCACATGACCTCTCTCTCTCTCTCTCTCTCACCTCTGGAATGTGAATGTTGTCATCCACACTACAGGCTATGTGGTACGGGGGGAAGGGTCGAGACCATCCGATGCTAGTGCAGTTTCGGCTGACTGACCCTGCTGAGGTAGAGGTCAAAGGTTAGGAGTCACCTGTACTGAGAAACAGAAGCCCTATGAGGGGCTGGACTTTGGGCTGTCAGTCACTGCGACTGACAGGGATTGGAAGCCGGTGGAAAACGGACAGACATAATTACTGTAAAAGAGAAAAGCATAACATAGTACCTGTATGTCATTGTATATTATATGTATACTTTATACAGTACATCATGGTATCTCCACCCACACACGTTCCCCCCTGCCCTTCACTGTGACAAATGTCAACTGCACCTGTGTTATTCCCAAAAAGAGAGAAGACAGCAGGACAGGCCATGTGGAATGTCTCCCCAACCGCAGCATATGGCCAACACACCACAGAGTCCCAGAACGGTAGACATCCTTCAGAAGAGAGAGTGAGAGTAAGAGAGGGAATTTACCATAAATTTCAAAGCAACTTTGGTTTAGCAGTACATTACTGTAAATGTACAGTGATCAGTGGTGGCTGCTGAGTGGAGGATGGCATCAACACACATGGAAAACATGTGTTCGATGTATTTGATACAATTCCACTTATTCCGCTCCAGCCATTCCCACGAGCCACTTCCTCCCCAATTAAGGTGCCACCAAACTCCTGCGAAAGTGATGTACTGTAAAACCAAAGTTTCTTCGGA
The DNA here is from genome assembly GCA_030435695.1 of Brachymystax lenok tsinlingensis. Lineage (NCBI taxonomy): Eukaryota > Metazoa > Chordata > Actinopteri > Salmoniformes > Salmonidae > Brachymystax > Brachymystax lenok. The sequence continues at coordinate 8,997,770 of CM059790.1, forward strand.
ATTTACGGTAACATACTGTACCTTTGTACTGGCTGCCAGTAAGTTACCGTAAAAACAACAGGATTGTTTTCAGTGTACTTAATCGAAACCTAAACACAATACCAAGAATTGAATCTTGCTATGTATTACAATAGTAGAGAGAATTATTTATTTCAGCTTTTATTTATTTTATCACATTGCCATTGGGTCAGAAGTTTACATACACTCAATTAGTATTTGGTAGCATTGCCTTCAAATTGTTTAACTTGGGTCAAACGTTTCGGGTAGCCATCCACAAGCTTCCCACAATAAGTTGGGTGAATTTTGGCCCATTCCTCCTGACAGAGCTGGTGTAACTGAGTCAGGTTTGTAGGCCTCCTTGCTCGCACACGCTTTTTCAGTTCTGCCTACAAAGTTTCTATAGGATTGAGGTCAGGGCTTTGTGATGGCCACTCTAATACCTTGACTTTGTTGTCCTTAAGCCATTTTGCCACAACTTTGGAAGTACGCTTGGGGTCATTGTCCATTTGGAAGACCCATTTGCGACCAAGCTTTAACTTCCTGACTGGTGTCTTGAGATGTTGCTTCAATATATCCACATAATTTTCCTATCTCATGATGCCATCTATTTTGTGAAGGGCACCAGTCCTTCCTGCAGCAAAGCACCCCTACAACATGATGCTGCCACCCCCGTGCTTCGTGGTTGGGATGGTGTTCTTCGGCTTGCAAGCCTCACCCTTTTTCCTCCAAACATAACAATGGTCATTATGGCCAAACAGTTCTATTTTCGTTTCATCAGACTAGAGCCTGGCTTTTTTATGCCGGTTTTGGAGCTGTGGCTTCTTCCTCGCTGAGCGGCCTTTCAGGTTATGTCGATGTAGGACGCGTTTTTATAGATACTTTTGTACCTGTTTCCTCCAGCATCTACACATGGTCCTTTGCTGTTGTTCTGGGATTGATTTGCACTTTTCGCACTAAAGTACGTTCATCTCTTGGAGACAGAACGCGTCTCCTTCCTGAGCTGTATGACGGCTGCGTGGTCCCATGGTGTTTATACTTGCGTACTATTGTTTGTACAGATGAACGTGGTACCTTCAGGCATTTGGAAATTGCTCCCAAGGAGGTCTACAAATTGTTTTCTGAGGTCTTGGCTGATTTCTGTTGACTTTCCCATGATGTCAAGCAAAGAGGCACTGCGTTTGAAGGTAGGCATTGAAATACATCCACAGGTACACCTCCAATATACTCAAATGATATCAATTAGCCTATCAGAAGCTTCTAAAGCCATGACATCATTTTCTGGAATTTTCCAAGCTGTTTAAAGGCACAGTCAAACTTAGTGTATGTAAACTTCTGACCCACTGGAATTGTGATACAGTGAATAAGTAAAATAATCTGTCTGTAAACAATTGCTGGAAAAATTACTTGTGTCATGCACAAAGTAGATGTCCTAACCGACTTGCCAAAACTATAGTTTGTTAAAAAGAAATTTGTGGAGTGGTTGAAAAACAAGTTTTAATGACTCCAACCTAAGTGTATGTAAACTTCCGACTTCAACTGTATCTTATGTCCTCTCTTTTGAGAGGCATCATAATGCATGTATTACTTTTCCATTACGATAGTTTTCCTCTCTGAATCTGTCCTTTCCACAAATGATTCTCTGCAAACCATTATTCAATGGCGGACTCTCACGTTTAGATGTGAACATACAGTGAGGGAAAAAAGTATTTGTATCCGATGATGATTTTGTGTGTTTGCCCACTGACAAAGAAATGATCAGTCTATAATTTTAATGGTAGGTTTATTTAAACAGTGATAGACAGAATAACAACAACAAAAAATCCAGAAAAATGATTGTGAAAATTTTTATGAATTGATTTGCATTTTAATGAGGGAAATAAGTATTTGACCCATCTGCAAAACTTAACTTAGTACTTGGTGGCAAAACCCTTGTTGGCAATCACAGAGGTCAGACGTTTCTTGATTTTGTCCCACTCCTCTTTGCAGATCTTCTCCAAGTCATTAAGGTTTTGAGGCTGACGTTTGGCAACTTGAACCTTCAGCTCCCTCCACAGATTTTCTATGGGATTAAGGTCTGGAGACTGGCTAGGCCACTCCAGGACCTTAATGTGCTTCTTCTTGAGCCACTCCTTTGTTGCCTTGGCCGTGTGTTTTGGGTCATTGTCATGCTGGAATACCCATCCACGATCCATTTTCAATGCCCTGGCTGAGGGAAGGAGGTTCTCACCCAAGATTTGACGGTACATGGCCCCCGTCCATCGTCCCTTTGATGCGGTGAAGTTGTCTTGTCTCCTTAGCAGAAAAACACCCCCAAAGCATAATGTTTCCACCTCCATGTTTGACGGTGGGGATGGTGTTCTTGGGGTCATAGGCAGCATTCCTCCTCCTCCAAACACGGCGAGTTGAGTTGATGCCAAAGAGCTCCATTTTGGTCTCATCTGACCACAACACTTTCACCCAGTTGTCCTCTGAATCATTCAAATGTTCATTGGCAAACTTCAGACGGGCATGTATATGTTCTTTCTTGAGCAGGGGGACCTTGCGGGCGCTGCAGGATATCAGTCCTTCACGGCGTAGTGTGTTACCAATTGTTTTCTTGGTGACTATGGTCCCAGCTGCCTTGAGATCATTGACAAGATCCTCTCGTGTAGTTCTGGGCTGATTCCTCACCATTCTCATGATCATTGCATGCTGGGATTAGGAGCACTCCCTTTAAGAGTGTGCTCCTAATCTCAGCTCGTTACCTGTATAAAAGACACCTGGGAGCCAGAAATCTTTCTAATTGAGAGGGGGTCAAATACTTATTTCCCTCATTAAAATGAAAATCAATTTATAAAAATTTTCACATGCGTTTTTCTCGATTTTTTTGTTGTTATTCTGTCTCTCACTGTTCAAATAAACCTACCATTAAAATTATAGACTGATCATTTCTTTGTCAGTGGGCAAACGTACAAAATCAGCAGGGGATCAAATACTTTTTTCCCTCACTGTATATCATATTATGACAATCTATACTCAATATCTAATCTATGAGCTGTAAACTGGAGTGAGAAAACGTAATGGATGATTCTAGGAGGATAATGTCACGGATACCTAGCGTACTATGGTTCTGCAATGCATCGAAGTTGAAAAGAACTGTACTGTTTTCAACTGTACTGTGGTTCTGCTCTGCAATGTATCGAAGACAACGCCGCTCCTCCCTCTCCAGCTGAAAGATGTACTCGCAGTCTGGGTGCAGACTCGACAGAACCTGGCAAGAGGGGGCAGAGAGAGACAGACAAACAGAGAGCAAAAGAGAAAGAGTGAAAGAGAGAGGGGGGGGGAGAGAGAGACTACTATTGGAACAAAAATGTAAACCATAGAGACAAAACTAATCAATCAATCATTCTCACCAGAAGTGTTTGGAAGAACACTCAAGTCTCTCTCCGGCAACCCACCTACCCAGGCTAGGCCACTGATTGGCTAAATGGGTGTTACATTACTGTAGTCAGGCGAGAGTTCCATCAGCCCCCCCCCCCTAGCAACCTGCCTAGCAACAGAGGTATGAACTGCCCTCTACTGAAAGATAAGAGTCAGGATCTGGGGGATGGTAATCTACTCGATGCAACCTGAGGTCACAAATTTTCTGTCTCTAAGACAGGCTGAGGGAGTAGGGTTTTCCAACAGCTGCCCCAACATGTAAATAGTACATGTTTAATTCTGTAAAACCCGCTTACATGTATTTTTGTCTAGCAAAAGTTTTTGTGGAAGGTACAGTACTACGCAGCGCACAGACCTCCACGCGCAATCAACTTAGTCGAGATACGTTGAGTTTCCTTGTAGGCCTATTTGCCAGCGAAAATTTATAAATTCCGTATACAGGGGTATTTCGGAAAAGCAACAGGATGGTTTTTCCAATGCCATCAATTCTTTCAAAACTATTTATTTGAAGCTTTTCAATACATTTGAATATTTGCAGCTACTTCTTAAGTTAATACCTGCAGTCAACCTGTGCAACCTATTGCGTTATTCAATTCATATGTCACATTATTTTACATTATGAAACTTACCGTAGTTACCCAGAACAGTTGAGCCAGTCACATGTTTGTTTGTAAATAGCACAACGGGAGAAAGCAGGAGCTGGCGAGTCCATAGCGTTCAATATCTGTCGGTGAGTCTCTGTTGTGCAGCGCACATGAGGTGATGAAGATACACTTGTATGCAATTCACTACTAAATGTTTGCCCTCAGATATCTTATAATAGCTTTCTGCCAGAAGTCAAATAGCTCTGGATTTAACTGTCTTTGCAATTAATTATTTTCGTTTTTCACTTGTCAGCATTTAGCTAACAGCGTCTATGTGATTTCGCTATTAGCTTGTGCTAATTTAGTTAGCATTCTTGTAATAAGGGGCCCAATGGGCTTCTCTTGCATTTTTAGCTCCCCTTGTGTGCTATGCCGGTAATATTGTAAATCCTGGGATGAGAGAAGGACGGTATGACGATATGAAAATCTGGATACCACTTATGTTTACTGTATAGCCTAATGCCTGTTTCTGTTTGAGTCTTTTGTTAAATGTGAAACAATGTCAAATAAAATAGTTATTGTCACATGCTTCATAAACAACAGGTGTAGACTAACAGTGAAATACTTACAACCATGCAGATTACAATAAAAAAATAGTCACACGAGGACTAAATAAATACACAACGAGCAATGATACAGTAGCTTGGCTATATAGTCAGCGCATGCTCTGAGTATGCGTCCTGGTAATCTGTCTGGCCCTGCGGCCTTGTGAATATTATCCTGCTTAAAAAGGTCCCACTCACATCGGCTATGGAGAGCGTGATTACACAGTCGTCCGGAACAGCTGGTGCTCTCAGACATGGTTCAGTGTTGCTTGTCTCGAAGCGAGCATTAAAGGCATTTAGCTTGTCTGGTAGGCTTGCGTCACTGGGTAGCTCTCGGCTGGGTTTCCCTTTGTAATCCATGATAGTTTGCAAGCCCTGCCAAATCCAACAAGAGTCAGAGCCTGTGTAGTAGATTTCGATCTTTGTTCTGTATTGACTCTTTGCCTGTTTGATGGTTCATCGGAGGGCATAGCGGGATATCTTGTAAGCGGATTAGTGTCCCACTCCTTGAAAGAGGCAGCTCTAGCCTTTAGCTCAGTGCGGATGTTGACTGTAATCCATGGCTTCTGGTTGGGATATGTACATACTATTCATGTGGGGACGACGTCGTCAATGCACTTATTAATGAAGCCGGTGACTGATGTGGTAAACTCTGTGCTAGCGAAACAGTCCTGTAGCTTAGCATCTGCTTCATCGGACCACTTCCATCTTGAACACGTCACTGGTACTTCCTGTTTGAGTTTTTGTAATCAGTAACCAGGAGGATAGATTTATGGTCAGAGGGCATTAGTGGAGTAAATATGATCTAGAGTTATTTTTCCTCTAGTTGCACTGGTGACATGCTGGTAGAAATTAGGTCAAATGGATTTCAGTTTTCCTGCATTCAAATCCCAGGACTCTAGGAGCGCCGCTTCTGGATGAGCATTTTCTTGTTTGTTTATAGCTCGTTGAGTGTGGTCTTAGTGCTAGCATCAGTTTGTGGTGGTAAATAGACAGCTTCCAGTCCTGGTCCAGTCCTGTTGTGTCTGTTTGCGGTTTTTCATTAAAACCCTCCCGTGCATGCATGGCTGTGTGTCCCCAGTTGCCACCCTGTGAAGGTCAATGGCTGTAGGGCACTGGCGGAGATGGAAGTCCCGACTTCAGTGGCATGGATGGAGTGGGCAGTAAGGGGCAAGGTGCTCACAGTATCTGTGAGGCTGGGCTGTCCAGCAGGAGTCAGGGCGGTCCATGCTCGTGCTGCGGGAGGTGTCCAGGCTGGTGGAGGAGGCCATCCCACAGAGGCGGGCCAGGCATCCTTGGACAGAACAGGGAAAGAGGGCTGGTCAGATGGTGGCTCTCCCAAGGGGGCTGGATGTTCATCCAGATCTGTAACCGGAGGCAGGCCCAGATCTGGTCTGGCCTGTGGATCCAGGGCTGGAGCTGGATCAGGCGGTGTGGCAGGGGCAGGGCTGGACACCAGACCCAGTGCTGGTTGTGGGTCTAGCAGTGATATGTCCTCAAGGGCCGGTGAAGGCGATGGACCCAGGACTGATGCTGGGTCAGCTGATGAGCCAAGGACAGGCACAGGCTTCAGACACAAGGTTGGTGCTGGGTCTGCCAATGGAGATGGTCTGTCGACGGGAGTGGATTGCTGGACCAGGATTGGAACAAAGTCAGCCGGTGGGTCCGGGACAGGGCATCAGACCCAGGGCTGGTGCTGGGTCTGGCAATGGGCCCAGGTCTAGGCTGGACTGGCCCTCCAGGACGGTAGTGGACATCGGGGCCAGAACTGCGGAACCTGCTGGAACCTGAGGCACTGAGTGGAACTCTGGTTCGAGAGTCGACTTGAGAGTCATGTTCTGGTCTAGCAGGTCTGCAAGGGCATCAGGCAGTGTAGGGACCAGCACCGGAGTTGAGTCCGGTGCCACTAGGATCACCAGGAGAGACATAGGCTGGGGTTTATGCTCTAATGTCGGATGGGGTGCTGGCTCGGGCACCGGTGGCTGTAGGTCTGACTGGCAGTCTGCAGGCGGAGGTGGAGCAGGCTGGAGCACTGCTAGTTGCTGGTCGGGCTGCAGCTGGGGTGACATCTTGGCTTGATCAGGCTCTGCTGGTCACAGGTCAGGCTGCATCACTGGAAACGGCCTTTTGGTGGCACGGCTGGGGTGTGGAGTGGCTGCTGGGACAGCTCGGCCCTCTGTGGCTATCGCGAAGCAGGCTCGAGCCCTGGCAGTCGCTGGTCTGGCAGCACCACTGGCGTCGGGTTAGCTGGCTGAAGCGTGTTGGACAGCATGACTTGGTGCAGCGCTGGCAACTGCTCAGCTGGTTCGAGGACTGGCAACTGGAGCCATGGAGGCTGGGTTGTTTCCAATGCAGGCCTTGGCATTTGAATAAATGAAGCATTGGTTTTGGGGGCAGCACTGACTCCACCTCTGGAGGCCGCTGGGCTGACTGGCGAGCTGGGAGCTGCGTAGCTGGCTGGAGCTAAGGGGTGCAGCATTGTTGGCTGGACATACAATAGTCCTGTACTACATATAGTAGTACACTAGACAAGGTGGGATCTTTTTGTGTCGGTAAAATTCATTATGTGAGAAATAGCGAAGGAAACGCCTTTATGCTCAAATACTGATATAATAACCATCATATCGAAGTAAATTCGGAATCACGCAATGATATGTTGTGTGGTCCTCCCACTACGATGTGGGAAAGCATGTAGTTTATTAGGCTACAGAATAAATAAGTTATGATGAACTTCACACTGTGGTGAATGTGCACGGTAATGAGCTTGATGCTGCTTTCCATAAATATCTAGAGTCTTATTCTAGTGACATGATGATCGATGCTTGGCTGTCGCTTGACAAATAATAGGAATCTCATCATGTAGGTCCAGGTTGCCTACCCGCACTGTATATGCAAGCTGTTGCCTAAAACGCATGTGCAAAGACCAGTGGGCACATTCGCTATATATTGCAATTTTTTTGTGACAAAACGATCAGTAGAGTTGAAAATGCGATGGAAACCCATTTATTTTAATTTTGTATTTTTATGTGCACTACACAATCACACACAGCTTTTTATCAGCAACAAGTCAATTTGATAGAAACACATCTCTGGTGGGAAAATGTGCATACTGTTTTTCAACCTGGACTCAGGGATAGACCTAACATAGTAAATGTAAATGCAGACCACTCAAATTAGTATGGTAAGTATTCATTTGTTGATGTCCATTATTAATTTAGTATGATATCTTACAAATTGCAATTCAGACAAAATGTAATGAATTTGCAAACATATGATATGTTACGAATTCCAATTTGGTGTTTCTAACGTTAGCTAGGTGGCTAATGGTAACATTAAATAGGTGGCTAACGTTATCTAGGCTTGGGGTTAGGGGTTAAGGTTAGGGGAAGGGTTAGCTAGCATGCTAAGTAGTTGCAAAGTAGCTACAAAGTCGTAAGTAGTTGCTAATTTGCAAAAATGCTAAAGTTGTCCCTGATGGAATTCAAACATGCAAACCTGACCAACCACCCTACTTTTGTTTTTGCCTTAAGTAACCATCTGTCTTATGTAAACATACCAAACGTAACATATCATACTAATTTGAGTGTCCTGGGTTTACATTTACTATTATTACATCTAGTCTATGAGACCATGCTGTTTTTTTTTGCGGATTTTAGAATATTCGTATGAAAATCTGTCGCCAATTGGATGTAAACCTAGCTATTAACAGAGTCTATGTCCCAAATGGCACCCTATTCCCTATGTAGTGCACTACTTTTGACCAGCGACTGGTCAAAAGTAGTGCACTACTGCTACATAAAAATTAACAGTAACTCTTTTCGGCCATACATTATCTGGAACTTGGCAACATTTTCCTATTAAAATACCTCTTGCTTTGGGCAAAACAAATCCATCTCCTTTGGTGGTGTTAAGTGGAAATGTTTTGAAGAGAGAGAAAGGTGAGGGGAAGGGAGAGAGGAGAGTGAAATTCATTAATTCAGTTTGCTCTAAATGCCACATTCGTTTCAGTTAGGGAGTAGGTCATTGTCTTGCCACAATTCAATATGTACACAGGCAAAAACATCAGAGTCTTATAACTTTGAGCTAGACTGCTCTGAATTAGCAAGTACCTGTACCTTACAATTAGATGCCGATTATGTATGTCTGCTATAGTCTGTCTATCCGTCAATCTGTGAGTCTATCTGCTACAGACTGTCCCTATACCTACACTCCTGTATCAGATAGAAGTAGGATAATTAGATCAGTATTTGACATCAGTGGCCTTTCCCTCAGTCTAGTGTAGTCTAACAACACAGATAAGGACGCCTGGTTCCCAGAAAGGAGAATGGGGGAGAAGGATAAACATACATTGCATTTGATGAACGTTTCGGAGGCTTGATTACACCTGCAGGGATGATTCTGTGTTAATGACTAGGGTTGCAAAATTAAGGGAACTTTTGATCAAATTTCCTGGTTTTCTAGAAATCCTGGTCAGAGGATTCCAGATTTCCTGCTTTTTCCTTCCTGAATTTATTGAAAGTTCCTGGAATGCTGCAACCCTAGTAATGACACATGCAGTTGTGTCATTATGATGATCAGAGATTGGGACCAGGAAGATGAAACTATTATCTTCCATGTGGGCAGTACAAGATAAAACATGCTCTTTACAAGACTGAGGAGGTATAGGGAAGTGTGTGTGTGTGTGTTCAGATCCCTTGACTTTTTTCCACATTTTGTTACGTCTTATTCTAAAATGGATTACATTTTTAATAATCTACACACAATACCCCATAATAACAAAGCTAAAAACGTTTTTTAGAAATGTTTGCTAATTTATATTTTAAAAAATTTATGAAATTCCAGAAGTATTCAGGCCCTTTACTCTGTACTTTGTTACAGCACCTTTGGCAGCGATTACAGCATCGAGTCTTCTTGGGTGTGACGCTACAAGCTTAGCACATCTGTATTTGGGGAGTTTCTCACATTCTTCTCTGCAGATCCTCTCAAGCTCTGTCAGGTTAGATGGGGAGCGTTGCTGCACAGCTATTTTCAGGTCTCTCCAGAGATGTTCGATCGGGTTCAAGTCCGGGCTCTGGCTGGGCCACTCAAGGACATTCAGAGACTTGTCTTGAAGCCACTCCTGCGATGTCTTGGCTGTGTACTTAGGGTCGTTGTCCTGTTGGAAGGGGAGCCTTCTCCCCAGTCTGAGGTCCTGAGCACTCTGGAGCAGGTTCTCATCAAGGAGCTCTCTGTACTTTGCTCCGTTCATCTTTGCCTCAATCCTGACTAGTCTACCAGTCCCTGCCGCTGAAAAACATCCCCACAGCACGATGCTGCCACCACCATGCTTCACTGTAGGGATGGTGCCAGGTTTCCTCCAGACGTGATGGTTGGCACTCAGGCCAAATAGTTCAATCTTTGTTTCATCAGACCAGAGAATCTGGTTTCTCATGGTCTGAGAATCTTTAGGTGCCTTTTGGCAAACTCCAAGCGGGCTGACATGTCCCTTTTTACTGAGGAGTGGCTTCCGTTTGGCCTCTCTACCATAAAGGCCTGATTGGTGGAGTGCTGCAGAGATGGTTGTCCTTCTGGAAGATTCTTACTTCTCCACAGAGGAACTCTGGAGCTGTGTCAGAGTGACCATCGGGTTCTTGGTCACCTCCCTGACCAAGAGCCTTCACCCCCGATTGCTCAGTTTGGCCGGGTGGCCAGCTCTAGGAAGGGTCTTGGTGGTTCCAAACTTCTTCCATTTAAGAATGATGGAGGCCACTGTATTCTTGGAAACCTTCAATTCTGCAGACATTTTTTAGTACCCTTCCCCAGATCTGTGCCTCGACACAATCCTGTCTTGGAGCTCTACGGGCAATTCCTTCGACGTCAAGGCTTGGCATTTGCTCTGACATGCACTGTCAACTGTGGGACCTTACATATATTCTGTTTTTTATTTTTACACATTTACAAACATTTCTAAAAACCTGTTTTCACTTTGTCATTACGGGGTATTGTGTGTAGATTGCTGAGGAAAAGTGTTTATTTAGTCCATTTTAGAATAAGGCTGTAATGTAACAAAATGTGGGAAAATGGAAGGGGTCTGAATACTTGTATATGCATTCTCTTCCATTTTCAATTCACTTCCATTTTTATGTGTTAGAGTATGTTTGTGGATTTGTTAGTCTAATATGTTGTGCTTGTGTGGATGGACATACTTATACTGATACTTCACTTTGAATCAAAGAAGCCCCACCTCATCAAATACAGGAAAAGAGCACAACAGACCATGCCAGAAAGGAAGTTAGTAGGGCCAAGCAAAAAGGTTCTTTGCCACGTTAATGACTATTCTGAACACAGACACCCTTGATTCAGTGCCACTCTCCTTGTGATGCATAGAGTGAAAAAAAAAAAGCCCCAAATGATTCCCATTGGTCCACCAACCCCACTCCGCCTCCCCTGAGAACCCTGTTATCCTCATCCCCGAATATCTTCAGTCTCTTCCAATCAGAAGAAGACACAACTTAGTATCATTAGCATTATCATTAACAAGCGCTATGAGATAAAAGAAAGACAAATCCCTCCGAGGGAAAACAGACAACATTTGGACTTCACACAAAGATATGATTATACCTATATGGCCTAGGAGCCAAGGGCAAAATAATCCAAGGGCTTAAATCAAGCACAAATGTGGTTCATAAAATGTCTACGTCCCAAATGGCACCCCATTCAAAGTGAACTATGGGCACTGGTCAACAATAGTGCACTATATATGAAATACGGTCCCATTTGGGGTGCAACCATTGTATATGGGTGCATATTTGACGCGGTCAAAATTATGTTCATCCAGATCAATTGTTTCCAATGATGGCGCACATCCCATTGGATATAAGAGCAACGTCAACTTACCAACATTACGACCAGGAATACGACTTTCCCGAAGCGGATCTTCTGTTTGGTCCACCAACTAGGACAATAGACTGGATCCCAGCCGGCGACCCAAAACAACAGCGGCGGAGGAGAAGGGGTAGATGGGGCTGTGTTCTGGTCAGGCTCCGTAGACGGGCACATCGCGCACCTCTCCCGATTATACTACTTGCCAATGTCCAGTCTCTGGACAACTAGGTAGACGAAATCCAAGCAAGGGTTGCCTTCCAGAGAGACATCAGAGACTGCAACGTTCTTTGCTTCACGGAAACATGGCTCACTCAGGACACGTTATCAGAGTCGGTACAGCCACATGGTTTCTCCACGCATCGCGCCGACAGAAACACACATCTATCTGATAAGAAGAAGGGCGGGGGTGTGTGTCTTATGATTAACGAGACGTGGTGTGATCATAACAACATACAGGAACTCAAGTCCTTTTGTTCACCTGACATAGAATTCCTTACAATCAAATGCAGACCACATTATCTACCAAGAGAATTCTCCTCGATTATAATCACAGTCGCATATATCCCCCCTCAAGCTGACACATCGACAGCACTGAAAGAAATTCATTGGACTCTATGTAAACTGGAAACCACATATCCTGAGGCTGCATTTATTGTGGCTGGGGATTTTAACAAGGCTAATCTGAAAACAAAGCTCCCTAAATTTTATCAGCATATTGAATTGAAATCCCTTGATCATTGTTATTACAACTTCCGTGATGCATACAAAGCCATTCTCCACCCTCCTTTCGGCAAGTCTGACCACGACTCCATTTTGTTGCTCCCAGTCTATAGACAGAAACTAAAACAGGAAACGCCCGTGCTCAGGTCTGTTCAACGCTGGTACGACCAATCTGATTCCACGCTTCAAGATTGCTTTGAGCACGTGGACTGGGATATGTTCCGGATAGCAACAACATTGATGTATATGCTGATTCGGTGAGCGAGTTAATTAGCAAGTGCATCGGTGATGTTGTACCCATAGCAACTATTAACCAGAAACCGTGGATTGATGGCAGCATTCGAGCAAAACTGAAAGCGTGAACCACTGCTTTTAACCAGGGTTAGGCGACCGGAAACATGACTGAATACAAACAGTGTAGCTATTCCCTCTGCAAGGCAATCAAACAAGCTAAGCGTCAGTATAGAGACAAAGTAGAGTCACAATTCAACGGCTCAGACACGAGAGGAATGTGGCAGGGTCTACAGTCAATCACGGACTACAAAAAGAAAACCAGCCCTGTCGCGGACCACGATGTCTTGCTCCCAGACAAACTAAACAACTTCTTTGCTCGCTTTGAGTACAATATAGTGCCACCGACACGGCCGCTACCAAAACCTGCGGGGTCACCTTCACCACAGCCAATAGGAGTAAAACATTTAAATGTGTTAACCCTCGCAAGGCTGCCGGCCCAGATGGCATCCCTGGCCGTGTCCTCAGAACATGCGCAGACCAGCTGGCTGGTGTGTTTACAGACATATTCAATCAGTCCCTATCCCAGTCTGCTGTTCCCACATGCTTCAAGAGGGCCACCATTGTTCCTGTTCCCAAGAAAGCTAAGGTAACTGAGCTAACTGACTATCGCCCCATAGCACTCACTTCCGTCATCATGAAGTGCTTTGAGAGACTAGCCAAGGATCATATCACCTCCATCCTACCAGACACCCTAGACCCACTCCAATTTGCTTACCGTCCCAATAGGTCCACAGACGACGCAATCACACTGCACACTGCCCTCGACCCAGCCCTGTGCAACTGGGTCCTGGACTTCCTGACGGGACGGCCCCAGGTGGTGAGGGTAGGAAACAACATCTCCACCCCGCTGATCCTCAACACTGGGGCCCCACAAGGGTGCGTTCTCAGCCCTCTCCTGTACTCCCTGTTCACTCATGACTGCGTGGCCAAGCACGCCTCCAACTCAATCATCAAGTTTGCAGACGACACTACATTGGTAGGCTTGATTACCAACAACGACGAGACAGCCTAAAGGGAGGAGTTGAGGGCCCTCGGAGTGTGGTGTCAGGAAAATAACCTCTCACTCAACGTCAACAAAACTAAGGAGATGATCGTGGACTTCAGGAAACAGCAGAGGGAGCACCCCCCTCTGACAAGCTGAAATGGTCCACCCACACAGACAGCGTGTCCACCCACACAGAAGGCGCAACAGCGCCTCTTCAACCTCAGGAGGCTGAAGAAATTAGTCTCGTCACCAAAAACACACACAAACTTCTACAGATGCACAATCGAGAGCATCCTGTCGGGCTGTATCACCGCCTGGTACGGCAACTGCTCCACCCACAACCGTAAGACTCTCCAGAGGGTAGTGAGGACAGCAAAACGCATCACCGGGGGTAAACTACCTGCCCTCCAGGACACCTACACCACCCGATGTCACATGAAGGCCAAAAAGATCATCAAGGACAACAACCACCTGAGCCTCTGCCTGTTCACCCCGCTATCATCCAGAAGGCGAGGTCAGTACAGGTGCATCAAAGCTGGGACCGAAAGACTGAAAAACAGCTTCTATCTCAAGGCCATCAGACTGTTAAACAGCCATCACTAACATTGAGTGGCTGCTGCCAACATACTGACTTAAATCTCAAGCCACTTTAAATAATAGAAAATTGGATGTAACAAATGTATCACTAGCCACTTTAAACAATTTTGTATATAATGTTTACATATGCGACATTACTCATATCAAATGTATACACTGTACTCTATACCATCTACTGAATCTTGCCTATGCCGGTCAGCCATCGCTCATCCATATATTTATATGTACATACTCGTATTCATTCCTTTACACTGTGTGTATAAGGTAGTTGTTGTGAATTTGTTAGATTACTTGTTAGATACTACTGTATGGTCTGAACTAGAAGCACAAGCATTTCGCTACACTCGCATTAACATCTGCTAACCATGTGTATGTGACAAATAAAATTTGATTTGATTTAAATGGGAAGTGTCATACTGATGTGGAAACGATTTGGGTTAGGTTCAGCCATGTAGTAAGAGATGAGCAAATAAGGCTAGATTGAAGAGGCATAATGGTTCTTCATTACTGCAGCACTAGTATGGAGGGGCGCACCTTTGCGCGGGGCCGGATCTGAATCTTGCCACCTCTCTGCAAAATTGTGTTTTAAAACACTCACCGTACTCGGTCTCACATCTGCTGATAACACACAGTGGTTGCATCCCAATGGCACCATATTCCCTATATAGTGCACTACCTTTGACTACCTTTGACCAAAAGTAGTGCACTATAAAGGGAATAGGGTGAGATTTGGGACAAGCCGAGGACAATGTCTCATCACTTTTACCAACACACGCTCCTTCTCACCATTACACTCAAACACGGAAATCCATATCGAACGCTAGCCTCTTCACCGTAGATCTGAGAGGATTGGCTACATATAAGCGTTACGGTAATTGCTTCTGATGGGTTGCCATATTGCTTCCATCTATCCAATCCTCTCAGATCTAGAGTGTAGGGGCTAAGGGTCAATATGGAACTGAGTAGATTCGCACTGTGTGTGTCTGGATTAGTGTTAAGTAGGGTTAATGTCTAGGTAATTACAAGTCTCTGAGCGAGAGAAGAGAGGCGAAGCCATATCAAAAGAAGAGAGGCAGAAATGTGTGTTCACTATGATATGCTAGTGGCATAGTCATTTCAACTGAAATAAGCTCAGGGTTATGTTAATGTTTGTAAGATATGCAGGTCATACAGTCGGCCATGTTGGAATACGATGAGAGAGCTAATGCTAATCACGTCACTAGTTTGACCTTTGAACTTGTTGTAAAAATCATCTCCTTCCTACGTTTGTGAAATATGAAGGTAATGTCGGTTATGCTAAGATCACGTATATGATTAACTGGAATATTCTAAGAGATCTAAGCTAAGTTAACCACATCACTAGCCTTGTACAAACCATCCTGATTTCACAAGCTTACATTCTGTTTCACTAGCGAAACAGAAGGTAAGCTAAACAGAATGTAAGCTGGTGAGATCAGGATGGTTCGTATGAGGCTACCACATCATTACTTTAGTTTGACATTTGAACTTGCTTTGTAAAGCACCTCCTGTTGCGGTCTTCCTTATTGGCTCATTGGCTTCATTACAACAACAATCGACAACGTGTGTGTCGAATTCTCCATATGTGTACACACCAGATGTTATTTTCTTCTCGTTCGGCTGCTGAAAGGGGGAAAAAAAAGAATAGTTGATTCTGATAAAGGACTTTATTTCTATGAATAAGCTGAGGCACAACGACAAATTCATCTCCCTGGAGTAGAAAAGTGTAGATAACTCAAAGGTTGCATCCCAAATGGTATCCTATTCCCTACCTAGTGCACCTCTTTTGACCTGTTGAACAGTAGTGCACTATATAGGGAATGAGGTGCTATTTGGGACGTAACCACAATCATTCAGCAGGGTTTGTGAATTAAATGGAGACAATTAGGGATATTATCTGTCTGGAGATTCAGATCAAACGCAGTAATTGGTGTTGTTGGTGTTGTGCCGCTAGCGTGAATTACAACAGTTTAGGCTTAGGGCATCTGGGAGCTTGGCCATACAGCGTTTTAATTCTGCATCGCAAACAATGACAACAGATGCAAACAGACACAGGCACACAGCTGTCTACACACACTCCATCCCTCTCAAAAACACAGACATGGATGTGTACGTGCATGCACAGACAAACAGAAGCAAACCACTGTGGACATGGTGGAGCCTGAGTGAATGTCATCTGATGTGCTATCACCAATAGATCAATTTGTTACCGTAGGTTCTAAATGTCAGTCTTGTCACTGAAAATGCCATATTTTGTTGGTGATGGGGGACAGAATGGGAAAAAATAATTATTCACTGTCAATTCTCCACTTCTCAAATTAGTCCACCCAACGGAACAGGTACTACAACTTATTAAGGCTTTATATAGCATAAACAGTTCACAAGCACTTTAAAGATGCTTCACAAATCCTTTATAAGCTTATGTCATACTCTACAAGGGGTGTTTAAAGGGTGACATTACAGCTCCCTATGTAGGTCAGTACATTGCCAAATATGACCAAACATTCTGAGGTGGAGAGCGAAGGGCGTTGGATAAAATATGTCAGACATCCCAAAGGAGCTCAACGCTCAACTTCCAACTTCGATTCCGTCGCCGGTAACAACACTTTTTGCTGTATTTTCTTTTATACTTGACCCAGTTTGCTGGAGCTTTTGTTTGCAGTGCCTCTCTGCCTCAGAATACCGAACTGTTTCCCGAGGACGAGAGGTAAAGAGCCTGGTTAATGACTTCTTTTGTTCCTAATGCATCGCTAATAGACTAATGAGGGATCTCATTAAGCAATTTGCTCCACAATTATTCTCTCCTTTTGGGTGGAAAAGGAAGATGAAGGAACATGAAAGTGGGAGAGAATGCACAGTACATCATGAGAGTGGATTTTAGCTTAGAGATAATTAGGCTTGGGCCACACACACACACACACTTCAATACAATACCTTCCTTACTAGGCTGCTTCATATGGTTGTGCAACAGTACAGTACGGTCTACACATACAGACTGCTCTTCCAATGAGGTAAAAGTGGGTTTTCAAAAGCTTATTCAATCTAATATGAGCAGCACTCAACTGAGCGGGAAGTAGCTCAAGAGAAAGATAGACATAGGAAAGGTCAGGGTGGGGAATATATATAGATACAATTGGAGGGGGAGATCAAAAGAGGGTAAGATAGAGAGATTGTTCTTTTTAATTGCACTTTTCAATGCCAAAGAACAAAGAATTAGGGAGAATGATTGCGTGTGTGTGTGTGTGCGAGCAAGCTTAAAAGAGTGAGAGAGAAAGTAAGAAAAAATGAGCAAGCAAGCGAGAGAAAGAAGGAAGAATAACCAATGCCTTTTGAGAGCACCACAGCACAACCTGCCTATAAGGCCAAACCAGAACTCTTTGTTCTCAGCAGGCTGTGAAATGTCCTTTGAAATAGAGGCAAGCCCATTAAGTGCCGACTATCCAGGGTCTATCAGATCAGCTTCACTTTTCAGATGTTGGGTTCTCTTCTATACAGCTTTTGTCCAGTTTCTAAGGTAATGAGACAGATACACATACTTCCATACTGGTACACACACATTTTAAAACATACACTCTTTCTCTCAAAAAAAAAATACACACAAACTCACCCCCCACCACACACACACAATATGCGGTACAGCCCGGTTAATTCACGTAAATGCTGTCGCCCTCGTTAGCTATTGATTTTTTAAACATGAATTTGCATAATTTAGACTCATGTTTATTTTGTGAAAACAGACATAATGGTCTGACTTCCAGACATAGGTTTGCGCCCCCAAATGTCAACCTATTCCCCGTTTAGTGCACTGTTTGACCAGGGCATACAGGGCTCTGGTCAAATGTAGTGCACTGCTGTATATAGGAAATAGGGCACCATTTGGAATGCAACCATAGAGATGGACAAGTGAGAGCTTTCTGTTGACAAAGAGCAGCTGTTGTTTATCAACAGCAGACGGAAATTGCCACTTTCCACTCTCGCATCTTTTGAGGGAGATAGATGAAATTATGATGATGGCGTCTTTGAAATCTGTGATTGCATTAGCGAGAGAAAGAGAGGGGGGTGAGAGAAAGTGAGAGAACGAAGGAACCTAAGAGGGGGGGAGAGAATGTGTGTGACAGAGACAGACAAATCGACAGACAGAGAACGAGAGAGGGACAACAGGAACATAGAGAGACCCGTGGCATTATCATCAGCCGTAAAGGAGAGGGATGGGGTTTGTAACGGAAGCCAACCGGCTCATTAGAATTATCTCTCTTGTTATGCTGCAGTTAGAAGTCAAGGGTCATAGGAATGGAATGAGGATGATGAGCTGCCATATCTCCACATCACCAAACTTATTTAGGTAATAAGACTGTCCATTATGATTCTGGACACTTATGTATCATTTTGTTCATCTAAATCCGGAAAAACTGTCAGATACTGTCAGCAGTGAGTTGTGACATGAATACAAAACAGATCGTAACACCCAGCCAGTGGTTTAACTGGGCAAATGTCACACTTTATCATCTCCAGGGGGCGCTTTATGTATGTTAATTCGTAACCAGACCCTAATGTTTTGTGGACTCAGTCATGACCAGCCCAGCTGACCATTATAGGCTTACTATAACAGTAACAAGGCATTGCACAATTGATCAGTAGGCTACACACTGAGGTGATTTGTTATTTGTAGCTCTGGTCCAGGTTGCTGGTATGTGTTTGTCCACAACTGATTGTGGTGTACTAATGACCTGGACCAGAGCTAGGCTATTTGGTGTTGCAGCAAAAGTGAGTGGGACAAGAATAACATTTCATTTTGACAGAGTCAACATCACCCTTGGCTCCGGTGAAATTAGAGCACTGTGTGGCTAGCCTGGTCCCAGATCTGTTAGTGCTCTTGCCAACTCCATTGCTGTCATTGTCAAGCCAAACATGACTTGAGTGACAAGGAGTTGGCATGAGAGCACATACAGACTGGCACTCAGGCTACAGTATGCCATCCCACGTGGAGGAAGAGGAAAGCCAACATGGTCATTCATGACCAGAATATTCCAACAATTCAATACAAATCTAGCCTGGTGGTCTCAGATCTAATTGGGCTGTGACTACCTTTGGACATTGTGGCACAAACAACAATAATTAATCACATCCTTACCCTGCAGATACCACATACTCCCATTTGATTAACATTAACCTTGCAGAGGAACTTTATAATTGCCTTGCAGAGGAGCAGAGTTTATTAGAATACAATCACAGAGTTTTAGCACAACCTCATTGATTAGGGGGCTTTCGTGCAATAGATTTAATTACACCAATGAATGAAAAGTACCCCTCCACACAGTTAGATGTGTGTTTGCGTGCATGTGTGCATACATGTGCTTGTGCTTAAAAATGTATATAGCTATCCCCTTGCAGTCTTCCCAAATTATTTTAACGGAGCCGCTTTATAAAAGTTTCAAAAAGGAAATTAAGAGACACGCTTCCAAGTGTAATTCTTCATCATACACGTGTGGCAGTTTTTGTTATCAATAAACATGTAATACATAGCCTATTCTGTGTAACCTACATCGAGCGCGTAACCTAATTGGTAACGCTCATCGTTGTTTATACTTTTGGAGCCTAATGCATGATCAATACCGTCCTTAGCATCTGTGTAAGAGCTTCTGCATGCTACTCATAGCAGAACTCGGCTAGGCAAAGTGAACGTACAGTGAGGGAAAAAAGTATTTGATCCCCTGCTGATTTTGTATGTTTGCTCACTGACAAAGAAATGATCAGTCTATAATTTTAATGGTAGGTTTATTTGAACAGTGAGAGACAGAATAACAACAAAAAAATCCAGAAAAACGCATGTGAACATTTTTGTAAATTGATTTGCATTTTAATGAGGGAAATAAGTATTTGACCCCTCTGCAAAACATGACTTAGTACTTGGTTGCAAAACCCTTGTTGGCAATCACAGAGGTCAGACGTTTCTTATAGTTGGCCGCCTGGTTTGCACACATCTCAGGAGGGATTTTGTCCCACTCCTCTTTGCAGATCTTCTCCAAGTCATTAAGGTTTCGAGGCTGACGTTTGGCAACTCGAACCTTCAGCTCTCTCCACAGATTTTCTATGGGATTAAGGTCTGGAGACTGGCTAGACCACTCCAGGATCTTAATGTGCTTCTTCTTGAGTCCATCGTCCCTTTGATGCGGTGAAGTTGTCCTGTCCCCTTAGCAGAAAAACACCCCCAAAGCATAATGTTTCCACCTCCATGTTTGACGGTGGGGATGGTGTTCTTGGGGTCATAGGCAGCATTCCTCCTCCTCCAAACACGGCGAATTGAGTTGATGCCAAAGAGCTCCATTTTGGTCTCATCTGACCACAACACTTTCACCCAATTGTCCTCTGAATCATTCAGATGTTCATTGGCAAACTTCAGACGGGCATGTATATGTGCTTTCTTGAACAGGGGGACATTGCGGGCGCTACAGGATTTCAGTCCTTCACGGCGTAGTGTGTTACCAATTGTTTTCTTGGTGACTATGGTCCCAGCTGCCTTGAGATCATTGACAAGATCCTCCCGTGTAGTTCTGGGCTGATTCCTCACCGTTCTCATGATCATTGAAACTCCACGAGGTGAGATCTTGCATGGAGCCCCAGGCCGAGGGAGATTGACAGTTCTTTTGTGTTTCTTCCATTTGCGAATAATCGCACCAACTGTTGTCACCTTCTCACCTTCTCACCAAGCTGCTTGGCGATGGTCTTGTAGCCCATTACAGCCTTGTGTAGGTCTACAATCTTGTCCCTGACATCCTTGGAGAGCTCTTTGGTCTTGGCCATGGTGGAGAGTTTGGAATCTGATTGATTGATTGCTTCTGTGGACAGGTGTCTTTTATACAGGTATCAAACTGAGATTAGGAGCACTCCCTTTAAGAGTGTGCTCCTAATCTCAGCTCGTTACCTGTATAAAAGACACCTTGGAGCCAGAAATCTTTCTGATTGAGAGGGGCTCAAATTCTTATTTTCCTCATTAAAATGCAAATCAATTTATAACATTTTTCACATGCGCTTTTCTGGATTTTTTGTTGTTATTCTGTCTCTCACTGTTCAAATAAACCTACCATTAAAATTATAGACTGATCATTTTTTTGTCAGTGGGCAAACGTACAAAATCAGCAGGGGATCAAATATTTTTTTTGCTCACTGTATGTGCCTCGCACGTTGGGAGCCGGCTCGCATATCAGAAGAGCCAAATCTATTTATAAAAATATAAAAAAATGAAGATATGAATAATCAAGATTCAAATGAATAGAATTAACTAATTCAAAGAACGAAAAAAAGAAATAAAATAATATAGGCCTAAATGCTCAAGCGCACACATTCGTTCTGACTGTCTTCTCAGACTAACAGCCTCGCCTGTTGTTCCTGTCAATCAGACACACAGTGTCAACCAATGAACCAAAGATGCATGAGGGAGGGCCGAGCCAACTCACTCACAGTCACACACTTAGCAGCCGAGGAGAGAGAGGAAGGACAGCTGTGAAAACAACAGCTGGAAAATGAGTTGGAAGCACAGTAGCATTTGGATGCATTTTAATAATGTAGACAATGTTAGAGCACAGTGTACAATTTGCCATAACAAAATCACATATATAGCCGGTTCTACGCACAACCTACACCGGCATATGCGAACTGTGCACCCAACTGTGAAGCTAGCTGTAGCGGAGCTTCGAGAAACTAGCGGGCCTGCTAGTGATAGTGGTGGAGCCAGGTATCCACTCAGTCAAGTAGGCCTACTCCCGCGACCCACAGAAACACAGTCTTTTATGGACCAGTTTATGCCAAAGTCTATGTCTGTAGCAAAACAGCGCCAATTTGATATTGCATTGGCTAAAATGATTGCCACCGATTTCCAGCCATTTTTGATCGTGGAGGACAGAGGTTTTAGAAATTATAGCAATAGTCTAAATCCAATGTACACAATTCCAAGCAGGAAACCCTTTCAAAATCACTTATTCCACAACTGTACGAGAGCAAACAGGCTTCAGCGCGGGAAAGAGTCCAAAAAGCTACTGCAGTTTGCCTTACCACTGACTGCTGGACATCAGGGCTAACCACTTCTTACATGTCGGTTACATGTCACTTCATTGAAGATTTTTCGATGTCTAGCTGTCTTCTGGACTGCTTTGAGTTCAGCGACAGACACACCTCAGAGAACTTGGCAGAGGAACTGTTGAGAGTGGCCAGAGAATGGCAAGTAGATGGAAAAGTGGTCTGTTGGGTTAGCGACAATGCAGCTAGCATAACCAAAGCCATGAAAATGTTAAAATGGACCTATCATCCATGTCTTGCCCACACAATCAACCTGATTGTAAGAGATGCTCTGAAGGTGATGAAGCCCACTGTGGAGAAAGTGAAAGCAGCTGTGGAATACTTCCACAGGAGCACAGTAGGTGAAAACCTAAAGTCTACACAACACCAGAAGGGGATGCCTGAGCTGAGGCCTAAACAAGCCTGCACTACAAAGTGGAATTCAACATTTTATATGTTGAAGCGGTTTCTTGAGTCCAAGAATGCGATTAGGTTAGAGTGTTGTACTAGTAACCGAAAGGTTGCAAGTTCAAATCCCTGAGCTGATAAGGTACAAATCTGTCGTTCTGCCCCTGAACAGGCAGTTAACCCACAATTCCTAGGCCGTCATTGAAAATAAGAATTTGTTCTTAACTGACTTGCCTAGCAAAATAAATTTATAAAAAAATAATAATATCTACCCTGGCCATTGTCAATGCACCTGTTGATGCTCTGACCCAAGAGGAATGAGAGGTGGTGGAGGAGGTGTGCAGAGTCCTGGAACCCTTTGAGCAGGTCACTGTGGAGATCAGTGGAGAGAGGTACAGTAAGCAGTTATTACTACATCATTATTTAATCCAGTATTATATGTTATGAGCAGTAGATGAGAATGTAGTATCAGTAGACAAAACATTAACCTGAACTAATAAGTTACTGTTCTCTCTTTTCAGCTATGTGACAGCCTCAAAAATGATACTCCTGTGTAAGGGTCTGCAGCGAATCACAGCCAGCAAATGTAACCACAGGACATGTGACAGAGTTGATGGACACCCTATGTTCCTCAATGAACAGAAAGTTCCACAGAATGGAATATAATCACGTGCTATCAGAAACCACTGCACTTGACCCCAGGTTTAAGAAGTTAGCCTTCAGTGATGCCAGAGCGATCGATGAGGCTCTTCAAAGAATAACCTCAGCAGCAGGGAGGGACAGCCCCAGCAGTCAGCTGGCTCAGGCACCAGGGCAACAGGAAGAAAAGGGATCAGATGGAGCAGAAGCACCAGCAGTAGTGCCACAAACGTCAGCTGTTTGGATGCTGTTTGACGAGAGAGCAACTGGAGATACAGCACGAAGGAATCCCTCAGCAGATGCAATAATGGAGGTCCAATCATATTTGGAGGAGCCCCTCCTCGAAAGATCTGCAGATCCTCTGAGCTGGTGGAAGAACAAGGCCTCTGTCTACCCACGCCTTACTAAAGTCATGACAGGGAGACTCTGCATAGTGGCCACATCCGTTCCCCTCTGAGAGGGTCTTCTCGAAAACGAGACAAATAATTACTGAGAGAAGAAACCTCATCAGCCACTCGAAAGTGAGGCAGCTTGCATTTCTGAATGCAAATCTCTCATGAAAGCAAAATATGGTCTGCATTGCTGTGTGCTGCTGGTTATAACATGGCAATAAAGAAGAGAGAGAAAAGAGGGACCAGTTTAATGTTTTAAGTGGGATTCTGCAGTTTTGCACATTGTTATTTATTTTTCTTTGATATGGTGCAATATTCTACTATTATGTTGTTCAGATTGTATTCGTTTTGAATTGTTACATTTATATGCACTTCATAACAAACCAATGCATTTTAAAATACGTTGTGGTTAAGGTAGAGTATGATTTTATTAAATCATTTAATTTGAATTGTTTTAACACCAATCATAGTCAAACTATATCGCAAACTGCTTGACTTGAAAAAATACAAAACATATTTTTTTTTAAAGAGGCGTTTGGGAGCCAAAAGAGACGGCTCTTTTTGCTGAGCTGAGCCGAACGAGCCGGCTCACTGAAAAGAGCCGGAATGCCCATCACTATCGCATACTCCTTAAAAGACATTCACTCGATAAACGAGAAAAAAAAGCGGAAATAGTACTATTTGTCCCTCTTGAGACGCCGTACTATACGCTTCATCAAACTAGTCTGAATTAGTCTAAGATAACTCAAGAAATCTGTAATTAATTTAGACGTTTTTACCAAGGTCTTAGTCCCGCAATTTTACATCTAACGAAGAGGTTTGTTGCATTATTTCTCCAGTGAAAAAATGTGAATGAAAACGTGTCTTATGTCCTTGAATGGCAACAAACACTTGATTGAATAAGCCCTACTGTTCACCAATCACAAACTAAGGGGCGTAGAATTCGGCTACCGAACTTCTGAACTTCGGCTTGCCTCAAGAAAAAAATGTCATGTGGACGAACAGCCGAAAAAAACCTTGCTGAAGACCAAAATGAACAAAAACGTCACAATATATGCGCAATGCTATAAGTGATACCGTGGTAAAAAGCACTTCAAATACTCACAGATGGAGCCAAGGATGTCGCGAAAAGAATCCAATAGACAAGGATGCACATCTTGAGTGTTCAAAGCTGTTTGAATGCGCCAGATCAACTCAGCTCACAGTCCACTCTTACTGAACTGCTGTCTATTTAAATACATCTCCATGCATCCTTTATCATAGACAGACAATGACGTGCACTAAGGCAGGTTGCGGGAAGCCTCGCTCTCCACCACCCAGAAAGACTCATCTAAAACCATCTGCTCTCTGCTGCTTCGGAGCGTGCGCGTGCCACCTGTGGTCTGCACAAGCGTCTCGCACTACAAAGTCACATTTATGAAGCAAAAATCTATCACAACTAACACCGGTGTAAACTTTTATTATGGGTTTATGCTTGTGCGTCAAACCAAGTGTCCTATTGCAGTCCAGTCCTTTGTCGTGCGTAATTGGACATTTCTGTAAGCATGTATGGGTGGAATAATGACAATTTCCACTTTGGATAGATCACCTGTAGACTGGAATGAACGTTATGTATTTTATCACAATTGCATCTTACATACTGACCACACCAACAGCGTTTCGTGCACGAGCGTTGCAACAAAACAATGTACACGTTATTCAATCATTTCATCCAAACTGCTCGTGCGCATCTGCGTAGCCAGCCGCCTAAAATAGAACTTGCCTCTATTTTAGACACTTGACCCGCAGCAAGTCCCGCCTCTCCCATCTCATTGGTTTTTAGGAGCATATACACACGTGGGTGATTGAAAGATGGAGGTCCACACTCCCGACCAGTTGGTGGCGATAATGTACATTAAAGTTGGTTGCAAAACGCCATATAAAATCCAAAGAAAAAGAAGAAAGAGAGCTCACTAAAAACGAACTAGGTTTACCCTTTTATCTGTGGATTAATTGTTGGGAGTAGAGAACACATGACTTTGTGTAACTCAAAATCCTACAAAGATCTAGCAAAATAAAAAAGGACCTCAAATAACAACCCAATGTTGATATCCCAGAACAAATTAGCTACCAATAGCAAGTTTCGACCTGTCCCTAATGAATATAGTTGGTTCACAGTTGGTTTTGATATTTCAACCTGCTGTCCTGAACACATCTGGTGGGGATAGACAACATATGCACAATGGCGCACACGCAGAGCCGGATTGGTCATCATATAAATCAATATGTAATGACATGAAAGCACATTGCGCACTCAATTAATCGGTAGCTCCAGTGCATATTGTAATTACTTCGCCACCATGGCCTATTTATTGCCTTACGTTCCTTATCTTACCTCATTTGCACACATTGTATATAGATTTGTTTTTCTACTGTATTTTTGACTGTATGTTTGTTTACTCCATGTGTAACTCTGTGTTGTTATATGTGTCGAACTGCTTTGCTTCATCTTTGCCAGGTCGGAGTTGTAAATGAGAACTTGTTCTCAACTTGCCTACCTGGTTAAATAATGGTGAAATAAAAATAAAATAAATGTAAAATACATGAATCCACATTTCTGGCCCAGCACATTTCATTGTTGTCACTGCTTCCCCTCAAGCTGCGTTGATGCGATAGTCTCCAACTGAAAGGCACCGTTGGCCCTGGCTAGAGGAAACAGTGGCAAGGTGAGAGGGAATGCCATGACGCAACAGGGGTAGGAAGGGGAATTAGGCTTGGAGTGGCCAAACCCCTGGTCCGTGCAAAAAGCTTTAGAGTTGAATGGCATTCATTTCAACCCATCACATAAATCTGTGTACTCATGTAAGGCTTAAAATGACCACAGAGAGAAATTGCAGTGTCCTCAGAAAACACATAGAAATGGTGACCCTGAAAACCACTCTACACACATAGAAAGAAGGGTCTACCTAGAACCACAGGGACAACTGATGGACGTAGCCCCTTGTTTTCTAAATACTGTCAACCTGGAATAGGTGTGAGGAGTTAGGAAGTGGAAGAAAGTGACATCATTTACAAACTTTATTTTAAAGTTGAACTGTATGTTTTACCGGTACCGTAACCACTATAACAGTAAGTGCATAGATAGAGAATATGATGGTGGCTGACTCTTGAAAGCAGTTTTTTAATAAAATACATAGGATATCTTTCCCAGCACAACCACCATCAAACAGATTTGGTGTAAAATACAATTCCTTGTGACTTTGTAAATCATTATTATTGTTTTTCATTCCAAAAAGTGCAAAACTGTAGAGAAAATATGAGGTTTTGTATACAAATTGCACACATTTAGACCACTCATAAAATCCTAGAAATGGAAAACCGTTATCTACAAAAGCAGCATCCGACTTAGCCCTTGATTCTTTGGTGTAGGGTGAAGTTGCCCCTAGAATCTGATCTTGGGTCAGTATTGCATTACCCCTCTAATGGTTATCGTTAGGATTGGGGAAAACTTCACCTCGGACGTTGCTTCTTTAGTGAAAAACATTGGTAAGCTCCTTGAATAGACAGTATTGTAAACAAGGTGATCATGCCTTATTACTATAAGAGACTAATAGAGAACGACAACGATCAACTTAGATTAATGACAACAAAAAACACAGGATCTAAAATGTATGGCTATAACTAAATTCTAAACTCCCTTACAAAGAAATATTACAAAATCATATTCCTATGATGGTATATAATATATAGGCCTGCTATTATAAACTATTCAGATATTATCCAGAAAGACCTTGCACAAACATAAGCTTGCCATGGTACACTACACCAGCAATTCTCCATTTTTGGGTCGCAACCCAAGGTTTTGAATGGGTCTCGGATGTATTTCTTTACAAATCTTTATACCAGTCAAAAGTGTGCAAAGCTGTCATCAAGACAAAGGGTGGCTACTTTGTAGAATCTCTAATATAAAACATATTTTGATTTGTTTAACACTTTTTTGGTTACTACATTATTCCATGTGTTATTTCATAGTTTTGATGTCTTCACTATTATTCTACAATGTAGAAAATAGTCAAAATAAAGAAAAACCCTGGAATGAGTAGGTGTGTCCAAACTATTGACTGGTAGTGTATATATATGGGAAAAAATACTCCAGTCTGAACTTAAATCAGGTAGAAGGTGTGTAGAAATGATAATGAATTAAAACAAGATAATTTAATCTTTTTTTTTTTTTTTTCAATCACAGTATTTCAATATATAGCTATTAGCAGTGTAATTCTTTAGTTGATTTTTGTCGTCTGAAACCAGTGAGTTTAAAATTCTTCATCAAGAATATGGGCAAAATTTAATTAACGACAATGAAAGAAGTGGGAATGTTTTTCCCTTGTCATATCATTTCTACAATTACTATTAATATAGCATTAAACATGGTTTTTGGCACATTTCGCGACTGAGACAACCTGGTTCAATTAGGGTCCTGAGGCAAAACCAGTTGAGAACCACTCCACTGTGCCCTGAGGTGCTCCTTGAGGATAGCCTTTGGTTAAGTGTTATTCCATGAGGATAGCCTACAGCTAAGCATTATTCCTTGAGGACAGCCTAAACATGAAATAATTAGAAGCACTGTATACAGCAGTGGCTTCTTAAAGATGCTGTGTATAGCAAGAACTGGCTATCCAAAACACATGTCAAATCTGCACACGTGAAGAGAAATCTTGGCACTTAACTTTTCATTTTCACAGTGCAGTTTTTATGTGTCTTGTAATGGAAACATAATTTAAAAAATGTATGTCAAAAGGGAAGTAATCCCTTAAAGGCAAGGATTGGCACTTGCTTTGTCAGTGAGTGAAATTGAGCTTGGTAATAGATCATATTAGTTGACAGTGTGCTGTAATAATATAATATAGTGTGCTTTAAAACAATATTATTACGTTCAAATAAGATAAGTTAAGACATTGTCTTTTGCAACCAAACCATTTGAAAATTGACTTTCTCTTTAGGATATAAAAGCCCCGCTTGTGCTTTTTACATGACATGAGGAAAGGCTATCGACGGTCGAAGAGAGAGGTCATTTATAGTGTTCAATTCACTCAAACAGTAGGCTTCAAAAGTCCCACCTGACACAAGAATTTTGGTAGCAAAAGCTTTCAATCCCCCTGTATTACTGACTGTTGACCCGCACTTCGTTCCGTTGCCTCAGCATCACAGCACTTCGAGGATGCTCCAACGTAACCGCCTTCTTCTTAACAACGTTGTTGTCTTTGTAGCTTGAAACAGATGCTCTATTGTACAGCGTTCCCTACTGATTGTGTGATTAAAATGTATGCAGCTGCTCAAGAGGAATCATCTCACCTGTGGACACTGTGCTAGTCCAAGGTAGAAAGAAAATCAGAACTAATAACATTGTATACATGTGTGGTCATCTTAAGTAGTGTGTGCTATAACTTCTCCGTCTGTGTTTAACAAGACCATGGCGTGTACTTATGAGGCAAGCATTTTAACCCCTTAGCTGTGGTTAGGGTTTGTTTTGAATTTCACCACCTAATCTCAGTGAGGAGTCCATTAGGTCAAACCATTTGACTTAAGAGCGAACCACTATGTCTGTAGGGTGTTTGTGCTCGAACTAAAACATAACTAACACACTCCAAAACATAAAAGCACTAGTGTTAAAAATATAGGGATCCTACAAAAAACTATTTGGAATAAAACAGAAAAACTAAACATAAAATACTTGGTGGGGAAAACAGAAAAAAATAAGCACATGAAATCATTGTACCCTCTCCCTTCCTCCATTCCCCTATAACATTTACCCTGCGTAAGTGTCCACTATCAGTCTTAAATATCACTTCCATTGTAAATAACCGGCTTCTCGAGTGTCAAGTGGTAGAGGACTTTCTTGGAGATGAACCTGTGAGGATGTGATGAAGAAGTACAACAAAATAAAAAAATATGCAACATCAAGATTATACAATCACAAGCTATTAGTACAGCAATTGTACTTCAATACTTTAGAGAGCCGTCATCCTTCACCACAAGGGCACATGGGAAGTGGATACTGACTTGATGCTAGCAATAGATGTTCTATACAAGCACACGCTACCATGAGAAGGAGGATTTCAGTGTTGAAGGGTTTTGCGTGAGTGCGGGTAAGAACATGAATGCTTTGCCTGTCGTATGCTGATAAGGAGTTGTCATAACGGATAACGCTCTGCTCTACACAAGCACACAGAGTGTTAAAGAACTTTGAGTGAGTATGGGAAATAACAATAATAATAATAATATTAGACATCTTTAGCGTATCGAACCTTGAGAAGGAGTTGTCGAAGATGAGTGTGTAGAGACCAGGGTTCCTGACTTTCAGTTGGCCTTGGATGGTCTCTTTGTGGGAGTTACTGCGAGTCAGAGGAATCAGCACCTGAGAGCAGAGCATTAGAAAATGTCTGTAAAGTCCTAGATATTTATGCGATTACTTCAAAAATGCTCAATACAATATTGTCTACGTCAGGGGTGTCAAACTCAATTCCTGGAGGGCCGTGTGTATTCTGGTTTTTGCCATTTCCTGTCAATGCGTGCCCAATTAAGACCTAGACAACCATGTGAGAGGAGTTCCTAACAAATACATTACCTTAAGTGACCAATCAAGTACAAGGGAGGAGCGAAAACCCGTAGACCGAGTGTCAAGGAATTGAGTTTGACAACCTTGGTCTATGTACTATTTATGTGTAGAAAGTGCCCACAATCGGTTTTGTATTATCATATTTCCAATTAGTTAACAGTATGTATGTAGAATCCAGGGTAACTTAGGTCACAAGATTGTAAAGTATTTCACATTTTGTCTAAAAACCCGCTTCAAAAATCATTGTAAGGTGAACAAAAGAAAATGTCAACATTAGAAAAAAATATTATTGTATTGACATTCAGACAGGAAACGAGGTGACTTTTCAGAACAACCGTTGCCCTTTTACACAAACTGTAGAAACAAGCTTGTGAAACAGACTATTTAAAAACACTCATTGACTAGAATGATGAGTCAATTATTTATTATCATCAGCAGTTGAAGCCGATGGAAACAAACCCTATCCGACTGACAAGCAAATTGTCTGGCTTAAACTCAGTGGTGTAAAGTATTTAAGTAAAAATATTTAAAAGTACTACTTAAGTAGTTTTCTGGGGTATCTTTACTTTACTATTTATATTTTGACAACTTTTACTTTTACTTCATTACATTCCTAAAGAAAATTATGTACTTTTTACTCAATACATTTTCCCTGACACCCAAAAGTACTTGTTACATTTTGAATGCTTAGCAGGACAGGAAAATGTTCCAATTAACACACTTATCAAGAGAACATCCCTGGTCATCCCTACTGCCTCTGATCTAGTGGACTCACTGAACACACATGCTTTGTTTTTGGGTACTTTTTCCACTACTTCTTAAACTCGGGCTGTTCTGAGCAGAATGAGCCCTTTCGTTATCAACAAATGGCTGTGAAAAAGTAGATAAAATGCAGATAAAATCAACAGAGTCATTTCCAAATTCAGTCGTGTCAGGTCAGATAAACTGCTGTGTCCTCACCTTTGTTTTGAAAATGTCACCATAATCTCCAAAGTGTTCCCTTTATACCATGGCTATGCATTACGCGTCAAATATTTTGTTTCTGTTAGAAGCATTTCAATTTGGCCCTGTCCATATTTATTTATTTTATTTAACTAGGCAAGTCAGTTAAGAACAAATTCTTACTTACAATGACGGCCTACCGGGGAACAGTGGGTTAACTGCCTTGTTCAGGGGCAGAATGACATATTTTTACCTTGTCAGCTCAGGGATTTGATCTAGCAACCTTTCAGTTACTGGCCCAACTCTCTAACCACTAGGCTACCTGCCTATATCGACACCATATAGGCCAATTCCCTGGAGTGTATGGGGCTACCTGAGCTCCACCAGGCTGCTTGCTCTCTTCATGGATGAAAGGTCAATAAAGAGTTATGTTCTCAGCAGGGGGAGTGGCTCTCCCATTTACACTGCTCCAGGGTGAAGTTTCCCCTAGGTACACATCTAGGATCAGCTTTCCTTCTCCAAATCCTAGCCTTAATCATTAGTGGGGAAATGTAAAACAGGCCCAAGATATTGTATGTATTAAACATCTCCCAGTAGAAGTGCCAATTTAGGATCAGTTTTCCCTTTAAGATCACAACAATTAAGATGACATAGACAGGGGAGACCTAATCCTAGAAGATCAACTCTCCCAAACCGAGACGCTTGATACATCCCATAAATCAAATGAAGCCTTGATGACTGCAGAAAACCCTGCCTATACACACAGTAGCTCTCCAGGACCAGGGTTGGTGATTGACCACTGATCTAAGCTGGGGTGTGGTGGTCCTACCTTGGATTGTTCCACGGGGACATCGGCGGTCACGCGGTACACCACGCTGAACGAGATGCTCTTGGGCTCTGAGGAGAAGACCCAGCTCACGGTGGGGCTGCAATCGACCACGACGATGGAGATCACGCTGTAGCAACTGGATTTGACAAAAAGCTCCCGGGAGCCATCGCCAAACTGAGAAATGTCGTCGATGCTGAGAGGGACGACGAGACTGGAAACACAACATATCAAAATCAAATAAAATCTTATTTGTCACATGCGCCGAATACAAAACAATACTTACAGTAAAATGCTTACTTACAAGCCCTTAACCAACAATGCAGTTAAGAAAATACACCCCCAAAAAGTAAGAAATAATAATAACAAATAATTAAAGAGCAGCAGTAAAATAACAATAGCGAGACTATATACTGGGGGTACCGGTACAGAGTCTATGTGCGGGGGCACCGGTGTTGAGGTAATATGCACATGTAGGTAGAGTTATTGAAGTGATTATGCATAGATAATAACAGAGAGTAGCAGCAGCGTAGAGGGGGGCAATGCAAATAGTCTGGGAAGCCATTTGAAAAACAGATATTTGATTAGCTGTTCGGGAGTCTTATGGTTTGGAGGTAGGAGCTGTTTAGGAGCCTCTTGGACCTAGACTTGGCACTCCGTTACTGCTTGTCGTGCGGTAGCAGAGAGAACAGTCTATGACTAGACTGGCTGGAGTGTTTGACAATTTTTAGGGCTTTCCTCTGACACCGCCTGGTATAGAGGTCCTGGATGGCAGGAAGCTTGGTCCCGGTGATGTACTGGGCCGTACGCACTACCCTCTGTAGTGCCTTGCGATCGGGGGCCGAGCAGTTGCCATACCAGGCAGTGATGCAACACGTCAGGATGCTCTCGATGGTGCAGCTATAAAACCTTTTGAGGACCTGAGGACCCATACCAAATCTTTTCAGTTTCCTGAGGACAGGCCACCTGGGGGCGGCCCGTCAGGAAGTCCAGGATCCAGTTGCAGAGGGAGGTGTTTATTGACGAGCTTTGAGGGCACTGTGGCGTTGAACGCTGAGCTGTAGTCAATGAATAGCATTCTCACATAGGTGTTTTTTTTGTCCAGGTGGGAAAGGGCAATGTGGAGTGCAATAGAGATTGCATCATCTGTGGATCTGTTTGTGTGGTATGCAAATTGGAGTGGGTCTAGGGTTTCTGGGATAATTGTGTTCATGTGAGCCATGACCAGCCTTTCAAAGCATGTCATGGCTAGTGCTACGGGTCGGTAGTCATTTAGGCAGGTTACCTTAGTGTTCTTGGGCACAGGAACTATGGTAGTCTGCTTGAAACATGTTGGTTTTACAGACTCAGACAGGGAGAGGTTGAAAATGTCAGAGAAGACACTTGCCAGTTGGTCAGCGCATGCTCGGAGCACACGTCCTGGTAATCCGTCTGGCCCTGCGGCCTTGTGAATGTTGACCTGTTTAAAGGTTTTACTCACATCGGCTGCAGAGAGCGTGATCACACAGTCATCCGGAACAGCTGATGCTCTCATGTATGTTTCAGTGTTACTTGCCTCGAAGCGAGCATAGAAGTTATTTAGCTCGTCTGGTAGGCTCGTGTCACTGGGCAGCTCTCGGCTGTGCTTCCCTTTGTAGTCTGTAATAGTTTGCAAGCCCTGCCACGTCCGACGAGCGTCGGAGCCGATGTAGTACGATTCAATCTTAGTCCTGTATTGAAGCTTTACCTGTTTGATGGTCCGCCGGAGGGCATAGCGGGATTTCTTATAAGCTTCCGGGTTAGAGTCCCGCTCCTTGAAAGTGGCAGCTCTACCCTTTAGCTCAGTGCGAATGCTGCCTGAAATCCATGGCTTCTGGTTGGGGTATGTACTTACAGTCACTGTGGGGACGACGTCATCAATGCACTTATTGATGAAGCCAGTGACTGATGTGGTGTACTCCTCAATGCCATCAGAAGAGTCTCTGAACATATTCCTGTCTGTGCTAGCATAACAGTCCTGTAGTTTAGCATCTGCTTCACCTGACCACCTTTTATAGGCCGAGTCACTGGTGCTTCCTGCTTTAATTTTTGCTTGTAAGCAGGAATCAGGAGGATAGAATTATTGTACGCGTCTTTCTCTAAAGTAAAAGTGGTCTAGAGTTGTTTTCCCATCTGGTTGCACATTTATCATGCTGATAAAAATGTTGTAAAACGGATTTAAGTTTCCCTGCATTAAAGTCCCCCGGCCACTAGGAGCGCCGTCTCTGCATGAGCGTTTTCCTATTTGCTTATGGCGGTATACAGCTCGTTGAGTGCGGTTTAAGTGCCAGCATCGGTCTGTGGTGGTATGTAGACAGCTAAGAAAAATACAGATGAAAACTCTCTAGGTAGATAGTGTGGTCTACAGCTTATTGTGAGATACTCTACCTCAGGCAAGCAAAACCTCAAGATTTCGTTAGATATCGTGCACCAGCTGTTGTTTACAAATATGCACAGGCCCCCGCCCCGTGTCTTACCAGAGACTGCTGTTCTATCCTGCCGATAGAGTGTATAACCCGCCAGCTGTGTTATTAATGTCGTCGTTCAGCCACGACTCGGTGAAACATAAGATAGTTTTTAATGTCCCGTTAGTAGGATATACGTGCTTTCAGTTTGTCCCATATATTTTCCAGTGATTGAACATTAGCTAGCAGTACGGAGGGCAAAGGCAGATTAGCCACTCATCGCCTGATTCTCACAAGGCACCCTGATCTCTTTCCCCGAAATCTGTTTCTTTCTCCAGCGAATGACAAGGATGAGGGCCGTTTTTTTGGTGTTTGGAGTATATCCTTCCCATCCGACTCATTAAATAAAAACTATTTGAGATGAGAAATTGCTGTTCTGATGTCCAGAAGCTCTTTTCGGTCATAAGAGATGGTAGCAGCAACATTATGTACAAAACAAGTTACGAAAAATGCGGAAAAAAACTAACTAAATAGCACAGTTGGTTAAGAGCCAATAAATAGCACGGTTGGTTAAGAGCCAATAAAACGGCAGCCATCCCCTCCGGCGCCATCATCACATATCAGAGGAAGAGTAGTAATTTGATTTGACTGAGATTTCAACTTGAGTTCTCTCACACAATACACTGCCAGTCTTGGCTGGGATTCAGTGTAGTCCTTGCCTGTAATGGAAAAAGGAAGTACTGGCAGAGGAAGCTGGAATAGTAGTGCTATTACTGACATCAGAAATGTTAGTTGTTGATGTGTTATTCAGGTTCAGTGAAAGGTCTGCAAAGTGTGTGTGTGTATGTACGTGTGTGTGTGGGTATGTATGTGTGTGTGTGTGTGTGTGTGTGTGTGTGTGTGTGTGTGTGTATGTATGTATGTATGTATGTTGGTATGTATGTGTGTGTGTGTGTGCATGCGTGCACAAAGTTCTAGACTCACGTGACTTCTCCAGACTTGAGAAGGGCAATCTCTGCGTCCTGCAGAGTGGGCACATTCTCTTCTGGGTCATCTGGGGTCGTGTCTCCTGTGCCTCTGCAGGCCGTGGGTCACATGACAAAAGACAGTATTGATTTACCACATAGCTTCTCATAACCACACATCTACTGTGTCTATTGGCTAATTAACACTTAGGGCCGAACCAAACCATACCGTGGTCGTGATGTTTACGTATTGGAGGGTAAAACTGCATGACAGTTTACCCGCCTTTTAGGGAAAAATGTATAGGGAACGTAACTTTTTCACTGCGACAGGCAATCAGAGTTTACCCACCTATTCGTTTACCACTACATCAGTGCAAATAGCAATAACTGTAGTGACCCTGTGTTTGAAGACGTGGATATCGACTTTGCCAATGTGATGCTATATATAAACATTTAAAATATTTGCAACAAATGTTCCACCATCAGGTTTCTGTGCCAATGCACCACAACTAATAAGCAAAGCATACTGGGCACTTCGACATCATGGTTTGCAATTTCAACACAATCTGCACAGTTTGGATGCTGGATTATAATCCGGACGAACGCGCCCAGGTAGCCTACAGGAGACTTTTGAAGTAGCCTAATCAGATTAAAACATTGTGTGTGACTGGTTGTGTTTATGCCACACATAAAAGGAAATACATTCTAAAAGTTAAATGACAAATATTTAGGCTATATTGAAGTGTTTTCGGTTCTAGGTACGCGAGGAATAGCCACTCGGATCAGAGAAGAGGCAGAGCAGGTGTTAAGCTTTCCTGAATAACTAGGCCTGCTGGGAGCATATTTGGCCACATTATTATACAACAGGCTGGGCTGTGCTGTGTCTTTCTATACCTTATGAACTGTCAAGAGTAGACCCACAATTGGTCCAAATGGAATGAATGGCATGAAATATTCAAATCACAGGGCTTTTGCGCCGTTGCTCAAATGACAGTTGCAGTTTACAGCCTACAGTAGAATGTTTAACTCACTTAAAAACAATAACGCGATTATTCATTACAATGTGGTGTTGTAGGCTAGTCTATGTAGGATAATTGTATTGTCCCTAAACAAGACCAATAGGGCAGCTTTTTGAGCTGCGTGCCTCATGTTTTCACTGTTCTTTCATACGCAATGACACACCGTGGCATCTCCGCTTATATTGAAAATTGGTCCAGCTTTGAATGATTTTATGTGTGGTATGATTGCTAGTAAGCATTTTGC
Source organism: Brachymystax lenok tsinlingensis (assembly GCA_030435695.1). Taxonomy (NCBI): domain Eukaryota; kingdom Metazoa; phylum Chordata; class Actinopteri; order Salmoniformes; family Salmonidae; genus Brachymystax; species Brachymystax lenok. Next base: position 9,034,362 of record CM059790.1, read on the forward strand.
AGATCTGGACAAACTATCCACCTACCACTATAGGCATTATGAATGGTGGATAGAGGGCAGGCTAGACAGACTGGTAGACTATATTGACCTGTGTGGATATAGTTAGCGCGCGGAAAAGCGGAGTGCATAACGGATGTACCAAAACACCTTGATATAGGGGAGGCGCATGCAAGCAGATGAGGAAGTTTATCTAGGACGGAAGACATTATATCGTAAACCTGTGAAAAAACGCACTACCCTCCCCAACCTGGACGTGTTAAATCACACCTCTGGACGCATACATTTACGGTAATTTTCTTTCCCACTGTTAACTTCGCGATTTCTCCTTGGTCTGCTTATGACTTCCATTCACAATCATTTCAGCAGCTGGCGTCCACAAATGGAAGGCAGCAGAGTGTGTGAAGGTCACACTGAACGTTTGTTTGCGACCAACTTTTTTGTGTTTCTTTTTCTTGTGAGGGGTTCAGATCACGGACAGGCAATAATATAAAAAAAATAATCAAAATAAGGTAGAAAGTAAAAACATGCATACAGGACAAAACGCCAAACAAGAACCTACAGAACCTCTGGACTGATCGCCACCAAATTTGGTATATAGCACATATACAGTGGGGCAAAAAAGTATTTAGTCAGCCACCAATTGTGCAAGTTCTCCAACTTAAAAAGATGAGAGAGGCCTGTAATTTTCATCATAGGTACACTTCAACTATGACAGACAAAATGAGGAAAAGAAATCCAGAAAATCACATTGTAGGATTTTTAATTTATTTATTTGCAAATTATGGTGGAAAATAAGTATTTGGTCAATAACAAAAGTTTATCTCAATACTTTGTTATATACCCTTTGTTGGCAATGACAGAGGTCAAACGCGTTTTCTGTAAGTCTTCACAAGGTTTTCACACACTGTTGCTGGTATTTTGGCCCATTCCTCCATGCAGATCTCCTCTAGAGCAGTGATGTTTTGGGGCTGTCGCTGGGCAACACGGACTTTCAACTCCTTCAAAGATTTTCTATGGGGTTGAGATCTGGAGACTGGCTAGGCCACTCCAGGACCTTGAAATGCTTCTTCTGAAGCCACTCCTTCGTTGCCGAGCGGTGTGTTTGGGATCATTGTCATGCTGAAAGACCCAGCCACGTTTCATCTTCAATGCCCTTGCTGATGGAAGGAGGTTTTCACTCAAAATCTCACGATACATGGCCCCATTCATTCTTTCCTTTACACGGATCAGTCGTCCTGGTCCCTTTGCAGAAAAACAGCCCCAAAGCATGATGTTTCCACCCCCATGCTTCACAGTAGGTATGGTGTTCTTTGAATGCAACTCAGCATTCTTTGTCCTCCAAACACGACGAGTTAAGTTTTTACCAAAAAGTTCTATTTTGGTTTCATCTGACCATATGACATTCTCCCAATCCTCATCTGGATCATCCAAATGCTCTCTAGCAAACTTCAGACTGGCCTGAACATGTACTGGCTTAAGCAGGGGGACACGTCTGGCACTGCAGGATTTGAGTCCCTGGCGGCGTAGTGTGTTACTGATGGTAGGCTTTGTTACTTTGGTCCCAGCTCTCTGCAGGTCATTCACTAGGTCCCCGTGTGGTTCTGGGATTTTTGCTCACCGTTCTTGTGATCATTTTGACCCCACGGGTGAGATCTTGCGTGGAGCCCCAGATCGAGGAAGATTATCAGTGGTCTTGTATGTCTTCCATTTCCTAATAATTGCTCCCACAGTTGATTTCTTCAAACCAAGCTGCTTACCTATTGCAGATTCAGTCTTCCCAACCTGGTGCAGGTCTACAATTTTGTTTCTGGTGTCCTTTGACAGCTCTTTGGTCTTGGCCATAGTGGAGTTTGGAGTGTGACTGTTTGAGGTTGTGGACAGGTGTCTTTTATACTGATAACAAGTTCAAACAGGTGCCATTAATACAGGTAGCGAGAGGAGGACAGAGGAGCCTCTTAAAGAAGAAGTTACAGGTCTGTGAGAGCCAGAAATCTTGCTTGTTTGTATGTGACCAAATACTTATTTTCCACCATAATTTGCAAATAAATTCATAAAAATCCTACAATGTGATTTTCTGGATTTTTTTTCCTCATTTTGTCTGTCATAGTTGAAGTGTACCTATGATGATGATGAGAATTACAGGCCTCTCTCATCTTTTTAAGTGAGAGAACTTGCACAATTGGTGGCTGACTAAATACTTTTTTGCCCCACTGTAGATGGACATCTTCAAACACAATATTTTCCAAAACTCTTGCTCAAACAATATGGCCGCTATTAGCCAATAAGCTTGCATGAAGGATTTTTCCTGTCCAACAGCGCACCCCATGCAGCCAAACTGAACCATAGGTTAGCTAGACTCATATCCCTGAGCATATGTGTCAAATTTCAATTGGCAGTGTTTTCGCAGAGTCAAGTTTGAATCGGTGAATTAATTTATAGTGTATTCATTTATAATCAAATTTTGGGAGGACATTGGGATATTATTTCAGACTCTTTTCTAGTCTGTATTTTGATTATGGTTAAGACCTATGTTACATACCGTAATTATTCCCATTGGTTTATGGAGGGCTAGTAGTTTTTTTTATATTGATTGAATACGAACCAGGTAAACTATACATGTTTTTCAGGTCTGTAATTGCAGCAGTGACTTGTTTGTAGTTCCTCTACACAATTTTATCTAGAGGGAATAATGTCAAAGCCTAGATATTTAAAAAGGGTCATATTTGGTATCTCCAATTCTAGCTTGAGACTGGACATTGCTTAAAGTGGGAGCAAAGATGATCCAGTGAGGTTGATCATATACAGTTGAAGTCGAAAGTTTACATACACTCATTAAAACTCGTTTTTCAACCACTCCACACATTTATTGTTAACAAACTATAGTTTTGGCAAGTCGGTTAGGACATCTACTTTGTGCATGACACCAGTAATTTTTCCAGCAATTGTTTACAAACAGATTATTTCACTTATAATTCACTGTATCACAATTCCAGTGGGTCAGAAGTTTACATACACTAAGCTGACTGTGCCTTTAAACAGCTTGGAAAATTCCAGAAAATGATGTCATGGCTTTAGAAGCTTCTGATAGGCTAATTGATATCATTTGAGTCAATTGGAGGTGTACCTGTGGATGTATTTCAAGGCCTACCTTCAAACTCAGTGCCTCTTTGCTTGACATCATGGGAAAATCAAAAGAAATCAGCCAAGACCTCAGAAAAAAATTGTAGACCTCCACAAGTCTGGTTCATCCTTGGGAGCAATTTCCAAACGCCTGAAGGTACCACGTTCATCTGTACAAACAATTGTACGCATGTATAAACACCATGGGACCCCGCAGCCATCATACCGCTCGCGTTCTGTCTCCTAGAGATAAACGTACTTTGGGGCAAAAAGTGCAAATCAATCCCAGAACAACAGCAATGGACCTTGTGAAGATGCTGGAGAAGACAGGTACAAAAGTATCTATATCCCACAGTAAAACGAGTCCTATATTAACATAACCTGAAACCCCGCTCAGCAAGAAGAAGCCACTGCTCCAAAACCGCCATAAAAAAGTCAGACAACGGTTTGCAACTGCACATGGGGACAAAGATCGTACTTTTTAGAAAAATGTCCTCTGGTCTGATGAAACAAAAATATAACTGTTTGGCCATAATGACCATCTTTATGTTTGGAGGAAAAAGGGTGAGGCTTGCAAGCCGAAGAACACCATCCCAACCGTGAAGCACAGGGGTGGCAGCATCATGTTGTGGGGGTGCTTTGCTGCAGGAGGGACTGGTGCACTTCACAAAATAGAGGGCATCATGAGGAATGAAAATTATGTGGATATATTGAAGCAACATCTCAAGACATCAGTCAGGAAGTTAAAGATTGGTCGCAAATGGGTCTTCCAAATGGACAATGACCCCAAGCATACTTCCAGTAAGTTGTGGCAAAATGGCTTAAGGACAACAAAGTCAAGGTATTGGTGTGGCCATCACAAAGCCCTGACCTCAAGCCTATAGAAAATTTGTGGGTAGAACTTAAAATGTGTGTGCGAGCAAGGAGGCCTACAAACCTGACTCAGTTACACCAGGCTGACTACACCGCTCGCGTCGCATGCACGAGCGTTGAAAATAAATTTAGAAATCTATATTATTCAATTATTGCACCCACACTGCTCGCGCGTGCCAACGAGCGTCTGCGTTGCCAAGGGATAAAATAGAAGTCAGTTCTATTTGTGACGCAAATCGCGCAGCAAGTCCTGCCTCTCCCATCTCCTCATTGGTTTATAGAAGCAGGTACCCACGTGCCATCTCCTCATTGGTTATACCCACGTGGGTGACTGAAAGACGAGGTCGGTGGCGGTAATGCACCTAATTTATGAATGCTGCCAATCGCAATATAAAGTCCAGAGAAGAAAAAGCCTGGAAGGAGGAAAGATGACTAGAAACGATTCGGTTGACCGTTTTTATGTGTGGATTAATTGTTGGAGTAGAGGACCTTGTGCATTTAAGGTAAAATGTTTATATCCCAGGACAAATTAGCTAGCAATAGCAAGCTATCTAAATAGGACAAATTAGCTAGCAAGTGCAAGCTAGATAGCTAAATTGCCATAAATGTTTAATGATTTTCGACCTGTCCCTAAATTAAGGTAATTGGTTCAGAGCTTGTTTGGTGTGGGGGACAAAATAAATTTATACAGGATGGCGCACGCACGCAGCCGGTTTGGGTTCCATGTAAAAGAGGCAATTTTTACTAGGATTAAATGTCAGGAATTGTGAAAAACTTTGTTTAAATGTATTTGGCTAAGGTGTATGTAAACTTCCAACTTCAACTGTATTAAAATATGAATATCATACAATGAACATCTAAGCCTATAGGCTACTTTCCTAAAACAAAGGCCTAAGTAACCTAATAATTGTGTCCTTCAAACGTTGCTTGCAGACCTTTGGCATTCTAAGTGTCAATTTGTTGAGGTAATCTGAAGAGATTTCCCCCCATGCTTCCTGAAGCACCTCCCACAAGTTTGATTGGCTTGATGGGCACTTCTTACGTACCAGACGGTCAAGCTGCTCCCACAACAGCTCAATAGGGTTGAGATCCAGTGACTGTGCTGGCCATGCCATTATAGACAGAATACCAGCTGACTGCTTCTTCCCTAAATAGTTCTTGCATAGTTTGGAGCTGTGCTTTGGGTCACTGTCCTGTTGTAGGAGGAAATTGGCTCCAATAAGTGCCGTCCACAGGGTATGGCATGGCGTTGCAAAATGGAGTGATAGCCTTCCTTCTTCAAGATCCCTTTTACCCTGTACAAATCTCCCACTTTACCACCACCAAAGCACCCCCAGACCATCACATTGCCTCCACCATGCTTGACAGATGGCGTCAAGCACTCCTCCAGCATCTTTAAAATGTTTCTGCGTCTCACGAATGTTCTTCTTTGTGATCCAAACACCTCAAACTTAGATTTGTCTATCCATAACACTTTTCCAATCTTCCTCTGTCCAGTGTCTGTGTTCTTTTGCCCATCTTAATCTTTTATTTTTATTGGCCAGTCTGAGATATGGCCTTTTCTTTGCAACTCTGCCTAGAAGGCCAGCATCCCGGAGTCGCCTCTTCACTGTTGACGTTGAGACTGGTGTTTTGAGGGTACTATTTAATGAAGCTGCCAGTTGAGGACTTGTGAGGCGTCTGTTTCTCAAACTAGAAACTCTAATGTACTTGTCCTCTAGCTCAGTTGTGCACCAGCTGTGCACTCCCACTCCTCTTTATAGTCTGGTTAGAGCCATTTTGCGCTGTTCTGTGAAGGGAGTAGTACACAGCATTGTACGAGATCTTCAGTTTCTTGGCAATTTCTCTCATGGAATAACCTTAATTTCTCAGAACAAGAATAAATTGACGAGTTTCAGAAGAAGACATGACCTTGAGAGCAGTTCACACCAGACATCCCAAGAATATTGCTGAACTGAAACAGTTTTGTAAAGAGGAATTGTCCAAAATTCCTTCTGTCCGTTGTGCAGGTCTGATCCACAACTACAGGAAACGTTTGGTTGAGGTTATTGCTGCCAAAGGAGGGTCAACCAGTTAATAAATCCAAGGGTTCACATACTTTTTCCACCCCGCACTGTGAATGTTTACACAGTGTGTTAAAAAAAAACAAGAAAACGTATAATTGTTGTGTGTTATTAGTTTAAGCAGACTGTGTTTGACTATTGTTGTGACCTAGATGAAGATCAGATCAAATTTTATGACCAATTTATGCAGAAATCCAGGTATTTCCAAAGGGTTCACATACTTTTCTTGCCATTGTAGGTCTACAACGTTAATCAATAGACTTACACGCCTTTCCGTGGGTCAAGCAGGAGATGGAGCCATCAACCAAATTGAGGTACCTATAAACTCTGAGAGAACCACATTTAGAGCAAAACGTTCCTTCATACCTCCCCCCAAACGCAATGCATTCATAGAAACCCTCTGTAGGATTGCTGAAAATGATGTAGGTGACCTACTGAAAGACAAACAGAAACACAGATCCTATGATAACCTGAGTAGAGACCAGAGAATGGCTCTTAAGGACTTACAGTCATATCCTTCCATTATCATAAAAAAATGTGACAAAGGAGGAGGAATTTGTATACAAAACAAATGTGACTCTGTGAATGAATGTCCCGACAGCTATCTAAAGGTGACTTCTATCGCTATCACAAACGGGCACTGTAACACTTCCTTCAGCAGAGAGACCCTACCCTTGCTCCATTCAATGATTGCATCTTGCAACTCGCTGAACTGGTATTATCCAATAACTACTTCATCTTTGAGCCAGACTTTTTCCTTCAAATTCGGGGAGTAGCCAATGGGCTCCACTTTTGCCCCCAACTATGCGAACCTGCATGTGGGACAATTTGAGGAAGCACTCATTTACAAAACAGAGACACACCCCCTACTTTCTAAAATCATCCCATGGAAGAGATACATAGATGATGTCTTTGTGCTCTGGGAAGGAAGTCAGCAGGAACTAAATTAATTGCAAACTCTGTTAAACGAGAGCTCTGAATACCTCAAATCCACCATGCAGACTGATGAGAGAAAAATAAACTACCTGGACTTATGGATCATCAGAAAGAATGATGCATTACACACAGACTTATACACAAAGCCTACAGACCGCAATACCCTGCTATGTGCGGATAGTATGCATCCCCTTTCCACTCAAGAATGGTCTACCATATAGCCAGTTATGCAGAGTTAAACGAATCTGTGGCCACCAGGCAGATTTTGACAGCAATGCTAAGAAAATGACATAAATTCAAAATGAAAATATCTCAAAAACCAAGACAGGAATTGCTAAAAACTAAACCAAAGAAAAAAAAAACGCAACAGTGTTTTGCACTAAGTTCACAAAGTGTTCGGAGAAAATGAAAGCAATCCTAAAAAAGCACTGGCATATTATGCGATCAGACAAAAAAATTACACACCTCTTCAAGGAGCCCCCACTGGTGGTCTATAAGTGTGGTCGCAATATTGGAAATAGCTTGGTGAGATCTGACCTGCCCCCTGAGCCCACTCACACACTCATTCCAAATGGGAACTACAAATGTGGCTCATGCGCCCAGTGCAATAGCACTACAAAAACATCCTTCTTCAGACACCCACATACAGGTGGAAAGATCCCTGTTAGGGGGATCATCTCATGCAAGACAAAGGGAGTAATCTATCTCATCACCTGTTCATGCGGGAAAGCCTATGTAGGACAAACGAAAAGACAATTAAAACAACGCATAGCTGAACACCGCAGCTCAATCAGGTGTAAGAACACTGACTAGTAGCAGCTGTGAACAGGTCTTGCAAATGAACATATTCTTTCTACAGCTTATCAGAGTACACCCAATATGTTGCCCCTGTTGATGATGCTTATTATGCACTATGGTCGAACCACAAGATTACACGTAAGAAAAAAAATACATGAAATTGGAAATATTTGAATATAGTGGCAAGAAAAAGTATGTGAATGCTTTGGAATTACGTGGATTTCCCCGTAAAATTGGTCATAACATTTGATCTGATCTTCATCTAAGTCACAACAAACTTAAACTAATAACACACAAATTATTGTATTTTTCTTGTCTCTATTGAATACATAATTTAAACATTCACAGTGTAGGTTGGAAAAAGTATGTGAATCCCTAGGCTAATGACTCCAAAAGCTAATTGGAGTCAGGAGTCATCTAACCTTGAGTCCAATCAATGAGACAAGATTGGAGATGTTGGTTAGAGCTGCCCAGCCCTATAAAGAACACTCACAAAATTTGAGTTTGCTATTCACAAGAAGCATTGCCTGATGTGAACCATGCCTCAAACAAAATAGATCTCAGAAGACCTAAGATTAAGAATTGTTGACTTGCATAAAGCTGTAAATGGTTACAAAGGTATCTCTAAAAGCCTAGATGCTCATCAGTCCACGGTAAGACAAATTGTCTCTAAATGCAAAGTTCAGCACTGTTGCTACTCTCCCTAGGAGTGGCCGTAAGGGAAAGATGACAGCAAGAGCACAGCGCAGAATGCTCAATGAGGTTAAGAAGAATCCTAGAGTGTCAGCTAAAGACTTACATAAATCTCTGGAACATGCTAACATCTCTGTTGACGAGTCTACGATACGTAAAACACTAAACACGAATGGTGTTCATGAGAGGACACCACGGAAGAAGCCACTGCTGTCCAAAAAATGCATTGCTGCACGTTTAAAGTTTGAAAAAGTGCACCTGGATGTTCCACAGCGCTACTGGCAAAGTATTCTGTGGACAGAAGAAACTACAGTTGAGTTGTTTGCAAGGAACACTATGTGTGGAGAAAAAAAAGGCACAGCACACCAACATCAAAAACTTATCCCAACAGTAAAGTATGGTGGAAGGAGCATCATGGTTTTGGGCTGCTTGCTGCCTCAGGACTTGGACAACTTTCTATCATCGACGGAAAAACGAATTCCCAAGTTAATCAAGACATTTTGCAGGAGAATGTAAGGCTATCTGTCCGCCAATTGAAGATCAACAGAAGTTTGGGTGATGCACCAGGACAACGACCCAAAACACAGAAGTAAATCAACAACAGAATGGCTTCAACAGAAGAAAATACGCCTTCTGGAGTGGACTTCAACCCGATTGAGATGCTGTGGCATGACCTTGAGAGCGGTTCACACCAGACATCCCAAGAATATTGCTGAACTGAAACAGTTTTGTAAAGAGGAATTGTCCGTTGTGCAGGTCTGATCCACAACTACAGAAAACGTTTGGTTGAGGTTATTGCTGCCAAAGGAGGGTCAACCAGTTATTAAATCAAAGGGTTCACATACTTTCCCCACCCTGCACTGTAAATATTTACACAGTGAGTTCAATAAAGACATGAAAACGTATAATTGTTTGTGTGTTATTAGTTTAAGCAGACTGTGTTTGTCTATTGTTGTGACTTAGACGAAGATCAGATCAAATTTGATCAACAATTTATGCAGAAATCCAGGTAATTCCATAGGTGAAATTAAATGAAACAGTAATGTATGCTGATGCTAATGATAACAATGGCATCATATATTCAATATGCTGTGGGCTATTGTCTTAACAGTTTTGCTCAATTCATTCTGCTCAACCTGTGACGTGGTAAGGTTGGACCCAGGTGCAGAGAAGAGACCAGACGAGGAATCGGTGCTTAAGGATAAACATGATACTTGACTGAGATGCGGTAGCCGCAGGATCACTGTATAATTGAAAGAACATCAAACACTAAGTCTCAAACTCACTCAAGAAACGAACGCACACGATAAAAAATTCAAGCATCTGCAAAGGACCACAGAAAACACACCTCTTTTAAACAGGGACACAATCATGAAATAATACAATAAGAATTATTCCAATAAAAGTCTCTAGGACGGCCTCTGCCGCCCTCTGGTGCCAGAAGGAACCATGACACAACCTAGCAATTACGATACACCCCTCACTGTTGTCATTGTACTATCTACATAAACTACTTCAAGCATTCATGAAATTACCCTGAAGAAGGCACAGTGATGCCGAAACGTTGGTGTAAAAATGACTGGGAGGTTATATATATATGGAGTGTGCGACTCTTTGTTTTTATAGCTTGCAGTTTATTCACCGTTAGTCAGCACCTACACAAAATCATTTTCTCTGGGTGTGCGCCAGCTCATGCTTTTTATTAGGCTTTCTGTTTGTCAAGATGTTTGTGATGTTGAAAACACAAACCAAGATATTGAAATGCCCGAAGTCGGTATGCTTTGTCGATTGGTTGTGTGGTGCATTGGCACAGACACCTGTTGGTGGAAAAATCATTGCATATATTTTATATAATAAAACAAAAATCTAGTATCTTATACTTTCAGTACTGATTTCTCCCTAGCTGACAATTGTCTGCAGCCGGCTCTGATCGTAATTAAACAGGCAGGCGAACCGTCAACCTTCTGGCCTGTAGCACTGTGTGGCATCGACTGTCCCACCAAAGCATGCTGAAGTGGCAAAGTCGATATATATACGTTCATAAACACAGGGTCGCTACAGTTATTGCTATTTTTAGTCGTAAACATAATTTTATGAGGGGGGAGGGTCATGTGAAAATATTTAGAACTTCGAGGAGGGGGATGCATGTTTTTGTTTAGGACACCTTGAGTTGGACCAACCCCCCCCCAGTAAATTCTGATCTGTCCCTTACTGCTTTTGTTAGCAGTAGAGGAGGCAGCCACCTTGAAGTTGTTGGTTTTTATTTTGCTTATATCATCCTTCATTATTATGAGTTTCCTAGAGCATGGGAATGTCTATCACTTCCTATTGATAATATCAAAACAACTGTAGTAGTACATTTTCTTTCTTCATTCATGCCCTGTAAATTCCAAGAAAGCACTGATAATTTGAAAAGTAAATAGATGTGTTTTCAGTAATCAGCATAGAATATGTATAAAAAATAGTCTGAAGTTTGCATACACCTTAGCCAAATACATTTAAACTCAGTTTTTCACAATTCTTGACATTTATTCCTAGTAAATATTCCCTGTCTTAGGTCAGTTAGAATCACCACTTTATTTTAAGAATGTGAAATGTCAGAATAATAGTAGGGAGAATGATTTCTTTCAGCTTTTATTTCTTTCATCACATTTCCAGTGGGTCAGAAGTTAACATATACTAAATTAGTATTTGGTAGCATTGCCTTCAAATTGTTTAACTTGGGTCAAACGTTTTGGGTAGCCTTCCACAAGCTTCCCACAATAAGTTGGGTGAATTTTGTCCTATTCCTCCTGACAGAGCTGGTGTAACGAAGTCAGGTTTGTAGGCCTCCTTGCTCGCACACGCTTTTCCAGTTCTGCCCACAAATTTTCTATAGGATTGAGGTCAGGGCTTTGTGATGGCCACTCCAATACCTTGACTTTGTTGTCCTTAAGCCATTTTGCTTTGGAAGTATGCTTGGGGTCATTTTCCATTTGGAAGACCCATTTGAGACCAAGCTTTAACTTCCTGACTGATGTCTTGACATGTTGCTTCAATATATCCACTTAATTTTCAATCCTCATGATGCCATCTATTTTGTGAAGTGCACCAGTCCCTCCTGCAGCAAAGCACCCCCACAACATGATGCTGCCACCCCCGTGCTTCACGGTTGGGATGATGTTCTTTGGCTTGCAAGCCTCCCCCTTTCTCCTCCAAACATAAAGATGGTCATTATGGCCAAACAGTTCTATTTTTGAAAAAGTACGATCTTTGTCCCCATGTGCAGTTGCAAACCGTTGTCTGGCTTTTTTACGGTGGTTTTGGAGCAGTGGCTTCTTCCTTGCTGAGCGGGGTTTCAGGTTATGTCGATATAGGACTCGTTTTACTGTGGATATAGATACTTTTGTACCTGTTTCCTCCAGCATCTTCACAAGGTCCTTTGCTGTTGTTCTGGGATCGATTGGCTTTTTTCGCATCAAAGTACATTCATCTCTAGGAGACTCCTTCCTGAGCGGTATGATGGCTGCGTGGTCCCATGGTGTTTATACTTGCGTACTATTGTTTGTAAAGATGAACGTGGTACCTTCAGGATTTTGGAAATTGCGTTTAGATTTTTTTTCTGAGGTCTTGGCTGATTTCTGTTGATTTTCCTATGATGTCAAGCAAAGAGGCACTGAGTTTTAAGGTAGGCATTGAAATACATCCACAGGTTGAAGGTAGGCATTGAAATACATCCACAGGTACACCTCCAATTGACACAAATGATGTCAATCAACCTAATAGAAGCTTCTAAAGCCATGACATCATTTTCTGGAATTTTCCAAGCTGTTTAAAGGCACAGTCAACTTAGTGTATGTAAACTTCTGACCCACTGGAATTGTGATACAGTGAATTATAAGTGAAATAATCTGTCTGTAAATTGTTGGAAAAATTATTTGTGTCATGCACAAAGTAGATGTCCTAACCGACTTGCCAAAACTATAGTTTGTTAAAAAGAAATTTGTGGAGTGGTTGAAAAACAAGTTTTAATGACTCCAACCTAAGTGTATGTAAACTTCCGACTTCAACTGTATATACATTTCCCAGGAGTCTCCCCATGTCGCAACCCATATAAACCTCCCCCTTTCCCTCCCCTACCCTCCCACCAAAAAGGGAATATTCATGATTATATTGCAGTTGTATTATATTCGTAATATTTACAACATCCCTTTTTTGTAGACTCCAACAACTATGCATCCAGTTGCAGGGCTCAGGCATGACAAGAACAAATAGCCCATCCACAGAGCTCCCTCTATTATTGTCCCATAATCTAAATACCAAATCAATTCTACTGGACTAGAAAGGGGGGGATAATAAACAATATTAATTAAAGGTGAAATAAAAACTCATAAACGTGAAATCAAATATTGTTTGTACAGTCACTGTTTAATAGGGACGAATATAAACCCTTCAACAGATCCTAACTTGAACAGTAATTTGCTCATTACTGTTCAGTTCCCTCTGGGACATTCTATTCGTGGGTCCCGTCTCAGAAGGTCAAGTGGGTGTAAAAAAGTAAGTGGGTTGAACACCCACACAAAGACAGACAGGAGTTGACTACTAAATAAATAATCCAGAAAGTGGAAGGGGTCAGAAACCTGTGAGGCCGAGTAGATTATGGTCGGGGGAGGAATCCAGCATTGGCTTGACTTCCAATGCTTCCGAGGCTTGCGTGGGTCTTGTTGTTGATGCTTCGCCGGGTGAACCACGTTGTATCTCAGGTTAGTTATGCGCAGTAGTCCTCTCACCTTGTTGTAGGTAGCTTGCTGTTTCTGTAGCTCTGTGCTTACATAGGCTGTCGGTTTACCATCTTCGGGTTTCCATGACCCAATCTGATTATTCTCAAATTACATTTCCTGCTGTGGTTTTCCAGCGCCTGTGTCTTTTCTTCCAGCAGCTTATTTGCAACCAGCAATGTGTCATAGTTCTTCTCCACCGTTTCCAGCCAGGTGTGTAAGGTGGTAGCTGAAACGTTGAGATCTTTTACTTTTGAGTCACAGTTGGTGACCGTGGTTTGAAGTTTCACTAGTGTGTTGTTGATTGGGCTCAGCTTGGTGATGACAGCGGAGGATATTTCCTCACGGACAATCACTCTGATCATACTTGCAAGAGCGTTAGGATCCATTGGAGTGCTGCGTGTCTTGTACGGCATCCACGTGTAGGCTAGTTGTTTCTTCCCGAAAAGTTAAGCCAATACCTTTGGAATTCTTAATATTGAAAAATAAAGATACACCTGTTTTGAATAAAGTCTTACTTTGAGGGAATTCTGTGGTACGAGCTAAGCCCGTTCACTGCATGCCACTGGAAGTCACATGCTTTTTGCTCGGAGTCCTCCTAAAGGACTGAACTTTTTGGCATGAAATGAGTGCATGTCTTCGAAAGATTTGAGATATTTTTTCATGACTCTTTGAGAGAAAGCTTGTCGTTACTCAGAGTTTGTCATGACTGTGCACTTAGAATGCTCTGTGTGTGTGTGTATGTGTACCCACGTTTGTGTATATGCACATGCGTGTGTGTGGCTAGGTATCTGTCCATGTCTGGTTGCACTCACATGTCTAGCGCCAGCAGTGGCCTTGTGTCCTGCTCCCCCTCCAGTGAATCCCCTGTGGTTTGGGACAGCGAGTCGCTGTTATAGATCCCGTTCGCTTCCTCCTCTGTGATGATGTCATAGGCCCCGTCATCAGTCTTGGCGCTGGGGTCCGACACTGCACAGGAAACAGGTGATCAAACCAGTCATGTACTTGTAACACTTTACTGTAGCCTGTATGTATGCATTAATAAAGCTTTTGTAAGAGCTGCCTAAAGACATCCAGGTCGCAGTTGTAAATGAGAACTTGTTCTCAACTGGCCTACCTGGTTAAATAAAGGTGAAATAAAAATAAAAACAATAACAGGAAGTCACACCTATACCCATTCTATACCAGGCAGTCATTCACGTTTTACACATAGAAAAGCCATAGAGATCACATTATGTTTACATATACAGTGGGGGAAAAAAGTATTTAGTCAGCCACCAATTGTGCAAGTTCTCTCACTTAAAAAGATGAGAGAGGCCTGTAATTTTCATCATAGGTACACTTCAACTATGACAGACAAAATGAGGGAAAAAAATCCAGAAAATCACATTGTAGGATTTTTTATGAATTTATTTGCAAATTATGGTGGAAAATAAGTATTTGGTCAATAACAAAAGTTTATCTCAATACTTTGTTATATACCCTTTGTTGGCAATGACAGAGGTCAAACGTTTTCTGTAAGTCTTCACAAGGTTTTCACACACTGTTGCTGGTATTTTGGCCCATTCCTCCATGCAGATCTCCTCTAGAGCAGTGATGTTTTGGGGCTGTCGCTGGGCAACACGGACTTTCAAAGATTTTCTATGGGGTTGAGATCTGGAGACTGGCTAGGCCACTCCAGGACCTTGAAATGCTTCTTACGAAGCCACTCCTTCGTTGCCCGGGCGGTGTGTTTGGGATCATTGTCATGCTGAAAGACCCAGCCACGTTTCATCTTCAATGCCCTTGCTGATGGAAGGAGGTTTTCACTCAAAATCTCACGATACATGGCCCCATTCATTCTTTCCTTTACACGGATCAGTCGTCCTGGTCCCTTTGCAGAAAAAACAGCCCCAAAGCATGATGTTTCCCACCTCCATGCTTCACAGTAGGTATGGTGTTCTTTGGATGCAACTCAGCATTCTTTGTCCTCCAAACACGACGAGTTGAGTTTTTACCAAAAGTTATATTTTGGTTTCATCTGACATTCTCCCAATCCTCATCTGGATCATCCAAATGCTCTCTAGCAAACTTTAGACTTGCCTGAACATGTACTGGCTTAAGCAGGGGACACGTCTGGCACTGCAGGATTTGAGTCCCTGGCGGCGTAGTGTGTTACTGATGGTAGGGTTTGTTACTTTGGTCCCAGCTCTCTGCAGGTCATTCACTAGGTCCCCGTGTGGTTCTGGGATTTTTGCTCACCGTTCTTGTGATCATTTTGACCCCACGGGTGAGATCTTGCGTGGAGCCCCAGATCAAGGAAGATTATCAGTGGTCTTGTATGTCTTCCATTTCCTAATAATTGCTCCCACAGTTGATTTCTTCAAACCAAGCTTCTTACCTATTGCAGATTCAGTCTTCCCAACCTGGTGCAGGTCTACAATTTTGTTTCTGGTGTCCTTTGACAGCTCTTTGGTCTTGGCCATAGTGGAGTTTGGAGTGTGACTGTTTGAGGTTGTGGACAGGTGTCTTTTATACTGATAACAAGTTCAAACAGGTGCCATTAATACAGGTAATGAGTGGAGGACAGAGGAGCCTCTTAAAGAAGAAGTTACAGGTCTGTGAGAGCCAGAAATCTTGCTTGTTTGTATGTGACCAAATACTTATTTTCCACCATAATTTGCAAATAAATTCATAAAAATCCTACAATGTGATTTTCTGGATTTTTTTCCTCATTTTCTGTCATAGTTGAAGTGTACCTATGATGAAAATTACAGGCCTCTCTCATCTTTTTAAGTGAGAGAACTTGCACAATTGGTGGCTGACTAAATACTTTTTTTCCCCACTGTATATATTGTTTCACCCATATATTCGTGGCCAAAAGTTTTGAGAATGACACAAATATACATTTTCACAAAGTCTGCTCCCTCAGTTTGTATGATGGCAATTTGCATATACTCCAGAATGTCATGAAGAGTGATCAGATGAATTGCAATTAATTGCAAAGTCCCTCTTTGCCATGGAAATGAACTGAATCCCCCAAAAACATTTCCACTGCATTTCAGCCCTGCCACAAAAGGACCAGCTGACATCATGTCAGTGATTCTCTAATTAACACAGGTGTGAGTGTTGACGAGGACAAGGCTGGAGATCACTCTGTCATGCTGATTGAGTTTGAATAACAGACTGGAAGCTTCAAAAGGAGGGTGGTGCTTGGAATCATTGTTCTTCCTCTGTCAACCATGGTTACCTGCAAGGAAACACGTGCAGTCATCATTGCTTTGCACAAAAAGGGATTCACAGGCAAGGATATTGCTGCCAGTAAGATTGCACCTAAATCAACCATTTATCGGATCATCAAGAACTTCAAAGAGAGCGGTTCAATTGTTGTGAAGTAGTCTTCAGGGCACCCAAGAAAGTCCCGCATGCGCCAGGACCGTCTCCTACAGTTGATTCAGCTGCGGGATCAGGGCACCACCAGTACAGAGCTTGCTTGGGAATGGCAGCAGGCAGGTGTGAGTGCATCTGCACGCACAGTGAGGCGAAGACTTTTGGAGGATGGCCTGGTGTCAAGAAGGGCAGCAAAGAAGCCACTTCTCTCCAGGAAAAACATCAGGGACAGACTGATATTCTGCAAAAGGTACAGGGATTGGACTGCTGAGGACTGGGGTAAAGTCATTTTCTCTGATGAATCCCCTTTCCGATTGTTTGGGGCATCCGGAAAAAAGCTTGTCCGGAGAAGACAAGGTGAGCGCTACAATCAGTCCTGTGTCATGCCAACAGTGTGTGTGGACAAGCATCCTGAGACCACTCATGTGTGGGGTTGCTTCTCAGCCAAGGGAGTGGGCTCACTCACAATTTTGCCTAAGAACACAGCCATGAATAAAGAATGGTACCAACACATCCTCCGAGAGCAACTTCTCCCAACCATCCAGGAACAGTTTGGTGACGAACAATGCCTTTTCCAGCATTGATTATGCAAGAATGGGCTGCCATCAGTCAGGATGTGGCCCAGAAGTTAATTGACAGCATGCCAGGGCGGATTGCAGAGGTCTTGAAAAAGAAGGGACAACGCTGAAATTATTGACTCTTTGCATCAACTTAATGTAATTGTCAATAAAGGCCTTTGACACTTATGAAATGCTTGTAATTATACTTCAGTATTCCATAGTAACATCTGACAAAAATATCTAAAGACACTGAAGCAGCAAACTTTGTGGAAATTAATATTTGAGTCATTCTCAAAACTTTTGGTCACGACTGTACAGTACCAGTCAAAAGTTTGGGCACACCTACGCATTCCAGGGTTTATTATTTTTACTATATTCTACATTGTGGAATAATGGCAAAGACATCAAAACTATGAAGTAACACATACGGGTTTTGCAGTAAAACAGAAGGGAGATTATGAAAGTTGAATTGAGTTGGCACCTACCACCCTTTCCGCTTTTGCTTAGAACAAGATAATGGAAGTATACCACTAGAATGGTTAGGAATGCCAAAAGGTTTCTGTTCTTATTCCACAGGGTACAGAGGATGCTCTTGTTTCAGTGCCTGTTATGACTTCCATATTCAACACAAAACCACTTTACACCGCCTTGAAAGAAGGCCAGAGTTATTGTGACGAATTGTGTTTTTCAATCGAATTGTCTAATGTGGGTTTGAAAAAGGCCTTTGCAAGTGTGTATGTGAGCATGTATTTGTATGTGTGGGTTTTTGAGTGTGCATACTAGAAGTGTGTACGTGTATATGTGTGTGTGCATATGTGTGACCATCTATATCTCACCTGTAACCCTGGGAGTAGGTTTGTAGGGGGCTGGTTCGGGGAGTGAATGAGGCCCAATTCCAGGGGGAGGCGGCTGGGTGTCGGAGGGACTCAGCTCACCCTCTGTGAACCTCTCCACCACGGCCCTGTGTTGGGTGTAACACTCCCTACAGCAACGCTCCTTCTTCCCACTGTGCTTGGTCATCACAAAGTTGTTACTGCAGTAGTAGCAGAAGATGCGTCCACACAGCCTGAAACAAGAAGAGAGTCTAGTATTGTATCACTGTGGAACATTGGAATTATTAGCCGATATACTCAATCAACCATCCTGGCAATATTGCCAGGTTCGCCACCTATGTCCATTGTAACCACTATGTAAAATGGCCTGTTTACAAATGTGTATAACAGTGGTGGTCAGTGGCGTTTAAGATGAGGGAGGACAATTTTTTTTTTATCAGCATGGCCTTATTTCTAATACAGCATACTGGATGACTGTCATTCGTATTCCATTCACAGTGATAGGTTTAGGCTATTACATGATGTTCAAATTTTCCCTATACCCATCACGAAGTTGCTACAACATAGCCTATGAAGGAAAGTTTACAATGTAGGTGCACAGAGGTCGAGAGAAATATTTGAGGTGACAGACAGTGACACATTCAATACCACCTTGCACACGCTTACCTGCATCTAGCTGATATAGGGTGTGATAATTAGTCCAACAGTTTCAAACGAGAGTTTCTATTGGACAAATTCAGGTATGTTTATCCCGTTTAAAATCGGTGGAATGAATACACCCCTGATCACGTGTAAATACGCTTACCTTGACTTGGAAGAGTTCCAGTGTTGTGTTGGATAGTCACAGCCAGCTAGCTAACATAGCATCCCTCTGTTTGAGCAGGTTGTTTGAGTAGGGTAAAGTAGCTAGCTGCATTTGCTAGCTAAGTGTAAATGAAAGTAAAGAAATAAAAATAAAATCTCTCTCTCTTGCTTGTCCTTCATTTTGGAAGGAATTAATTTGTCCACCCAATCAAACTGCAGTGCTAGCTAGCTGTATCTTATACTTTCAGTACTAGATTCATTCTCTGATTGTTTGATTGGGTGGACAACATGTCAGTTCATGCTGCAAGAGCTCTGGAAGTTGTCATAATTACTGTGTAAGTCTATGGAAGGGGGTGAGAACCATGAGCCTCCTATGTTTTGTATTGAAGTCATTGTACCCAGAGGTGGACGGAAGCTAGCTGTCCTCCGGGTACACCATGGTGCTACCCTACAGAGTGCTGTTGAGGCTACTGTAGACATTTCTTTGCCAAATAGTATGTTTTAATCAATCAATTATTTGGTGACGTGATTATATTTAGAATAGTTTTATCTAAAAAGGATAACTTTTTGAACGTTTAAAAAAAATATTTTTATGAAAATCTCTGAGGAGGATGGTCCTCCCCTTCCTCCTATAAGGAGCCTCCACTGGTGTATAGGTGTATCACAATGTTTTCAATCATTACCAGTCAGACCGTAGTCTGTTGAAGTCACGATAAGAAAAAAAGAGTCAGCAATTTCTAAAGCCACCGACTCTCTAATAGCTATTAACACTTTGTCTACGGTTCCCGTAACATGACGTAATATGGCCATTTGGTGAGTCAGTGCCCTCTCAGTGCCCACCTGCAGTGGTGTCGGCGTAGCCACCAGGTGAAATGGCCCTGGCAGCCCAGGCAGTAGGTGGCCTCCTTGTCCTGCAACCAGCGTTCCTCTGCACGCAGCTTCTGCTCAAACTCCAGAGCATCTGACTTCTGCCACAGAATGTCCTTATCCCTGCCGGAGCACATACACACACTGTGAATACATTTTGAATGTTTGGATCCAGCATCGAAGTACAAAGCACCCAAAAGGTCACAAACACACACAGGTGGGGGGTTAGAGCGCAGGACCTGCTGCCAAAAAGAACATGGTTATATTAGTCTGGTTGTTCCCCTCTGTTCATCAGAGAGTGACAGAGTATGGCAATTATCTGCTCAGTTAGGTTCTTTCAGGCATGGTTTCTTTGTAATGAGTGAATCATACATTTGTATGGTTTGTGGGTATTTGAGGACTACATGATCATTATTTATGCTATTCTGTTTATATTGTCCTAATCTAATTCTACATGCACTTTCCAATGACCCCCTGTTCTGGAGTGCAACTTTCTGCCAATAAGCAGTAATGAATAGGAAAAAGTGAAGGAGTAAATGAAGACGGTAAATAAAAGCACTGAAGTGGAATTGTGTTTTATCCCCTACTGGGGATGAGAGAGCTATGTGAATAGCAGAGACAGAGAGAGCATCAATTACTGCTAAAACAACTGAATAATCATAAGCAGACGAGAGCTGTTGTTTTCTCTTCGTTCCTCTCTCACTTGAAATCCTCCTCTCACTCTCTTTGATATCATAGACTTTCTGAATTCCAAATCGACTACTCCTAGGCACTTCATGTACAGTAAATTTTAACGGATCGGATATGTATTATCCATACAGTACAGTAGTTCTTTCATCTTGCCCCTTTAGCTGTATATTGGATACACCTAACCAATTGTTTTACACCTACAGAAGTGCCTAGCGGCTGATTTGGAATTCCAAATTGGTTTCAACTTCTTTCTTTGTCACCCTCCTCTGTCACTTTCTTATATCCTTTTTCCCCATCCATCTCTTTTCCTTTCCCTCCCTCCTTCTCGTCAGATGAGACTGTAAGTGGTGAGATGGCATATCAAAGACCCATACTGTGTTCGCTATGGGAGAGCATCCTCAGAATACACACTCCCCCCAGGACTCAGCTAAGAGGGCAGAACCAGACATAACATGCTATCTGATCACCCAAACAAAGGGGGAAAAACAAGTCATCAACACCCTTTCAAGTTTCTAAACAAAACTCCTCCTCCTCTACAGATCAAAAGTGCAGCTGTCACTTTTCTCTTTCCTCCTATGGCTCAGGGCAGGTGCAGAGGAGGATGGAAGGCCTAGGGCGTACTTGATTAGTTCGATGAGGCGCTCCTCCAGGGTGCTCTTGGTTCGGTAGAGGTCATCAATCTCTGCTGTTGTCCTGAGGTAATTACTATGCTTGTCCACCTCGGCCTGCTCCAATTTCTTCTTCAGCTCCTCACGGGCCGCCTGGACTGCCAAGAGAGCCTCCTCGGCACTAAATGGGGGAGCGATTAGACACAATACATTTTTCCAACAATTGTATACAGACAGATTAAAGTGGGAGCAAAGATGATCCAGTGAGGTTGATCATATACAGTTGAAGTCAGAAGTTTACATACACTCATTAAAGCTCGTTTTTCAACCCCTCCACACATCTCTTGTTAACAAACTATAGTTTTGGCAAGTCGGTTAGGACATCTACTTTGTGCATGACACAAGTAATTTTCCCAACAATTGTTTACAAACAGCTTGGAAAATTCCAGAAAATGATGTCATGGCTTAAGAAGCTTCTGATAAGCTAATTGACACCATTTGAGTCAATTGGAGGTGTACCTGTGGATGTATTTCAAGGCCTACCTTCAAACTCAGTGCCTCTTTGCTTGACATCATGGGAAAATCATAAGATATCAACCAAGACCTCAGAAAAAAAAAAATTGTAGACCTCCACAAGTCTGGTTCATCCTTGGGAGCAATTTCCAAACGCCTGAAGGTACCACATTCATCTGTACAAACAATAGTACACATGTATAAACACCATGGGACCACGCAGCCATCATACCGCTCAGGAAGGAGACGCGTTCTGTCTCCTAGAGATGAACGTACTTTGGTGCAAAAAGTGCAAATCAATCCCAGAACAACAGCAAAGGACCTTATGAAGATGCTGGAGGAAGCAGGTACAAAAGTATCTATATCCACAGTAAAACGAGTCCTATATTGACATAACCTGTAAGGCCGCTCAGCAAGGAAGAAGCCACTGCTCCAAAACCACCATAATAAAAGCCAGACTACGATTTGCAACTGCACATGGGGACAAAGATCGTACTTTTTGTCCTCTGGTCTGATGAAACAAAATAGAACTGTTGGCCATAATGACCATCGTTACGTTTTGAGGGAAAAGGGGGAGGCTTGCAAGCCAAAGAACACCATCCCAACCAGGTGGCAGCATCATGTTGTGACGGTGCTTTGTTGCAGGAGGGTCTGGTGCACTTCACAAAATAGATGGCATCATGAGGAATGAAAATTATGTGGATATATTGAAGCAACATTTCAAGACATCAGTCAGGAAGTTAAAGCTTGGTCGCAAATGGGTCTTCCAAATGGATGTGACCCCAAGCATACTTCCAAAGTTGTGGCAAAATGGCTTAAGGACAACAAAGTCAAGGTATTGAAGTGGCCATCACAAACCCTGACCTCAATCCTATAGAAAATGTGTGGCCAGAACTGAAAAAGCGTGTGCAAGCAAGGAGGCCTACAAACCTGGCTCAGTTACACCAGCTCTGTCAGGAGGAATGGGCCAAAATCCACCCAACTTATTGTGGGAAGCTTGTGGAAGGCTACCCAAAACGTTTGACCCAAGTTAAACAATTTAAAGGCAATGCTACCAAATACTAATTTAGTATATGTAAACTTCTGACCCACTGGGAATGTGATGAAAGAAATAAAAGCTGAAATAAATCATTCTCTCTACTATTATTCTGACATTTCACATTCTTAAAATAAAGACAGAGAATTTTTACTAGGATTAAATGTCAGGAATTGTGAAAGTCAGGAGTTTATATGTACTTGGTGTAAAATATCCTTTATATTTTATTAAGCAATGTTCAATTGTTTCTTCAAACCATAAAATAAAATAATGCCACGGAATTCTAGGCAAATCTTGTCTGCTAAATGAACTAATGTAGCCCACAGCCATATGGCATAGCCATATCAGGGCCTAACATAAGGACAACTCAGTATGCTATTCTGTTCTTCTGAAATAAGACTACATTTTGTTCATATCATGTTTCTTTAGACCTGTCTAAAATAAATAATGGATTTATTGTGATGGTGTAGGCCAGGGGTGGGCAAACCTTTTGGCTCGAGGGCCACATTGGGATTTTGAAATTAATTGGAGGATATGGCCCATGGGCCGTACTTTGCCCATGGGCCGTACTATTAAATGGATTTATTAGACTTTTTAAAATGTAGTTCCAAAGGTCTGCATCAGTGGCTTGTAGGCTACGCATGAAAGCCAGGAGATGCTAAACATGTTTATGTTAATTAACGGTCAATTACCGTGAGACAGGCAGTTATTTATTTGACAATCACTGGTTGACAAAATTTTATGACCGCCACAGGCCTACTAATGAGGTGACATGACTGAACAAGGTGTAGCCTAAATATATGGTTAACGGTCCGGTCCGCAAGTAACCCAGTTTTAGAACGGCCCGAGATATGCTTCATGAATGTAAAATGTGGCCGCCAATGCACAATATAAATCAAAAACGTATAATGGGTCATATCTTTTGAGCGGTAAGGGCTAGTATCAAGCTGTTTTCTACCAGGAAAAGGGGGAGACTTGGCTACCATGTTGGCTACAGAACCTGGCAATGAAATGCAGTGAGGAAAGTGGGAGGGTTGAGCAAGACTACAAATTCAAAGACTGCCTACTTTTCTATAATCAAGGGAGAGACAAACATAGCTAGACTTGTTTTACTATTAAACTCAATGCTGCTATTGTTTTTTATTTTGTAAAGCAGCTTGGGTTTCTTAACCAGGCAAAAGGTAGCTAAATAGAAGCTGATAGTGACTGGTTAGCTACGGGGAAGCAAGAGAGTAATGTGAATAATTGAAGGGGAGCCTGTCTGCCCACACTCTTGCTTGCTCCCCCGCAGCTAAACAGCTGATGTAGACTGTGTTTGCAGGGTGTGGCGCATCCTTTCTACAGCTGAACAAAACTGTGCTGCTAGCATTAATTGTGCTTATTATCACTGAAAAGCACAATCTCTACAAAAAAAAACATCCGGTCCACTTAGTAGTCCGATTTTATTCACAGAGCTAATTTTGTCTCATCTCGTTTCAGTCAACTGAAATGTAAAATAATTTTTGTTTAGTTATAGTTTTTCTGTGTCTATTTAGTCAGCTATAGTCTCGTCAATTGCCATTGAAAAACAGGAGTTTGACTAATATTTTATTAACTATTTTGTATGAAATGAACACTGCCAGTATGTCAGAGGTAAATGGAGGGGGGGTTCTAGCCATACCTGGTGAGAGAGTCTCTCAGTCGCTGAATCTCTTCCTCACTCTGACGAATAGCGGCTTCCGACTTTGTGATGTGAGCATCCTTCTCACCAATCAGCCGTGAGAACTCCTCATTCACCCCCTGAATCAAACATAATCATAACATACACTCGTTTTTTTTAAGAACCAAGAAGCTTTCGTAAACAGATGAACTGTTGACCCTTTAAATACAGACAAAGGATTAAATGAACTCTCTCCTTCTTCCCTCAATTATCATAGAAAAGTATTATAGTACAGGCAGACTCATTACAACGTGTCACATCCTCTCTACGCAGGGAGAGGAAGGAGATTCACACCACCCTGCCCTCAGTTTTATCCTCCTCGGCTAATGAACACTGGGCTCTAATCTTTGGGGTATTCATTAACCCAGTCAGGTGTTTACAGCCCTGCTCCTCTCGCCCCCTTTTTGGATTCATACCTTTGCCCTTTTTCCATTTCTCATATTCATTCCTATGCCTCCCTAATGAAAACATAAAAACTTTTGCCAGGGCAGACAAGCTGAATGTGCCACGGCTGGCTTTGTCATCCACTCTCTCCTTCTTCACTCTCTCCTTCTACGCTTAATATGATCTCTCACAAATTCCTCTTACTGATTCTTTCTTTCAGCTATTTCAGTGTCAGCTGCTAACCAGACATGCCATTTTGGTCTATCTTGATAAGGGATTGAAGACTGTGGTTTCTATTGACGTCTGGCGCTATGTCAAACACACGTTAGTTTGCAATTTCGTCATGTAAAAACTGCAGCACTGGCATTTTACAGCCCTAACGCCAGGTTCGGCAATTTGCCTGTCTAACATCAGATCGCTTGCGCCGAGCGCCGAATATTTGAGAAGTTGCCTTAAAAACAAGCACAAAAGTGACAATTTCATGCAGCAATAATGGGAAGTTTTAACACCCACAAAAAGCACATCTTAACAGTAACGCAGTCGATAACGGAGAGAAGATGTGGAGAGAGGAAGCACAGACTATCCAGCCATGACGCACAGTGCCCATGGAAGGAGAGATGCGTCTTTCGTGACAGTGAATCGTATTTATACAAAAAAAATCATTAAATTTGATTAAAAAACCAAGCATAGCCTACCTTCCCCTTAATCAAGGCTGGTTTAGTGGCATTGCAATATTCAAAGTAGCTTATGAATAAAGAGGTTTTAAATGGTCAACTGAGAGTGCTTTGAAACATTTGAGGTTTTGGTCCTCATGCTTTTTCATTATCCACAATTCACATACCTGCATTTTGCTTGTTCAAGTAGGCTATCCATTCCCATTTTCAAAGAGCTACCCTCGTCCGACTACAAAAGACACACTCCTCCAAACTATTCAGTCCTCCTATAATGCCATATGAAAAGCAGATTTTTTTGAGAATCTGCCTCACACATACAGTACCAGTCAAACGTTTGGGCACACCTACTCATTCCAAGGTTTTTCTTTATTTTACTATTTTCTACATTGTAGAATAATAGTGAAGATAACAAAACTATAAAATAACACATATGAAATCATGAAGTAACCAAAAAGTGTTAAACAAATCAAAATATAATTTAGATTTTTCAAAGTAGCCACCCTTTGCCTTGATGACAGCTTTGCACAATCTTGGCATTCTCTCAACCAGCTTCATGAGGTAGTCACCTGGAATGCATTTCAATTAACAGGTGTGCCATGTAAAAGTTAATTTGTGGAATTTCTTTCCTTCTTAATGCGCTTGAGACAATCAGTTGTGTTGTGACAAGTTAGGGGTGGTATACAGAAGATAGCCCCATTTGGTAAAAGACTAAGTCCATGTTATGGCAAGAACAGCTCAAATAAGCAAAGAGAAATGACAGTACATATTTACTTTAAGGCATGAAGGTCAGTCAATACGGAAAATGACAAGAACTTTCAACGTTTCTTCAAGTGCAGTCGCAAAAACCATCAAGCGACATGAAACTGTCTCTCATGAGGACCGCCACAGGAAAGGAAGACCCAGAGTTACCTCTGCTGCAGAGGTGAAGTTCATTAGCGTTAACTGCACCTCAGATTGCATCCCAAATAAATGCTTCACAGAGTTCAAGTAACAGACACATCTCAACCTCAACTGTTCAGAGGAGACTGCGTGAATCAGGTCTTCATGGTCGAACTGCTGCAAAGAAACCCCTATTAAAGGACACCAACAACAATAAGTGACTTGCTTGGGCCAATAAACACGAGCAATGGACATAAAACTGGTGGTAATCTCTCCTTTGGTCGGATGAGTCCAAATTTGAGATTTTTGGTTCTAACCTCCGTGTCTTTGTGAGACGCAGAGTAGGTGAACGGATGATCTCGCCTTGTGTGGTTCCCACCGTGAAGCATGGAGGAGGATGTGTGATGATGCTTTACTGGTGACACGGTCAGTGATTTATTTAGAATTCAAGGCACACAACCAGCATGTCTACCACAGAATTCTGCAGCGATACGCCATCCCATCTGGTTTGCGCTTAGTGGGACTATATTTTTGTTTTTCGACAGGATAATGACCCAAAACACAACTCCAGGCTGTTTAAGGGCTATTTGACTAAGAAGGAGAGTGATGGAGTGCTCCTTCAGATTACCTTGTCTCCACAATCACCCGACCTCAACCCAGTTGAGATGGTTTTGGATGAGTTGGACCGCAGAGTGAAGGAAAAGCAGCCAACAAGTGCTCAGCATGTGGGAACTCTGTTGGAAAATCCTTCCTCGTGAAGCTGGTTGAGAGAATGCCAAGAGTGTGCAAAGCTTTTATCAAGGCAAAGGGTGGCTACTTTGAAGAATCTCAAATCTAAAATAGATTTTGATCTGTGTAACACTTTTTTGGTTACTACATGATTCCATATGTGTTATGTCATAGTTTATGTCTTCACTACTATTCTACAATGTAGAAAATAGTAAAAATAAAGAAAAACCCTTGAATGAGTAACTGTGTCCAATACACAACTTGAAGCAACCACATATTTAGCCATGGAGCACGTTCTGACTGGCCAGAGAGGGGAGAAGCCTCAACACACACACAACTTTTTAATTCATCAAAACCGAGCCCTTTCACGCCACCGGCAACTTCTGCGCCCATGATTCTGGTTGTGAAAATAGCAAAAATATTTCAGATATTTTACCATTGGATTAGAGTTGTTAAAATAGAGCCCTGTGTCTATTATAATGTTCTCTGTCATATGTGAATAATGTGAAGAGGTGAAGATACAGACCTCTATCTCAACGATTTTGGCCTCCAGACTAGACACCTTCACCTGCTCTTTAGGCAGCTGGACCCTCAGTTTCCCCACCTCATCTTTCAGACTCTGGGCAGAGAGCAAAACATACAGGTGTTCAAATTGTGCTAATTGGTCATTCAAAAACATGAAAGTGAAGAGAACTCTGCAGCTCCTGCACAGCAAAAGCACACTGTTTTATGAAGGGGTAAATGTGTTCTGATTCACACATAGCAATTACTTGTCTAATTAATCACAATAATTTCCCCCATGTCACAGAACTCTTTTGACAGAACTCCAGCTAAACTCACCTTGATCTGGTTCTGATGATTCATGCTCTCGGAGCTCATCTGGAACTTGACCGCCTCTATCTCCTCCCGACTGGAGTCCTGGAGGCTCTTCACCTGGCCCTCTGCCTTCTCCAGCTTGTCCTGCAGCTCCAGCATGGCTCCTGGAAGGTTCTCTGTCATCCTCAGTTCCTCTCTTAGGCTGGTGTTCTCCTGGCGCATGGCAGCAATGCAGGCCTCCAGCCGCTCCACCTCCCCGGAAGTTCTCTCCTCCAATTCCCCTATCCTGTCTGCCTCCCCCGCCCAGCCTTCCTTGGCCTCCTCCCTTTCTGCTGTCAGTCTACAGATAGTCATCCCAAGCTCTGCCATCTCTGTATTGGCCCGGTGGAGGCCTTCACGTATCTCAGCATTCTCCATGGCCAGCCTCTCATTTTGGGCCTTTAGCATGGCCAGTTCTCCTTTGGCGGAGGCCTCTGCGGCAGCCGACTCGGCCCAGGTGGCTGCCTCCTGGTCACGCTCCCTGCTCAGAGCCTCTTCCCTTTCTTTGCACTGCAGGAGCTCGGCCACGTGCCTCTGGTTAAGTGCCTCGGTCTGGGCTTTGAGCTGCTCTGTTAGGGTCTTGAGTGCGTCTTTCTGGGCCTCCATCACCTCCAGCTGGGCCTGGCTCCTCATCCGGTCCTCCCCAGAGGTCTTCAGCTGCACTGTCAAATCCATCACTTCTGCCTGGAACCTGGACACCTCCTTCATGTTCACTTCCAGCTGGCCCTCCACCATAGTCAGCTTGGCGGCTACCTCCTGGCTCTCCTTGGCCTGGGCAGCGCTCCTCTGTAGCTGTGTTCTCTCCACCATCTGTTTCTCAGTGGTGACCCTCTCTATCAGCTTTGTCTTTTTGGCACAGGCCTTTTCTGCATCTGCCTTTGCCTTTTCCAGTGCCCTCCCTCTAGCCTCCAGAACCTCCACCCTAGCCTGGAGCTCTGCACAGCTCTTCTCCTTGTTCTCTAGCTGGGCCTTCCTGTCTTTGAGCTGCTCCTGCAGGCTGGCCTCGCTCCTGCGGGATGCCCCCAAGCTCTTCTCCAGCTCTCCGATCTGCCCGTCGATGGACTTCAGTTCCTCCTGCATGGAGCTCAGCGCCGCCCTCACCGTAGCCTGCTCCTCCCTCAGGCCTTGGTTCTCCTGCTCCAGCCGTTTGGTAGAAGCATCTGAGAACACGGCGGCCATGGTCGCCCTCTGCAAACTCTCGTCCAAGGCCCGGTTCTCCTCACGCAACTTCCTGTCCTTCTCATCCACTGTTACCTTGGCGTCGTCCAGCTGGCCCCTCAGTTGCTTGTCAGATGCCCTCAGAGCAGCCACCTCGCCCTCCAGGGCTGCCCGGCTCTCTGCTAGCTCCTTCTTCAGCTCCTCATTCCTCTTCACTGTGTCAAGCAACTTCCCATTCAGCTCCATCAGGTTTGTGCACTGAGTCTTGTACTCTTCGATTTTATTGGCCTGCTCCCTGATGCTGGATTCCAGCTTGGAGAGGTTGGCGCTCAGGATGTCCCTCTCTGTTGTCAGGCTATGGCTCTGGACCTCCAGGTGCTGAAGCCTCTGTATGCTGGAGAGCAGCTCCGCCTCTCTGCTCTTCAACTGCTCCTTCAGGTAGAGTAGTTCCACCTCCAAGGCCTCTTTCAGACTGCCTATGCTTCCCTGGATCTCCTCTTTCTCCTCCTCTGCTCTATTTCTGGCCTCCTCTGCTTGTCTCTCCATCTCTTCCAGAACACTCTGGAGGTCCTGCAGCTGCCTCTGCAGGTTGTTGACCTCCTTCTCTCTCAAAGTCAATGCCCCCTGCAGCTTGTCAATGGCAATTCGCTGCTCCTCTGCACACTCCGCAAACTTAGCGTTCCCCTCTGCAATGGATTTTGACAGCGACTCGAGCTTGGCCTCATCCTTCTTTTCTGCCACCTCCTTGACCCTTAGCTCATCTGCCAGCCTGTCGGCCTGTCTCCTCCTATCCTCTGCCTCTGCTAGAGCCTCTATCTTCCCCCTCTCAGCCTCCTTTAGTCTGTCCAGTAGCTCATGGATCTTCTGTGCTGAGTCAAAGTAGCTAGTCGCCTGCTGGCCCTTCTCATCCAACACCCCATCCAGTTTGGCCATTAGTTCTACGTTCTTCCCCTCTGCAACTGCCAGCTTCTCCTGAAGGTGGCGATTTTCGGTCTTCCTGGCCCTCTCCTCGGCTCTCAGGGACTCCAGCTCGCAGGACAAGGCCTCCTCCCGTGCCTCCAGGTCTTTCATGGTCCCTTGCGTACCCTGCTGTTTCTCCTGGGCGGTCAGCGACATGTCCAGCTGCCTCTGTAGCTCCACCACCACACTCCTGAGCTCAGCACTCTCCTCCCCCATCTGCTGTACCCTGTCCAGGAGCTCTCGCTGCTTCAGCTCCGACTGGTCCAGCTCCAGGCGGAGCTCGTCCAACATACTCACCTCTACGCTGGAAGGCAACAACTCGTTCACCTCGCTCGGCATGCTTGGGCCATTGTCAGGGCTGCCAAGGAACTCATGAGCCTGCTGCGGTGGTTTAGGGGGTTGGGGAAAGAGAGTATCAGATTGAGTGCAGATGACACCACTCATTTTATGGTTTTACGTTTCATTATGGTATAATCTCAGCAATATGACTAGCGATATGATATGTTAAGATATGCCCAGCTCATAATAGAATCATATAGTGCCAGCAGAATAAAAGCTTTGAGGAGGAAGGCGGGCAGTGTCAGTACCTGTGAGTAGGTGCTGGCCAGACTGTTGATGCTAGAGCTGCGACTGGGTGGTTTCCACATGTGGCCAGGTGAGTTGGGCATGCCCAGTGTCCTCCTGGAGATCAGAAAACACGTGATGAGGTGACATCACCAAGTATCATTTTAATCTACATCAATTCCTCAATCCAATGCACAGCACGTGGAGAATGGGATGTATTATAAACCACTCTGTCTTTGTGATTGGTTACCTTGCGAAGGTGGGCCAAGACGAGTCAAGGTCATGACCCCTGGAGGCCACGTCAAACTGGACCTCGTTGAGCTCATACAGGTGACTTATGATGTCAACACTGAGGTGGGATTTCAGCAAGGGGCTGCGAGTATAGTACCAGTCACTACACGGAGAAGAAGATAAGCATATTGATAGAATGAGAGGAGAAATAGGCATACCAACACACATTCACATAGAAATACCTTCACTAATATACTTAGCCTGTTCGTTATATTCAATTACCTTGACCCTCACAAAAAGTACAGTGCATATATGAAAAATGGACATCCCTTTTGTAAACACACAGATACATTTCACAAGTACATCGAGCATATAGACACAATTCTTTACGAAGGGGGAAGCAACTTTTCGAGAAACAGATCTGTACAATATATATTGACTGCATCTGAAAACATCTAAACCCCTTCCAGTAACCTTTGGTGCCATAGTACAGGCACGCTCTATTTACTCACCTGAGGAACAGAGAAATAAGTTTATAGAAGTAAAACTCCACAACGGAAGAGTTAAAGGGAAGAATTAAAGGAAATTATGTTTACTTGAAACTTACCGTCAGATCAGTCCAAATCTCAGAATAGTAGTCTATGTCTAATGAACTGTCACTTCAACCAAAACATTAACAGTCCCTTAATTTAGCCAAACATGATTATGTTCCCCAAATTTGACCCTACGCATCCATGTTCAACCCCTAAAACTGATGCCGAAGTGGTGTCAGGTTTGAGATTTTCTGCCCACTTTCCATTCCCAAGTGTGATACGTATTTGAGAGATGAACCCCTCTTTGCCTCAGGGTTTTTAATCCATGACGCTCTGTAAATCCTGTGCCGGATTGAATTTTACCTGGTTACCCTTTGGTTCATCAGACACTGCTGCAGCGTGTCGGCCAGACGCTGGTGCACCAGGGAGTAGCGAATGAAAGCCCTGCCCTTCCCCAGAGATGTCTTCAGCTGGAAAGGGAAAGTAAATAACATATTCACAGTGCTGTACAGCAAATGTGTGATAGCTGTTCATCTGCAGCACCAATGAGGCCTAAAATGAGCATATGTGCTTCTTGAACATGTCCGTTAAAAGGATAGTTCGAATCAACGTTTGTCAGACATTTTAATTCCTCAAAAGTGGTTTATAATCATTCATCCATATTCAACAACATCTGTTGTGTAGATCCTGCTTACAAAGAGTATGTCTAGTGTCCACCATGCAGCAGAATGCCAATTTCCCCCATGTCGTTATAACTACAGGCAATTGCCAAAATAAAGGAAACACCAACATAAAGTGTATTAATAGGGCGTTGGGCCACCACGAGCCGCCAGAACAGCTACAATGCACCTTGGCATAGATTGTACAAGTGTCTGGAACTCTATTGGAGGGATGCGACACCATTCTTCCACAGGAAATTCCATCATTTTGTGTTTTGTTGATGGTGGTGGAAAAGCTCTCCGGCGCCGCTCTAGAATCTGGTGACTGTCACACACACACACTTTAACCCGGTATGCTCCTTTGAGACCCCTTTTTCAAAGTCACTGATATCTCTTCTTCTAGCCATGGAAGCCAAAATAATAGTTAACTGGGCATATTTATACATGAGACTACCCTTGATGGGATGTTAATTGCTTAATTAAATCAGGAACCACACCTGTGTGGAAGTACCCGCTTTCAATATACTTTGTATCGCTCAATTACTCAAGTGTTTACTTTATTTTGGCAGTTACCTAGTTATCAGTGAGACAGAGAACCGAATGCATATATGTTAATTAAGCAATCCATGACAGTTGCACTGTCAGGAGTATTAGTGGTCAGGTTGTTTTCAATCCCTCCAATCACTGTTGTGTTATGTGTCTGAGTGGATTTGGTACATCATTTGTAGATCAAGTTGATTTGTTCCTTCATTATTTCACATTAGGTAAAAAACAACAAGACCCAAAACTGTAATATTATACATAACTTCAGATAGAGGTTACACAGAAATGGTGACAGTGTTTGCTGGAACCCATAAAACAGTGGCCAAAAAAAATCTGAAGATACATCATTACACATGAATTACTAGTAAACGCGGTGTAATAACAGTTGACAATCCTTATAATTGACTTTTAAAAGTGCTGATCTCCATACCTCTGGGATGGATTTGACAAAGCGGATACCATCGTTGGCGCCTTTGATCTTGGCCAGACAGTCGGCGAAATAATCCCAGTAGTCTTTTCTTGTGCCAAGAAATGTTGTCTTCTCCTTCTGGTCAAACTGAATGGCGTAGATGACGTGTTAGCAACAAATCTTACATGACATACTGTATAGCGATGTGAACAATGCCATATTGGTGAACATAGCAGGTTGGCCTTGATTTGACTTTGATTCTTCTGGACACAGATTACATTTTTAGTCTAGGACTAGACTTAATCTGTGTCTGGGAAACCACCCTTAAATCAAATCAAAGTGTATTGGATGTGTACACAGTTTACAAAATGTTATAGTAGGTGCAGCAACATTCTTGTGTTACTAGCTCCTAACAGCGCAGTAAAATGTAGTACACAAATAACAAACTAAAATCAAGACATCAACATTAATGTGGATGCTACCATGATTACGGATAATCCTGAATGAATTGTGAATAATGATGAGTGAGAAAGTCAGAGAGGGTCAAAGGTTATACCCCAGAGACATGTTAACCTCTCTCCATGACCAATAACAGGGAAGGTTAGCATGGCTTGGGGGTATGATATTTGACCATCTGTAACTTTCTCACTCATCATTATTTAATGAGTAATTCAGGATTATCTGTAATCATGGTAGCGTCCACATTCATGTAGAAGAGTTTAGAAACATATTCTATTCTTATTTACAATAACAGTGACTCCAAAATGACAAAATACATTGTTTACCATTCATTTATATTGGGCACCAAATAATCTGAAACAAAACCAAAACGAACTGCGAATGCATCCAACATGTTTGTAGAGTCACAAGCTTGATGTAGCCATTGCGTGCTAGGGCCTGGTTCCCATCCGGCAGATGGTACCGGTGCATCAAGGCTCAGACCAACAGACTCCTAAACAGCTTCTATCCCCTGGCCATAAGACTTACAACTACTGCTCCCCCTCACACCTACGCTGCTGCTAAAATGATTATTGACTAGATGTATTACAACCACTACATTACTATACATTGATTACTGATTTCCATTACCATTAGTATCTATCTATTTTATCCTGCTACTGGTCACTATTACGCCTGTTCACATTTATACAAAGAGTACAAAATATTAGGAACACATGCTCTTTCCATGCCATAGACTGACCAGGTGAAAGCTATGATCACCTATTGATGTCACCTGTTAAATACACTTCAATCAATGTAGATGAAGGATTTTTAAGTCTTGCGACATGGATTGTGTATGTGTGCCATTCAGAGAGTGAATTGGCAAGAGAAAAGATTTAAGTGCCTTTGAACAGGGTTTGGTAGTAGGTGCCAGGCGCACCGGTTTGAGTGTGTCAATAACCGCAATGCAGCTGGGTTTTTCACACTCTACAGTTTCCCATGTGTATCAAGAAAGATCCACCACCCAAGGACTCACCTGCAGCAGGTACTCCAGTTTGTAGGAGAATTTGTGCAGATTGGGACTATCATCTGTGATTGGCTCCCCATTCTCCCTGTACTCTTTAGTGAGCTCAACAACAGCATCTGTGGTTCAGATAGAGAGAGAGAGAGAGAGAGAGAGAGAGAGAGAGAGAGAGAGAGAGAGAGAGTCCATCACAGAACAAAAACAGATGTAAACACACTTAAAGGCATATACATCGACCATACACGTGCATTCCCCACACTCAGACACCACTGACAAAAACAGAGAGTTTCTACTACAGTAGCTACATGCCCTTTACCTGCTGAGAGAAACACAATATGATTTCTCTCTGACCTGGTAGCCTCTTTCTCCCAAACAAAATGCTAAAAAATCCGATAGTCGTGCTACCTTTTGGGGAGACAGGTAGCCTAGTGGTTAGACCGTTGGGTCAGTAACCGAAAGGTTGCTGGATCGAATCCCTGAGCTGACAAGGTACAAATCTGTTGTTCCGCCCCTGAACAAGGCAGTTAACCCACTGTTCCCCGGTAGGCCGTCATTGTAAATAAGAATTTGTTCTTAACTGACTTGCCTAGTTAACTGACTTGCCTGTGTGTCAGTATCCCACGGACACACAGATACACATACAAAAGGCACCACACATACAGACAGTCAGATGTAATATCCTCACAGCGGCCTGGATACATTTAAATGGTTTCCAGGTCATATACAGGTCAGAACAGATGGAGTCGAAAGCTCAGTATGTCCATACTGGCATGTCTCCCCACATCCTCCTTTCATCTCTACCTCCTCCAGTCCCCTTCCACCTTTCTCACACATCCCAGCTCTCCCAGCTCAGTACATTACCCACCTGCCTCTCATCCAGCATAAAAAATGGAAAGACGCTTGACGGGAAGCTGAGCACCCCCTCTCTTTCCTGCTGCATGCTGAGAGGGCCTTTCGGTCGACCCCGCAACACTCTAGGGAGCACACCCCAGGGGGCTGGGGTAGAGGGTTGGCTCCATGATGTCCTCCCAATGAGGAGCGGGGACAACCAAAGTGTGGAGGGAAATTCTGTCTGGCTTGTAGCCAAGGCCAAGCCAGTCACTGCAACCCCTCTGTCACTTGACCTCTACGATCCTTCTCTCCCCCTTTGTCATTCGCTGGCAGCAGACAGTGGCGGTCTCCCCCTGTCACATTTACACAGGCCCGGACGCACTCGTTGTCACAAAGAGACAAGCAACCACACGAAGCCTCACATACACACACACTCAATGGCAACGTACCATGCAGATCTCTGATAATCCTCTGAAGCTGGCTCTCCCCCAAAGCCACACCGGCAGCCATGGTCAGACTAGCTCCCCGGCAACCAGTTCACCGGGTCATAAACAATCTGCTGAATCAGAGAATCAGAGGGACAGTCAGAAACAAAAGACAAGCACGTATGTACACACATTTACTACAACCCCTTTCACTCTTTCACACAGTCTGTCTGTCACTCACTCACTCTATCACACACACTCGCACACACATGCATGTAAACACGCACGCACACACACACTTACTACCATTCAAAGTTTGGGGTCACTTAGAAATCTCCTTGTTTTGAAAGAAAAACTTTTTTTTTTGTCCATTTAAATATCAAATTGATCACAAATACAGTGTAGACATTCTTAATGTTGTAAATGACTATTGTAGCTGCAAACAGCAGATTTTTAATAGAATATCTACATAGGCCCATTATCAGCAACCATCACTCCTGTGTTCCAATGGCACGTTGTGTTAGCTAATCCAAGTTTATCATTTTAAAAGTCTAATTGATCATTAGAAAACCCTTTTGCAATTATGTTAGCACAGCTGAAAACTGCTGTGCTGATTAAAGCAATAAAACTGACCATCTTTAGACTAGTTGAGTATCTGGAGCATCAGCATTTGTGGGTACGATTACAGGCTCAAAATGTCAAGAAACAAATAACTTTCTTCTGAAACTCGTCAGTCTATTCTTGTTCTGAGAAATGAAGGCTATTCCATGTGAGAAATTTCCAAGAAACTGAACATCTCGTACAATGCTGTGAACTACTCCCTTCACAGAACAGCGCAAAATGGCTCTAACCAGAATAGAAAGAGGAGTGGGAGGCCCCGGTGCACAACTAGGCAAGAGGACAAGTACATTAGAGGGTCTAGTTTGAGAACAGACACCTCACAAGTCCTCAACTGGCAGCTTCATTAAATAGTACCCGCAAAACACCAGTCTCAACGTCAACAGTGAGGAGGCGACTCCGGGATGCTGGCCTTCTAGGCAGAGTCGCAAAGAAAAAGCCATATCTCAGACTGGCCAATAAAAATAAAAGATTAAGATGGGCAAAAGAACACACAGAGGAAAATTAGAAAAAAGTGTTATGGACAGATTAATCTAAGTTTGAGGTGTTCGGATCACAAAGAAGAACATTCGTGAGACACAGAAAAAATGTAAAGATGCTGGAGGACTGCTTGACGTAATCTGTCAAGCATAGTGGAGGCAATGTGATGGTCTGGGGGTGCTTTGGTGGTGGTAAAGTGGGAGATTTGTACAGAGTAAAAGGGAGCTCTCAGAGGCTTATGAGTTCAAACCACAAATTGGGAAGCACAAACACTGAGCCTCAGAGCTCAGTGTTGGACTGAGAATGAAAGAATTAGATGTCCTTTTAGTTTGTGAGTTTTACTATGAGCTCCACATTAAACTAAGCATCACTTTTAGTACATGGTGTTCTTGGCTGCTTGGTTGCATAGAGGTAGAGTCATTTACCACAGCAGCTGTTCCTTCAGGCTACAAAGGCAAAACATATACCTATGAAATATTTCTAAAATATCAGTTCTCACTTCTCAATTCAATATCACTTCTCAATTCAGTCAGCTGTGTCTATGACAGCCTCGCTCTCTCGCTCTCTCTCAGCATGAATGACAAAGCCACTGCTGCTAAAGCGAAGTGAGAGGACATCAACAATAACAGTAAAAAATATATAATAAATACACAATAATAATGATAATAATAGTGATGGTGATTAGACGAAGGGGACAATATACAGTGCAATCGGAAAGTATTCAGACCCCATCAATCTACACACAATACCCCCTAACAACAGAGTGAAAACAGCTTTTTGAAAGTATTGCTAATTTATTAAAAATAAAAAACAGAAATAACATATTTACATAAGAATTCAGACCCTTTGCTATGAGACTCGAAATTGAGCTCAGGGGCATCCTGTTTCCATTGATCATCCTTGAGATGTTTCTACAGGTTGATTGGAGTCCACCGGTGGTAAATCCAATTGATTGGACATGATTTGGAAAGGCACACACCTGTCAGAGCAAAAACCAAGCCATGAGGTTGAAGGAACTTTCAGGATTGTGTCGAGGCACAGATCTGGGGAAGGGTACCAAAACATTTCTGCAGCATTGAAGGTCCCCAAGAACACATTGGCCTCTGTAGCAATATTGATGTCAATCATATTGTTGTTACACAGGAAACCAATTGTTACTTACCGTCTTCATGTACTGGATGTGCTGGTTGACAACATGCATAGTAAAGTTTGCTTAACTATATCTTCGTCTGTCGTGACTACAACACAAAGCATATTGACACATGGTGGCAGCGGTACTCAAAATAACCTGGATCTCATCAATGTAAATGAAGAATACATCCCAGGCGGCAGTTTGGAAAAGTGCCGTGTTTACAAGCTAGTCAACGCTAGCTGGCTATCGTGAGTGAGTCTATGCTAAAAGCTAACTGGCTATTGGACACAAGCAGATTCATGAGTAACTAACATTCCAATCTACAAATAAATCGCCATGGAAAATGCACTGAAACCTCTGGAAAAAATTTACTTTAATTGTAATTTAGCACTGACCTGGAAATGTATCATGTCATTTAGTTCGGCGGAATGTATCATAGCGCGGAGAAGATGGCTGACATTTTGCATGCTCCTAACCAACTGTGTTTTTATGTTCGTTTTTTTTGCATTGTTTGTCATTTTAATTTTTTTTACTTATTTTGTCCGTAATGTTGCTGCTACCGTCTCTTATGACCGAAAATAACTTCTGGACATCAGAATAGCGATTACTAACCACGAACTGTCAGAAGCTTTTTTTCCCTTAACGAGTCCGATGTGAAGGACATACTGCTTTTCTGGGAACAGGCCCAAATCCACGTAATTTGGGTGAAGAGAAGACAGAGAAAAAGAGGGTGGAGGTCGGGCTGCCTTCTGAGAATTCGTAGGCGATCGAATAAACCCCCACTGTCTTCCGTTCTACTAGCTAACGTGTAATCATTGGAAAATAAAAAACGACGACCTACGAGGAAGATTAAACTACCAATGGGACATTAAAAACTGTAATAACTTATGCTTCACGGAGTCAGGGCTGAACGACAACATTATCAACATACAGCTGGCTGGTTATACGCTGTATCGGCAGGATAGAACAGCAGCGTCTGGTAAGACACAGGGCGGCGGACTATGTATATTTGTTAACAACAGCTGGTGCACGATATCTAAGGAAGTCTCAAGGTTTTTCTCGCCTGAGGTAAAGTATCTCATGATAAGCTGTAGACCACACTATCTACCTAGAGAGTTTATCATCTGTATTTTTCTTAGCTGTCTGCATACCACCACAGACTGATGCTGGCACTAAGACCGCACTCAATGAGCTGTATTCCTCCATAAGCAAACAGGAAAACGCTCATCCAGAGGCATCAGATGAAGCAGATGCTAAGCTGCAGGACTGTTTTGCAGCACAGACTGGAATATGTTCCGGGATTCATCCGATGGCATTGAGGAGTACACCACATCATTCACTGCCTTCATCAATAAGTGCACCGATGACGTCGTCCCCACAGTGACCGTATGTACATACCCCAACCAGAAGCCATGGATTACAGGCAACATCCGCACTGAGCTAAAGGCTAAAGCTGCCGCTTTCAAGGAGCGGGACGCTAACCCAGAAGCTTATAAGAAATCCCACTACGCCCTCTGACGAACCATCAAACAGGCAAAGCTTCAATACAGGACTAAGATCGAATCGTATTACACCAGCTCCGATGCTCGTCGGATGTGGCAGGGCTTGCAAACTATTACCTACTACAAACGGAAGCACAGCCACGAGCTGCCCAGTGACACGAGCCTACCAGACGAGCTAAATAACTTCTATGCTCACTTCGAGGCAAGTAACACTGAAACATACATGAGAGCATCAGCTGTTCCGGACGACTGTGTGATCACGCTCTCCGCAGCCGATGTGAGTAAAACCTTTAAACAGGTCAACATTCACAAGACCGCAGGGCCAGACGGATTACCAGGACGTGTGCTCCGAGCATGCGCTGACCAACTGGCAAGTGTCTTCACTGACATTTTCAACCTCTCCCTGTCTAAGTGTAATACCAACATGTTTCAAGCAGACCACCATAGTTCCTGTGCCCAAGAACACTAAGGTAACCTGCCTAAATGACTACCGACCCGTAGCACTCACGTCTGTAGCCATGAAGTGCTTTGAAAGGCTGGCCATGGCTCACATCAACACCATTATCCCAGAAACCTTAGACCCACTCCAATTTGCATACCGCCCTAACAGATCCACAAACACCTCCCTCTGCAACTGGATCCTGGACTTCCTGACAGTTCGCCCCCAGGTGGTAAGGGTAGGTAGCAACACATCCACCACGCTGATCCTCAACACAGGGGCCCCTCAGGGGTGCGTGCTCAGTCCCCTCCTGTACTCCTGTATGCACAGCCAGGCACGACTCCAACACCATCATTAAGTTCGCTGATGACTCAACAGTGGTAGGTCTGATCACCGACAACGACGAGACAGCCTATAGGGAGGTCAGAGACCAGGCCGTGTGGTGCCAGGACAACAACCTCTCCCTCAACGTGATCAAGACAAATGAAATGATTGTGGACGACCGAGCACGCCCCCATTCTCATCGGCGGGGCTGTAGTGGAGCAGGTTGAGAGCTTCAAGTTCCTTGGCGTCCACATCACCAACAAACTAACATGGTTCAAGCACATCAAGACAGTCGTGACATTTTGTCACATACACATGGTTAGCAGATGTTAATGCGAGAGTAGCAAAATACTTGTGCTTCTAGTTCAGACCATACAGTAGTATCTAACAAGTAATCTAACAATTTCACAACAACTATCTTATACACACAAGTGTAAAGGAATGAATGAGTATGTACATATAAATATATGGATGAGCGACGGCTGACCGGCGTAGGCAAGATGAGGTAGATGGTATATAGTACAGTATATACATATTGAGATGAGTAATGTAGGATATGTAAACATTATATAAATGGCATTGTTTAAAGTGGCTAGTGATACATTTATTACATCCACTTTTTAATTATTAAAGTGGCTAGAGATTTGAGTCGATAGCCGAACGGCAAAGGCAAGATTCAGTAGATGGTATAGAGTACAGTGTATACATTTGATATGAGTAATGTCAGATATGTAAACATTGGCTAATGATTTAAGTCAGTATGTTGGCAGCAGCCACTCAATGTTAGTGATGGCTGTTTAACAGTCTGATTGCCTTGAGATAGAAGCTGTTTTTCAGTCTCTCGGTCCCAGCTTTGATGCACCTGTACTGACCTCACCTTCTGGATGATATCGGGGTGAACAGGCAGTGGCTCAGGTGGTTGTTGTCCTTGATGATCTTTTTGGCCTTCCTGTGACATCTGGTGGTGTAGGTGTCCTAGAGGGCAGGTAGTTTACCCCCGGTGATGCGTTGTGCAGTCCTCACTACCCTCTGGAGAGCCTTACGGTTGTGGGCGGAGCAGTTGCCGTACCAGGCGGTGATACACCCCGACAGGATGCTCTCGATTGTGCATCTGTAGAAGTTTGTGAGTGTTTTTGGCGACAAGCCGAATTTCTGCTGTTGCGCCTTCTTCACCACGCTGTCTGTGTGGGTGGACCATTTCAGTTTGTCCGTGATGTGTACGCCGAGGAACTTAAAACTTTCCACCCTCTCCACTACTTTCCCTCCGATGTGGATAGGGGGGTACTCCCTCTGCTGTTTCCTGAAGTCCACTATTATCTCTTTAGTTTTGTTGACGTTGAGTGAGAGGTTATTTTCCTGACACCACACGCCGAGGGCCCTCAGGAGACTGAAACGATTTGGCATGGGTCCTCAGATCCTCAAAAGGTTCTACAGCTGCACCGTCGAGAGCATCCTGACTGGTTGCATCACTGCCTGGTATGGCAACTGCTCGGCCTCCGACCACAAGGCACTACAGAGGGTAGTGCGTACAGCCCAATACTTCACTGGGGCCAAGCTTCCTGCCATCCAGGACCTCTATTCCAGGTGGTGTCAGAGGAAGGCTCTAAAAATTGTCAAAGATTCCAGCCACCCTAGTCATTGACTGTTCTCTCTGCTACCGCACGGCAAGCAGTACCGGAGTGCCAAGTCTAGGTCCAAGAGGCTTCTAAACAGCTTCTACACCCAAGCCATAAGACTCCTGAACATCTAACCAAATGACTACCCAGACTATTTGCATTGTCACCCCCCTCTTTTATGCCACTGCTACTCTCTGTTGTTATCTATGCATATTCACTTTAATAACTCTACCTACATGTACATATTACCTCAATTACCTCGACTAACAGGTGCCCCCCGCACATTGACTCTGTACCGGTACCCCCTGTATATAGTCTCGCTATTGTTATTTTACTGCTGCTCTTTAATTACTTGTTCCTTTTTATTTTTTATTCTTATTCGTATTTTTAAAAACTGCATTGTTGGTTAGGGGCTTGTAAGTAAGCATTTCACTGTAAGGTCTACACCTGTTGTATTCGACGCATGTGACTAATAACATTTGATTTGAAAAGATGGAAAGTTTGTACATGGCTCTTACAAATGGGGAGAAAAACCTGATGACTACAAAGTGAAGCTACTGTATTATCTCATTGGGGGAAAAAGCAGAGAGTGCAGGGACCAGCAAGAGAAACAGAGTCCTGGAAATGGGAAATTTGTCAGCTGACTCAGAGAGTGGTGAAGATGTTCTCTGCATCACACTAGGGCCAAAGTCAGAGAGCATCAACGTGGTACAGGAGAAAACCACAGACCCCAATGCAGCTCTCTTTGCAACCATGCTGGTCAACAAAAAGTCAGTCAGATTTCAGCTAGATTGTGGTGCCAGTTGTTATCCCTGCAAACCTCACAAAAGCCAGTTCTCGTTCTCTACTCCCATGGGACGCTACAAGTGGCTGCGCATGCCAATGGGAATCAGTCCAGATCACAAGGAGGAAACAATGATGAAGCAGCAACTCTGGACCATGACAAGAAACTGAGAATGCTCCTGGACAGATACAGGAAGCTCTATATCAAGCTGAATCTGGAGATGCTGCAGCTCAGGCTGAAGGAAGTTCCCTACATTGGCCACCTGCTTACATCAGAGGGGTTGAAAGTGGACCCAGGAAAAGTGACAGCCATCAAACAGATGCCTAGGCCTACAGATGTGCAGGGGGTGCAGCACTTCCTGGGCATGGTAAACTACCTAGCCAAGTTATACAGCCACGCCACGCAGCTCTGCGAGCCAATGCGACAGCTAACGCACAAGGACTCACTGTGGGAGGGGTCAGAGAGACTTGAGCTGGCATTCAATAAAATCAGGGACACCATTGCACAGACCCCTGTGCTGAAATACTACAACCCAACAGAGCAGCTTGTACTACAGTGTGATGCTTCAGAAAGGGGGTTAGGAGC
The DNA here is from genome assembly GCA_030435695.1 of Brachymystax lenok tsinlingensis. Lineage (NCBI taxonomy): Eukaryota > Metazoa > Chordata > Actinopteri > Salmoniformes > Salmonidae > Brachymystax > Brachymystax lenok. The sequence continues at coordinate 9,077,360 of CM059790.1, forward strand.
AGCCTTGATGCAGGGAGGACAACCAATAGCATACGCCATAATAATCAATAATTTTGCTCTTTATTTAGCCATCTTATATACACAACCTTATTTGTTCATAAAAAATTGTGAATAACTCACCACAGGTGAATAAGAAAAGTGTGCTTGAAAGGATGAACATAACTCTGCAATGTTGGGTTGTATTGGAGAGAGTCTCAGTCTTAAAACATTTAAAACACAGTCTGTGCCTGTATTTAGTTTTCATGCTAGTGAGGGCCGAGAATCCACTCTCGCATAGGTACTTGGTTGCAAAGGGCATCAGTGTCTTAACAGCACGATTTGCCAAGGCAGGATACTCTGAGCGCAGCCCAATCCAGAAATATGGCAGTGGCTTCTGATTCAATTCAATTTTCACAGAACGCTTGCTGCACTTTTGAAGAGGCTCTCTTGTTTAGATATCGGTAAGTGGACTGGAGGCAGGGCATGAAAGGGATAACAAATCCAGTTGTTTGTGTCGTCTGTTTCGGGAAACTACCTGCTTAATTGCGCGCCCAGCTCACTCAGGTGCTTCGCTATATCACATTTGACATTGTCCGTAAGCTTGAGTTCATTTGCACACAAAAAATCATACAATGATGGAAAGACCTGTGTTTTATCCTTGTTAACGCAGACAGAGTAGAGCTCCAACTTCTTAATAATAGCCTCAATTTTGTCCCGCACATTGAATATAGTTGCAGAGTCCCTGTAATCCTAGATTCAGATCATTCAGGCGAGAAAAAACATCACCCAGATAGGCCAGTCGTGTGTGAAACTCAATTTAAAAAAAACATGTCAATACTTTGCCCCTTGATAACCAGCGCACTTCTGTATGTTGTAAAAGCGTTACATGGTCGCTGCCCATATGCAGAAAATAAACGAGAATTCAGGGGCCTTACTTTAACAAAAAATTTCACTGCAGTGTCCAAAACGTCTTTCAAGCTGTCAGGCATTCCCTGCAGCAAGAGCCTCTCGGTGGATGCTGCAGTGTACCCAAGTGGCGTCGGGAGCAACTGCTTGCACGTGCGTTACCACTCCACTATGTCTCCCTGTCATGGCTTTTGCACCATCAGTACAGATACCAACCCATCTTGACCACCAAAGTCCATTTGATGCCACAAAGCTGTCCAGTACTTTAAAAAAATCTGTTGTCCTTGTTTCCAGAAGAGGATGTCTTCCTTAATTGACCCCCCATAAATGTATCGGACATATACCAGGAGTTGTGCCAGACCCGCCACGTCTGTTGACTCGTCCAGCTGTAACACATAGAATTCACTGGCTTGTATGCTTGTTTGATGAAGACATTGTCTGTATAGTTTTTTGGGCCTTTTCCCCCAGCATTGTCCCAGCCATATCCGCAGCAGCAGGAAGAATTAAGTCCTCCACAATAGTATGGGGCTTGCCTGTCCTAGCCACTCGGTAGTTCACCATATAAGACGCTTCTAGCCCATTCTTATTAAAGGTATCTGTTGCTGTTATACATGTCTTACTACTCTGAAGTCGTCTAAAATTTGTGAATTTGCATACCCCAGTTTGGTCTACAGAATACCCGCAAAGAAATGGGAAAGTGGAAAACAGCCAAAAGACTAATGGCAAAAGCAAAGAGAGTAGGTGCTGATGTAACTGTTTCACTTCCGTCCCTCTCCTCGCCCCTACCTGGGCTCGAACCAGGGACCCTCTGTACACATCGACAACAGCCACTAGTCACCCATCGCTCTACAAAAGCTGCGGCCCTTGCAGAGCAAGGGGAACAACTACATCAAGGTCTCAGAGCGAGTGACGTCGCCCGATTGAAACGCTATTAGCGCGCACCCCGCTAACTAGCTAGCCATTGCACACCGGTTACACTCACCCCCCTTCTGACCTCCTCCTTTTTCCGCAGCAACCGGTGATCCGGGTCAACAGCATCAATGTAACAGTTTAGCTTCCTTCCATCTCCTCGCCCCTACCTGGGCTCGAACCAGGGACCCTCTGCACACATCGACCACAGCCACCCTCGAAGCATCGTTACCCATCACTCCAAAAAAGCTGCGGCCCTTGCAGAGCAAGGGGAACAACTACTTCAAGGTCTCAGAGCGAGTGACGTCACCGATTGAAACGCTATTAGCGCGCACCCCGCTAACTAGCTAGCCATTTCACATCGGTTACACTGACCCATACCTGGCCATGCTGGATCACAGAAATACCTTGTCACAAGGAACAGACAGCAGCCCTGCAATGGAGCTCATGGGAAGATGTACAAAGACACTACTGCTAATGAGTGAAAATCTGCTGGGACCGGTGATGACAAGCTGTCAGCAGGAGAAGTTCAAAGAAAGACAGCAGAGACAGGAAAAGTACTACGACACCTCTGCTAAGGATCTCACAGAGCTGCAAAGAGATGACAGGGTGAGAGTTCAGCCACTCACAGGACAGAAACAGTGGTGGCAGAGGGCCACAGTAGTCAGACCTGTGGAGCAAAGGTCCTACGAGGTGAAGACAGAACAGGGACAAGTCTTCAGGAGGAACAGGAGACACCTGAGGAAGAGCAGAGAAATAGAGGAGGATTTCCTCACTGTTGAAGAGCCTGGCACAGAGCCAGTAAACAGAGCACCAGCTGATGCCCAGCAGGGTATGGAACACAACCTAGAGGTGGACGCAGCACATCAACAAGAAGTTGCATACATCTCAGGTCAACCACCTCCAGATGTAATCAACACTCCCCACACTGGTAGGGCCATCCGAAGAACTATATACCTGAAAGACTATGTAAAAGTGCATAAAATAAAAAAATATGGACAGGCAGATATTAAACAAACATTCAGTTCACATTCAAGTTTATTGCAGACTTGGACTACAAGCCAAAGTTAGGTGGAGTCTGCCATTTTAGTTTAAAATGATGTTACACATGAAACGGAAACCAATTGTTACTGACCGTCTTCATGTACTGGATGTGCTGGTTGACAACATGCATTGTGAAGTTTGCTTAACTATATACACTACCGTTCAAAATCATCTGTTTCCAGCTACAATAGTCATTTACAACATTACCAATGTTTACACTGTATTTCTGATCAATTTGATGTTATTTTAATGGACAAAAAAAGTATTGTTTTTTTGCTTTTCTTTCAAAAACAAAAGACATTTCTATGTGACCCCAAACTTTTAAACGGTAGTGTATATAGTTACCCTTTTTCTTTGCAACTCTGACGAGAAGGCCAGCATTCAGGGGGTTGCCTCTTCACTGTTATTTTTTCATTCAACTTTTTCACTCCGGACGCTTTATCTGGACGTGTTTCGTCAGGACCTCCACCAACCGAAGCTAAGTAGTAACATTAACATCATGCCTTCTAATTGCAGTCGCTGTACTCATAACATACAGGAGAACGGTCGGCTTAAGGCGAGGATAGCTGTGCTGCAAGCCCAGCTTCAGACGCAATCGTTAGGCAAGGGAAATGTAAGTGTAGGAAAGGATGAAACAGCGTCTGTGCCACTAGTAAGTATAGATAGTCGTGAAATCCCTCGCACAGTCCCCGCAGCGGACAATTTTCTCACGGCTTCTGGAAGGAAATGCTGGAGCAATGCTCAACCGGTGTCGCTCATTCAGCCGACAGAAACTTTCAACCGGTTTTCCCCATTAAGCAGCGGGTCGGAGTCAGAGGCCGAGCCTTCTCTGGTCTCTACTCCTCCCGTTCACGGGTCTGAGATGCCGAGGCCTCCCACCATTAGCACTGACAAATTGAAAACTCTAGTCATTGGCGACTCCATTACTCGCAGTATTAGACTTGAAGCGAATCACCCAGCGATCATACACTGTTTACCAGGGGCAGGGCTACCGACGTTAAGGCTAAACTGAAGATGGTGCTGGCTAAGGCTAAATCTGGCGAGTGTAGAGAGTATAGAGATATTGTTATCCACGTCGGCACCAACGATGTTAGGATGAAACAGTCAGAGGTCACCAAGCGCAACATAGCTTCAGCGTGTAAATCAGCTAGAAAGATGTGTCGGCATCGAGTAATTGTCTCTGGCCCCTCCCAGTTAGGGGAGTGATGAGCTCTACAGCAGAGTCTCACAACTCAATCGCTGGTTGAAAACTGTTTTCTGCCCCACACAAAAGATAGAATTTGTAGATAATTGGCCCTCTTTCTGGGACTCACCCACAAACAGGACCAAGCCTGGCCTGTTGAGGAGTGACGGACTCCATCCTAGCTGGAGGGGTGCTCTCATCTTATCTACGAACATAGACAGGGCTCTAACTCCTCTAGCTTCACAATGAGATAGGGTGCAGGCCAGGCAGCAGGCTGTTAGCCAGCCTGCCAGCTTAGTGGAGTCTGCCACTAGCACAGTTAGTGTAGTCAGCTCAGCTATCTCTATTGAGACTGTGTCTGTGCCTCGACCTAGGTTGGGCAAAACTTAACATGGCGGTGTTCGCCTTAGCAATCTCACTAGAATAAAGACCTCCTCCATTGCTGCCATTATTGAAAGAGATTGTGATACCTCACATCTCAAAATGGGGCTACTCAATGTTAGATCCCTCACTTCCAAGGCAGTTCTAGTCAATGAACTAATCACTGATCATAATCTTGATGTGATTGGCCTGACTGAAACATGGCTTAAGCCTGATGAATTTATTGTGTTAAATGTGGCCTCACCTCCTGGTTACACTAGTGACCATATCCCAGCGCATCCCGCAAAGGCGGAGGTGTTGCTAACATTTACAATAGCAAATTTCTATTTACAAAAACAAAAACGACGTTTCGTCTTTTGAGCTTCTAGTCATGAAATCTATGCAGCCTACTCAATCACTTTTTATAGCTACTGTTTACAGGCCTCCTGGGCCATATACAACATTCCTCACTGAGTTCCCTGAATTCCTATCGGACCTTGTAGTCATGGCAGACAATATTCTAATTTTTGGTGACTTTAATATTCACATGGAAAAGTCCACAGACCCACTCCAAAAGGCTTTTGGAGCCATCATCGACTCTGTCGGTTTTGTCCAACATGTCTCCGGACCTACTCACTGCCACAGTCATACTCTGGACCTAGTTTTGTCCCGTGGAATAAATGTTGTGGATCTTAATGTTTTTCCTCATAATCCTGGACTATCGGACCACCATTTTATTACGTTTGAAATCGCAACAGATAATCTGCTCAGACCCCAACCAAGGATCATCAAAAGTCGTGCTATAAATTCTCAGACATCCCAAAGATTCCTAGATGCCCTTCCAGAATCCTTCCACCTACCCAAGGACGCCAGAGTACAAAAATCAGTTAACCACCTAACTGAGGAACTCAATGTAACCTTGCGCAATACCCTAGATGCAGTTGCACCCTAAAAACAAAAACATTTGCCAAAAAAACGAGCTCCCTGGTATACAGAAAATACCCGAGCTCTGAAGCAAGCTTCCAGAAAATTGGAACGGAAATGGCGCCACACCAAACTGGAAGTCTTCCGACTAGCTTGGAAAGACAGTACCGTGCAGTATCGAAGAGCCCTCACTGCTGCTCGATCATCCTATTTTTCCAAGTTAATTGAGGAAAATAAGAATAATCCAAAGTTTCTTTTTGATACTGTCACAAAGCTAACTAAAAAGCAGCATTCCCCAAGAGAGGATGGCTTTCACTTTAGCAGTGATTCATTCATGAACTTCTTTGAGGAAAAGATCATGATCATTAGAAAGCAAATTACGGACTCCTCTTTAAATCTCGTATTCCTCCAAAGCTCAGTTGTCCTGAGTCCGCACAACTTTGCCAGGACATAAAATCAAGAGAGACACTCAATTTTTAGTACCATATCTCTTGACACATTGATGAAAATAATCATGGCCTCTAAACCTTCAAGCTGCATACTGGACCCTATTCCAACTAAACTACTGAAAGAGCTGCTTCCTGTGCTTGGCCCTCCTATGTTGAACATAATAAACAGCTCTCTATCTACCGGATGTGTACCAAACTCACTAAAAGTGGCAGTAATAAAGCCTCTCTTAAAAAGCCAAACCTTGACCCAGAAAATATTAAAACTATCGGCCTATATCGAATCTTCCATTCCTCTCAAAAATTTTAGAAAAAGCTGTTGCGCAGCAACTTACTGCCTTCCTGAAGACAAACAATGTATACCAAACGCTTCAGTCTGGTTTTAGACCCCATCATAGCACTGAGACTGCACTTGTGAAGGTGGTAAATGACCTTTTAATGGCGTCAGACCGAGGCTCTGCAACTGTACTCATGCTCCTAGACCTTAGTGCTGCTTTTGATACCATCGATCACCACATTCTTTTGGAGAGATTGGAAACCCAAATTGGTCTACATGGACAAGTTCTGGCCTGGTTTAGATCTTATCTGTCGGAAAGATATCAGTTTGTCTCTGTGGATGGTTTGTCCTCTGACAAATCAACTGTAAATTTCGGTGTTCCTCAAGGCTCTGTTTTGGGACCACTATTGTTTTCACTATATATTTTACCACTTGGTGATGTCATTCGGAAACATAATGTTAACTTTCACTGCTATGCGGATGACACACAGCTGTACATTTCGATGAAACATGGTGAAGCCCCAAAATTGCCCTCCCTGGAAGCCTGTGTTTCAGACATAAGGAAGTGGATGGCGGAAAATTTTCTACTTTTAAACTCTGACAAAACAGAGATGCTAGTCCTAGGTCCCAAGAAACAAAGAGATCTTCTGTTGAATCTGACAATTAATCTTGATGGTTGTACAGTCGTCTCAAATAAAACTGTGAAGGACCTCGGCGTTACTCTGGACCCTGATCTCTTTTTGACGAACATATCAAGACTGTTTCAAGGACAGCTTTTTCCATTTACGTAACATTGTAAAAATCAGAAACTTTCTGTCCAAAAATGATGCAGAAAAAGTTAATCCATGCATTTGTAACTTCTAGGTTAGACTACTGCAATGCTTTATTTTCCGGCTATCCGGATAAAGCACTAAATAAACTTCAGTTAGTGCTTAACACGGCTGCTAGAATCTTGACTAGAACCCCAAAATTTGATCATATTACTCCAGTACTAGCCTCTCTACACTGGCTTCCTGTTAAGGCAAGGGCTGATTTCAAGGTTTTACTGCTAACCTACAAAGCATTACATGGGCTTGCTCCTACCTATCTTTCTGATTTGGTCCTGCCAGACATACCTACACGCACGCCACGGTCACAAGACGCATGAGCCTCCTTACTGTCCCTAGAATTTCTAAGCAAACAGCTGGAGGCAGGGCTTTTTCCTATAGAGCTCCATTTTTATGGAATAGTCTGCCTATCCATGTGAGAGACGCAGACTCGGTCTCAACCTTTAAGTCTTTATTGAAGACTCATCTCTTCAGTAGGTCCTATGACTGAGTGTAGTCTGGCCCAGGAGTGTGAAGGTGAACGGAAAGGCACTGGAGCAACGAACCACCCTTGCTGTCTTTGCCTGGCCGGTTCCCTCCACTGGGATTCTCTGCCTCTAACCCTATTACAGGGGCTGAGTCACTGGCTTCTGGTGCCGTGGCGGAGATCTTGTGGGCTATACTCGGCCTTGTCTCAGGATGGTAAGTTGGTGGTTGAAGATATCCCTCTAGTGGTGTGGGGCTGTGCTTGGCAGAGTGGGTGGGGTTATATCCTGCCTGTTTGGCCCTGTCCGGGGTTTCGTCGGACGGGCCACAGTGTCTCCGACCCCTCCTGTCTCAGCCCCCAGTATTTATGCTGCAGTAGTTTATGTGTCGGGGGGCTAGGGTCCGTCTGTTATATCTGGAGTATTTCTTCTCTTATCTGGTGTCCTGTGCGAATTTAAGTATGCTCTCTCTCTCTCTCTCTCTCTCTCTCTCTCTGAGGACCTGAGCATTAGGACCATTCCTCAAGGCCTACCTGGATGTCCACCTGGCCGTGCTGCTTCTCCAGTTTCAACTGTTCTGCCTGTTTTATGAACATTTTAAAATCTTGTCCATGTTCTGTTATAATCTGCACCCGGCACAGCCAGAAGAGGACTGGCCACCCCTCACAGCCTGGTTCCTCTCTAGGTTTCTTCCTAGGTTTTGGCCTTCTAGGGAGTTTTTCCTAGCCACCGTGCTTTTACACCTGCATTGCTTGCTGTTTGGGGTTTTAGGCTGGGTTTCTGTACAGCACTCTGTGACATCAGCTGATGTAAGGGGGGGCTTTATAAAATTTTTTTGATTTGATTTGATTTGTTGACGTTGAGATCTTCAGTTTCTTAGCAATTTCTCGCATGGAACAGCCTTAATTTCTCAGAACAAGAATAGACAGACGAGTTTCAGAAGAAAGTTCTTTGTTTCTGGCCCTTTTGAGCCTCGAATTGAACACACAAATGCTGATGCTCCAGATACTCAACTAGTCTAAAGAAGGACAGTTTTATTGCTTCTTCAGAACAACAGTTTTCAGCTGTGCTAACATAATTGCAAAAGGGTTTTCTAATGATCAATTAGCCATTTAAAATGATAAACTTAGATTAGCTAACACAACGTGCCATTGGAACACAGGAGTGATGGTTGCTGATAATGGGCCTATGTAGATATTCCATTAAAAATCTGCCCTTTCCAGCTACAATAGTCATTTACAATATTAACTAATTCTACACTGTATTTCTGATCAATTTGATGTTATTTTGGACAAAGAATGTGCTTTTCTTTCAACAACTAGGAGATTTCTAAGTGACCCCAAACTTTTGAACGGTAGTGCATATCTTTGTCTGTCGTGACTAGAACACAAAGCATACTGAAACAGTCTCCATCATTCTTCAATATAAGAAGTTTGGAACCACCAAGACTCTCCCTAGAGCTGGCTGACAGGCCAAACTGAGCAATAGGGAGAGAAGGGCCTTGGTCAGGGAGGTGACTAAGAACCTGTGTCACTCTGACAGAGCTCCAGAGTTCCTCTGTAGAGATGGGACAACCTTCCAGAAGGACAACCATCTCTGCAGCACTACACCAATCAGGCATTTAAGGTAGAGTGGCCAGACAGAAGCCACTCCTCAGTTTTAAAGGCATATGACAGCCCGCTTGGAGTTTGCCAAAAGACACCTAAAGGACTCTCAGACCATTAAAAAACAAGATTCTCTGGTCTGATGAAACCAAGATTGAACTCTTTGGCCTGAATGCCAAGCATCACGTCTGGAGGAAACCTGGCACGATCCCTAGGGTGAAGCATGGTGGTGGCAGCATCATGCTGTGGGGGTGTTTTTCAGCTTCAATGACTGCGAGACTATTCAGGATCGAGAGAAAGATGAACAGAGCAAAGTACAGAGAGATCCTTGATGAAAACCTGTTCCAGAGCGCTCAGGACCTCAGACAGGGGCGAAGGTTAACCTTCCAACAGGACAACGACCCTAAGCACACAGCCAAGACAACGCAGGAGTGGCTTTAGGACAAGTCTCTGAATGTCCTTGAGTGGGCCAGCCGGAGCCCGGACTTGAACCCGATTGAACATCTCTGGCAAACCTGAAAATAGCTGTGCAGCGAAGCTCTCAAACTGCAGAGAACTCCCCCAAATACAGGTGTGCCAAGCTTGTAACGGCAGGTAGCCTAGTGGTTAGAGTGTTGGGCTAATAACCGAAAGGTTGCTAGATCGAATCCCTGTCGTTCTGCCACTGAACAAGGCAGTTAACCCACTGTTCCTGGGCAGTCATTGTAAATTAGAATTGAATCTTAACTGACTTGCCTAGTTAAATGAAGGTTAAATAAAAAATTAAATAAATAAAAATACCAAAGACCCAAGGCTGTAATCGCTGCCAAAGGTGCTTCAACAAAGTATTAAGTAAAGGGTCTGAAAACTTATATAAATGTGATAACGTTTTTGATTTTTAATACATTTGAAAAATTTTCTAAAAAACTGTTTTTGTGTGGGTTAACACATACACATGCAAGCACATGCACACGCACAGACTTGTGGAATGCATGGATGAGTGTAATAGTCTACATGTCATTTGATGTAGTATCTAAGTTGTCGGCTATTTGAAGTGCATACATGAGGGGTTGTGTGTAAGTATGTAAAGAAATTTAATGAGTACAAATAATTCAATAAGGAAACAAAACAAAATAGATCAAAAACATAACACAATGAAACAAAACACTAACAGCCCACAGTCTATCCCACCTCTTTCCTCTCTCAGCCTTGGGCTCTATTTAATATGGATCACTGAAAAGTAGCCTAAGCATTTCACTCTTAGTCTACGCCTGTTGTTTACGAAGCATGTGACAAATTACATTTTATTTTATTTGAAGCGTTACAGATAGGGCGCAAGTCCCTGTCCGGTCTGGAGCAAGTCACGAGCTAAACTGGTCCGCTACTGCGTAGCAAACTAGCGGTGCCCGAAACACTGCTATGCCCTAGAAAGCCTTTTTAAATTCCGATCGCCAGAACGTCCCAGAAATGACTTTAGGCTCGAAAATGAGTTTATTATGACTAAGTTCAAACCCCAGGGTGAAGTATTATGACGTTCGCTACAAATCGAGATATTTTATTAAATAGTGATCTATTCTGACTGCTGCATTTGTTGTCACATAGGACTACGTGCTGACACGGACTAATCTGGCTACTATACAACGTATCAATAAAATACACTGTTGACACTTTTTTGGCACATGCCCGTTCGAAAACAACAGAGTCAGAGCTGAGCCTTTGCCGAGTTCAAATGCTAATCTGAACTAGGAAACTCTGCCATTTCCAACTTGAACAGTAGTTGAACGCAGCACGCGTATAACTACATCCAGTTAGCAATTCGGACATTTCAGGTTCCTAGTTCCGACTGGTATGTGAACGCGGCATTTGTTTGTGTCGCACACGCTACTACAATCGATTGATCGTTTTTCTCATGTTTTATGAGATTTAGTGTGCGAGATATCACTGAAAGTAAGTTAAGTACATGTTTAAAGGACTACTGAAAGTACAATGTTTTCGCCTTTCGGTGTTCCCCGTCCTTATTATCGATATCCAAAGTGACAGCGAGTGAGTGTAGTATGCATGTAGCCCAAAATCAATTGTCATTAGAAGTGAAGTTGCATAAGACACATTGATATTCATATCAACAAATAGATATTGATTATTTAAGAGAGAAACGTACTTTAAACTGGGCGATCCATGAAAATCCAGATAGTTACCATTAATACACAATCTTGCTATGTGGGGCGGAAACAATAACTGGATTGACAAGTAGCTAAACCACTTACAATGCAAGAAACAGGACCAGGCCAGAGGATTCATTATGTAGGCTATAGTTTGGTTGTAGAGTATTGCAAGTTAAACAGTAAAATCATGTGACTACTGGTTTATTTGCCAGGACTGTCCCACACAGTCATATAGGCAGATTTGTAAGAAAATAAATAGGCTTTAGTGAAGAAGAAAAAGAAAATAAGAAAAATGTGTTTTATGTTAAAAAAAATGTTTTAATAATAATAAAGTTTGTTTTATAAAACATTAAAAGCAGATGATAGCCTATTTATACAATTGTAACATGCTACACGATACAGTACACATATTTCAACTAGATATTGTATTTGTGCAGCTAGCCTACTGCACCTCTTTTGATGGAACAGTTACTTTACCGGTTTGGTTGCAAACCTGATGAGTTAAACCACAGATGAAAAATATTTTCGTTTTTCATGTACTGTACACCTATGTAGAATGGAAATACCTTAGGCAGTGCAATTATGACTAGGATATTGCATGTCTACCGAACTAGTTACACCGAAACAAACTGTAGGAGGAATAGAAACCTGCTGCTTTTTTACCTTAGCTACATAACACCTCAACAGTCCTCAGTCCTCGTATCATTGTGTACATGGGACCGTGAGGCCATCACGCTAAACTGAAATGACAGGCACAAACGGTAAGTTTTATTTTGTCAATAATTTAGTGAGCCTTATCCTTCAAACTTGACTCTAGAGTTTTAGCCAAACCAAGATATAATACAAAACCAAAAGACTGTTGTTACATTTTAATTGTTGCAGTTTCAGGTGTTTCCATTACTTATTTCCTCATTCGTTTTTGTATGCCTTTTTTACATTTCTGTAATTGTAGTTGTAGGCGTATTGTTAAGTCATTTTGAGATTTGAGTTGCTTGTCCCTCTTTTAAAAACTGTTCATGAAGATGTCATTGATAATTATAATTAGCATTTTTATTTTCCAGCTTCCAACCTGACCATGGGATCTTACGAAACACACTTCACTTATGATTACGATTATGTAGACGAGGTCTGTAACAAGGCCGGTGTTGTCAAGTTTGGCTCCATCGCCACCCCTGCCTTCTTCTCTGTGGTGACCATCCTGAGTCTAGCAGGCAACATCCTGGTCCTGGTAATCCTGGCCAAGTAGGAGAACCTCAAGTCTCTCACAAACATCTTCATTCTCAACTTGGCCCTATCTGACCTGGTGTTCACCTTTGGTCTGCCCTTCTGGGCAGCCTACCACATCTGGGGCTGGACCTTTGGCTGGTTCCTCTGCAAGACTGTCACCTTTGTCTTCTACGCTGGCTTCTACAGCAGCGTTTTGTTCCTGACCATCATGACGATCCACCGCTACCTGGCCGTGGTGCATCCTCTGTCCGACCACGGCTCCCAGAGGGGCTGCTACGGGGTCACCGTCTCTCTCATCATCTGGGCGATGAGTTTTGGGGTGGCCGTCCCCACTTTGATTTTCAGCTCTGTCCAAGAGAATCCCCACGAAGGAGAAAACCATTTGCATTGTGAATACAGCGATCCACTGTGGAAGAAAGTGAGCACATACCAACAGAACATCTTCTTCTTGGCTGCTTTTGCAGTGATGGGTTTCTGCTATGTAAGAATATTGGAGGCAATCTTCAAGTCAAGGTCCCACATGAGGAATCGAACCGTGAACCTGATCTTCAGTATAGTGGCAGTATTTTTCCTTGGCTGGGCGCCTTACAACGTGGTGATATTTCTGAGGTTGTTGGCTGACTACTCTGTAGCACCTTTCAATGATTGTGAGGTCAGCAGGAAGCTTGACTATGGGTTCTATGTGTGTCGGCTCATTGCTTTCTCCCACTGCTGTCTCAACCCTGTCTTCTACGCATTTGTTGGGATCAAGTTCAGAAATCACTTGAAGGTTATTCTGCAGAAACTTTGCCATCGCCAAAGCACCATAGATTCACGACAGATTGGAGCGGCTAATGTTCACTCAAGGGGATCAATGTATTAGTCTGGCTCTTGAAGTTTCAGAGCACCATGGAGTAAGCAGACTTCCGTCCAACAATGATCAATTGTAAATGTCCCTTTTTGCTTTTTCAATACATTTAGAATGTTACTTTTAATATTTTATTTCTATTACTTTTTATCATTGACATTTTCTCTTGTTCTTTTCATTCTGTTAATCCCACTATTGGTATTTTAACAAGGGTTAAAATAATGTGTGTTATGTATGAGTATAGCGTATTAAAAGTGCTTTTCAAATAAAGTTATTATTGATCTGAACCATTTAAAAGTATGTGTACTACAGTAGATATTAGGACAAATACAGAGGAGGACAAATTCCTAATTACATCTTCAAATATGGGGATGTAGAGTAGATCAAGTGGTGTGGGGGATAGGCTCCCCATATTAGCATTACCACTTCAGCACTGCATTATGGGACTTTTATCATAAGGGTGTGCAGTTCCACTGCCCTCTGCTGGGGAAAGAGAGAAACAAGAAAAAGGTTTACAGCAGGGTCCTCTACTCTTTCCCTACGAGGTCCAGAGCCTGCTGTTTTTTTGTTCTACCTGATAATTAATTGCACACATCTGGTGTCCCTGGTCTGAATCCCTGATTAGAGGGGAACAATAAATATATAAATATATTTCACCTTTATTTAACTAGGAAAGTTAGTTAAGAACAAATTCTTATTTACAATGACGGCATACCCCGGCCAATGATGCTGACCCAGGTTCAGTTCCCCCTGCCCCATGTAATATTATTCATTATGATCTAAAAGGAGAAACTGGTCCTGGATCAGCACTCCTCTACTATATGACTATGTGCCCTGATATACAGTATATACCAAGCCGGTCTCCCATCCAAATAGCCTACTAACCAAGACCAGCGCTGCTTAGCCTCTGAGTCTCGAGATTGGGCATGTTCAGGGTGGTTGTACATAGGTGATGATAAGGGAGGAAGAGATGCCTCTTAAGGCTGTTATTATGCTTTTGGAGATGCTTGTGTCCAGTCTTTGGTGTTGAATGTACAGGGGAGAGAGACAAACTAGGAGCAGGAAAAGATAATGAGATATACTCTTTCAAAGTGTGTGGCAGGGGGGATAGGTAGCCTAATGAAATCTAGGCTAGGTGTTAGGGTTGAGTTCAGGAGTTAGATTAAAGGGTTAAATAACCATCTGTATTGTGTAACCATACCAAATGTAACATATCATACTAAATATCTAATCTCAGATTTACGTACATAATAATACGAAATGCTCTAAGACCAGGTTGCAACCACTGATCAGAAACATTTAGCATGCAATAATGAAGCCCAAATCAAGCTGGGGCCTATTATTTTGCTTGATCGCGTTTAGGAAACTCCAAAGGAGGAGGTTGTGAAATATGAACAAGAGACTTGCATGATTTTAAAAATAGGATTGCTATTATTTTGTATCGGTATCATGATGAAGATACTCTCAATGATTGACCCTAAATCCGGCTCCCTAACAAAGTGGAGTGACGGTAGGAAAGAGATGAAACGTGGATCAAAAAAGCATGGGTTTGGGCTGTTTCAAAACGGAACCTTTTCTATATGACAGCGGTTCCACACTTTCCCGTGACACAAATTGTGTGGGGAAAATATTGTATTTTATTCTGTTATATTCCATTATATTCTTACTACAATATATGTGTGTTGACTGTGATCGGGGTAGGTGTGTCTGTTTAAAGAACAGAATAATTAACGATTTAATTCATTTGGAAGTAACATCATTCAACTCAAAATATGGCATTCTATTGTTTTGAAAATACATTTTATTCGTCTTATGTTTCGTAGGACCTGCCTAAATGAATTAATAATGGATTTCTTTTTGATGGTGTATGTTCCATGGGTTTATTCAAATCGACGCCCAACCACATCCGCACACCATTACTACCACTCATCACATGGGAGGTATAAAAGGTATGTGCGGGAAAGAATGTGTTAAAAATGGGCCTGTCCGGGCCAAAACATTTTTAAGGAAAAATATACATCAATCCTATGTGAAAGCAGAATATATATTTTCTTGTGATGACAGCAAATTACCAGCAGAGGATGTTAAAGCATAACATAATAATTCACATCCATGCAACCTAGGTCAGGGGGTTTCAAACCGTCCATGTATCCTATTTTTAACTATTTCACAGCTAGCACACCTAATTCAACTTGTCAATTAATCATCAAGCCCTTAAATAGGTGAATCAAGTGAGCTAGTTCAGTAGCCTTGTAGTAAGTAGCCTTGCCTTGTACGAGCTGGAATGGCTCATAGGAGCAGATCTCCTGTTTCTGTAGCGTAAGGCAGCTTGATGTACAAGTATACCCCCTGAACAGGAAGCTAATCTATCGCAGTGCCAAGCAGAGACGCATTGGGTCCCATTTTTACAGTCTTCGGCATGACTCAGCCAGAGATCGAACTCACAACCTTACAATCCCAGGGCGGACGCTAATACATAAATTATAATATATGCCATTCAGCGGATGCTTTTTTCCAACGCGAGTCGACTTACAGTCATGCATGGATCCTTTTTTTACAAAAGGGTGGTCCCAGGAATCAAACCCAATATCCTGGCGTTGCAAACATGTCCAATCACTATCCAGTTGTCCATGTTTCATAAGCCAATCATGTATAGCTTCTCCTTCTTTGAAAGAAGGACACAGCCAATAGCATCGCACCCCTCCATCGTTGGCTGACTCAGCCAACCACCAAGAAGAAAATCAGAGAGTGCACGATCGAGAATGAACTGTAGAGCCGACTTGTTTTCCAACAGTATCATTTAAATAGCAACCGCTAACCAACACTTCTAGGGAGAGAGAACATTTTTGTATTGTTACCCATGTTCCCCTAATGTTTGAGTGTCCAGTTTTCCGTTCGTTTTTGGAAACATTCTATCTATGTTAGCCAAAACATGCATGTTGCATGTTGAGTAGAATTTATCTAGAACGTGATTACAATGTTCTCAGAATATACAACATTAATGTACTAGGCACGTTTTATGGGACGTTGCAAAAACATTCATGTATCCAGTTTTCTGAGGGTTAGGAAAATATTACACACACAGCCCCTAGGGGCCCAAGGTAATGAGTGAGTATGGCAACTGACTGATTCTTAGTGAATGACAGGATCCAAACAGATAACAACATCCACGCAAACAGAGGAAAAAACGCTATCTGAAAGTTCTAGGGCTCGATTCAATCCGATTATTTGAATCCAGTGGAGGCTGCTGAGGGGAGGATGGCTCATAATAATGCCTGGAACGGAGCTAATGGAAGGGCATCAAACACAAACTATGTGTTTGATACCATTCCACTGATTCCGCGCCAGTCATAACCGCAAGCCCGTCCTCCCCAGTTATAACGCCCCCCAACCTCCTGTGTCTGAATCAGTGTCATATCATGGCAGCAGAGCAATCATTGTTGAGGAAAAATACTGTGACAAAAAATGTAATATTGACAACAAGCTCAATACAATCCTCAAGGGAGGAGTCTGAACCGCTAAGTCAGACGCAGGTGCTGGCGAAGTTGTAGGTGCTGGCCCAGTAGGTCCACTGGTAGAGACCTGCTTAAAGGGAGTAAAATACAGAGACAGCACTACAGAATGGTAATTTCAGTAAAAGAGAGTACATGGGTTGGTTTAGCCTGTAAGCTTGATTAATTGCACCTCCAGGGGATGAAATCCACAGACATCTCTGAAGTCCCCGGAGCAGAGCTAGCACGGACCTGCATTGGTCAGTTCTCTGTCTGTAACAATACATAAGGAAAGCCTGTGTTAGGAAGTCCCCTGCTGGTGACTTCACCATCACACTGCACTATCAAACAGCTCACCCCACTAACCATCCCCCACACCAGAAACCGGGAGTCAAGGGGTGATGCACTCTGGCTCTCTCTGGAACTTTCCTTAACCTGTTGTGATTGGTTGACAAGATCACAGCTTGGGACTTTGACTGCATATACTCTCTTTGTTACAATATGCAATGACCATTTGATGGCCATATATTATAATAAAGTTGCTGTTCATTAGTAGTCAAGAAATACATTTAATGACAGGTATTTCTAGTAACACTGTATATTTTCTAGATGAACACAAAGTTCAAATGTCATACGCCTCTTCATGTTTTGCCAATATCTCGTCATAATACATACTTTTGGAGAGGTCATACCACTTCTGCCTCAGAGCTGGCCTGTTGCCCGCATCGGCGGGCCAAACCCCTGTGGTGGCAAATGTCCGCAAGCGGGACATCCACTCCCTTATGGGGCTTATGGGGCTTTTTAGACATCAAGGATCATGGCAAGATAGTCAACTTTGGCTATTATCAGCTAGGCTATCATCATGGACTGACTGATTTTAATTAATAAACAAATACATAAGTATTAACTTAGGCTATATAGTGTAGGTAACATAAGCTATGGCTAGACATGGGCTCCCGAGTGGCGCAGCAGTCTAAGGCACTGCATCTCAGTGCAAGAGGTGTCACTATAGTACCTGGTTCGAATCCCGGGCCATGATTGGGAGTCCCATAGCGCGGCGCACAATTGGCCCAGCGTTGTCCGGATTTGGGTGGAGTAGGCCGTCATTGTCAATAAGAATTTGTTCTTAACTGACTTGCCTAGTTAAATAGAAAATGAATGTTTATTACAAGACAGATGTTCAAAAGAAAATCAGTTGACACTAACTCTGATAGCTGCCTCCATTGAAAGTGAATGTTACTGTAACGTTACCAAATTATATGCATGACTATACTGTAAGCTGTTTACATAGCTAGCAAACGTTAGCTAGATAGCTAACAAATTTAGCTAGCTGAATAGCATTTACTACAATGAGCAATAACTTAACTTTGGTAATGTTAGCAAATTGCATGATATTTTTCGACAGTTACAGTGAGGGGAAAAAAGTATTTGATCCCCTGCTGATTTTGTACGTTTGCCCACTGACAAAGAAATGATCAGTCTATAATTTTAATGGTAGGTTTATTTGAACAGTGAGAGACAGAATAACAACAAAAAAATCCAGAAAAACGCATGTGAAAATTTTTATAAATTGATTTTCATTTTAATGAGGGAAATAAGTATTTGACCCCCTCTCAATCAGAAAGATTTCTGGCTCCCAGGTGTCTTTTATACAGGTAACGAGCTGAGATTAGGAGCACACTCTTAAAGGGGAGTGCTCCTAATCCCAGCATGCAATGATCATGAGAATGGTGAGGAATCAGCCCAGAACTACACGAGAGGATCTTGTCAATGATCTCAAGGCAGCTGGGACCATAGTCACCAAGAAAACAATTGGTAACACACTACGCCGTGAAGGACTGATATCCTGCAGCGCCCGCAAGGTCCCCCTGCTCAAGAAAGAACATATACATGCCCGTCTGATGTTTGCCAATGAACATTTGAATGATTCAGAGGACAACTGGGTGAAAGTATTGTGGTCAGATGAGACCAAAATGGAGCTCTTTGGCATCAACTCAACTCACCGTGTTTGGAGGAGGAGGAATGCTGCCTATGACCCCAAGAACCGTCAAACATGGAGGTGGAAACATTATGCTTTGGGGGTGTTTTTCTGCTAAAGGGACAGGACAACTTCACCGCATCAAAGGGACGATGGACGGGGCCATGTACCGTCAAATCTTGGGTGAGAACCTCCTTCCCTCAGCCAGGGCATTGAAAATGGAGTCGTGGATGGGTATTCCAGCATGACAATGACCCAAAACACGGCCAAGGCAACAAAGGAGTGGCTCAAGAAGAAGCACATTAAGATCCTGGAGTGGCCTAGCCAGTCTCCAGACCTTAATCCCATAGAAAATCTGTGGAGGGAGCTGAAGGTTCGAGTTGCCAAACGTCAGCCTCGAAACCTTAATGACTTGGAGAAGATCTGCAAAGAGGAGTGGGACAAAATCCCTCCTGAGATGTGTGCTAACCTGGTGGCCAACTACAAGAAACGTCTGACCTCTGTGATTGCCAACAAGGGTTTTGCCACCAAGTACTAAGTCATGTTTTGCAGAGGGGGTCAAATACTTATTTCCCTCATTAAAATGCAAATCTATTTATAACATTTTTCACATGCGTTTTTCTGGATTTTTTTGTTGTTATTCTGTCTCTCACTGTTCAAATAAACCTACCATTAAAATTATAGACTGATCATTTCTTTGTCAGTGGGCAAACGTACAAAATCAGCAGGGGATCAAATACTTTTTTTCCCTCACTGTATATTACCTATGAAAATTAATGCTAGAGTTAATGTAATGTTACTGTACCATTACCATGCTAGCTATCTTGCCAGGCAGCTGCTAAGCCAAAAGTGTGTGTTATATCTGTGTGGCTAAGCTAAGCAGAAACTATTGATAACTTAGCTACAAGTCATATATATATATATATATATATATATATATATATATATATATATATATATATATATATATATATATATATATATAGAGAGAGAGAGAGAGAATTTTTTTACCCTTTTTCCTGATATCCAATTGCGATCCAATTGCGATCTTGTCTCATCGTTGCAACTCCCCAATGGGCTCGGGAGAGGCGAAGGTAAAGTCATGCGTCCTCCGAAACATGACCCCCCTATCCGAGCTCCTTAACACCCACCAGCTTAACCCGGAAGCCAGCCGCACAAATGTGTTGGAGGAAACACCGTTCAACTGGAGACCGGGGTCAGCCCGCAGGGACCCGGCCTGTCAGAAGGAGTCGCTAGAGCACAATGAGCCAAGTAAAGCCCCCCGGCCAAACCCTCCCCTAACCCGGCGACGCTGGGCCAATTGTGCGCAATCCTATGGTCACGACCAGTTGTGGCACAGCCTGGGAATGAAGCCCAGGTCTGTTGTAACACCTCTAACACTGTGATGCAGTGCCTTAGACTGCTGCGTCACTCGGGACGCCGCCGAAACACTAAGTTGCATGGATATGAGTCAGAAACAGTAATTCTAGTTTACAAATTGACTATGAAGTGTAAATAGGATCATTATAACTTAGTTAGGTCGTAGCTTATACACGTTTATTGTGTATTGTCTAGATACTGCTGCAGGGCTCTACAGTGCAACCATTTACTCTTACATGCGCCTAAATATTTTGCAGTGCGACCTGGGATTTTAATTTAGGAACACCAGTGCGCCTAGAAAAATGGAGGATTCTAGCTTTAATAATACCTCAAATATTTTTCATTGTGCTCCTACATTTCTTTGTGTGTGCATTTTTCAAACTTAGGCGTACACGCGCTCTTTGTAAAAAAGGTCTGCGTAAGAGCCCTGGGCTATGTAATATTATAAACTGGGTGGTTTGAGCCCTGAATGCTGTTTGGCTGACAGGTGTGGTATATCAGATCGTATACCACAGGTATAACAAAACTAACTACGTTGGTAACCAGTTTATAATAGCAGCAAGGCACCTCTGGGGTTTGTGTTATATGGCCAATATACGACTAAGGGCTGTATCCAGCACTCCGCTTTGCGTCGTGGTATATTTGCAATATACCACACCCCCCTGGGCCTTATTGCTTAATTATCATTGGATAATGCTAGCGAGGCAGGCTAGTTAACGTTAGCCTACAGGTCGAATTTGCAAGTTAGTTCATAGCTCATACAAGTCTATTCTGTTTTGTCTAGGGCAAAACTAAATAATGGATACAGCAATTGTGGTGGCTAACTTATGTCTGAGTCTGACTAATGCAGCGTTCACGTGCTAGTCGGAACTCTGATATTTGCCATGTTCAACGAATCAGCAAGTCGGATATTTCCGAGTTTCCTAGTTCCGACTAGCATGTGAACTCGGCATAATACAGTGAATCTAATCCAATCTGGAGCTACAGTCGGTCTACATCTGTAAAGCATAGAATTAGGGTTTCCACTAGTTACCAGAGACACAAAGTAAAAATGGACTATACGTATAAATGGATGAAAACAAAAGTCAATTTTAGTACTGGGGTTAAGGTTAGGGTTGCGGTCGGGTTTAAAATCCCATTTTAAGAAGATAAATTGTTGAAATAGGATGGGTTTATGACTTTGTGGCTGTGGAATTATCTTAACCCGAGTTACTGCCCTGAT
Organism: Brachymystax lenok tsinlingensis; assembly: GCA_030435695.1. Classification (NCBI taxonomy): domain Eukaryota; kingdom Metazoa; phylum Chordata; class Actinopteri; order Salmoniformes; family Salmonidae; genus Brachymystax; species Brachymystax lenok. Next base: position 9,098,569 of record CM059790.1, read on the forward strand.
GACAGAAATGGCTTCATCAACAACGATAATGTGAGTCTTGTAAAAAGTTGTATTAAAAAATACCCTGTACTGGATGTCATTTTGGTTGTGAAGTGCATTATCAGACAGCTTATTTTCTTTATAACAAAATGCACTTTGCCACTTGGCTGTCTATTGTATCACCGTGTCACAGGCCCTCCCAGTCAACACCACCTCATAAAATGAGGAAGTACAATGTTTAAAGATTGCCTGCTGCAGTTGTCCAGTTTGCAGCCGAACATGCAGCTCACTACATTAAATGACATATAATTGAAATGCCCATTTAATAGAAAATGTTACAAACTGGACAATTTAGTAACTTACTTTGAAAGGATGGGGATTGGGTCTAAATAGGCATTTGTCAGTCTAAATTAAGTGTACTTGTCTTTAACTGCCATTTCCCGAAAGTCAGACTCTTCCTACACGCCAACTAATTTCTCTCTGCTTGAGAAGCATCTACATTCAACAACTCATGTGGTTATCCTTGTATATATTCTCCAGACTTGCCCAGAGGGAATTATTCATATGTTGTAAATGTTTTATTCTAGATAACATTTTTTTTAAATGTATTCACAAAAAATGCATTTTACATGCATGTCTTTAGTATATTACAGATAGAAATATGAAAAGGTTTCAAAACTTAGCCTGGAGGTGGAACCGTAGAATTAGAATACTAGAATGGCCATGAGCCTTCTTATGATGGAATAAAGGTCATCCATTTGTCAGAGAGTTGGTAAACCATGGTTTGCCAGTGCTGTGATAAGATATTGTGTAAAATCTTGTGTAAAAATGCATCTGCACTGTATGTTTGTTAGCTAGCTAGCTAGCCAGTTTTAGAGGAATGATTCCATGGATTTTTCAAATGAACTGACAACATTCCATTCAAACAATGCAGTCAATCCATACACTGGCTGATGATAGGACTTTGACAAGTTGTCAATGCAACAAGTAGGCTACTGATATTTTATCATATAATAGCAGTCTCAGCTTTCCAATATATATTTTTAAATGTATGGTCTGTTTACATATATTTAGAAGCTATTTATAACAAAAACATATATAAATCCCATAAACTGTATGTGATTATATGACAATATTTTAGGTTGACAATAACTATATTATACCATTTTTTATACATCATGTCTTTGTTTTATTTTCCTGCATAAGTAAAATCAGGATTATGCCTCTTCTGCCATTAATTCCAATTAGGCTGGGTTGGATTTCTCTCTGACCAATATGGCTGCCATTTTTACTCCATTCTGGAACTTCGAGGGTTTATGACACATCTCCTCTAGTAAGGATCTCGATGGTCGTCGCTGGTCTTCACTGACAGGATGTTGGTCGTGAGCAATGACCATATCTAACTATGGTCGTGACAGAGGGAGCTGCGTTGACAAAGAATTAATGACAAAAGGAAATAATTTCAGCAGTTCGCTTTTTTTCCACCTTTCACACCATCAGCCCTAAATGTCAGTAAGCTTATGAATATCTGACATTGGCTAATTAGGCTATTTGCTAGAAAAAAAGTATTCCAAATGGTCTCACACATATAGGATATATTTAGCCATTTAGATGTGTATTTTGTTCACTAGGTCTACTGATAAATTATTATTGATTTAATTGTTGCATGTCTTTGAGAACCACATAATTTACCTTCCATCCCCTACTTTGAAAGAAGGGATCGAAACTGGTAGGCCTAAAGGACACATGTAGACCTAAAATAGTACCAAACGTTGCATCTCTGAGAATATTGGGTGTCTCACCTCCCGCTTTGACGGATGAACCTGCAGGCCGTCTTATCTCTGTCTGCAAGGTGGTCCTTTGAGCTTTACACCAAATTCTGCCAAGTCTCTCAAGGCATCCCTACGCGATCGATCCAATCCACTGCAAAAAAAAAACAAAGCAAGAGAGGATTAAAGGATTCTGATAATTTATCCAATTGACCTATTTTCCTCTGATGTGGGTTTATGTTTATTTAATTTAGGCTATAGGACTTTAATTGTATAGCCATGCATCTAATCAGGCTAATAATGATCATCAGAAATGTGATATAGACTATACCCGGTAGGCTGTGCTGCTTCAATTGATATTGGAGTCCATTGTTGTTTGGTTTTTCATGCAAACCTATCTCGTGTGAATATTGAATACGCCTATCTGAATGGCCCAACAAAATTGAGATAATTGTGTTCCGAGTGTTGTCAAATGGATTAACATATGAGATTGACCCAAATTACAAAGTATTAGACTACTTAATTATCATTGTTGCACAATATAAAACTATCGGAAATACATTCAGTAGCCCAATGGTATTAATTTTACATGTCGCATTCATCAATTCAAATGCATTCATCAAAAACTTGAGAATTCGCTGTTTGTTAATTCTCCTTCATAAAAGGTTAAAATATTAGTCAAAACAAATACACATGCCTAATGGTATTTTTCTCAAGTCAACATCCCAACTGATATGATTTAAATACGCTCCATTGCTCTTGAGCTAAGACTTGGAGCATTTTACAAGGCATGCACCTGCTGTATTAAACATGGATTTGTATCCCTTAAAATATCCCGCTACAGGCCTATGTCAGTTCATATCCATTCACAATATAAGGCAATAGTTTTTCCTCGCGCTTGCCCAAGATAAAAAGCCAAATAATAATGAATCATTTAATAAATAATGGGTTTAGGGGCTTATCGAATATGGAGTGGCCGCAACTGCGTGCCCTTATCTCTCCTCACCACATTGCGCCTGTGTTCCGCTCGCTCCCCATACTAAGTGGCGCACTGGACGTGATGTGGAATTATATAGACCTCACTTCCAGTTTCCACGCAGCACTTCAGTGAATCTAAAACATCAGACATGGATTACCCTCGACAAAATGGCTCCACACATAGGCTACTCTATCAACAACACTCCGGCTATGGTAAGGACAACACACTCAAATAGGCCTTATCAAGTCATATATGTTGTTTCGATTTGTGGATATGTTATTGGTAAAGCGAACAGATAGTTGGAACATTGTTTATCATTGGTCGTTCCTATTTCGGGTTGACATTTGTTTTCTCGGTAAATTGAAATACATCAGTTAGCCTATGGAATTAGCATTCGTTTTATCTAACAATAAAATGGGATTGAACACGAAACATGTACAAAGATTCGATATATTCATATATTTTTTCGTTTTGATAAAAGGTCCTCAGTCTATCGACGCTTTCATTTAAATCAAACAAAGTAGCCTACATACGCAGGGAATGCTAGCCGATAAACTAAGATTAATTTATGGGTGATTTTGCAATTTTGCAATAATGAACAACAAATCTATTTTAAATGTAAGTTAGCTATGCAGTAGGATATGATATCTTCATAGTCTATTGTGAAACAGAAAATGATGTAGCCTACCACAATGTTTTTGTAAAAATGTGTGATGGCCTAGTGTACCTACACATTTTATAGAATGAAAAGGTTGGCGATGCATAACATTCTGTGCACTGTGGATCAACTAAGGTTCAAGCTTTCAAAGCCACAGTAGGCTCATAAATAAACTATGCAAAACGCACTCTATTCCATTTCATTTTACGTGCCCGACAAGCTATAGCCCAAAAAATATTCCCATTGTGGTGGTGAAAAAACGACACCAGTTCCTTTTTCACATGACGTAATAACTTTACTGAGGAGCAAGGAACGGATTATTTTGAAACTAAGTTATGCTCACGCAACAAAGTAGGCTAAAAACAGAAATAATAAAATAAAAACCAAATGAAAAAGACAAATCAATGAACGAAGAATTATGAAATCAATTGGAAAAACAGGCCCTCGAGTGACAGAGGTTATCATTACACTTATATTAATAGGAGTATGTTATATAACGCTGATGATACAGTGAAAGGCAATCAATTGTATTGATTTCCACGCAGAGATAACGCTTCCGTTTAACTGCACGACGTTCGTTGGACAGAAGCAATAATGTTCGGAAATCGTGAACTTAGAACCAAGGCAGATTGCCTCTTTGTTAAAAAACATAGGCTAACAAATAGACCAACAATTGTAAAAATAATAATAATTAAAAAACACATCACAAAGCAAGGCATTGGCTCTGATCATATCCTCTAAAGTATTAGCCACGAAGGGATATGATTTTCCCATGTGATGGACCGCAAGAGTGCAGTCCAAACAGTTCATTGGGTTAAAAGCCGTTTTGACAAGGGAAGCAGTAGCGCAACAGTGCGCTATATACTGTGATAAACACTGACAGTATACGCACCCACCCTCATAGGTGCAGAGAGAGCACGGTGCAGAATACACAGGTCTGCCTGCTGAGTTGGTGGATGACTTGCCGCGCGCGGGATTGACTGTAGGCCTACTATTTTAGAGCTCTGGGTCATTCAAGTGTCTGCATTTTCGGTATTTTATTCGTTAGAAAAAGTTAGATTCATACATAAAAACGCATAAAAGCTTTCTTTTTGCAGGTGACATCAAGAATTAATATCGGCGGATGAGAGGGATCGTTTCGATGCGGAGTCATCCGTCGATAGCATTAAGCAAATGCACGTTTACAATTTGAGACATATTCACGCACGGTCTAATCTGTCGAATAACCGCGGAAATGATGGAAAAACTGAAACCAGAACTTGGGCAGCTCAGTCCTATGGGCAAGGAATGCAAGTCTCCACATCACGACAGCCTGACTACTTCCATAGCAGGTCGTATAAGTGAGGAGGGAGGCGATGCTGGGGGCGATGCTGGTGGTGAGACACAGGAAAACACCACCGCGGCGTCAGCGACCTCAGTTGAGAAGAATTATGTCCCGGGGGAGCACTGCAGCGGGACGATCCTCGTTAATGCAGTTACCAAGGAAACGGCGTACCACAGCGAGCAAAAAAAGGAAGTGCCTGTTATCGAATTGGCCAGAAGAGGAGGTCTCGTGGACATAAAAGCTAGGGAGCTGACGGCAGACGGCAATCACAGGGTACAGACCACGGAGCTGTGCAGACCTCCTATTCCCCTACCACTGCCTCCCCGGGATCCGTTGTTGAGCGAAACTCGAATGGTCCAGTTGAGCCAACCTGGGTTCTCTCTCCCTGCACGGGCGATGCTGTACAGTAACTTTGCTCAACCGCTCGCTACTATGAACAGGTAAGGCAAGCTATTCATTTGGAAATGTATCTATGTCATAATCATGTGCATTTTCATGGAAAGGTTTGTGGCATGCGTCAGGGCAAGCACTGCTTATCTGTCATATTTTGATTGATGTAGCCTATTCTCTTTTAGGACTGAACTGTGCATCCCTATTTCAATTTTCAGAGTTTGTTTTCATGCTCATATTATTATTATTAGGCCTATTAGTATTACATCAAGTCTTTAATTTGGTCTACATTAGGCTTAACTGTAATCATTTAATTCAACAAAATCACCAGAATAAAATAGTCGACATATAGCCTAAAATACCCACTGGACAAAACACTAGTTGAATCAACATTGTTTCCACATAATTTCAACCCAAAATCGCGTTGAATCAACGTGGGACAACTCATTGAATTAGCAAAGTGTAATCTTTTTCACCCAACTTTTAAACTAAATCCAGTGACACGGCAACATTTTCTGTTGAGTTCACGTTAGTTGACAACTACACCAAATATAATTCAAAACTAGATGTTGAACTGACAACTGTGGCCAGTGGATATAGGCCTATATATTTGTAGAGGGAATTTGTAATTTGATTAATTCACACTATCTTCCCGCAGTGGCTACGGTAGCGAGATGGAACAGTATGGCATGTATCCCAGCCATCGGATAAAACGTCGACCTGCGCCTTATGAGATTGAAATCAACGATGGTAATGGTAAGATCATATAATATCTATTTTTTTTTACTTAAAAGAAAATAATTCTTTATATATACTTATATATATACTTTTTTTTGTCCATTAAAATAACATCAAATTGATCAGAAATACAGTGTAGACATTGTTAATGTTGTAAAGGACTATTGTAGCTGGAAACGGCTGATGTTTAATGGAATATCTACATAGGCCCATTATCAGCAACCATCACTCCTGTGTTCCAATAGCACATTGTGTTAGCTAGTCCAAGTTTATCATTTTAAAAGGCTAATTGATCATTAGAAATCATTTTGTAATGATGTTAGTACAGCTGAAAACTGTTGTACTGATTCAAGAAGCAATAAAACTGTCCTTCTTTAGACTAGTTGAGTATCTGGAGCATCAGCATTTGTTGCTGATAATGAGCCTCTGTACGCCTATGTAGATATTCCATAAAAAATCTGCCCTTTCCAGCTACAATAGTCATTTACAACATTAACACTGTCTACACTGTATTTCTGATCAATTTGATGTTATTTTAATGGACAAAAAATTTGCTTTTCTTTCAAAAACAAGGACATTTCTAAGTGACCACAAACTTTTGAATGGTAGTCTATATACATATATCACACTTTGGTTTTTCACTATTTCTGGAAAAATGGACTGGTGTATATTGCATCAATCTATCCTGGGTTAGAGGGGTGAAGCGAGTTTTGGACACTAGCCATTTTAAAGAGAAAAGCTGCATCAGTAGGACAGCTATCTGGCCACTTGTAGAGTTGCTAAGGCATTGCTTCAAGACTCACTATTGTCGAATAATTTCCTGAAAAAGACTGAAATCAGATATGTATATTGTGTGGTTTACACAGAGAAACACTGTGTAACATTTGAGTTGGTGGCTATGGGGGGTTGGAGGCCCCCTGGAGGTCCCTACCTCCCTTCCCCAAAGAGCATATAAACAGGTCATAAGTCATTGCTCAGGCTTTGCAGGGGCCACTCAAAACTGTGGTATGCCACTGTCAGGTCCTGGAGGGCCGCAGTGCAGGCTTTTGTTCCAGGCCAACTCTAACACATCTGATTCCTACATACTGCTTGGTGTATGCATACAGTGTATAAATCAGACATAATCAGAATACCTATGTAACACCCTCTCCTCCTCTCCCTCTCAGGCTCGCAGCCCAAAATCGTGAGGCGGATATTCACCAACAGTCGTGAGCGCTGGCGCCAGCAGAATGTGAATGGTGCCTTCGCCGAGCTTCGCCAGCTCATCCCCACTCACCCGCCCGACAAGAAGCTCTCCAAGAACGAGATCCTCCGACTGGCCATGAAGTACATCAACTTCCTGGCCAAGCTCCTGGACGACCAGGAAGGTGTGTTGGAGGCCGGCAACAGCGATGGCGTTGTGGGGGCGCGGGCCCATGAGGAGAGCCTGGTCCGGGAAGAGCTTCTCCAGGGGATGCTGTCGCCCAGCAACTCTAGTTGCGGGAGTCTTCTGGATGGGGACGGTAGTCCTGACAGCTACACCGATGACCAGGACTTGTCTATAGGGTCTCGAAGGCCCACCTCCAGAGGCCTCCATCATCACTCTGGACTTCACATGGACAAACAAAACCAGAGATGACTCTACGTTTTCTTTATGGGGAGAAGAAAAGAGAATGTGAGACGCAGGAGCTTGGCAATTTTCTACCAACCTGGAGTGAATGGGCATCAATAGGATGGTTCCGATGGTGATGCATTTCATGCTGTGTACAAATTTGATCTTTCTCTAATTCCTGTTTCCCTCAATGGCCCTGTCTGTCGTTGGCCTTTCCCAACTGCTGTTGTAAGCAGGTGATGGATTGGAAGTCATGACAGACCTAAAATGGAACTCAGAACATAATATCGAAAAACAATTAAGGGAATTTCCCAAGAAAGGCATGAATCTCATAATGGTACCTTTTCTTGCCTGAGATCAAAGTTTGTTTAGGTACACTGCTCGACTCTTTAAACAACAATGAGAATTTTGTCCTAAGTACTATGGACTGTACTAAATTTAAGTGATTTGTTTTCATCTTAGAGTAATTTTTTTGTTATTTTAGGAACTCAAATTTGGAGTTATCAAATAATAGGTATTTCGACCTGAATTCCAGTAACATTTTTCTTGAACATCACGTCATAAGTTGTTAGATAACACAGTTTATCCCCAAACACACAGTTTTGCAGTGAGATAACCGATAATCGGTTAAAAAAAAAGGTAAAAAAAGTGGGATATCTCTGTGTTGCTGTCAATGTTTATGTTGGGAGAAGAACAAAATGTTTAAAAGTGTACTTGTTAATGTGATATTCACATAAACCACATGGTTACAATATTTACCATACAAAATTGAGGTCAAATTGTTGCCATTTTTAGATGGAATAATATGGATGGCATATTAGTATGACACACGACACAGACGCGCACCACACAGAGACACAGAAAGAGAGAGCGAGAGACAGAGAGACAGACAGACACACACACGGGCATGATTCCTGTCCAATAATAGAACAAAATAACAATATAATATCTCTGTATCTTGCAATGTAAGAGGTACAAATGTACATAAAAACAGACCTGTACATTTGTATTGAACAATGAAACTTGCCGTTTTTGTACTGCTTCTTTCATTGTGACCATGGTACATTGAGTTTATAATTTTTTCACATTCACTTCTTTAAATTTTTCTTTTATTGATAACATTAATCAGGTGTTTTACCACTGTATTTGACATTATGTATGTCTGCTATTTCAGCAGATTATTGAGTAACCAGAAATGGTACCTTTAAGTCTTTGATGTATTAAACAAAAAAGGGATTTCTTTTTTATGTGATATTTAGTAAGAAAAAAGCTTTTGTTGTAAAGTGATTATGGAGACATCTATAAATATATTCAATGTTATATCTCAGAATTTTATATACCACAAAATAAACATGGGGTGGGAAAAGTATACTGTTATGCTCATGTGTATTCAAATTTCTATGTAATATTTCTTAATCATCAATTAAAGATGTGGGTCGATGAAAATGACAGTAATACAGTACAGTGCACAACTCCCCTCACCGGTAGATGATTCCAGGTTTTAAAGGTAGACTATGTCTGTATAAGCAGTAGTTTGTAATCAAAGACATGTTGATATTGCCATGGCAGGTACAATCCAAGCCCAATAATTCAAATTTGTTTTATTCATTTCAAATTTGAATCAAATAAATAGAATGACGATGACAATTAATTAAGGGAATTTAGGGGGGACTTAGATATGGACCCCAACCCCTGTAACTGTCCATAAAAAATATCATGAGAATTTCAACACATTTTTAGGGCAGTTCCCAGCTTTTCAAATTCCCATCCCTAAATATGACCATCATAATTTAATAATCAATCCACAGACAGACCCCACAATCGATCTGGAGAGATGCCTCTTAGATGAGATGCGATGGGTCCAATGTAGTTTCCATGTTTCCACCGTATGAATTGAACACTATCGTTACTATCCACTTATTAGATTGAGATAGAGTGGAGCTAGAAGGTATTTGAGGGGGGCACTGGGGAACAGCATGTCATGATTACAACTCTTCACAGCCAATTAAAACGGCATCAGCGGAGACCGTGAGGTTATGTTACTGGTCCCATAGCGAATTAAGGGGTGCGTGTGAAACACTGGCACATCACCAGTTCCCACCTCAGTCTATGCTATGTTTCACACTCAACAGTTTTCCTGTGTGTATCAAGAATGGTCCACCACCTAAAGGACATCCAGCCAACTTGACACAACTGTGGGAAGCATTGGTCACCGTGGACCAGCATGCCTGTGGAACGTTTGACACCTGGTAGTCCATGCCCCGACGAATTGAGACTGTTCTGAGGGCAACTCAAGGGGGTGCAACTCAATATTAGGAATATTTGTACAATATTTGAAAGTGACTAGTCAAATATCATTAGTTATCAGCTTAATTCAACTGCAGGGGGGCAACTCAATATTAGGAAGGTGTTCCTAATGTATTGTACACTCATTCATAAAAACGGACTACATTCACCTCATACTGCACACTAAGGTCCTCTACTTAAATGCACTTTCAATAAATACGGAAGACACATTTCAGTTGAAGGCATTCAGTTGTACAGTTTCCCTTTCCCAATGGAGATTTTCCATTGAGATACATTTTTTTGTCCGTGACTAGGTTTAATCTGTGTCCAGGGAACCAGGCGTAAAGGAAGTAATGACAAACAGACAGCGAGGGAGAGGTATTACATCACCAGTGTCTTTACAGCAATTGTGAACACAACATTAGCCTGACTTAATGTGGAGTGAAGGACTGGAATGTGTCCCTCTGTGAAACGCCATGGAAGGTAAAGGGAGAGTTTGGTGAGAGGGATGCTTTAGTGGTTAGTTGGTATTGTTTCTGTGAAGGGGTGTCTATAGAGAGGCTGATGGGGTTTTCCCTTAGGGACTCCTCAAGGACATGTTATTGTGAGGTTTAATGCGGCTACATTAGGTGCACCTCTCTTAACCCCACTTTCCAGACACAACAAACACAAACAAACACAGGTCTATATTTAGTGTATTTTACAGATTTATAAAATGAAAGATGTTTCACTATGAAAGTGTGTAGTATGTTATACAGCTATGTAAAAAAAAAAGTAACCACACATACACACACATTTATACACTTGCCAACTGATATCCAACAATATTAATTACAGATCTGTTCAACACTAAAGTATTTACCAATTATGTACTGCTTTTTGTCGGGTTAAGACTCTTTCAACATATGAACAGTCCCATCCACAAGAAACCCTCTGGTGTACATTCATTATCCAGCCATAGATAAAATACAATTTCACATTCATATCTTACATCATATTGAGTATGAGAGTGAGTGCCCTTCATTGAAATAACCCATTCAAATAATGGATTCAATCAAGACTTTTCAACTCAGCGAAAGCATACCGCAGTGTAACAGGTCTTGTCCCTTTTTAATTAACTCTTTCTCCTTCTCCCAGTTTCCCATAAGAACACAGGTGGAAGAGAGCAGTCAGAGCAGTGAGGCGACAAACTGGGTCTGCATCCCAAATGGCACCCTATTCCAAACATAGTGCTCTACTTTTGACCAGAGTAGTGCACTATATAGGGACTAGGGCTCCATTTGTGTCACAAACCAGGATAGATCTCCAAGGGACCCTCCCAACAAAGACAAGTGTTACAGACAGATAACAAAATAAAACATCTTTATGGCTGGAGATAACTAGACAGACAGGGCTGCAGAGAAATCAATTAACGGCCTCCTCCCTCCCTCTGTGTGTGGTTGATGGTGGGCTGGATGGGATGGGCCATAGGGGAGTTGTGCTGGCCCCAGAGAACAGAGCAGAGGGCAGGTTCTCAGCCGGTAACGGGACAGTGGGGAGAACCGCTGCTACTGGCTCTCAGGGCTGCTATCTGGCCACACATCACAGCCTGCCTACTCCCCTGAGGTGTGTGTGTATGTGTATGTGTATGTGTATGTGAGAGAGAGAGAGAGAGGGGTGGGAGGCTGTTAATGAGGGGGTGGGGCTGAGTGAAAAGGGACCTGCTAATTTGGCTGGTGCTGAGGTTGGGACAAAGCCTGGTGTTGATGCACTGTATAGACAGGCGGACAGAGAGACAGACGGTTAGACTAACGGACGGACGGACACACACACACACACACAAAGACGTGCTAGTCATGTGTCCCTGGAGTCCAGAGGGGGTGTGTCCCCTGCCCTTCCAGCACCTCTCCCTCTCTGCTCTGCTAATCAACCATCTTTCACTTCCACTTTCTCCCATTCTCTCTCATGCCTAAAATAACAACATGCACCTACAGTATGTGAAGCCCACTGCACTACCTTTGCCCATGTCGGCTACAGTAGCTAGTAGCTGCTGTATACTGAACGTACAAAAGTATCATTCTTCTGAATACCTGGCTTTTAGTGCAAAGTCACTTGTTGCATAATGTCAATCAGGCTTGTGCATTTGGCAAGATCTCAGCCTTTTGACTATAGTTTTATACTTAGAAATCATCCTTATGTACAGACGGAAATAATGTTAGAATGAATAGTTAAGCCTGAATGTAGGCTATTACACTATCACATGGTTATCTTGGAACACTGTCAAACGGTAACTCCTTAGTAGGCAAAACAGAGCTCAATAGATGACTTTTTAAACCAGACCTCCAGTGACATATTAGAAGTTTGGTCATGAGACTGATTGAACACTCACCAAGCCAAAGTCCTTCAGAGATTACTGTATGTTCTCTGGGTTTCCATGTGTTTGCACTGCACCGCTATTGAAATGTGTTGTCTTGTATTTCCTGGTCACTATAGCGGAAAATCATCTGTATCAAGGGTACATGAATACTCTTTTTGCCATTTGAGATTTATTCTGAATAAGTTAATGGACGGCCTACACGTCAATATCTTCCCATAACGAACAAAAAAAACCTTAGAACTTATCGCTATTATTCTTTAATGACCAGTTGTTTTGTTTAAGCAAGTTTGGGTAAATCATTCACTGACTACAGCACCAGGGTGTGTGTGCTCTACATTCCAAAAACTATCCTAAGCCTTTCAGAACACACACATATTTTGAAGAGCTGCTCGTAAGCCCATTTTGTGATCCTAAAACGACATTTGGGGATTTTCAGTAAGACTCAACAATGGGTAGAACAATTACAGTGATTATTTGGTTGACGCTAACTCTGGGAGTAGTCACAGCTCAAATAGGTAAGAACTGAAACTTATGGTTATTTTTAAGTTAATAGTACCCTACAAAGAAAATAGCTGCCTTTATGTGACTCTGCATGCTGGTCCAATTCACTGTTGATAATAGGATGGGAAGGATACAAGTAATTTCATTCCCTAACAGTGGGCTTTTTTTTCGGTCGTGTACGGTAAATTCCAGAATGATGAATGTATCGGCTTACTATTTATTCTTTCCCTCTTGTCAATTCCCAGTAAGCAAAAGGGTGCATTTTATGTGCTGAATAAAAGGTGAAAATCTATAATTTCGACATTGAAAAGACGTAATTTACAGATGTTGAAAATACATATGTTTCAATCGTTAATTTGATGGCCAAATTTCAACTGCACATTCTCAAAGAAGTAAGCATTATATTACAATAATCATTTTCCAAGCCTATTAATACAGGAAAGAGGAGCCGGCTGAAGAATGCAACATAGAATATTTATTATTCCTCCCATCTGTCACCACTGGCGGTTCTGGGGGCAGGGGGCCAGTGCCCCTGTGACAACAATTTTGGACCCCTTGGCCCCCTAAATGTGGAGTATGAAATAATTTTTGCATAACAAATTTTTGCTATCTGTCTTTTTTTACATCCGTTATTAGACAGTGGCAACGCGGAACACTAATTAAACCCACACATTTACTAGAGGGACATGGTCTTTTGCCTACTAATGCCTGCAATGAAGTGAGGAAAACGATATGACAACAATAACGTCTAATGTAACTGGCCCCTCTAACAGTACAACTGGCCCCAGCTTGGCCCCCCCAGCTGAAAGGGTCTAGAACCTCCACTGTCTGTCACACGCACTTACGTTAGCTTTTTGAAAACCTGGCAGCTATGATGTTCAAACTTGTCCAGCCACAGAACAAACAGACCACTTCAATAACATTAGCATTCTTAGTAACGGTTACAGAATTTATTCTTCTTGCTATGACTTCGATATGTAGTTGATTATCTACCTCAGATGAATGCACTGACTGTAAGTCGCTCTGGATAAGAGCGTCTGCTGAATGACCAAAATCTAAATGTAAAAACAAACACTTACAAAACATGCTGGGTTTTATTCTAATGAGTTCTGCCCCCCAAACAAGTACACATTTGCAGCCAGGTCACCCGTGATACAAGTCAGTATTCGACGTCCATCCATGTCTGAGGACATCGGGAGATCACGTGGATACCTGGCCACTAGGGGCAACAATGAGCACTGTTACCTTCAAGTAGGTTTGGGTTTTGCATGGGGATGGGCATAAGCATCTGCCTCTGGTGCCAAAGGTTACATGTTTGAATCCAGCGATAGAAAGTTGCTTTTGAGATTGTTGTTTTAAGCCTATCCCAAACCTTGACCCTTACCTTAAACATTCAGAGTTAATGTCTAACCTTAAGATTTCGGAGTTAATCCTAAACTTAACTTTAAACACTTCAAAATGTGACATTTGAGAAACATGGATGAACTTCTAATTCTGATGTGAGACAGAGCTTGTTGCAAACTACTTTTCTTTACTGCACTGTGTACTATACTCCGGTGTGCTCTATTGTGCTGTCCAAACTTGTGAAACATAGATGTCTATGATTGGTTCCGATTTGGTGCAGTTCGGCACAAATCTGAACCAATTATGGAAGTCTAAGTTTGGGTAATATCAAGGCCGGTCCGGATCATACCAAATCTGAAACAATTACACAAGTCTACAGTGCATTCGGAAAGTATTCAGACCCCTTGACCTTTTCCACATTTTGTTACGTTACAGACGTATTCTAAAATGGATAAGAAATACCCCAAAAATCCTCATCAATCTACACACATAATGACAAAGTAAAAAAGGCTTTAAGACATTTTTGCACATTTATTAAACATAAACTGAAAAATCACATTTACATAAGTATTCAGACCCTTTACTCAGTACTTTGTTGAAGCAACTTTGGCAGCGATTACAGACGCTTCTTGGGTATGACGCTACAAGCATGGCACACCTGTATTTGGGGAGTTTCTCTCATTCTTCTCTGCAGATCCTCTTAAGCTCTGTCAGGTTGGATGGGGAGCGTCGCTATTTTCAGGTCTCTCCAGAGATGCTCGATCGGGTTCAAGTACATGCTCTGGCTGGGCCACTCAAGAACGTTCAGAGATTCATCCCGAAGCCACTCCTGCATTGTCTTGGCTGTGTGCGTACGGTCATTGTCCTGTTGGAAGGTGAACCTTCGCCCCAGTCTGAGGTCCTGAGCAGGTTTTCATCAAGGATCTTTTCTCTGTTCATCTTTAACTCTATCCTGACTAGTCTTCCAGTCCCTGTCACTGAAAAACATCCCCACAGCATGATGCTGCCACCACCATGCTTCACCGTAGGGATGGTGCCAGGTTTCCTCCAGACGTGACGCTTAGCATTCTGGCCAAAGAGTTCAATCTTGGTTTCATCAGAAAAAATAATCTTGTTTCTCATGGTCTGAGAGTCCTTTAGGTGCCTTTTGGCAAACTGCAAGCGGGCTGTCATGTGCCTTTTACTGAGGAGAGGCTTCCGTCTGGCCACTCTACCATAAAGGCTTGATTGGGGGAGTGCTGCAGAGATGGTTGTGCTTCTGGAAGGTTCTCCCATCTCCACTGGGGAACTCCGGAGTTCTGTCAGAGTGACCTTCGGGTTCTTGGTCACCTCCCTGACCAAGGCCCTTCTCTCCCAATTGCTCAGTTTGGCCCGGGAAGCCAGCTCTAGGAAGAGTCTTGGTGGTTCCAAATGTTTTCTATTTTGGTACCCTTCCCCAGATCTGTGCCTCGACATAATCCTTTCTTGGAGCTCTACCGACAATTACTTCGACCTCATGGCTTGGTTTTTGCTCTGACATGCACTGTCAACTGTGTGGGACCTTATATAGACAGCTGTGTGCCTTTCCAAATCATGTCTAATTCATTGAATTTGCCACAGGTGGACTCCAATCAAGTTGTAGAAACATCTCAAGGATGATCACTGTAAACAGGATGCACCGGAGGTCAATTTCGAGTCTCATAGCAAAGGGTCTGAATACTTACAGTTGAAGTCGGAAGTTTACATAAACTTAGGTTGGAGTCATTAAAACTTGTTTTTCACAAATTTCTTGTTAACAAACTATAGTTTTGGCAAGTCGGTTAGTACATCTACTTTGTGCATGACAAGTCATTTTTCCAACAATTGTTTACAGACAGATTATTTCACTGTATCACAATTCCAGTGGGTCTGAAGTTTACATACTAAGTTGACTGTGCCTTTAAACAGCTTAGAAAATTCCAGAAAATTATGTCATGGCTTTAAAAGCTTCTGATAGGCTAATTGACATAATTTGAGTCAATTGGAGGTGTACCTGTGGATGTATTTCAGTGCCTACCTTCAAACTCAGTGCCTCTTTGCTTGACATCATGGGAAAATCAAAGGAAATCAGCCAAGACCTCAGAAAAACAATTGTAGACCTCCACAAGTCTGGTTCATCCTTGGGAGTAATTTCCAAACGCCTGAAGGTACCATGTTCATCTGTACAAACAATAGTACGCAAGTACAAACACCACGCAGCCGTCATACCGCTCAGGAAGGAGACGCGTTCTGTCTCCTAGAGATGAACGTACTTTGGTGTGAAAAGCGCAAATCAATCCCAGAACAACAGCAAAGGACCTTGTGAAGATGCTGGAGGAAGCAGGTACAAAAGTATCTATATCCACAGAAAAACAAGTTCTATATCGACATAACCTGTAAGGCCGCTCAGCAAGGAAGAAGCCACTGCTCCAAAACCGCCATTAAAAAGCCAGACTACGGTTTGCAACTGCACATGGGGACAAAGATCGTACTTTTTTGAGAAATGTCCGCTGGTCTGATGAAACACAAATATAACTGTTTGGCCATAATGACCATCGTTATGTTTTGAGGAAAAAGCGGGACGCTTGCTTTGCTGCAGGAGGGACTGGTGCACTTCACAAAATAGATGGCATCATGAGGAGGGACAATTATGTGGATATATTTAAGCAACATGTCAAGACATCAGTCAGGAAGTTAAAGCTTGGTCGCAAATGGATCTTCCAAATTAACATTGACCCCAAGCATACTTCCAAAGTTGTGGCAAAATGGCTTAAGGACAACAAAGTCAAGGTATTGGAGTGGCCATCACAAAGCCCAGACCTCAATCCCATAGAAAATTTGTGAGCAGATCTGAAAAAGCGCATGTGAGAGGAGGCCTACAAACCTGACTCCGTTACACCAGCTCTGTCAGGAGGAAAGGGCCAAAATTCACCCAACTTATTGTAGGAAGCTTGTGGAAGGCTACCCGAAATGTATGACCCAAGTCAAACAATTTAAAGGCAATGCTACCAAATACTAATTGAGTGTATGTAAACTTCTGACCCACTGGGAATGTGATGAAAGAAATAAAAGCTGAAATGAATCATTCTCTCTACTATTATTCCGACATTTCACATTTTTTAAATAAAGTGGTGATCCTAACTGACCTAAGAGAGGGAATTTTTACTAGGATTAAATGTCAAGAATTGTGAAAAACGGAGTTTAAATGTATTTGGCTAAGGTGTATGTAAACTTCCAAACCTGTATGCAAATAACATGTGTTTTTAATTTTTTATAGATTAGCAAAAAAGTAGAAAAACCTGTTTTCGCTTTTTCATTATGGGGTATTGTACAAAATACGTTTTCAAAATTGTGTGTAGATTGATGAGAATTGTATTTATTTAATCAATTTCATAATAAAGCTGTAACATACCAAATGGTGGAAAAAGGGGTCTGAATACTAACTGAATGCAGTCTATGTTTGGGAAAAAAATTGACCGGTCCAATCCGGATATCTGTGGACATTGAGTCAAGGCCGCATCAAAATAAATAATAATGAATGCTATGTTAGTAACCCATCAACTGGGATGATAACTCAAGAGAATGACAATGACATTACAGAACATTAGAATGACATTTGACAGACATATTGCACCTGGCCTTGCCTAGATTGAATATAAGCACTTTAAAAAATGCTTTAAGTAAAGTATAGGCGGGTTGGAACAACAAAACCGATGCGTGTACAACTACGGGGCAAAACACACGGGGTTGGCTTAGATTTTTGTCAACATGTAAACTATATTTTGTCTCCATGTTTATTGAAAACAAATACATTTGCACTATGAGCAAATTCTTTGCCATATTAGCATAGACATGATATCAGTCAAAACACCTCAAAACAAGACAAAAACAAAATAAATCTAGCTGAAACGAGCCACCTATGATTCCCCACATGGCAGCTTCTTGTCATTGTTGATAGCTATCTGGCCATCCAGAATCACAACAACTGACCCATTGAAGCGTGCGCATCGTTTTCGTGACGTTGTCAGCTAACCCGTCTATGGCCTGACTCTTTAAGGTAAGGTGGAGCGGACACTGCCCCAGTGGCTGACGGGCATCATAGCTGTGGGCGTGTTTCTCTTCCTCATCTTCGTGGCGTTTCTGGTCAACAAGACCTGGTGTCAGGACTCAAGGTAAGCCTATAGATCACTGTGACTCCTGACCATCTCCACAGTCCATACAGCTACTGTAGTAGGACAGTCAACACTGTCATAGGCTGAGTCTGAAAACTTTAATAAAGGCATAAAATACTTGCTTCCTCTGTCCTTCGTTGTGCAATTCCTCACCTCCCTCACAAAGCACATCGGAGGAGAGGATTAAAAGGTTCCTCCCTCAGACATCCTCCTCGAATGAGCTTTGGGAGCGAGGCAAGGAATCAAGAAAACAAGGATGAAGGAAACAAGGATTTGACAGCCAACATTTTCAGACATACTGTAGCCCTACACATGGTTCTGAAGTACACTGAGTATACCAAACATTAGGATCGCCTTCCTAATATTGAGTTGCACCCCCTTTTGGCCTCAGAAAAATCCTAAATTCATCAGGGCATGGACTCTACAAAGTGTTGAAAGCGGTCCAGTGGGATGCTGGCCCATGTTAACTCCAATTTTTGAAACTTTATTTGATCAGGGAGTCATACTGAGACCAAGGTCTCTTTTACAGATGAGGCCTGAATTACAGAAATTACAGAAAATACACACATCAATATCAATGCAATATGCAAGCAGAAAGAACAAAATGGCCATAAAAAAACAAACACATTCATCAGTAATAAGATCCTCAATCAGCTTTCTGAATTGTCCTAGAGGCACCAAAACATCAAATTTAAGAACATGTTGAAGATTGCACCTTATTTGTGGAACAAGAAAACGTCAAGCTGATTTACTGAACTCAGTAGAGACCAAAGGAATTCCCAGAGTTAGCCATCCCTGAGACTAGGTGTGGTGACTCGTATGTCTAAAGTTTAGCAAAGATGTTCGGTACAGTGGGACTTTATAAATGAAAACATAGCTTTGTATCAACCTACGTGACTTCAAAGAGGGCACACCAACTTTCTGGTAGAGAATGCAGTGATGAGTACTAAAAATGTTGCCCGTAATAAAACACAGTGCGCTATGATAGATGCAGTTTAACGGCTTTAATTAAGTGGCAGAACGTCAAGTGAAAAATGAACAAAATCTTCAATATGCTTTTGAAAAAAACAGCTTTTCATCTATCCAGATTCCCAGATATTTAGAAGCAGGGACATGATCAATGTGGACACCATCCAAAGTACATATTGTATTTTGATGTGCTCTAGAGAACAACATATACTTAGTTTTACATGCAATCAATACTAATTTCAGGTCAATACAGTTTTTCTGTAATACAATGAAGGCAGACTAGTTCAGATAGAGCCTGGTCAACCGTGGGGGCAATAGCATACACAACAGTATCATCAGCATACAAGTGCAGGTTACAGTTTTTTACAGACAAGTAGAGAATGGTAATGTAAACAGTCAAAAGTACAGGACCCAGAATCGACCCCTGGGGGACACCTTTTGTATTATGCAGGAAACCTGATTTAACACCATCATTAGATACACATTGAGTTATATCTGTCAAGTCATTTTTAAACCAGTTCCATGCAGCCTGGTCTATGCCAACTGAGGAAAGCCTCTGAATTAGCAGTGAGTGATCAACAGTACCAAAGGCCTTTGACAGATCAATGAAGAGGGCACCACAATGTTGCCTTTTATCCATACAGTTAACCACATCATTTATAACTAGGGATGCAGCAAAGATAGTGCTATGACCTGGTCTAAAAACTGACTAATGTACATTTAGAATACATTCCAAAGATAAGATCTTATCTGAGAATGAATCAAGGATTTTTATATGGGCTGCCTTCCAAACCTTGGGGATAGTACCTGAAATAATTGTCTGGTTAAAAATATGGGTTCATGTTTTTTTTTTTTTTTTGACATAAATCAAGGTATTGAGCACATAACAGATAGTAAATTGTTGAAATGAAAACAAAGACTCACTAGAAGTTGACGAGTTAACCGTTGAGTCAGCTAGAAGCTGGCAGAGAGAAGAGCATTTGATTGATTATTATGTTGAATGAGCTGAGACTTTGCCAAGGTCCATGGCCAACTGTGTGAGAGCAGAGTGGACTGAGCATTTTACAGACCTCCCTCAAGTTGCTGGATGCAGGGGCTGGGACGGGAACTGGGAGAGCAGTGTTGGCAGAACTCAGTCCACCCTGATGAAGCTCCCACCAAAGGAGTGGAGCTGCAGCAGGGGACCGGAGTGGCTGCCAGTGCTCCATTCTGGGTGTCCACAGGAGGCCTTGGTGTGGCTCCTGTTGTAGGGTTGGGGCTGCCATGGGGGGCATGAGTGTCCCAACCAAAACTAGCCTGGGATAGCGGTTGTGGGGGTTATTGAGGATGGTGGTGTTTAGGGCAGTGTGGCTGGCGAAGCTTCAAATTCTCAGCATATGAGGGCTGATGATGTGAATTATACATGGTGTGGACTGCATCATGTGGTGCACTACACTCAACAGTGTTTTGCCAGACCCTAGGGTAGAAGTCAGTGCTGTGTAGAGCTGGGTTGAGTTGGGCCTGGTCTGGTTGAGCTGTGCTGTGATGGGACCGGGTCTGGTTGACCTGTGCTGTGATGGGCCGGGTCTGGTTGAGCTGTGCCGTGATGGGCCGGGTCTAGTAAAACTGTGCTGTGATGGGCCGGGTCTGGTAAAACTGTGCTGTGATGGGCCTGGTCTGGTTGAGCTGTGCTGAGACGGGCCTGGTCTGGTTGAGCTGTGCTGCAGAATGGATGGTGGTGGCTGAGAAATTCCTGCCTCAGCTCAAGTAGCTCCTTCTGCAGGTCGTGTACGTGGCTGGTGTTGACTGTGCTGGACAGTTCCTCTGTAAGTCTGTGCACTTCCATCCTGAGAGCCTGGTTGTACTCAACATTTTTCATTGCACATGGAAGCTCCTGGATCTCCTCCCTATGCTGGTGCACCAGGCGGATCTCCTCCCTATGCTGGTGCACCAGGCTGTTCTCCTCCCTATGCTGGTGCACCAGGCGGATCTCCTCCCTATGCTGGTGCACCAGGCGGATCTCCTCCCTATGCTGGTGCACCAGGCGGATCTCCTCCCTATGCTGGTGCACCAGGCTGATCTTCTCCCTATGCTGGCGCACCAGGCTGATCTCCTCCTCTAGAAGATGCTGTGGTACTGCAAGTGTCCCGTGTGAGAGGCATGCTTAGGGCTGTGTCTGCTGCAGGCGAGGGAGGAAGAGGAATACTGGGGACTACATACTAGGGCACAGAGGAAGAGGAGGCTGTTGTAGGTAGTGACAGTGGATAAGGTTTTAAGTTCAGCAACAAGAGGTTTTATTTGGTCGAAGTAGCAGACAAATTGATCCAGATTGGCCTCCGAACCTTGAGCCGTCACAGTGCCGTTATTATAAATATGAATGTTAAATTTGGGTGTGGAATCAAATTCTGTTTTCTGACATTTTAAGTTCATTGTTGGTCTTGTAGAGAGCTGTGTGCCAAGCATTAGGATGATCCGTGTAGAACAGAAGGTCACCTTTTATTTCCATGTTCGCTTTTAGGATGAAGTCTGCCCTCAGAGTCTCTGGGGATTCTCTTAGCAATTTTTTTTGAATGATTTTTTTCCTGACTCACTTGTAACATTTTCAGGATACGTGATGTCAAGGTCTCTGAAACACTGCCAAGAGAATGCATCTATCTTCATGGTGGTTACCTCTTTAAACAATGCACTCTGCTCTAAAATGATGTGCATTATTTCAATAAGTGAAAGCACTTATTGAAATAAAGCACCTATAGATAAGTGTTTTTCTATTAAATACATTACACCTAAATTAAGATACTCTCAGTGTTCAGAATTTTTCAACCTCCTTTCCAAGGGCTATTTTGCTTGTTTATCTGAATGTTTGTTTTACCTGTCAAGGCCTGAACTATCCTCCAGAAATCCCTAAGAAACCCTTACCTCTTTCTCCCTCCGTTGGTTTTGCATTTGCTTATCTATGTCCTAATTCTTGTTGTCCTTGTTGGGTTTAAAGTCATCTTATCCCATTCCTTATTTCTTTAACCTGTCTCCTCCCCTTCACCTACACTGATTGAAGTGGATTAACAAGTGACATCAATAAGGGATGACAGCTTGAACCTGGACTCACCTGGTCAGTCTGCCATGGAAAGAGCAGGTGTTCTTAATGTTTTGCATACTCTGTATTGGGACACAAGTTTTGGGTCTCTAGTAAGACACGTATTGGGTCTTCAACCCAATCTCGTTTTTCCACCTGCACCAAACTATATGAGATTGACAAAATGTTATAATTGCTTCTAACTGAATGTAAGGCAGCATTCTAACGTTTACCATTCTCAATTGCATGAAGGCTGGAGACCAAAGTATGTGAATGTGTGGAGACCACTGGCTATGCCAAGACCAATGGAGACAACTATAATACCAGCCTGGATACAGTCGGGTAAGATGCTCAAACAATGCCACCTAAACACTTAGTTTCTGTTGTTTTGTAGTCTACATTTCTAACGGTACGGGGGACCTACAGATACATAATGTTGGGGTGTGCATGTGCAATTACAGCAGGGGTTGTGTTCTAATAGGTGTGTGTGTGTGGGTCCCACAGGAACAGAGATCAGGAGGGTGCATGTGAGAACATGGCCTTCGAAAGCGTGGAGGACAAAGTCACTGTCATGTGACCGATAAGAACCAATACAAGACACCAATGTGTATGGGTTTGTCGTGGACACGTGCACACACACGGGCCTAAAGTGTGATTTAACGCTTAAAAGACAGACATGAAAAATGTAACGGGAAGATTCTCATAACAATAGAAGCAACTGAAATATTTGTTATCAGCGTATGAATGAGACGTGGTAGAACAACTTAATGAAATAAATTCACTTCGAGATCAGAGGTAGGACATGGTGGAAATTATTGTGCTCCCCTTGTATTTAATAAAACATGGATCATCAAACAATTCATCAGGATTCATGAAGAGCATCAGTGTATGACCACAGTCAGTAGGCTACACACATTTAAAAGACTTGCATTTGTGATCATAGACAATATATTTTTCTATAGATATATACTGGTATATCCACGTTATTACAGCAGAGTTTGTCACACATCGATATAGGAAGGGTGGATTGTTTCTTTGGATTTGAAAATGCGTTCCATCGATCAATGACGTGACAAAAGACGCTTTCTGTGGCACTACGGACGAGTGTTCAGTTCATCGATGGCATAATAGACAGAATTATTGGGCGTTACAGGATCATCATCAGTCCAACTTCTGACGAACACATGCAAGTGTACAAACACACACAGCCTATTGCCGATTGACACGCATAGGACAAAGTCAGACAAAATCTAAGTCTAGAGTAGATGGAGAGATCACGGCATGAGAGAGAGGAAAAGAAGCAAGTGAAATAGGCAGCAGTGAGTTTAAACGGAATCTCTTTAAAGGGATCGAGCATTAAGACTTATCGCAATAGGCCCACACAGAAATAAGACTGATGTATGATGAACACACACACAACAATCTACTCTAGCACATCAGCGACTCACAGCAGAGCAGTAGTCAGTCCCCTTATTAGGCCGATCTCCCCCTAAATCCTAGGACCCCTTACAAGTATTTAGGACGCACACCAGATTGCACTTCCACTGAGACAGGCATGGCGCGAGAGTTAATATGCAGGGTTTTCCATAGTGTTAACCGGGGTCATATTCATTATGGCACAACGTAGCTAAATGGTTTGCAACGGAAAACAAGTGTTTTTGTATTGGGCAAGTTCAGGTAGTCCCTCCTTGTTCGTCTGCTTTCTCCCGTTTGGGACCTAATGAATACAACCGAGGGGAGGGGGCTCAAAGTGTCTTGGAGGAACGTGTTGTCACTTCCTGTGAGCATGGAGGGGTTGCAGCGACACGGGAAACAGATGACGGGCTCCAGCCGAGGGAGACAGGATATCCTGTCATTGTTGGACGTGGTGAGCTTCTCGCAGCTGGACAGAACAGTGTGGAGCTACAGCCACACATGGTTTGTATTCATTAGTGCACACCGTAGCAAAATGTCTAGCTACGCAAAACAAAAACAAGCATTTATTAAGTTCAGGTTGTCGCTTCCTGTTTCAGTCCATTTTCTTCCATTTGATGCCTAAGGAATGCACCCTTGATACACGATGACAACGGCTCACAACAAGAAATCGATTGATTCTGATAGTGCCCCAAAAGATCAAAAACGTTGGTATATGTTTTTACGAAGACATGTCTAAACAAAAGAATAGGCTTACAGTAACATGCATGTAGTACCATCCACATGACACGGATAAAAACAATGACAAAGGCAGGTAAAACAAAAAGTAATAGCACTTCACTGAAATGCAAGTGTCCAGTCCACATAGTTAAAATGATTGGGATTGGCCAGGAGGTGGATTGTCCAACTCAAAAGCATCGTTAGGATGATCCTTCTCTCTTTGACCAGTTAAGACAGAGCCTGGTTCCAGTCCTGTTTGTGCGGTCTTATTTGGCGTGACAATGACCATGGGAGTAGCACAAATATCTTGGACCAGACCAGTTAAGACATGGCTGTATTTTGACACCATTTCATAGGACCTTAATGGGCTTACAGGGATACCCCAGGGTCAGCGACAAAGGAGGTAAAGATTCGCACTAGGGGAAAGCAAGCAAGCCCCGGCAACAGACACAATGCCCGATTTAAGTCCTGAGATTCGCCTACATTATATTGTATCGCTAATAGCAACGTGTCTGCCGCAACAGTGCTGTCCCACATCTGCAAGGCGAAGCTCCTTCGCGACGCGCACAAAAGCTTCCAACTCTTAGCAGGACTACACAGCATCCTGCATAGTGATAAACCAGACAGTAGTTGTTGGCCTTTATAACGGTGTTTGAATGGCTACAGAGGGTGCTGTGTCATGCTTACGAGCATGCTATGAAGTGTTATAGAAGTAGAAAGCAGGTTTAGTTATTTCAGCATAAATGCATCGATTAATTTCTTTGACCACATTTATAGACTAGAGCAGGGGTACTAAATTCTTACCCTATTCAACTCTTACCCCAGGTCAGGAGCCTGCTGGTTTTCTGTTCTACCTGATCATTAATTGCACCCACCTCCCAGGTCTAAATCAACCCCCTGATTAGAGGGCAACAATGAAACAAACTTGGTGGAAATGGCATCAAGGTCCAGAGTTGTGTTTGAGGGGACCAGACTGTTGAATGTACTACCTTTGTGTAAAGAATATGACACTGCGAGTTTAAATCATGTGTGGGCAATGAGGAATGAGAAGATGTGCGTCAACCGGACAGTGACTCACTAGCCTACTGTGTGTGGGTGTGTATATACAGTATGTGTGTGTCTAAAGCATCTGTTCCAGTCTAGTGTGTCGCAGCCCCGTTCCCTGCAGAGACCGTTCAGCCTCACAGTTTTCACATCAGCAGTAACTGAAGCTAACACCTCTAACAGCTAACCAGTGTCTCCCGATCAGGGGAGATGCTAAGCTAACGCTAGGCTAACGTTGACGAGACCTAAACCAAATGAACCTCTTGCATTGTTCTACCAGTGTCCTATGAAGGAAGCACGGGTGCGAACACACAAGCTGAAATGGCACAGAGACTGTAAAGCTTCCCTGTGTTTCCTTGCTACATAATATCCAGGCATTTGCCATTTTAAGTCGTGGTGTATATCCAGTCAGCGCAGCGAATGGACCGCCCTCACAGTCTTATTTCTCATGGTTCACTTGAGGGCACAGCTGAACGCGGTGCGACGCACAAGTTCTCGCTCTACATCTCTACAGGGCAGGGCTCTCCTTGGCAGTGGCACCTAGTGACCGAATCCTTCCAGAACCAATGCCTCCTTCTCGTTAATGGGCTGTTTAAAAGGGTGAAGATGGGCATCAGATGTTTGCCAACTCAACGGAACAGAGTCTTGTTTTTGTTTTTTTGCATGTTGGAAAGTTGAAACCAGTTCAACCCCATAATGGTCGCTTTGCCAGTGGGGGGGTATAGGTGTGTGCGTGAGCTAGGAGAGGACTTCCAGAGTGACGGCTCCCCTCTGTCTTTTCAGTATGGCCACGGCCAGTTCGTGGGTGGCCCCCTCCAGACTCTCTCCATTTACTGACAGAATCTGGTCCCCCCTCTTCAGACGCCCATCCACCGCCGCTGCCCCCTGCAGGGAGAACAGGGGAGCACACATAGTAAGTGGGGGAAAAGGTGGTGGAAATAAGACAAAAACATTTTTTTAAGCAACCTTATGATCCTTGGAACTGACAGCGTTTTAACTACAAACAGATAATCATAATATCAGTATAAAATATCAAATTCCCAGTTTATGCTACAAAACCAACTTCAGAAGAGGTTTTAAAAATAGGTTCGTTGTGACTCAGCGTTCCATGATGTACACTAAGGCATTGTTGGCAGAATAGATGGATGCAGTTCAACGCATGATTTATATAATAATTCACCAATACATTTCTTGGTAGTCCAAAAAATATTACTATCAGGTTGTAAATCACAGCTGGCCTGGTACATTGTTTGCTGCCTCCACCCATTCGGGACGCACCGTTTCAATTTCAATAACTCAATATTTAGGACAAAAACGGACAATGTAACTAAGGCTGGGAATGTCAATACAATCAAACTAGCAACGGCAATGATTACAAGTCAGTCATAACGTGGCTAATAGGCTAGAGTATCTATTTATGTGAGTGACAGGTTTTGTAAAAAGATCGTATTGTTTCTCGGCGGCTCCAGCTAGTGATGCAGGTTTCATTTGGTTAGCTAGTAAGAAATGTGAATCCCTTTGCTTGCTAGCTATGCTGAACTTGAACGACTGTTATCCAGTTAGCATATCTTGCGTTTGTAAATTCACTCTGGCTATCTACTCCAATTTCAGAGCACTCATCTGAGTGTGCCAGAGCGCAGAATGACTGATGACTTTACGAACGCGCAATACCCGCTGAATATGACTGGTGTCAGTAAACTTTGGAAAAATAAATTCTTGCCAGCATCAGTTAGTCACTAACGCTATAGATAACATGGAAACAGCCTAACCAGCTCTGCTGGGACGAGTAAAATGGTCAGAGTGAGGTGTTCTCTCATTTGTGTCTGGAAGTAGTTAGTAAGCCAGCCAACTTTAGGTAGTTAGCTTGGGGGCTTGACTGCTATGGATCAACCCTCCTCCTCTGAACACCCCGAGTGTGAATGACACTGCATTTACAAACAGACAACGCTCTGAAGGAGGCAATTAAAGAAGTTCTCAATCAAATGTATTTGACTTCGATCAAATGGGCGGACAAGTTTCCATTCAGATGTCAAAATGTTTGGAGGGGGGTTTATCTAAATGTTCCCTCGTTAGATTTGAGCTCATCTCACTCTGGCTAGCATTAGTTGTTGATGTGCATAACTGAGGGAGCAAAGCCTACATTTTCATGGTTGTTTGATCAATAGGACTGCAAAGTTCCCAAATGTAAGAGGACTCCCGTGGTATTTCCATATTTGCAGAAATCCATTCAGGTGTATTTTGTGGCTTTTGGCGAATGTATTCTAATGATCTCAAGTCACGCTGTTGCTATTGCCTGTAAACACATGATCGCAGGTCCGTGTGGCAAACGGCTTATTTGCATAAAGGCCTACTGTAGCTCTGATTGGCTATGGCGCACTAGTCCTGGACGAGACATGTTTTTATTCGGTTTTATTTACTCCAGTGTCTATTAATTGTCCAAACGCAGGGCCGCATTCCCACTCTATATTACCATAGAATTTTCACAAATGCCTTACTATACGTCATTTCCAAACATTCTATAAATGTATGAAAACGTGAAAATGACCATATCTAAGTGGTCGCTTCTCAGTGGTTTTAATAAGATTTAATGTTCCTTAAACCCAGTTCTACTTTGACTTCCTATTTTAGAAGTAATCACTGATCTGTTTTTGAATGTGTTTGTGTGTGGATGTGTTTAAGTATACTTGTGGGGACTAGATTAATCCACAAAAATAGTAAAATAAAAATGTTTTGACCAACTGGGGACATTTTGTTAGTCCCCTGTTGGTCAAATTCTATTTCTAGGGGGTTTAGGGTTAAGGTTAGAATTAATGTTAGTTAGGGTTATTTCTAGGGTTAAGGTTAGGTTTTTGGGTTAAGGTTAGGAAAAATAGGATTTTGAATGGGACTGAATTGTGTGTCCCCACAAGGTTAGTTGTATTATATGTTTGTGTCTAAATGTGTGTGTATGTGGTGAAGGAGCATCTGCTGCCATCTGGTGTCCCAAAGGGGAACTAAAAACACACTCTGCCCTATGGCAAGCTAAGACTACCCTGCAGGCATGTGTGATGGTGCAAAGTGGAGTTAGTTACCTTGCTGAAGACAGTCTTGATGTAGATAGGCAGGTCTCCATGGGGGCTTCCGAAGCCCCCTACAATGCTGAAGCCCAGGCCGTCAGAACCCTTCTCAAGAGAGATATTCTTGGGCTTGGGGGCCCTGCAGAGACATGACGGAACCAGAGGTTTAGGACTAGGAGGCACCGGGCCTTTTATTAAACAGGTCAAGGATCAGCTTTACCATTACCTAATTCTAATCTTAACCATGAGGGGAGAAAACACAAAATGGACCCCAAATCAGTGTCTAGGAGTAAATTTGTCCTACTTGCTCAAACAATGGGATCCATTATTTTTTAATTGAATGTCTTTAATTGTTTGTTATTGTACAGATCTAGGGTTAGCTTAACCTCCCCTAATCCAAACCTTAACCACTAGGGGAGAATGCAAAAATGATCAGTGTCTAGGAGCAACTTAGTCCTACTCACTCTGGCTCCCCTGGCTGTGTGTCTGGGCTGTTGGGAAGGCTGGTGCTAGTGGACATACTCTCCACCTGACTGGCTATGGCACTGATGTTGGTGTCGGCGATCACCTGCAACACACACAAATTAGTATGCACAAATGACAGGAGGCAAAACAACGCACATGTTAAGTTTTTACATTAGAATTCACAGGGTATAATCTGTGTGTGCTTGTGTGTGGGTGTGTGCGTTATAGTCGAGGATCAAAACATTTTTTTATGTACTACAGATATGGCTCCTGGTTCAAAGTCTTGGTTCAATGTCACAGAGAGCCACACAAAGCATAATGTGGTTATCATTTATCATTTTCCCCTTTCCCCAACTTTGGCAAGGAAAACAGGTTCGTTAGGTTTTAGTTCTCTCTTTTAATGAAAGAGTCAGTCAGCCAACTACGGAGGGCGACGACGGTCGGTCAGCATCAGTTCATTTCCATATTTAATCAAGCGGGAGGCAATTAAAAATATGAAAACAACAACAAACAAAGGCTAATTAACGGACGACTTGTTGGCTGTGCGAGGGAACGTTAGTGGAATGCTCCCCAGCCATCGCCTGCACTAATCTTACTGACACCTTCTTTCTGGAGAAACAGAGAGGGAGAGAGGGAGGGAGAGAGCGAGAGAGATAGATAGAAACAGAGCGAACTGGAAAGAGAGAAACAGAGCGAACTGGAAAGAGAGAGAGATCGAGTCAGACACGGAGCGAGAAAGAGATGTGTGGAGGGAGAGGGTTAGTAGTCAACAGTAATTGCTGGGTGTCCTGGGTGGTGTGTGTGTGTGTGTGTAACAGCCCAGTGCTGAGGCTCCTGGAGCTGGACTGATAAAGCTGCATTAGCATAAAGGCCTGGGATTATCTGGCCCAGTGCGCCAAACTGCCAGCCGGCTGCACGGAGCTGATAACCACACAGTGCATGGGCGGGTGTGCGCACACACAGCAGTATTTTCTACTGCACACACACACGGTACATAGAGAATGTATGTGCATACACACTCACACACCCATTGATAAATACATACACATCATAGTCAAATAAAATTAAAGGATTTATATTTGGAAAATTAATTTTTTATCTGTAAATAAAATGGCATCATTGTCCCTTATTAGGGAATATGTATTTGATGGATGTAAAATAATCTGCAATTAAAAAACAGTGCGGTCACATTGGGTGATGGGTGTCATTACGTTTGACAACTGATACCTTATTTGGCAATATAAAAATGAGTAGTGGGATGGGGTGTTCGTGTGTTTGTGTGTGTGGACCAGAAAAAAATGTAAACCAACAAAAATTTGACCAACTTGGGACATTTTGTTAGTCCCCATGAGGACAAATGCTACTTCTAGGGGGTTTAGAGTTAAGGTTAGAATTAGTGTTCGATTTAGAATTAGGTCTATGGTTAGGAGCTAGGGTTAGGTTTAGGCAAGAGGGCAAGAGTATGGGTTATGCTTTAGGGAAGATAGGATTTTGAATGTGACTGAACTGTGTGTCCCCACAAGGTTAGCTATACAAGACCGTGTGTTTATGTAGGTACAGCCATCTAGTACCGGGTCGGATCCCTTTACACCCCCTGAATTCTTCAGGGCATGGATTCTACAAAGTGTCGGAAACGTTCGTTGCTCAATTGGTATCAAGGGACCTAACGTGTGCCAGGAAAACATTCCCCACACCAGTACACCTCCACCACCAGCCTGTACCAGGCAGGATGGGTCCATGGACAAATGCTGCTTACGCCAAATCCTGACACTGCCATCAGCATGATGGAACAGGAACCGGGAATCGTCGGACCAGGCAATGTTTTTCCACTCCTCAGTTGTCCAGTGTTGGTGATACCAGGCCCACTAGAGCCACTTCTTCTTGTTTGTAGCTGATATGAGTGGAACCCGATGTGGTCGTCTGCTGCAATTTTTATATATATATTTATTTAACCTTTATTTAACTAGGCAAGTCAGTTAAGAACAAATTCTTATTTACAATGACGGCCTACCCCCGGCCAAACCCGGACGACACTGGGCCGCCCTATGGGACTCCCAATCACGAACCAGGAACTGCCCTAAATAGCCCATCCGTGACAAGGACCAACGAGTTGTGCGTTCCGAGATGTCATTCTGCACACCACTGTTGTGCAGCACAGTTATTTGTCTGTTTGTGGCCCGCCTGTTAGCTTGCACATTATCTTTCGACCTCTCTCATCAACAAGCTGTTTTCGTCCACAGGCCACTGACTGGATGTTTTTTTTGTTTGTCGCACCATTCTCGGGCCAAACCCTAGACACGGTCGTGCGTGAAATGCCCAGAAGTCCGGCTGTTTCTGAGATACTGGAACCGGCGCGCTTAGCACCGACGATCATACCACGCATACACCGTACCCACCCCGGCCTCGCGTGTGCCATCGTGCACAAAATCGATTTTTGAATCGCAAGTCCAGAGAAGAAAAATCCTGGAAGGAGGAGAGATGACTAGAAACGATTCTTTTGACCGTTTTATGTGTGGATTAATTGTTGGAGTAAAGGACCTTGTGCATTTCAGGTAAAATAACAACTCAATGTTTATATCCCAGGACAAATTAGCTAGCAACAGCAAGCTAGCTAAATAGGACAAATTAGCTAGCAAGCTAAATTGCCATATATGTTTAATGCTTTTCGACCTGTCCCCAAATTAATGTAATTGGTTCAGAGTTTGTTTTGATATTTTAACCTGCGTGTCATGATCGCGTTTGGTGTGGAGGGACAAAATACATTTATGCACGATGGCGCAACGTGCACGGCCGGTTTGGGTTCCGTGTTAGAAGGGGCAAAACGAGTGACCTAACATGGAACCCAAACCGGCGCACGGTGTAGTCAGGGTATTACACTCAAATAAACAGTAACAATGCCTCGATACCTACAAGTCTGCTTTATATAGCAAGCCACGGCCACGTGACTCACTGTCTGTAGGAGAGATCAATTTTCGTGAATGGGCTGGTGTACCTCAAACTGTGTATGCGTGTGTGTCTGGTGTGTGTGCATGAGTTCCATGTGCATGCTTGCAGTGTGTGTGTTTTTCTACCTGGAGAATGATGCTGCCGTAGGCATTCTTCAGCATGGTTACCACATCCCCATGGGACAGGCCATCCAGAGACTGAGCGTTGATACTTACGATCCTGTCTCCTACCTGGAGGACAAAAAACACACACACCATGGTGAGAGATTATAGTAAGGGTATCGTAACACACACACACTCACACACGCACCTTGAGCCTGTGTGTCTTGGCTGCCACCCCGTTGGCCTGGATCATAGCCACAAAGATAGGGATATCCCCAAGAGGACTGCCCTTCCCCCCAGCTATACTGATCCCCAACGCATCAGTAGGACCCTTAGAGAGAGGGAAGGAGAAGGGTGATTTGTTTGGTTGGTGACTCGTCTTCTGATGATCACAGCAATCAATATGAACTGAACAGAAGAGGAGTGCTCCATTTACCCGTGTGATCTCCACAGTGCGCATACCCATCTCTGCTCCTATACACAGAGAGAGAGAGAGAGACAGACGGCCATTACACAGGGAACTGACTGGAATCCAATCCCGGTCCTCAGAGCTCAGCACTCCAAAGACCAAAAGTGCGGTGCCAGCGTTCAGCAGGAGAGGCTAGGTTCCAATCCAGGGGAGCAAAGTGGTCCTACCTGCGCTCTTTGATGAGGTCATGCTCTCCGTCATGGGCTTCCTGGCGTTGTTGAGGAGCTGAGAGGTGGAGGGGGTGGGGTTTAGCGGGGGGTGGGGCGTGATGATTGTGCTGTTAGGAATCACGTGGCTCATCTGTTGGAGGGAGAGAGGGAGGGGAAACAGAGCTGTGATCCAGTCAGGAGAAAACACACACACTGAGGCATGCTGCCCGGTGGCGGCGAGTTTGTTTTGGGCAAGGTGAGTGAGTCACTGACACACAGTTTACACCAGAATGAGTCTGGTAAACGTCCAGCAGGCGGCCATTTTGGCTCCCATGCATTAGATGAATGGAGCGAGGTGGAGGAGGTGAGACAGGGGGAATTAATGACACAGCAGCCAGGGTGAGTCAGTGTGACTGAGCTTCTGCATGCAAGCTCCCAGGCAGCAGGGGTGAGAATGGTCGCACACTCTCCTCCGGCGAGTTCACGCACGCACACACACCTGGCTTCCCTGGGAGGTGTGTCTGGAAGAGATCCAAGAGGCAGCCTTCAGTCGGCCCAGCTCTAGGAGCACCATCCCCCTGGCGCACTGCAGAGGCACAGGTAACGCAACAGCAACAGCACAGCATGTCACTACCAGAGCAGAGCAGAGCAGCTTGGGACTAGGCCTTACAGAGTCTACATCCACATCCTAGTGAACTACTGGCTGATGCAGCCTGGTGGGATCTCTACTGTAGAGGACAGGGCACGCACTTCAATCGTACAGGGTCTCCACTTCACAGGCCGCGTCCTAAATGATACCCTATTCCCTACATGGTGCACTATATAGGGAACAGGGGTACCATTTGGTACGCAACCATAGTGCAGTACTAAGACAACAATACAACCCATTTAACGCCCAACTGCAGCCAGGATACCCACTCCAGGTCATAGACGGAAGCAAGAAGTTGAATACTACTATATACTTTGGTAAGGGCGCTGGCAAAGGTATACACCACTGTAGCAACTGTCCACAAAGCACCCACTTTAAAAGGACTCCACAAAGTGCTCAACTGTAGCCAGAACCACCACTCCGGAAGGCCTTGCAGCTGCAGCTAAAAGCACATCACTTCTGACAAGCACGGCAGCCTTTGACAATAACAGTACCAACGGTGACCCCTTGTGGTAGAAGGAAGGAGAGTTTGGTGGTTACGGACAGGCTGGGTATTGTCTCGGTCTGTGACTGTGAGAGGGATGTTTGTGTTATTTTGAGGCAAGTATTAGCTGTTGTTATGGGTTTTAGTTGGACTACTGTAGTTAGTTGTGTTGTCTATGACTACCGTTGTTCTTTGTTTTGTCTGTGGTTTATTTGATCTGCAATTGCACAGTATTTGTTTGGTCTATAATGGCAGTTTTGTGTGTGCGTTTGGTGCATCAAGTCTAGGTCTACAAGTCTAGGTCTACAAGTCTAGGTCTACAAGTCTAGGTCTACAAGTCTAGGTCTACAAGTCTAGGTCTACAAGTCTAGGTCTACAAGTCTAGGTCTACAAGTCTAGGTCTACAAGTCTATGTGGTTATTTGTTGGTGTGACGTTGAGCCTATAGGTCTGGCCACTCCCCTTACCTTGAGAATGGCGGCCACCGTCTCCTGCGAGGCCTGCCTCATGTCATCTCCGTCGACAGAGAGGATCTGGTCCCCCTGCATCAGTCGGCCGTCCAGCTCGGCGGCGCCCCCTTTCACCACGTCCGAGATGAACACCCCCGTGCCGTTCCTACAGCGCACACAGACCAACAGCCATTTGAACAGGTGCCGAGCCAATGTATTGGAATAGAATTCCAACAAACATTTTCCAG
The DNA here is from genome assembly GCA_030435695.1 of Brachymystax lenok tsinlingensis. Classification (NCBI taxonomy): domain Eukaryota; kingdom Metazoa; phylum Chordata; class Actinopteri; order Salmoniformes; family Salmonidae; genus Brachymystax; species Brachymystax lenok. Next base: position 9,132,863 of record CM059790.1, read on the forward strand.
CTTTCGAATCCATCTGACATTGTACGCCTGAGAAAAAGCAAGCAAGAAGAGAGTGCTAACGGCTCCAGCAGTTCCTCCTTGCACGTCTTGCTAGTTAACATTAAACTTCCTGATAGTGGTGAAACTCCTGCAGCGGAAACACAAGGAGGTTGCACCCCAACTCTCCACCCTCCTGCCAAAGTGCGCATTTGCATAATTCCTGTAATGGACTTAAAAGCTTCGGATTGGTGTAAGCATTGGCTTGAGGGAGTTTCTACCACTGTTAAATCTAAGACGGGGAGTGTGCAAATGCAGTAGTGCACACTTTGTGAGAATCAGGAGAGTGGGGATGCAGCCCGTGTGTCTGAGAATAGCAACTGTACCTCTTGCCGACGATACTGAGGCCCAGGCCGCGGCCGGCCTTCTTCTGCAGTTCCACACTGAACACGTCCAGGTTCTCCTCGTCGCGGTACTGCGCCTCATCCCGTAGCACCGTCAGACGCACCTTGGCCGGGGTCTGCCGCAGGGCTGTGATGGCGTCCTCATGGGCTGCGCTGCGCAAGTCCACACCATTCACCTGGATGGGCGTACACATACACACTGGTGTAACGCTGGCTCTCTGGGCGGAGTTCTCCCATCTACAGTTGAAGTCGGAAGTTTATATAAACGGAGTTTAAATGTATTTGGCTACGGTGTTTCCCAATTCCTGACATTTAATCCTAGTAAAAAGTCCCTGTCTTAGGTCAGTTAGGATCACCACTTTATTTTAAGAATGTGAAATGTGAGAATAATACTAGGGAAAATGATTTTTCAGCTTTTATTCTTTCATCACATTTCCAGTGGGACAGAAGTTTACATACACTTAATTAGTATTTGGTAGCATTGCCTTTAAATTGTTTAACTTGGGTCAAACGATTTGGGTAGCCTTCCACAAGCTTCCCACAATAAGTTGGGTGAATTTTGGCCCATTCCTCCTGACAGAGCTGGTGTAACTGAGTCAGGTTTGTAGGTCTGTAGGCCTCCTTGCTCGCACACACTTTTAAAGTTCTGCCCACAACATTTCTATAGGATTGAGGTAAGGGCTTTGTGATGGCCACTCCAATACCTTGACTTTGCTGTCCTTAAGCCATTTTGCCACAACTTTGAAAGTATGCTTGGGGTCATTGTCCATTTGGAAGACCCATTTGCGGCCAAGCTTTAACTTCCTGACTGATGTCTTGAGATGTTGCTTCAATATATCCACATACTTTTCCTTCCTCATGTTGCCATCTATTTTGTGAAGTGCACCAGTCCCTCCTGCAGCAAAGCACCCCCACAACATGATGCTGCCACCCCCGTGCTTCACGGTTGGGATGGTGTTCTTCGGCTTGCAAGCCTCCCCCTTTTTCCTCCAAACATAACGATTGTCATTATGGCCAAACAGTTATATTTTTGTTTTTCAGACCAGAGGACATTTCTCCAAAAAGTAAGATCTTTGTCCCCATGTGCAGTTGCAAACCGTAGTCTGTTTTTTTATGGCGGTTTTGGAGCAGTGTCTTCAAATTTGTGGAGGGGTTGAAAAACAAGTTTTAATGACTCCAACCTAAGTGCATGTAAACTTCTGACTTCAACTGTATATACAGTATTTATACACTTTTTAAATAAAAATTACACATCAAATAGCCTAACAATTAAGAAAAAAGTACTCGGCTTGAGGATAAATTCAGCCACTATTGTTTAACTCAGCGGGTTTTGTCTGGCAAATAGCCTACACAAATGGTGTAGGCTATTTATTAACAAATACTGTGCAATTGCAGATCAAATAAATGTATTAAATCAAATGAAATCCAACTTGAGACTCCCCTGAAGTCCTCCTTTTTTGTGTGCAAATGTTTTCACCACGACCTGCAGGTCCAGCTGTTTTCTATACGGAGTATTGCCAACCCAATGACTTTTTGGAGGGTTACTGTCAAAATGATTTATAAAAAAGAAAAAGAAATAGACATCGATGACAGGCGCACGGGCACCCAGAGCTCGTGGTCCTCCCCGCCTTGCAGGGGCTGCTCGGTACGCCAGACCACACGCCGTCACTCACTCAACTACTCCTTTATCTCAGTGAAAGCCAGTAGAGGGAGACATTGTCTTAGTTTAGTGCACTGGGGAACATGACACAACCACGTGCAATGATGTAAAAGGTGCAGTGATGTCTGTGATTATTCTATTTTCCTCTCTGTTGCACAGCTAACAGACTTGTTATACAAGGTGTGACGAAGGGAGAGAGAAATAGAGAGAAAGAAGAGCGAGAGAGTGAGATGGAGACAGATGGAGAGAGAGCGAGAGAGAAAGACAAGAGAGAGAAAGAAGAGAGAGACTAACCTCCAGGATCTGATCTCCAGCCCAGAGTCGTCCATCGCGTGCCGCCGCCCCCTCCTCATATACCTCATGGATCACTATGGCATCCTAGATAGAGTACGAGACAGAGCGGGATAAAGAGAGCGAGAGAGAGAAGAGAAGAAGCGAGAGGTAGAATAGGGGGGTGGGGTAGAGAGGGAGAGAAAAGAGGGGATATGACGATGAATAGGACATTTGGACTGCTTATGGCGACTATTAGACCCAACCACTCACACCTGCATAAACCGCTCTCATTTAACAGCGATTATTGAGAGAGAGAGAGAGAGAGAGAGAGAGAGAGAGCTCCACCCACAAAACATACACAGAAAAACAGCAGCTTGAATTTTGCAAAAACATAGGAACACTTCCACTTCTACTGCCCACTGAAAAAAGGCCATGCAAATTCTGGGTGCAACCAATCCAACAAAGGTTCATACAAGCAGAGAGCATTTATGGAGAACTGTCTCTGACCAGAGTGAACCCTTAACAAAACCGGGCCAAAAACACAACATGGAAATTAACACCAAATTTAGACAGCTGGAGGAGAATAATAAGAGCTCCTACATCAACTATTGGGGAAGTGAGTTTGAAGGTCAGAGAAAGATGGAATGCGATTGACCAGTGGAAGGAGACTTCACTTTAAGGCCTTTCCACACTGTATGTCGGATTCAGTCTTTTACCGTTATTACGTCACACTGTGCGATGTTATAACGTTTAAATCTTGATATCAACCTGGCCAAATCGTACGATTTGCTTTAGTTTTGTCGTCACATTCTGCGATTGGCTTGCGGGACTACGTCAGCCGACATAGGCTGCGCCAACTGCAGCGGTGTGTTTGACCTGCGCATGTGCCGGCACCAGCAGCGCAAGCCTCTCTCTATGATTACGCGCAAGCGAAGTGAGTTCAGAAACACTGAAAGAACGAATCTTCGAAATAGTTTTCACATACAAACTGTATGTCTTGTTAGACAAGGTGTGACTAAGGGAAAGAAAGAAAGACAACGTTTATATTGATTTTCTGCATTAATCAAAATCCCATCAGGTAGCCTGATTTCAGATGTGCCATGTAAACAAGATTAACAGCGGAATCGTTCTTCTTGCAAAGCATGTAAATGTTCAAATCAAAACTATTATATGAATCATACTATTCACAATAGGCTAATCGTATTATTTTGTATGCATACTAAGTGCCATGTTCCTATTGGTCAGTCACCGGGATCGGCTCGTAACACCAGCCATACTATGAGTTTGGGAAAGATTTCTGACACTGTCAGAACTGTGTCGGAGCCTACGAAGGCCAGCATTCCGGAGTCGCCTCGTCACCGTTGAGACTGGTGTTTTGCGGGTACTATTTAATGAAGCTGCCAGTTGAGGACTTGTGAGGTGTCTGTTTCTCAAACTAGACCCTCTAATGTACTTGTCCTCTTGCTCAGTTGTGCTCCGGGGGCCTCCCACTCCTCTTTCTATTCTGGTTAGAGACAGTTTGCGCTGTTCTGTTAAAGGAGTAGTACACAGCGTTGTACGAGATCTTCCGTTTCTTGGCAATTTCTCGCATGGAATAGCCTTCATTTCTCAGAACAAGAATAGACTGACGAGTTTCAGAAGAAAGTGCTTTGTTTCTGGCCATTTTGAGCCTGTAATCGAACCTACAAATGCTGATGCTCCAGATACTCAACTAGTCTAAAGAAGGACAGTTTTATTGCTTCTTTAATCAGTACAACACTTTTCAGCTGTGCTAACATAATTGCAAAATAATTTTCTAATGATCAATTAGCCTTTTTAAATTATTAACTTGATTAGCTAACAACGTGCTATTGGAACACAGGAGTGATGGTTGCTGATAATGGGCCTCTGTACGCTTATGTAGATATTCCAGTTAACTTCTTAGGGAGTGGCTGCCGAGGAGACGGTTTTGGAGAGTCTGGCGTGCCCAAAGTAAAATGTAAAATAGGATATGCACATAATTAGTACTATTGGATAGGAAACACTCTGAAGTTTCTAAAAGTGTTAGAATAATGTATGTGAGTATAACAGAAGTGATATAGCAGGCGAAACCCAGAGGAAAATCCATACGGATTAGCAGTTTTGTTTGTAAATTACATTTTTCTCCATTGTGACTATTCATTTTTCTGTTATGTAGGACTGAGACTGCAGTACCTGTGGCTTCCACAGGATGTCAAGTCTTTAGACAAGGTTTCATACTTTTTTCGGTCACGAGAACGAGAGCGTGCCTCACTTTTATTTTCCTTTCTTATAAGTCAGGCTACAATCCGGTTGAAATATTATAGTAAATATACATAAAATGATACCTAAGGAAACATCGAAAATGATGTTTGATTTGTTTGTAGAAAGTGTATAGGTATAATTTGAACGCGTTCTCTTCACGGTTCAATGGGCAACTCAACGGTGGATTTTATGATCATAACGCGCCAACCAAACAGAGATTTATGGATATAATAAATGACTTTTTCTAAAAAAAGAAGCATGGATTGTCTTCGTTGGACACTTGGGAAGCCCTCAGCAGAAGTTCATCAAAGGTAAGCGATTTTATATTAGCGATTTTATGCGTTTTGTGAGACCCGTTTTGGTTATGGATTTATGCTAATGCATAAAATATGAGAGGGGCTATCCTCAAACAATCAAATGTTGTGCTTTCACCGTAAAGCCTTTTTGAAATCTGACAACGCTGTGATATTGCCAAGAATCAGAGCTTTTGATGACTATGCAACACTTGTATATTGATGAATGTTTAATAATTCAACTTTTGGATTTTGAATTTGGCACCTTACATTTCACCGAGTAGTGTTGAGAGCGGGGCGCTAGCTCATTTCCAGCTCAAGGTCTTATTGTTTACATGCACCTTTGACATCCCACTCACAAGTATCCCTGTTACCATGAATAAACAGAATATTCCAAATTTAAGTTAACATTTAGGTTAAATGGAATAGTAACTGAAATATGGACACTGACTGTAAGCCTATAACCTCTCACATGTAACATAATATATTAATGACTCCTGCTGAATTATGCATTTCTTGCAGTAAAATTATAGAACAAATGTTCATTTTGTCTCAGGAACAGGAGTGGTGAAATAGGATTTCTTTCTTTCAGCATCTCTTGAGAATTTGCGAATGCACGTGTAATGTGTTATCTTTGCACTGTTATGCAAGCTGACAGTATTTCAACCACATAAAATATCAGCCTGGTCTCAGACTAGACGTAACATAGTAAACGTAAATCAGAGACTCTGAAATTAGTATGATTTGAAGGGTTTGGTATGGTTACATAAGACAAAAGGTTTCTTAAGGCAACCTCTTAGATGTAAGCTGCGTGGTTCTGGTACCGGTTCCGACCGACAATAACTAAATAAATAAATAAACACACAAATATATTTCTCTCTTTAGTATTATAGCTACGATTCTTGTTGTTTTCATAATTTTTATGTGTATCACTTCGCTTTGGCAACATTGACCTTGTCATTCATGCCATTAAAGCATATTGAATGAGAGAGAGAGAGCAAGAGCTAAAGACAAACAGAGCGAATCAAAGCTAGGCTATATTACTAACTGGACTGAAAGCCTCTGGAAAGATCAGTGGAAACAAAGTGAATGCTTCTCTCAATGCTGTCCTTGGGCAACACGGCTACAGAGCATTCAATTAAATAGCAGGTGACTCCTTTGTTCTGTGGTGGCCTGAGGCTGCTGCTGTGTGTTCCCAGAAGACTAAGGATAGCGCTAGTGAGAGAGAGAAAGAGAGAGATAGAGAGCTAGACCAAGCTCTGCAGTGTGACTCTCTCCTCTGGCCGAGACGGAGACAATACGCTGCAACTTCAAATAAACCTGATTGACTACAACAGACTGGGTAACAGCAGATAAATTAAAGTTTGCACTCTATTTGAATAAAGGCAGTTCTGGCTCGTGTCATGCCGTTTCATTAGCAAATATCAAATCCAATGTCAAGTTAACGTCCCTCTTGGTGACCGTTGTTTGACGGTTGACATAGAAACCAGTTCACATAACCAGTCACACACCCCTGTGTAGAGTTAGACATCGTACCAGCTGTGTATCTTTTCCCCCTACGATGCTGAGGCCCAGGCCAGAGCGACCCTTGGCGATCTCTATGACTATCTCCTGGCCTGGAACGATAGGACACGTGGCTGGGTCTACTGGAGAGGAAAGATGGAGAGAGAGAGATTCTGTAATAAAACGTCACGGTTTGCCATTTTTGTTGGAATGGTGTCATATTTATAACAAATTTAAAATAGATGTTGATTTACAACATGTTGCACAGAGAATTGAATAGAGAAATAGTGAATTGAATAGAGATTATGAATATAGAATTGAATAGAGAAATGAATAGAGACAGTTGGGTAAAAGGCTGAGGCCTGTACTGTGAACGGACTGCTAGTTGTGAGTGTGACTCCAGGAGTTTAGGAGGGGTAGAGGGGGTCCATACCTTTGCTGCAGTACTCAAAGTCTGGACCGGTGCAGGAGGAGGGCAGGGAGGCGGCAGGGGGACACACCAGCCCTCCGTCCACAGCGCTCACCATTGGCACCTTACTGGAGCTCTGCGAGACCTTGGACAGGCTAGCAGTCTACGCACAACAGAAACCGTATTCAATATTTGACCAGATCTTTGCCCAGAAAACGAGTTGTGAATAACTGAATAATGCATTTTACTGTTCAATTTTAAACACGAGTTGTCTGATACTATGAGCTCGTTCTGCTTCACTCTCCCTTCCCCACAGAGTGGAGTCCAGTGCCCTACATGCAGTGCTGTGGAATGCCCTACATTGCCTCGTGAACAGCATTCTTACCCAAATCCACTGTCATGCTCACCTGCTCCAGGAGGGCCTTGGCAACCGGCACAGGCACGCTCTCCGAAGACTCCGCTCCCTTCTCAGAGGCCTTGAGTTTCTGCAGAGAGCACACAGAAGTACATGCATGAACACACACACACACACAAGGTCACAGGTTTGAATTGACTAGTGCCCTATATCTCTATGCATATAAGTTATGCCTGGAAAACTTAAAAAAGGAAAGTATATTTAGATAGGGGTGCTGAAGTGTCTGCCTGGTGTTCATGCTTGACTTTTAAGTTGCTCAACTAATTCAGAACTGAGAAACCAAGTCAGTAAACAAGTCAGCAGCAAAAGTCTGCACACTGAGGCTCTCAGAGCTGGACGAGACGTGTAGGGTGCAAAGAGGAAGTGTCACAGGGGCTTCCTGTCAGCTGACCTTGGAGCCGGTCTCTCCCTCTCGGAGGCTCTTGAGTGTTGCTTCTCTGGAGATGAGCTCCGTAGCTGTGCTCCCACTGGAGCCGACACTGGACTGCCCCTGTGTGTGTGAGAGAGGTCAGAGCCACAGAATGACCACGACACGGGCAGAAATTTTACAAAAGAGACACTTCGAAAACAAGCGTTTCTTATTGGACCAGGTCCAGGTAATACCTTCCTGTTCCCGTCCGCTTTATTACGTTTGGTGCCTAATTAACACGACCCAGGACAGGTAACAATGTGGGGAGTGGGGCCTCTTACCTTGCTGATGGAGATGGAGGCCTCCAGGGGGGCCCTGCTGAGGACCAGGCTCTCTGGAGGTTGGGGCTTCTCTGTGGGGACCAAAGCTGATACCGCTGCTGCTGCTGGTGGTGTGGGGGGATGAGCCTGGGACAATGATAATCATAATGATGATTATGGTGGTGATTATGATCATGATGATGGTGATGAAAGTTGTCAACTGCACTGTCACTTCTTCCAATTGAATAACAGTCCATATCTTCAGATAAGTGCACTGATCGGATATGCACAAATAAAAACGTGCATGTTTTGGATAAGAAGGCCCCATTTTGGACCAAGGGCCTACGATTTCAGCTCGATGTCAGTTGTTGTTCTGTTGCTTTTAGAGGTGCGTGTGTGTTTAGGCCCAAGCAGATGCTATCGCATAACGTCATGGCTAGTGCCACGCTCTCTCAGCTTGGATGACCACACGGCCATAAGAGTGTGTGTGTGTGTGTGAGAATGGGACTCACCTCAGTGGAGGAGAGGACAGAAGGAGGAGTTGGGAAAGGGGGAACGGCCATCTGGTTGATAGCATCTTCATTCCTATAGGGCGCGAGAGAGAGAGAGAGAGATTGGGGAGAGAGAGAAGGTGCTATTCAACAGAATTGTATTAGCAGTAATCAATGGTGTGGAGAGTGTGAGGTGAAGACAGCTACATTGGAAGGGATGCCAAGGTTAATGGGAGCATCTCCTCCTGTGTACCAGAGTGTGGTATTAACACGGACTGTGTGTGTGTGTGTGTGTGTGTGTGTGTGTGGTGCTTGGTCAGGACAGCGGAGAGAGACATCAGGTATAAAGCTGATCAAGGACATCATTTGCATCCATCTAGATCAATATCTCCCTGACCTTAGGGAAACATATGAAGGAAGCGTCAATGGGAAAGCCAGGGTCCTATTCATTATTCATACTGTAGCAAAAAAAACGGAAGAGTTTTTATTGGATGTTCGGGTAGTTCTCCCCTGTTTCAGTCTGTTTTTGTTGGCTTTTCTACTTTCTCAGAATCTCAGCGTGGCTCAAGCAACTCAAATGAATAGAAGCCGCTTAAGCGGAGACGCATTGGTTGGGAATTTTGGGGAGGTGCACGGTTGGGGCTGTGGGTCCCATACGGACGGTGGTCTCAGAGCCACGTAGATACAGTATGTCACAATGGGCCGCCGCCTCTGCAACTGCGAACACAGAATTAGCATTTAGACATGTCGGCCTATATGCTCATACATATCCAATCCTTTCAGATTTACAGAAGTGCCTCGGGGGTTGAGGGTGTTAGCGCTTGTAATTCTGGTAACATCTGCAGGGGACAAATGGAAGCTAGGATGGAGAAAGCCAGACAGAGTAACGCTCGGTTTGGGATTGAGAGGGCCAACCAGGCTAGACATTCATCATCTCTCACATCAGGTGATTTGGACTCAACGGCTACGATAGCGCCACCTGAGCCCATACAACAGGCATGCTCAACATTGCATGGTCAGAGTAGACTTTATGCTCACTTTCTCTGAAGAGAAGAGTCTCCATTGAAAACAATGGCTCGACACAAATTGGTATAATAATCTGTTAGGGTATACGTATCCAACCCATCTATATTGATAACGATTACCCTGTATAGGTTACCAATGACAAAGATAATTAGTTGATGAAGTTACGGTCAATGTGCTATGAAACTCAAGTCAGTCACTTCAGGGGGGAAAAAAAGAATCAGCAACACAAATATGTATCCCTCCACAGGCCAGCGTTCTCCGGTTCTTGTACTCCTCACCGCCTACATGGGACCTATTTTGCATATCTTTTGTCTTTCCTTTTGTGGAAATCTCTTTCATTCACTCTCCGTTTGTGCCGTAACGGAATATCCCGGCGGCAGCTGACGAAGCCAGTCATTCATGTGCTCTCGGAGAAAAATGCTCCACCGCTGCCGCCAGTGCGCGTGAATCCCACTGCTGTCACCAGCCCGCGCGCTTTTCCAGACAGCTGTTGAAAATGTGTGTACACTTGGAACAGCAAACAAGGGAAACAAAACGGTTTGGCGACGCGTTTGTTTCACGCCACCTCAGGGGACTACTGCGAGACGAGGACACGAAAAATATCAAAGCCGACAGATTTAACAGAGCCCCCAGGTGAGTGCCGGAGAGATACGGAATGAGGGAGGAGAAGACGAGTCAACAATCACTCCCATTTGTATGCAAATGGCTCCGAGTGGATTCGACAATAAGCATTCAGGTTACTAGTGATCTGCAGATGGCAGAGGAGACACCTTCAGAGGAGACACCTTCAAAAAGCCCATGGGGTAATTGACATGAGTTGCTTGATTTATGAACTTTTCTAAGAAGTCTAACCATCTGTGTCTTCGTTTCTATTACCATAAATACACATGAACGGGGTAAAGTAAAAAGAGACACACAGCCAGCTCCAATTTGCTCCGTACCCCTTCACCATGGCCCTATGTCTGTAAGGTGGACGATCAACCACTACACTGCTTATACCCATACAGAGCATTAAGATCGGCAACAATTGAAGGATTAGGGCCAACGGGAAGGGAGCGTAATAGGGCCGGTAGGTGCTATGGACTGTTGAGAGGTAAAAGTGGTTCACCATGTGCAGCAGAAGAGAGTGAGTGCAGGCATTTCTTCCGGTGTCATCCTGTAAGATAGTTCCTTCTTTGCGGTGTGATACAGTATGTCAAAGAGGTCATAAACTGTCAGTCTAATGGCTGGTTCAGTATGTCATAGGTTAGAGACCCACAGAGATAAAGAAGAGGAAGAAGATGAGGATACTTGTCTTTGGACCTTCTCTTGACCTCTCAACCGTTCTAGGTTCCCTTTCTTTTCTCTACCGTCCTTGTCCTCTCATCTCCTCTCTTGTAATCTCCCCTTCTATCTGGTTTCAGTCAAAACCGGTGGGGGTGCGCTCATAAATCTGTCCCGGGGTATATCTTCTCTTTGTCCTCTCCTCTCATAGATAGACTGACAGACGGTCAGACACGGCCAAGAAAAGCAGGAGCTTCTGGCTTCTCCAATCCACAAGGAGGGTCCTCAGCCAGCGATGATATCCAGCTATCCTTCCTGTTCAACCCTTTACACCTGAAGCAGGGTGGTTCCCCTGCTTCAGGTGTAAAGAGGTCTCTCTCTCTCTCTCTCTCATCCCCGTTCTCCCACAACTAAAATAAGAACATTTGGCCCATCCATGGTAAGTCGTAGGATGTGTTGTGTGTGTGCGTAAACGAACACGCTCACTGGCGTCACAGCACTAACTCACTCCAATGCGAGGCTGGATAAGTGAACGGGCGCTGGGTGGGCTGACACTTTACTATTTGCGTTCCCCACCGGCCCTTTTTCTTCCTGTCCATAGCCTGGCTGGTGCCCACTGACATTTCCATGGCGATATGTGTGTGTGTGTGTATAAACGAACACACTCGCTTTGCGTCACAGCACTAACTCACTCCAATGCGAGACTGGATAAGCGAACGGACGCTGGGTGGGCTGACACTTTACCGTTTGCGTTCATAGTCGGACCTTTTTCTTCCTGTCCGCAGCCTGGCCGCTGATGTTTCCATGGCGATATGGCTACTAGGCGCCCTATCCTTTCGACGTCCCACCGCTCATTGCCAAACGGCCTTTGACTCAATATAATATAGCATTTTCAAGCCACCCCTCCCACCAACCTTTTTAAACGAGTTTGTCACCAAACCCCTGAGCACGTACTGACCTATTCTGCTCCCACTGTGAATTGGCTGCAATCTAATCACAGCTACTGTGAAACCTGGATTTTCCCCCAGACAAACGGAAGAAAACAAAAACGCTAAATACTGGACAGCAGAGTGCACACAACCAGTGGGATAGAAAAAAGTGAATTTCAATAAATCTGAAAACCAACATCTGAAGAGGCTTGAAAATCCCTATGAAACTAATTGTGTGTGAGCGCGCATGCATGCGTGTGATTAATTGAGATCTGTGTTTGCTCTCCTCATGTTTATAACAAATCAACAGTGTTCAGGGACACTGAAGGACAAAGTCCTCCAAATGTCAGCAGTATGACCAAGCGGTCCCTTCCTGTTCGCTCTACCTCGGTAACTTACGCGCTTGTACTTGAGACCTGGGTGGGTCAGACAGCGACAATATGTCTACATCCCAAATGGCACCCTATTCCCTATATAGTGCACTACTTTTGACCAGGGCACATAGGGTTCTGGTGAAAAGTAGTGCACTACATTTGTATTGGTATTTATCGGGTTCTTGGTCACATCCCTGACCAAGGCTCTTCACCCCCAATTGCTCAGTTTGGCCGTGCGGCAAGCTCTAGGAAGAGTCTTGGGGGTTCCAAACTCCTTCCATTTATGAATGATGGAAGCCACTGTGTTCTTGGGGACCTTCAATACGGCAGAATTATTTTGGTACCCTTCCCCAGATCTGTGCCTCGACACATTCCTGTCCAATCAATTGAATTTACCGCAGGTGGACTCCAATCAAGTTGTAGAAACATCTCAAGGATGGTCAATGGAAACAGGATGCACCTGAGGTCAATTTCAATTCCGAGTCTCATAGAAATGGGTCTGAATAGGTCATTCTGTTTTTGATTTTTAATACATTTGCAAACATTTCTAAAAACCTGTTTTTGTTTAGTCATTATGGGGTATTGTGTGTAGATTGAGGAGGACATTTTTTATTTAATCCATTTTAGAATAAGGCTGTAACGTAACACAATGTGGAAAAAGCCAAGGGGTCTGAATAATTTCCGAAGGCACTGTATGTTAATCTGCTCCGTCCGCTTAGCAGCATGCCGCTGCCTTGGGTTTCCACCACTTGTGACATGGGACCAGCACTGATCGAAAAACTCTTATTGCTGTTCTCTGTCTTCTCCACGGCAGGATAGAGGAGGAGAGAGATGGAAACGACTTCCTTGGCAGGCAAGTTCCAGGTAGCACAGGCCATTCGGATAGGGACAAATGACAAGGCAGGGAAACATCCATTCGCCCAGAGCAGCGTCCTGCCATAGGAGTGGAGAATGAGAAAGTTCCCATTTGCGTTTTTCCCATAAGTTTGCGCATAATTGAGATTTGTTTGCTAAGCATAACTGAGTGGGACTCCCGAGTGGCGCAGCAGTCTAAGGCACTGCATCTCAGTGCTAGCGGCGTCGTTACAGACCCTGGTTCGATTCCAGGCTGTATCACAGCCGGCCAGTGATTGTCGCAGCGTCGTCCGGGTTTGGCCAGGGTAGGCCGTCATTGTAAATAAGAATTTGTTCTTAACTGACTTGCACTGAATAGTCCTCCGCTAGCAAACAATCGCCACATTGGAACTCTGGAGTGTCAACACATATGGAATAGGGTGTCATTTGAGACACACAGACTTCTTAAGAGTAAAAAAACACCCATTATTTTACTCTGCCATTGGCATGAGACGCAGAACTTAACGCGGTTGAAAGCTGCGCCGATAACCACAAGCTCAAAATGACAGCACTGTCGTGTTCCATGAAGTGTCATCATGGATGTGTCAATTCCGTGGAATACAAAAAGGACATCTTAAACACTGATTTCGGGCTTGCTATACATGACGTTTCAGTTGTCAGCCAAAGAGGCTGCCTAGCGGCCAGACGCTTCAGCAGAAAAACCTCACGTTGGTGATGCATAAATCAGCATGTTGTCATCTTTTCCGCAGCCCTTTTCCCGTCAGCAGCTCAGAGATAATAGATGTGCTGCTCACTGATGCCATGTCTGTCGTTCACATTTTGACAGCCGTCATAATGGCCTGCTTATTCACATCGCGTCGCGGATCTAGGATCACTTTCGCCTTTTAAAGCATATTGAATAAAATGACAGACAGGGTGGATCAGCATTCTTACTCTGAGGTGCTTTATGGATATGGGCCCCAGACGCCATCCTAGGCCTCCCTCTCTCCCTTCAGTATGTTTTAATATGTGTGGAGAACACAGGTGATTGGGCTCTGGCCCACTGTGTTCAATTACAGGGACTTAAGGATGGCAAGAAGCGGCGCGTGGCATGGGGAGGAAATTAAGTGCTGCGTCACCGTCGTGCTCTGTTTGCTCCTCACTCCCCAGAGAGATGATTAGGCACTAGACAGGCAGCAGTGAGAGGGGGTGGGGGGAAATGGAAGAGGTAAAGAGTAGAAAGGAGAGAGAGTTTGCAAGAGCAATTAAGACCAGAGACAGAAGGTTTGAGAGCGGGGGACGGCGATGGCGAGAGGGAGGAAGAAAGACAACGAGAGTGAAAGAGGCTTTCTGAGAGAAGGAGAGGTAAAGTGAGAGAGCAAAAAGAAATAGCGGGAGGCAGAGTGTGAGGTAGAGCGGGAGAGGTAAAGTGTGAGGTAGAGTGAGGTAGAGCGGGAGCGGTAGAGTGTGAGGTAGAGCAGGAGAGAGGGAGCGGTAGAGTGTGAGGTATTGTGAGGTAGAGCGGGAGAGAGGGAGCGGTAGAGTGTAAGGTAGAGCGGGAGCGGTAGAGTGTGAGGTGGAGCGGGAGAGAGAGGTAGAATGGGAGAGAGTGAGAGGTAGAATGGGAGAGAGTGAGAGGTACAGCGGGAGGTAGTGTGAGGTAGAGAGGGAGAGGTAGTGAGGTAGAGTGGGAGTGGTAGAGTGTGAGGTAGAGCAGGAGAGGGAATGGTAGAGTACGGTAGAGCGGGAGAGAGGGAGAGAAGGAGAGAGGAAGCAGTAGAGCAAGAAATAATGAGTAATAAGACAGAACTGAGCGAGTGCAGTCAGTGTCTGCATATCAAATGTCACCCTATTCCCTATATAGAGCCCTGTGGACCCTGGTAAAAAGTAGTGCACTATATAGAAAATAGGGTGCGATTTAGGATGTAGTAAGTCAGTGGCTGGCTTCATAGCTGGTATTTGAGTGGACGGGTATTGAAGCCCAGTTAATGAGACTCCACTTCTCCCTCTCTCCTTTCCTCATTCTCTCTGCCTCCCTCATCCCCTCCCTCCCACATGATCCGGTAAGACACAAATCCCCCAAATTACATAGAGGTTGTAGTCGTGCATGGGGTTCATTTGCCTTCCTTGGGTAATAGTGACCATAGACGGGAGTGATGGTGCCACCAGCCCAATGGTCTTGTCAGAGCGTAACATATGCATTCTGTCAACGTTGGCTGAGGGAGAAAATAGCCTTCAAATGTTAAAATGGTTCTAACAACGTCCCGCTGAAGGGTACAATATCTTATTTCTATAGAGCGGAGGGGTATTTGGCACGACTGTGGAGGAGGAAAGAAAGGAGGTACAACTGTCCTCTAGTACTGTTCGCCCCCGTATTCGACAGCTTGTACGCTGAGTACGGATGGTACCAAAATAGCGTCACTTTGCTCACTCGCTCAAAGGGAGCACAAACAGCGGTTGTGGAGTAAAATGTTGGCTCTCGCTCCCTCCCTCCTCCATTTAATTTAAATGATAACTCAACATACAGGTACCTCAGATTTGTAAGCAGAAACAATTGGGGTGCAATTTTTCACTTCAGCTAACTGCCTCAAAACGATCGCATTTCGATCCCCCTTGTAACCCTTGCCGCTGCAGTAAAAGTTATCGTCAACAGAATTACACATTTCTTTCAAGAGAAAGCAATTTATCTTTTTTTTTTGTTTGTTTGTGTCCATTGAGCCGTGTCTCCATTTAGAGAGCAATGTCCATATAAAACATCACGCGTTCAATACTTTTGTGTTGTAGACATCCAAATGTCGTCCAGCTGCGTCACAAGGCGTCTCGCTGAGGTGGTCAAGCACAAAATGAACTCCTTCATCCCGGTCGCAAGAAGACGCCTGTGCTGGAACGCTTGTGGGAGTGAAACGGTAAAAGAAACGGTGAAGAAATGCTGAACTATGGCTGCTTTAGTTGAATGGAGTGGCGAAGCTTAGCCTGTTACCGCAAGCCAAAAAGTACGTAGCAAAGGGTCTGAATACTTATAAAATAAGGTATTTCTGTTTTTTACTTTCAATACACCTGTTTTTCTCTTTGTCATTATGGGGTATTGTGCGTAGATTGCGGAGGGAACATTTTATTGAATACAGAATAAGGCTGTAACGTAACAAGTCAAGGGGTCTGAATACTTGGTATATGGAGACTGTTTAGTGGCCAAAATGTTGCTAGCATGTTATGTAGTTTACCAAGTGGATTATTTTCCTCTTCACTAGCAGTCACATAGTAGCCTACGTCTACTCCCGACCAAATGCCTGTGACTTGTCTTAATCAATCAATGCAATTTGTTCACTGAATCTCCGTCTGTATATTTCATTATTCTCTGGCAGGGCAAATATGAGGAAGTGGTATAGCTCATCTATTTGCTTGCAAATCTATCACTGATCAGAAACATTTAGCATGCAATAGGTTAATGTAGCCTTAGATCAAGTGTAGGCCAATATCTTTGCTCGATCGTGTAAAGCCTGCGGAGGTCGTGAAACATGAACACGAGACTCCCGTGATTTTAAAAATAGGATTGCTATTATTTTTGTATCGGTATCATGATGAAGATACTCTCAATGTACGACCCTAACAAAGTGGAGTGACGGTAGGAAAGACATGAAACGTGGATCAAAAAAGCATGGGCTTGGGCTGTTTCAAAACGGAACCTTTTCTATATGACAGCGGTTCCATTTTATTCTGTTATAGTTCATTATATTCTTAGCCTACTATAAAATATATTTGTGTTGACTGATCAGGTTAGCCTAAGTTTGTTTCGTCTGATTAATGAACAAAATAACTATTGGTTTTAGGTGTCCCCTCCTTTTAAATAGGCGTTGACGCCCTTGGTCACAGGGTCGGCTGACTAGCCTTACCTGATGAGGATAATCTTGACCTTGGACGAGGCGCTCTTAATGATGGCGGAGGCGTTCAGGTGGCTGCGGCCATACAGGACCTGGTTGTTGATCTGGGAGGAGTGAAGGAGTGTTCATTATGGCACAACGTAACAAAACATTTAACAGAAAACTAAGATTTCTTATTGGACAAGTTCAGGTTGGCCCCCCACTGTTTCAGTCCGTTTTCTTCCCTCGATGCATAATGAACACAGCCCAGGTATTTATCATAAACAGGAAGAAGGGATGGATTTAATTTCTTTCTTTCCCGGACAAACAAATAGCAACAAAAGACTCAAACATGCATGAACACATACAGGCATATATAAATACACCCTGTAAGCAAATACACATGTGTGCAGCAAATACACACCCCACAGAGTAATCTTCTAGATGGCAACAATGAAGACATGATGCCGCCCAAGTGTGACAACAGTGTTTAGTGGCAGCAGCCATTAGCACATGATTACTGTTGTGGGCACACACCCACACTCACCCCCCCACACCCCTAATTGAGACAGATTTTACTGAAAGGTCATGGAGCTCGCCTGCTAGCCCCTACAATCCACACCTGCCTGCTACTCAAATGAGCACATTCAGTCTTATCAGCTGCTTCCAAATGTTAAATCAATAGGCAATTCAGCACTCTGCAGATCCGAATGGCCAGCACACAGCCCCAACACCTTGCTTTGGTGGAACAGCACATATCCTGACTGGGGCTTAGATGGGCTCAGAGACACGGTATGCCTTGTTTGTGAGGGTTTTAGTGTGGGGTGTCAGTGTTCATCAGTGAGGGAGGGAGGGAGTGTGTATGTGTGTGTGTACATTCCAGCCTTATTCTAAAATTGATTAAATATTTTTTTTCTTCATCAATCTACACACAATATCCCATAATGACAAAGCAAAAACTGTTTTATGTATTGTTGGAAATTTATATAAAAATAAGAAACTGAAATATCACATTTACATAAGTATTCAGACCCTTTACTCAGTACTTTCTTGATGACGCTACAAGCTTGGCACACCTGCATTTGGGGAGTTTCTCCCATTCTTCTCTGCAGATCATCTCAAGCTCTGTCAGGTTGGATGCGGAGCGTCGCTGCACAGCTATTTTCAGGTCTCTCCAGAGATGTTCGATCAGGCTCAAGTCCGGGCTCTGGCTGGGCCACTCAAGGACATTGAGATTTGTCCCGAAGCCACTCCTGTGTTGTCTTGGCTGTGTGCTTAGGGTTCACCCCAGTCTGAGGTCCTGAGCGCTCTGGAGCAGGTTTTCATCAAGGATCCCTCTGTACTTTGCTCCGTTCATCTTTGCCTCGAACCTGACTAGTCTCCCAGTCCCGGCTGCTGAAAAACATCCCCACACCATGATGCTGCCACCACCACGCTACACCCTAGGGATGGTGCCAGGTTTCCTCCAGACATGATTGGCATTCAGGCCAAAGTTAAATTTTGGTTTCATCAGATCAGAAAATCTTGTTTCTCATGGTCAGAGTCCTTTAGGTACCTTTTGGCAAACTCCAACCGGGCTGTCATGTGCCTTTTACTGAAGAGTGGCTTCCGTCTGGCCACTACCATAAAGGCCTGATAGGTGGAGTGCTGCAGAGATGGTTGTCCTTCTGGAAGGTTCTTCCTTCTCCACAGAGGAACTCTCGAGCTCTGTCAGTGACCATCAGGTTCTTGGTCACCTCCCTGACCAAGGCCTTTCTCCCCCGATTGCGGTTTAGCCGGGTGGCCAGCTCTAGGAAGAGTCTTGGTGGTTCCGAACTTCTTCCATTTAAGAATGATGGAGGCCACTGTGTTCTTGCAAACCTTCAATGCTGCAGAACATTTTTCGTACCTTTCCCCAGATCTGTGCCTCGACACAATCCTGTCTCGGAGCTCTACGGACAATTCCTTCGACCTCGTGGCTTGGTTTTTGCTCTGACATGCACTGTCAACTGTGGGACCTTATATAGATAAGTGTGTGCCTTTCCAAATCATGTCCATTCAATTGAATTTACCACATGTGGACTCCAATCAAGTTGTAGAAACATCTCAAGGATGATCAATGGAAACAGGATGCACCGGAGCTCAATTCCCAGTCTCATAGCAAAGGGTCTGAATACTTATGTAAATAAGTGATTTCTGTTACATTTTTAATACACTCAATACAAACCGGTTTTCACTTTGTCATTATGGGGTATTGTGTGTAGATTGCTGATGATATGTTTTTATTGAATCCACTTTAGAAAAAGGCTGTACCGTAACAAAATGTGGAACAAGTCAAGGGGTCTGAATACTTTCCGAAGGCACTGCATGTGTGTGCGCGCATCAGCCTGTGTGTGGCAGTGGGTCGGGTCTCCCTCCCTCCGCTGTCGCTGCTTGTGGCGGGCCACATACATTTTTCATGGTGGCAGTGACATTGTTGTAATGAGCAGCGCTAGCACAAGAGACGGTGGGAGAAATGGAGAGGGAAAAAAAATAAACAGAGGGCTGATGGAGGGAGGAGAACATGATATGATGGAATGGAGAAAAATAAAGGAAAGGAAGAGGTCATAATAACAGACTAAGGTCAGCTGACGACATCAGTTCCAATTTCAGACTCTTCCGTGTTGGTATCACTGTTTGTGGAAGATCACCCGAAGACACTACGACTTTTGAAAACCGACAAACACTTCAGCTCCAGACTGACACATTCATCAGACACTTCCTCTGACAGTCCCAGAGCTCAAACCCAGCAACAGCTCTAATCAAAGCAGAAGAATTAATCAAAGCAGAAGAATTAATCGCATCTATTTTGCATGACTAATCCCCGCTTATATTCATTAGTAGTAGGCCCACACTCAAAAAGGAGAAGTTATTTTCATTCATTGAAGCAACAAGAGCAAATGCTTTTTTGGAATCTTCCCAGAAAGACAGAAAGGAAGAGAGACGGAAGAGCGAGAAAAGAAACTAAAAAGTGGAGAAAAAGATACAGTATAATAAAGTATAGAGGCACACTTTTTTGGCGCTCCTCTGAGGCAGACACGCACACACACACGCGCGCCGCAAGACATCCTATTCGCACACGCCGTTGTGATGTGTTGTGATGGATTCTGTGGCCTGAGAGGAGCACTGGCCTCGGCATCAACAGTGACAGTGATGGAGCCGTTTCATTTCCTCCCTCAAGGGCTTAACGGGGTAAGACTATTACAGGGAGCGAGAGAGAGAGAGAGAGAGAGAAAGGGCTGTGACGATCACAAATGAAAGAATGCATGCGCAGGGGACGGGAGAGAGAGAGAGGGAAGGAGGAAGGAAGAGAGGGGAAAGGACAAGGGCAGACTATCCAACTTGGCCTCTTATACTTTTGTCCACCTAATCAACCCCTGCAATTGGCTCATGTGTGCGTGTGACTGTCTTTTCGCACACGTGTGTGAGAGAATATGCATGTGTGAGTTCGCACGGGTGTGTGCGTGCGCGGCCCCCCTCACCTCCAGCAGCTCGTCCCCAACACGGATGTTTCCGTTTTTGGCGGCGGGGCCACCAGGGCTGATGCCCACCACGAAGATGCTGAGGCAGGAGCGGTCGCGGTTTCCCGCCAGGCTCAGGCCCAGGCCCTGGCGCTCTTTGTCCAGCTCCACACACAGCAGCTCCCCGCACAGCTCCCCCGTAGCGCAGCCTGATCCGCTCTGAGGGAGAGAAACAGGTGGTTATTTCTAATACTGTTTCAGTCTTGTAGAAAGTTGGAGGGGAACGATTACACCGGCAAACCATTTGTCTAGTCTTACACACACACTAGAAAAGGTCTCAAAGGCAACCCTCCTGACTGAATTCTTGACACACACATCCGTAGGCGGCGCAAACACACGTTTCTTCTTTCTCTTTACTGTGATGACTATTAGACCTGTCCAGTCGGTGGAATACCCTGGCCTGTTCCATTATACACGAGTGCAATTATCATAATTACCATATCTCCCAACTTTCTGAAGAGCTGCCTCCAATACACAGAGGAACATCTCTGCTCTCTAGCTAAAGTCTAATATTTGCTTTCCCGTTGTATAACGTTAGCTAGTTCTGCTAGTTTCTATCGCCGAGGGCGAAAAGTCAATGCATGCAATGCAATAATCCCTATTGTAGCAGTATTCAAAGCTCGCTTTGTATCCACCATTGCATTAGCCTGGTCCTGCTGCAACACCTGTAAAGGGACAATCAGCAGTTGCTACATCCATTTTTGGACTAAATGTAAAGATATATTCTTCAAGTATCACTGGATGCATAACTTAGAAATGCCTCATGAGCTTAGTTCAACTGTCGCTCACTTCACGAGAACCCAAAACACAAGCTTGTTTTAC
Organism: Brachymystax lenok tsinlingensis; assembly: GCA_030435695.1. Classification (NCBI taxonomy): domain Eukaryota; kingdom Metazoa; phylum Chordata; class Actinopteri; order Salmoniformes; family Salmonidae; genus Brachymystax; species Brachymystax lenok. The sequence continues at coordinate 9,153,862 of CM059790.1, forward strand.
TCCGTTTGTAAACAAAGAAAATGGAAACAAAACACTATATAGCCTGAAAACATGGTTAAAACTATCATTTTGATATCATGGATGGTAAGTCCTTGCATCCATATCTCTGTCTATGAATTTTGAGAGTGGTTACATTTCTCCAGCCCTGCGCCTCGGCTTTTGGCCGCTTTGTTATTGTTTCCACTTCTGATTACCGCTTTAAAACGCTTTCTTCTCATGCTCAGCATTTCATTCAATTTAAAACGTTTCAAGAGGCATTTCTCAACTAAAAAGCATACGCCAAGCATCTACTCTCTCACATGTACACTAGTAAAAGACATGATTACTTGACACACACACCCTGTGCATCTATGTTGTGTGTGTGTGAGGGTAGGGAAGAGAGAACACTTTCAAATGGGAATTTGGTCCTGCTGCAACACATTGAAAAAGCCACCCACTCCAGAGCTTGATAGCGCACAGATTCCTCCGTCCAACTCATTTATCCCATCACCCAATCGTCCACTCAGCAAACAGGTTCACACGGGTCGTTATTTGGCTGAGACAAATGGGATGGATGCTTCCCAAACCGCAACACAACGTTATTTAGGCCTCCCGACAATAACAGGCCAACATTACTCCAACATTTTGATGGATGGCTGGGATTCATGACCCTGCCCGCAAAACTCTTCACCTTTCATAATGCCGTCAGGCCCTATGACATGATGCGCGCTTAAATATCCCCCTTCCTCTCCTCCCTTTTGATTTCCCTTTCTGCCCAGCATAGTTTTTCACTCCTGTTTTGATTAAAAAACACAGTAAACATGAAGGGGGCAAGAGAGCGAGGAAAAGACAGAGGAGGGTGACAGAACAAGGAGGGATGGTATCTGTGACCTTTGAGGCCGGCCCTCAATGTTTTTATTTCCTATTTATTTTTTTTACTGCGGAGAGAGAGCTGGAAAGAGGGAAGGAGGAAGGAGAGAGTGAGGGGGGGATGAGACAGAGGGAAGGAGGGAGAGAGCAAGAGAGGGGGAGAAACAGATACAGGGAGGGAAAGATTTACATTCCAGTCACGCCGTGAGAAGAGTAATTAAAAGCCCAAAGAGGTCCATAAATTCCAACCGATAAAAATGAGGGGGAGAGAATCACTCCATGGGGAGGGGGGGTAGGAGTGGAAAAGCGAGGGAAGGAGTGAAAAGAACGAGAGACCTTTGAGATAGTAACTGTGGATGGGTTGAGAAATTTAGAAAAGTAGGAAGCGAAAGAGAAGGGAGAGGGTGGATGGGTTGAGGGGGAGAAAGGAGATAAACTAAGGGGAAAGAGAAAGGAAGAGATTGGATGGGTTGAGAAAGGGAAGACGAGACATTTCTCTGCCTCTCTTCTGTCCTAAGAGAGGTAGCAAGAGATGCGGACAGAGAGAAAATGAGGAACGTGAAAATGGAGGTGCAGGGTTCTGGTCCGAACCACAACCTCAGAAACGTTGCTAGAACGTTTTATTAGGAGCGGTTGAAAACAGTTACTGGCCGTATCAGTGGTTTTAGTGACAACGCTTGGGCTGTGGAAAATAAAAATCCATAACTTCATCCAACAGACCTGTGGATCACATGGATGTTGGGGGGACAGTTAGAATAGTAGAATACACAAGGTGCAATTTCGACAGTTTTTCTCTAGTTATGTCAGTCACTGAGAGTCATTGAATTAGCCCATGTCACTTAAATTCTTTTCGATTGGTAAATTAGTCTTATCGGATGTAGTCTATCCAGCTATCTAAACTTCAGGTAATCATGCGAATTACAGAGGGTCCCCCTTGATTTTGTTAGTCACTCATATATATTAAAAACTGCACATTATTCTCTCCACCCCATGGCAAAATGTGTAGAATTGCATGAAATTAGTTGTAAAATCTTCTCACCGACCATGGCAAATGTCTAGAATTGCAGCAAACTTTAAAACGACAACATTTCTCTACATCCAACAAAATGCCTTAAGGCCCCCAAAAGGCTAGGACGAAAGAGAGTGTGTGTGTGTGTAGATTACAGGAAAAAGGGGAATTGAGTGGCATGACCATATTTGATTGAATAGGCCCTTAGTGAGGCTGCTGGCTAAGAGGACCTGTGAATGATCCTGTGGAGAGGAGTGGAAAAGGAGGAGAGGAAAAGGAGTGTCTGACAGAAGCTAGTCCCCGTTAGTTCGACACTTAGCTGTGGCATAGTAGCTGTGTTTAAGACTCAGTCAGAGAGCGAGGGAGGGAGGAAGAGGAGGGGGTCGAGAGAGAGCAAGCGGGGATAGAGAATCCGGTCATCAGTGTCAGCATCTACTGGTTAATGAGGCTCCTCCATCACTGTCCAGTGATGCACTACCATCGTAGGGCTGGGCGGTATACCCTATTTAACTACATACTGGTATTGATAAACGGATCGGTTGTGGTTTACGATTTCTCTTTTATAACGGTATTTCAATGTTTGTTAAATATGTTACGCCACACTGCCGTGTACAATGTCCGTTTTCATAGTTTACTCCGTTTTCTAATTGAGTCGTCTCTCTCCCTCCACACACACCAAGCCCGCCTCCAGTCCTCAAGGAGACCAGTATTTGCACTGCCACGAGTCACAGTCTGCATGGTCAATGCTGCAGTGCAGATGCAATGCTGCAGACGGTGACAATGATGCTGCTTTCCACTGTGCTTCTTAAAATAAATTCTATAATCACACTATTAGTTTGTGTATCTTACTGTCTGCAAAAAGACACTGTCTTTTCTTGGCAAGTTGTGGGTCAAATAAATCATGTTAGCCGCTAATGCTAATCGCTTGTTGGCTAGCTTCAAACCCCAAAATGATAAAGGGACAGTGCAGTCAAAACGTGATTGTCCATCAAATATACAGTACCAGTCAAACGTTTGGACACACTCATTCCAGAGTTTCTTTATTTTTACTATTTTCTACATTGTAGAATAATAGTGAAGACATCAAAACATTGAAATAACACATATGGAATCGGGTAGTAACCAAAACAGTGTTAAATATATTTTGATTTGTTTTCAATTCTTCAAAGTAGCCACCCTTTGCCTTGATGACAGCTTGGCACACTCTTTGCATTCTCTCAACCAGCTTTATGAGGTAGTCACCTGGAATGAATTTCAATTAACAGGTGTGCCTTGTTAAAAGTTAATTTGTGGAATTTCTTTACTTCTTGATGCGTTTGAGCCAATCAGTTGTCTTGTGAGGGGTGGTATACAGAAGATAGCCCTATTTGGTAAAAGACCATGTCCATATTATGGCGAGTACAGCTCAAATAAGCAAAGAGAAACGACAGTCCATCATTGCTTTAAGACATGAAGGTCATTCAATACGGAAAGTTTCAAGTGCAGTTGCAAAAACCATCAAGCGCTATGATGAAACTGGCTCTCATGAGGACCGCCACAGGAAAGGAAGACCCAGAGTTACCTCTGCTGCAGAGGATAAGTTCATTAGAGTTAACTGCACCTCAGATTGCATCCCAAATAAATGCTTCACAGAGTTCAAGTAACAGACACATCTCAACATAAACTGTTCAGAGGAGACTGCGTCAATCAGGTCTTCATGGTCGAACTGCTGCAAAGAAACCACTACTAAAGGACACCAATAAGAAGAAGAGACTTGCTTGTGCCAAGAAACACGAGCAATGGACATTAGACCGGTGGGAATCTGTCCTTTGGTCTGATGAGTCCAAATTTGAGATTTTTGGTTCTGTTTGGGCTCATCTGTCTGTGTGTGTTCATGACACATTCTGCACAGAATAAGAATATTACACCACATTGATAGGTGAAATTCTTTTACTCTCCAGGCACTGAGAAGATCTGTTGATTGTGAAGAATCTGTGCATCTCCAACACGTACCATGGGCACATCCAAAATGGCACACTATTCCCTACAGAATAGTTGTTCCTGCCAAAACCAGCACCTGGGTCTAGAGAAACTGCTGTGCACAGGGTGTTCATAATTTTTTCTGTCTTTCTTTTCGCTAACGATTTGATATTAAGATTCCTGTTGGCAGTAGAGGCTTTCATCGCAGTCAGCCGTTTGATTTTGTGGACCAATATTGGTATTGAATAGAAAACACATTGCCACAAAGAGCTAAAAGTTCAAAGGCCTGCCAGTTATTTTAGTGTTAAAATGCTTTGTTGACAGTCTGAGTATGAAGCATGCCTAGAATCCAATTATGTAAATAGTTCATTTAGAGTTAATTTCTGATCGCTTTAATAGACTGGGGGTTTTGATAAGAATACTAATCGTGAACTTTTCCCTTGTCCTGACTTTCAGTCATATGCACACACACACACACACACACACACACACACACACACACAGAGAGACACACAGAGAGAGAGAGACACACACACACACACACACACAGAGAGAGAGACACACACAGAGAGAGAGAGACACACACACACACACAGAGAGACACACACACACACAGAGAGACACACACACACACACACAGAGACACACACACAGAGAGACACACACACACACTTAGAGAGTTAAGGAGTGCTAGCGTAACAGTCAACTCCACCCAGTAGTGTGGGATGCAGGACAGCTGCTGCTGTTTTAATTAGAGCTCTCTGCTTCTCGCAGGGACTGCTATGGTGTGTGTGTGTGTATATATATACACACGTGTGTGTGTGAGGATGTATGTGCACATAGCGAAGAGAGCATGCGAGCAAGTCTGTATGCATTGGTGTGTGTGTGTGTATATGTATATGTATATGTATATGTATGTGTGTGTGTACAGCCTGCATCTGGCACAAACAAGTGGGTGGGTGGAAGGAGACAGGAATAATCCAGCCATGATTGGGCTGTCGATTTACCAATGGCCTGATCCTAAATAGACACACACAAACACACAGCTAATAGTCTCATACACACTAGGGATTATTTCCTTTCTCCATCATTTACTCCACGAGGTTCATTCAATTGAGGTGAGATCATCTCTATTGGAGGATAGGATTAAGGGATGAGGAGGGAGGCCCACAGAAATGTAGCCAAGCCAGAAAAGGTCAGCATCCCAAATGGCACCCTATTGACTATTTCTGGTCAAAAGTAGTGCACTGTATAGGAAATAGGGGGCTATTTGGGGCGTACCTAAAGAAGGGATGAAAGAAAACAAAAAAAATGACAAAGTGAAGAGATGTTGCTGACAGATTACCAACCGTGTTTTTTACTCAAAGGATAAAAGACCGTGACAGTGTTAGTGTCTGGTGTCAAACGTTTGTTTGCAATTTCGACCTGTTAAAGCCGGGGATCTTCTATTTTATATGAGCTCGCTTGCGCTGAGGTGTGTCCTTAAAAAACGTACTCCAAAGTGCCAATTTCAGTATGCACTGGTGGGGATATTTAGGGCCAACCGAAAGCTGGTTGAATATCGGAGGATAAGGAAATAAGGAAATAAATTAATCAAATTCATCTATGGATTTGCGGGTGAGTATGCAGGCCATGGAAGAACTGGGACATTTTCAGCTTCCAGGAATTGTGTTCAGATCCTTGCGACACGGGACCGTGCATTATCATGCTGAAACATGAGGTGATGGCGGGGGATGAATTGCATGACAGTGGGCCTCAGGATCTCGTCACGGTATCTCTGAATTCAAATAGCCATCAAAAGATGTTATTGTGTACACTGTCCGTAGATTATGCCTGCCCATACCAAAACCCTACTGCCACCATGGGGCACTCTGTTCACAACGTTGACATCAGCAAATCCCTCGCCCACACAACACCATACATGCTGTCAGCCATTTGCCCTGTACGGTGGACACCGGGATTTATCCATGAAGAGCACAATTCTCCATTGTGCCAGTGGCCTTTGAAGGTGAGCATTTGCCAACTTAAGTCGGTTATGACGCTGAACTGCAGTCCGGTCAAGACCCTCGTAAGGACGACGAGCACGCAGATGAGCTTCCCTGAGATGGTTTCTGACAGTTTGTGCAGAAATTCTTTAGTTGTGGAAACCCACAGTTTCATCAGCTGTCCAGGTGGCTGGTCTCAGACGACCTGGCAGGTAAAGAAGCCAGATGTGGAAGTCCTGGGCTGGCGTGGTTACACATGGTCTGCTGTTGTGAGGCCGGTTGGACGTACTGCCAAATTCTCCAAAACAACGTTGGATGCGGCTTATGGTAGAGAAATTAACATTCAATTATCTGACAACTGCTCTGGTGGACAATTGCATGCTCCCTCAAATCTTGAGACATCTGTGGCATGGTGTTGTGTGAAAACTGCACATTTAAGATTGGCCTTTTATTGTCCACCTGTGTAATGATCATGCTGTTTAATCAGCTTCTTGATATGCCACACCTGTCAGGTGGATGGATTCTCTTGGCAAAGGATGCATGCTCACTAACAGGGATGTAAAAACCAATTGTGCACAACATTTGAGAGAAATAAGCTTTTTGTGAGTATGGAAAATTTCAGGGATCTTTTATTTCAGCTCATAAAACTCATTTTTTATTTATATTTTTGTTCAGTATATGTAGGCTATTACATTCTCTTAGCCAGATCCTGTAATTATTTTGGATGTGCGTAAATAAAAAGAAGAATCCATGTAGGCTATCATGGATCTAGAGTATTTAGAAACATTTAAGTTATTTTCCTGTAACAATTGCTTGTTTTCAGTTTCGCTTGATTAAAAAGACAAGCCCTTATAGGCTGCCCTTACCCTACAACAAAGCTGGTTCTACAGCAATGCGTCTGGTGACTTTCTTATCCTGGCCATGCATTACCCAAGGAGCCTATCCATAAAAGGTTTCTAAACGGTATATTCGTGAGGCTTTCGCCAACATGCTTCTGCATTTGTCACACAGGCCTACCTGCAGTGCCATACTCCATTCAGCTTGTATCCATTCACATTCCCAAGCCTCTTACAAAGCCTCTTGTCCGGTTACCAAACACATGCTCCTCCAAACAGGCTATTAAAAATGTTTCTGTCCTATAATTGTAAGCTTAGGCGATATCTTGCTTAATGAGAACGTGCATCACACACAATTTACGGGAGCCCAGTATTATTTATTTGAGGAGAAATGCGACACGTAAGACTATACACGTTGAAGCTGTCAAACTCCAAACATATTGAGCAAACACAGGCTGTTTTTTTGGGGGGGGTTGTACTGCTGCTATCACGCGTTAAGTGTAGCCCAATGCTGTTTGGTCTGTAGTATCAATCAATCCACAATGGACCAGGATGAGAATATTTCACGCCCCCCAGCCCAATTGGAGTTGATGACAACGTAAAGACCGTCAATAACATACAGAACTCTGATCATATACCGTGATGGCTAGTCACCTTACCCCTATACAAATATCACTCCAGTATCCCTGCTCGTTGTATATATATGGTACTGGAACTGACTGACCTGCTATATAGTATGCTTACTTAATTTCTCGTGTTCTTATTTCTGATTTACATTTCTCGTGCGCTTTTCTTGTTGTTGACTACAGCATTTTGAGGCTTAATGCATTTCGCTGTACTTGTGCATGTGACATTAAACCTTGACACGAGAGCCATGGAACACCTTGATTGACTGGTTTATTCATCAAAACCTAGCCCTTTCCCACTACCGCCAGCTATTACACTCACAATAACAGCTGTGAAAATACACCCAGATCTATAGTACTACTGCCAGCACTTAGATCCACCATTGTGTTAGGTTTGTTAAAACAGAGCCTATAATCTAGAACTTTGGTTTCCAGTCAGAAGCACAGCCCCTGTAGCCTGGTCCCAGGTCTATTTGTATTCTTGCCAACACCATTGCTGTCATTGTCAAGGCACACATTTGGCATGACAATGAGGGCCAGGGAGTTGGCATGATGGCACAAACAGGTAGACCCTCAGGCTAACCACTGCACTTGGTGGAAGCTGCAAATATAACTGCCAGTGACAACGAGTTATTTGAATTCTGTGGTAACCTCCCCCGAGACCAAACATGAGCGAAAACGATCTAGACTGGATATGAAGGTTAGGCCAACAGTGGGTCTTTAACACCTATGACTCAGTCAATCACCTCCTCTAAGGATAACCACATGCTAGCATACACTCGGTTTGTTCTATCCTCGTGGGAACCTAAAAATGTATTTCCATTCAAAATCCTATTTTCCCTAACTCTTAACACCCTTACCGTAATACTAACCCTAACCCATAAGCTTAAAATAGCCTTTGTCCTAATGGGGATGTGGAAAATTGACAATTTTCCATGTTTTACTATCCTTGTGGGAACTTCCTACAAGGGGATGCTATACACAGAGCACAACTGCTGCTACCAGACTTATCATGATAGCTAAATACTGCACAATTTAAACACTTGTCCCCCAATCCCCCTTCCCCAAAACAGATGTAAAAAATGGAACCTGCAAGTAAGCATTTGTATACCATGTGTATCCCGTACATACGACTAATGAAACACACACAAGCAGTGTGACTGAAGACCATGTTGGGGGTGTATCGCATGGGCAGGCAAAGTGGCGGAGCCTCTGGAGTGTTGACGCTGTGGCACAGTAATGTCTCAATTAACTGCCCTATTTGAACCTACTGAAGCACACATACTAACTCTTTTGACTCATCACATACACCGCATGGACAAAACATTAGGAACACCTGCCTAATATTGCGTTGCACCCCCTTTTGCCCTCAGGACTGACTCAATTCGTTGGTTGACTCCAATGTTTCCCACAGTTGTGTCGAGTTGGCTGGATGTCTATTCTTGATACATACGGGAAACTGTTGAGCGTGAAAAACCCAGCAGCGTTGCATTTCTTGACACACTCAAACCGGTGCACCTACTACCAAACCCCGTTCAAAGGCACTTAAATCTTTTGTCTTCCTATTCACCCTCTGAATGCCACACATACACAATCCATATCTCAAAGCTTAAAAATCCTTCTTTAACCTGTCTCCTCCCCTTTATCTACACTGATTGAAGGTGTTCAAAAGCAGGTATCAGACCGAGAACATAATGCTTCTAAGGTAGTTCTTTGAGTTTTAGTTCTGAAAACGATCTCTCCGCAGATGCACCAATTACAGGGATGGTACAAACAGCTTAATTGCTATAGCAACATCAGGGAAACTGGGCAGAAGGGACTTGGGTGCTTCAAATACAGCAGTTTTGCAACATCTTTCATTGAGCGTCTCTCACTCTCCTTAATTGCCGGCCTCAACACTGAAAGAGATGAACTGTATAGGAAGCTCTGGGGACAGGTCGTCTGGATACTGGACAGACAATAAACTGGCAGATGCAAACAGATTATCATCTTTAGTGGATAACAGTTCTTGAGGGCTCAAACAAAAAAAGCAGTTTGTAATTTTGTTCAAATCGGATTGTATTTGTCACATGCGCCGAATACAACAGCTGTAGACCTTAGTGAAATGCTTACTTACAAGCACTTAACCAACAATGCAGTTAACACTTATTTTTCTTAAGTAAAAAAAAAAACGAAAGCTGTAAAATAACAATAGCGAGGTCATATACAGGGGGGTACCGGTACAGAGTCAATGTGTGGGGGCACCGGTAAGACGAGGTAAATAAGGTAATATGTACATGTAGGTAAGTAGAGTTAAAGTGACTATGCTTAGATAATAAACAGAGTAGCAGCAGCGTAAAAGAGGGGGCAGTGAAAATAGTCTGGGAAGCAATTTGACTAATTGTTCAGGAGTCTTACGGCTTGGGGGTAGAAGCTGTTAAGAAGTCTTTTGGACCTAGACTTGGCGCTCCGGTACCGCTTGCCGTGCAGTAGCAAAGAGAACAGTCTATGACTAGGGTGGCTGGAGTCTGACAATTTTTAGGGCCTTCCTCTGACACCGCCTGGTATAGAGGTCCTGGATGGAAGGAAGCTTGGCTCCAGTTATGTACTGGGCTGTACACACTGCCCTCTGTAGTGCCTTGCAGTCGGAGGCCGAGCAGTTGCCATACCAGGCAGTGATGCAACCAGTCAGGATGTTCTCGATGGTGCAGCTGTAGAACCTTTTTGAGGATCTGAGGACCCATGCCAAATCTTTTCAGTCTCCTGAGGGGGAATAGGCTTTGTCGTGCCCTCTTCACGACTGTCTTGGTGTGCTTGGACCATGTTAGTTTGTTGGTGATGTGGACCCCAAGGATCTTGAAGCGCTCAACCTGCTCCACTACAGCCTCGTCGATGAGAATGGGGGCTTGCTCGGTCCCCCATTTTCCTGTAGTCCACAATTCTCTCCTTTGTCTTGATCACGTTGAGGGAGAGGTTGTTGTCCTTGCACCAAACAGTCAGGTCTCTGACCTCCTCCCTATAGGCTGTATCGTCGTTGTCGGTGATCAGGCCTACCACTGTTGTGTCATCGGCAAACTTAATGATGGTGTTGGAGTCGTGCCTGGCCATGCAGTCATGAGTGAACAGGGAATACAGGAGTGGACTGAGCACACACCCCTGAGGGCCCCCCGTGTTGACGATCAGCGCGGCGGATGTGTTGTTACCTACCCTTACCACCTGGGGGCGGCCAGTCAGGAAGTCCAGGATCCAGTTGCAGAGGGAGGTGTTTAGTCCCAGGGTCCTTAGCTTAGTGATGAGTTTTGAGGGCACTATGGTGTTGAACACTGAGCGGTCATCAATGATTACCATTCTTACATAGGTGTTCCTTTTGTCCAGGTGGGAAAGGGCAGTGTGGAGTGCAATAGAGATTGCATCATCTGTGGATCTGTTGGGGTGGGATGCAAATTGGAGTGGGTCTAGGGTTTCTGGGATAATGGTGTTGATGTGAGCCATGACCAGCCTTTCAAAGCACTTCATGGCTACAGACGTGAGTGCTACGGGTCGGAAGTCATTTAGGCAGGTTACCTTAGTGTTCTTGGGCACAGGGACTATGGTGGTCTGCTTGAAACATGTTGGTATTACAGACTCAGTCAGGGACAGGTTGAAAATGTCAGTGAAGACACTTGCCAGTTGGTGAACCGGCGTTTGAGTTGTGTGGTTGCAATATCAACAGCCCCTTATCTCTGGTATATCTTGGCATGCATCATTTAAGACTAAGTAAATTGAGTGCAGCGCAATGGACATACAGTATAATGCACCGTCTCAGAATAGAAAACAGTCGGGCCTGCAACCTGGATCCACAGGCCACAGCGAAAACATTTGCACACAAAAAACGCAAGGCGACGCAGTCGCATACTGTAGTTCTATAGGCCTCTACATGAGGAAAAATTGGCATAAATCGATTGGTTTTACTCACAACATTCTATCCAAGCTGGGAGAGAGCGCAAGGACGGCTCATGTCATGCTGGTTCAGGTAGGCTATACAGGACAGTTGTATTAAAAAAAAAAAAATATAGATAATCAATTGGTTGCTGAGTCTAAATGGACTCCCTGCGACACCATGTATAGCTTCGTGAAATGTAGGCTGAGGAAATGACCAAATAGGCCTACCAATAAACAATTATCCATCAGCTGAACCAAAGCTATAAGCTACATGCCCTGGAACCACAGAAAGGCCATCATCGATTCGATACGCAGCCGCATAGACATGTCACAATTTCAGCGCCATGGACAGCGATCGGTAGTCTATACTTTGTGAGTGGCTGTCTGGTTGACACATTAGATTCCCCCCCCCACCATCCCAACCTTGCGGGGGGTACAGAGAAAATGCGTTACGCCAGTGCCTGCACATCGACTTGGTGCTGGTACTCCCTGTATATAGCCAAGTTATTATTTATCATTGTGCATTTATTCCTTGTTCTCTCTGCATTGTTGGGAAGGGCCCGTAAGTAAGCATTTCACTGTTAGTCTACACCTGTTATTTACAAAGCATGTGACAAATAAAATTTGACATACACACAGAACATGTTAAAATCCAATCCAGTGAACTCACAACAAAACTCCTCTGAGTGTTTTTGGTTCATGCACAAATGTTCTAGTTGGCCCCTGGTGTTTAGTGTGTGTTGATGCACTGTGACAAGTCTCCTTTCTGGAATGGAAAGCACACACACATTTATATTCAAAACACATAACTGCTATCATTCTACAATAAGCATTCACTCCCCCTGGATGCTACAGTAGAGAGTCAGGAACCCAGCATGTGAGTTATAGCATACCGTAGCTAGTGATTCGAATGTTTTACATTCAACCGGTGGGTGGGTCTCTCTCACACACACACAAACACCTCCAATGCTACAACACCAGCCTACATGCCATGGCTCTTAAACAATGGACATGGCTAACAGCAGGCCTGGCAACACAGCACAGTCACAGGTTGCAACCCAAATTGCATAATTTTCCCTATACAGTGCACTACTTTTGACCCGAGACCTATGGGCCCTGGTCAAAAGTAGTGCACTAAATAGGGAATAGTGTGCCATTTGGGACAGAGGTATAGTGATGAAAGAATATGACACTTGACAAGCACACATGAACAAGACAAAGACACAAACACTTTGACTGCACACGTACAGTGGTTCCTCCTTTAAAAGTTGCGAGCTTACACCGTGGGACTAAGAGGTACCCAGCGTCACGGCTTCATTGCTCCAGACCACCACAAGGGGGATTTAGAGCACTCAATATGCATTTGGGTCCCAAGGTTTGTATATGACCAATCATATCGAGTGGTTCCAATAACGAATTTGACGCGAGCCACCTGTACCTGGTGACCTTCTTCAGCAAAGATGGCTGACACACGATTACAGTGGAAGCTAATTTAAGTAATTATAACGAGTCAAGCAAAACATTTACAATTGAGAGGAATTTGTCAAGTAATGTAGAGAAAAACGATTGACAAAAAAATAGGCAAAGTTAATTAACGAAAATCCTAATTTAGCAAGGTTTTTTTCAGTCATATCCAATACCAGGTGTATCAAACTCCATTCTTTGAATGATGCTGTGTCTGCATGTATGTATGTATTACAATTATACACTTCAACAGTGTTTACCACTCTTGCTCCTGGGACATCAATGATTACACATTGTAACTATGCAATAGACTAGAAACATGATTTAAGTAAAGGCTGCAATTTGCAATTCATATATACAGAATAAAAAAACTGTACATCCTGCCAGCACGCCCACAAGCGAGCCACTCAGGCGGAGAATGACACGTGGAAGAGAGCGAGGAACGAGATGGGAGAAACAATCCAGGCTATCTTCTCTGAGACCAGCATAATAATGTAATGAAACAAGCAGGGAGCAGGTTTCGAACCCTCAACATTCTAGCCTGAAGTCCAGCACACTATCGACTGTGCCCAAATGTATTCGTTGGGGTTGGGTCAGATTGTGGCTAAAACACTTTATCAATTGGAATCTTTAACAAGTGGAAAGGGGAAAAAGTATTATACTTAGTTTTTCACAAGTGTAGCAGGATGGGCTATTAGCTGAACAAGAGACTATTCAACCTTGACTAAAGAATTGTCTAATAGCTGAGCTAGGTGTGAACCCCCCCCAACGTGCAACAAATCATTTGTATCCATCTTTCCACATCTACAGTCGTGGCCAAAAGTTTTGAGAATGACACAAATATTGATTTTGAAAAAGTCTGCTGCCTCAGTTTGTTTGATGGCAATTTGCATATACTCCAGAATGTCATGAAGAGTGATCAGACGAATTGCAATTAATTGCAAAGTCCCTCTTTGCCATGCAAATGAACTGAATCCCCCAAAAAACATTTCCACTGCATTTCAGCCCTGCCACAAAAGGACCAGCTGACATCATGTCAGTGATTCTCTAATTAACACAGGTGTGAGTGTTGACGAGGACAAGGCTGTAGATCACTCTGTCATGCTGATTGTTATTCAAACTCATACTGGAAGCTTCAAAAGGAGGGTGGTGCTTGGAATCATTGTTCTTCCTCTTTCAACCATGGTTACCTGCAAGGAAACACATGCAGTCATCATTGCTTTGCACAAAAAGGGCTTCACAGGTAAGGATATTGCTGCCAGGAAGATTGCACCTAAATCAACCATTTATTGGATAATCAAGACCTTCAAGGAGAGCGGTTCAATTGTTGTGAAGAAGGCTTCAGGGCACCCAAGAAAGTCCAGCAAGCGCCAGGACCGTCTCCTAAAGTTGATTCAGCTGCGGGATCAGGGCACCACCATTACAGAGCTTGCTCAGGAATGGCAGCAGGCAGGTGTGAGTGCATCTGCACGCACAGTGAGGCAAAGACTTTTGGAGGATGGCCTGGTGTCAAGAAGGGCAGCAAAGAAGCCACTTCTCTCCAGGAAAAACATCAGGGACAGACTGATATTCTGCAAAAGGTACAGGGATTGGACTGCTGAGGACTGGGGTAAAGTCATTTTCTCTGATGAATCCCCTTTCCGATTGTTTGGGGCATCTGGAAAAAAGCTTGTCCGGTGAGCGCTACCATCAGTCCTGTGTCATGCCAACAGTAAAGCATCCTGAGACCATGTGTGGGGTTGCTTCTCAGCCAAGGGAATGGGCTCACTCACAATTTTGCCTAAGAACACAGCCATGAATTAAGAATGGCACCAACACATCCTCCGAGAGCAACCTCCCAACCATCCAGGAACAGTTTGGTGACGAACAATGCCTTTTCCAGCATGTTGGAACTAAGTGGCTCGGGGAACAAAACATTGATATTTTGGGTCCATGGCCAGGAAACTTCCCAGACCTTAATCCCATTGAGAATTTGTGGTCAATCCTCAAGAGGCAGGTGGACAAACAAAAACCCACAAATTCTGACAAACTCCAAGCATTGATTATGCAAGAATGGGCTGCCATCAGTCAGGATGTGGCCCAGAAGTTAATTGACAGCATGCCAGGGCGGATTGCAGAGGTCTCGGAAAAGAAGGGTCAACACTGCAAATATTGACTCTCTGCATCAACTTCATGTAATTGTCAATAAAAGCCTTTGACACTTATGAAATGCTTGTAATTATACTTCAGTATTCCATAGTAACATCTAACAGAAATATATAAAAACACTGAAGCAGCAAACTTATATTTGTGTCATTCTCAAAACTTTTGGCCACGACTGTACCTACACACGGTTAATGTTCTATATAGGTCATGGCTCCCGAGTGGTGCAGTGGTCTAAGGCACTGCATCTTGGTGCAAGAGGCTTTACTACAGTCCCTGGTTCGAATTCAGGCTGTATCACATCCGACCGAGATTGGGAGTGCCATAGGGCGGCGCACAATTGGCCCAGCATCATCCTCGTTTGGCCGGGGTAGGCCTTCATTGTAAATACGAATTTGCTCTTGCCTGACTTGCCTAGTTAAATAAAGGTTCAATTTTGAAAAACAACTGGCAGCAACCACAGCACAATCAATAGGAGGTGAACAGTGGCTGGTGCTGAAAATACAGTTGAAGTCATAAGTTTACATACACTTAGGTTGGAGTCATTAAAACTCGTTTTTCAACCACTCCACAAATTTCTGGTTAGCAAACTAGTTTTGGCAAGTCGGTTATGACATCTACTTTGTGCATGACACCAGTAATTTTTCCTACAATTGTTTACAGACAGATTATTTCACTTAAA
This sequence comes from Brachymystax lenok tsinlingensis, assembly GCA_030435695.1. NCBI lineage: Eukaryota > Metazoa > Chordata > Actinopteri > Salmoniformes > Salmonidae > Brachymystax > Brachymystax lenok. The sequence goes on from CM059790.1 coordinate 9,169,314, forward strand.
ATTCACTGTATCACAATTCCAGTGGGTCAGAAGTTTACATACACTAAGTTGACTGTGCCTTTAAACAGCTTGGAAAATTCCAGAAAATGATGTCAAAGCTTCTGATAGGCTAATTGACATATTTTGAGTCAATTAGAGGTGTACCTGTGGATGTATTTCAAGGCCTACCTTCAAACTCCGTGCCTCTTTGCTTGACATCATTGGAAAATCAAAAGAAATCAGCCAAGACCTCAGAAAAAAATTGTAGACCTCCACAAGTCTGGTTCATCAGCAATTTCCAAACGCCTGAAATTACCACGTTCATCTGTACAAACAATAGTACGCAAGTACAAACACCATGGGACCACGCAGCCATCATACCGCTCAGGAAGGAGACGCGTTCTGTCTCCTAGATATGAACGTACTTTAGTGCAAAAAGTGCAAATCAATCCCAGAACAGCAGCAAAGGACCTTGTGAAGATGCTGGAGGAAACAGGTACAAAAGTATCTATTTCCACAGTAAAACAAGTCCTATATCGACATAACCTGTAAGGCCGCTCAGCAAGGAAGAAGCCACTGCTCCAAAACCGCCATAAAAAAGCCAGACTACGGTTTGCAACTGCACATGGGGACAATGATCGTACTTTTGGAGAAATGTCCTCTGGTCTGATGAAACAAAAATATAACTGTTTGGCCATAATGACCATCGTTATGTTTGGAAGAAAAAGGGGGAGGCTTGCAAGCTGAAGAACACCATCCCAACCGTGAAGCACGGGTGTGGCAGCATTGCTGCAGGAGGGACTGGTGCATTCACAAAATAGATGGCATCATGAGGAAGGAAAATTATGTGGATATATTGAAGCAACATCTCAAGACATCAGTCAGGAAGTTAAAGCTTGGTCGCGAATGGGTCTTCCAAATGGACAATGACCCAAAGCATACTTTCAAAGTTGTGGCAAAATGGCTTAAGGGCAACAAAGTCAAGGTATTGGAGTGGCCATCACAAAGCCCTTACCTCAATCCTATAGAAAATTTGTGGGCAGAACTGGAAAAGCGTGTGCGAGCAAGGAGGCCTACAAACCTGACTCAGTTACACCAGCTCTGTCAGGAGGAATGGGCCAAAATTCACCCAACTTATTGTGGGAAGCTTGTGGAAGGCTATCTGAAACTTTTGACCGAAGTTAAACAATTTAAAGGCAACGCTACCAAATACTAATTGAGTGTATGTAAACTTCTGACCCACTGGGATTGTGATGAAAGAATAAAAGCTGAAATAAATCATTCTCTCTACTATTATTCTGACATTTCACATTCTTAAAATAAAGTGGTGATCCTAACTGACCTAAGACAGGGAATTTTTACTAGGATTAAATGTCAGGAATTGTGAAAAACTGAGTTCAAATGTATTTGGCTAAGTTGTATGTAAACCTCCGACTTCAACTGTAGCTAACTTGTTATGTAAGTGTTGCACACCAAAAGATGGAGAAAACCTACACCAGTTGAGCAATTCATTTCAACAATAATCTTCATTTTAATTTGACTTTACAAACAACAAGAGTGCTTAATTGGAGTCTAGTTCTTCGGAGCCTAGACCTATATAAAACAACGTAACTGGCTGAGGTAGGCTATGAGGCTTAGTAAGTAGTAAGAAGAAGTCAAATGTAGCATCCTACATAAAACAATCAGTTAAAGAAAAAAAGTCTGCACGTTTGACCTAAACAATGTAACTAATAATTAAAAGCGCACATTTGTTAATCCCAGCTCTAAAAGTAATTGGAAAGGTAGATACAAATTGTGACACAAAGAATGTAAACAAGATGCTGTGTTTTTATTTACAGTAGTGATGGACAACTGGAGGAATTTTGAAAACACGTTTTCAAACACGTTTTCTTTCACAACTGTAGCAGGTGTAGCCCATCATGCAAATGTTTCCTATTAGCAGGACAATAGACTTTTTTACACCCGGCTTCTGATGTGAAAATCCCTCAGCAATGTATTCGATGCTTAAGTACTCTTAAAGTGTTACATTTCTAACTCAAAACAGCAGTACAGAATTTTTTCATCAACATCTTTATGCTTTAGTTAACAAAATAATGAGAATAAAAGACGTTCAAATGCGGATGTTTATATAAACTACATTTTTGTCGCACTTCCACCCAGCTCCACGGCCACAGGTAAAACCTTGCTGAGATGATCAATGTATTTGTTGAATTGTTGTATTGTCAATTTCTCTAGCCAAAACATCTTGATGGCCTTGACCAGTTCATCGTTGCTTGTCGAATATAAGCAAGTGATGTGTGCTAAATAATCAAGTTAGGTTTCTCCAGAAATAAATAATTCTAAATAACAAACTGGCTTTATTTACAAATTAGTGAGAATGTCTCACCCCATGTCCAAGAATTGCCTTTTTCCTCGCTCACTCTAGGTTAAATGAAAACGAAATCTCCAAAATATCATCACTTTTTAACCTCACAAGCTCCAGCAGCAAAACTGACTGTTTTGGAGAGCCTGGCGTGCCCAAAGTAAAATGCCTCCCATTTAGGCCCAGAAAATGGGATATGCATATATTTAGTACCATTGGATAGGAAACACTCTGAATTTTCCAAAACTAACCATTAACCATTTGTCTGTGGGTCAATCAGAACGCATTTGGCAGGCAAAACCCTGAGGAATCTCTGTCCTGGAAAAAGTCATTTTGACACATTGCTCATTTTGGAACCCCTCCCTATCCAAAATGACCATATATAGGCATGTGAACGCAGTGCACGTCGCTTCCTTATGATGTCATCAACCACGAGACGGTGTTTTACTCCATCTTGGAGGAATTTCGGCCATTGATACACAGCATGGCAATGAGAGACCACGTTATGAAAACTCTTCAGATTGCGCTGCCGGTAACTAAAAGGCGCTGTGCCTTATTATCGTCTTTAGCGCTCAGTTTATATTCCGGCTGATTTATAATAGTAAATATCGTAAATATGTTCCTAAGGCTACATTTAAAACTATGTTTGATTGTTTTTGGACAAGTTTATAGGTATAATTTTAACGACTTAGCGCCGTGTTTCAACGGAGTAGTGGAAGCTGTCGTTTCTGATTATAACGCGCGGACCAAATGGAGGATTTATGGATAAAAGACGTTACTTTTTCTAACAAAAGAACCATGGATTGTCTTCGTTGGACACTTAGGATGACCTCAGCAGAAGTTCTTCAACAGGTAATTGATTTATTTTCGCTGTGAAATGTGTTATGTGTGTGCCATGATGGCTAATCGATACATGGCTATTGGAAAATATGTGAGGTGATAGCCTCAAACAAATGAATGTTTTGCTTTCACCGTAAAGCCTTTCTGAAATCTGACAACGCTGTGATATTGCCAAGAAACAGAGCTTTTGATGAGTATGGAACACTTGTATATTGGTGGATGTCTAATAATTCAAATATCGAAATTTGAATTTGGCGCTATAGATTTTAGCTGGTAGTGTCGGGATGAGCCCGCTAGCGACCCACTGGTAATTGAGAATGCTTAAGAGGTTAAACAAAGCAATTATTTGTATTATTATTAATTAATTTAGAATTATATAAAATCCCCTTAGATATTCTCACAGATCCTAACGGAAAATGCCCCTTAGATATTAATTTAGAGTCCTCCAATCCATATACTGTAGACCTACCATAGGCGAAATGAGTCTCACTAGTGTTGAGTACAATAATGTGCTGTTAAAAATGGTGTTGGTCTTATTTATTTAACTACTTAGGGAGTAACGGCGCGCTAGCGGGCCACTCCCGACACTACTGGTGAAATGTAAGGCGCCAAATTCAAAATCCAAAAGTTGAATTATTAAACATTCATCAATATACAAGTGTTGCATAGTCAAAGGCTCTGCTTCTTGGCAATATCACAGCGTTGTCAGATTTCAAAAAGGCTTTATGGCGAAAGCAAAACATTTGATTGTTTGAGGATAGCACCCCACATATTTTCCACATTAGCATAAATTCATATCCAGCGCGGGTCACAGAAAACCCATATAAGAGCTAAAAAATATCACTTACCTTTCGAATAACTTCTGCTGAGGGCTTCCCAAGTGTCCAACGAAGACATCCAATGGTTCTTTTGTTAGAAAAAGTCATTTATTATATCCATAAATCTCTGTTTGGTTGGCGCGTTATGATCAGAAAATCCACCGGTGAGTCGCCCATTGAACCGAAGAGAACACGTTCAAATTATACCTATACACTTTCTACAAACAAATCAAACAATTTTTTATGTATCCTTAGGTATCCTTTTATGTATATTTACTGTAATATTTCAACCGGACGATAACGTGAACAATAAGGAAAATAAAGTGGTACGCGTTCACAATCTCGCGCCCGTCAAAAGTTGTAAACAAAAGTGGTTCCTCTTCCTATCTGTTCTGCTTACTGCTACAGCCTCCAGACTCTGTATAAAGACTGTTGCGATCTAGTGGAAGCCATAGGTACTGCAGTCTCAGTCCTAGTTAAAATACAAATGAATAGGCAGCCTGGAGAAGGTCATTTACAAAAAAAACTGCAAATCCGGATGGATTTTCCCCGGGTTTTCGACTGCTATATCAGTTCTGTTATACTCACATACTAATTATGTGCATATCATATTTTCTGGGCCTGAGTGGCAGGCATTTTACTTTGGGCACGCCAGACTCTCCAAAACCGTCACCTCTGCTGCCGCTCCCTAAGAAGTTAACCTGGAAGCCAGCCGCACCAATGAGTCGTCTTACAACTGGCGACCGTGTCAGCGTGCATGAGCCCGGCCCGCCACAAGGAGTTGCTAGAGCGCGATGGGACGATGACATCCCGGCCGGCCAAAACCCTCCCCTAACCCGGACGACGCTGGGCCAATTGTGCGCCGCCTCATCGGGTCGCGGCAAGGTCTGTAATGACGTGTCAAGCATTGCCTTAGACCTCAGCGCCACTCGGGAGGTCCCCTGTCTCTTTTATTTTTGCATAGCCCACAGTAGTACTGCCAGTGAACTGTAGTGTCTAATCCTCAAGAGGTAGACTAGCATCCTATGGTGTGGTCCTCGTTGTCCTCCGTAGCTCTACTACCATTCAACAGAGAGGATTAATGCTTATTTCTATTAAAGAGCTTCACTGCTGCTTCCTAGGAACGAATGCTCAAGTTAGGAGGATAACCCTTTATCCTGTTGAAGACAGCTTGGTAGTCGAAACGTTGTTATTCAATTGTTGCATCGGAGCTCCCAGAGTGGAGGAGAGTGCTAAGCACGGCTCAAGTGCATAAAGCGCTCCGATAAAGCATTTCTAGAACGTTTAGGGGGATTTTGCGGCACAATTAACGGGAATCATCTAATGTCATTCCCAGACACTTCCGCCCCAATAGGCTGGGGACAACCATCCAAGGAGAGGCAGAGAGACGGAGGCAGTTCAGTCAGATGGATGGTAGTGCTCCTTGGCTTTGATTATGTTCAGCAAACACTGCTATGAGTACATGGCCGATCTACCATCTACAGCCTAGCTGTTCCCTAGTTGTCCTTGCTGCACCGTCACTGCAGCGCCCACCCGGGTTGTCACCATCTGACCATGCTAGAAAGGAAGGAAATCAGCACACCAGGTCGCTGTTGAAAAGGACAGAACTGCATTTTTTTTTTTCAACGCCAATAAGAATGTTCAACCATCAATATATAGACAACACAAGGTCAATATATATGGCTCTGGCAATACTATGGGAATGCATCCCAAATAGCAGTCTATCCCCTATATAGTGTACTGCTTTTGATTGCGACCCTATTTCACATAATATCGTGTACCCCTTTTGACCAGGGCCTGGTAAAATTGAGATCACTATAAAGGGAATAGGGTGCCATTTGCGATGCAAACAGAGGCTGGCAGACACCAGAGCCCTAAACAGACAAAGTCATGTAAATATATGGCGCACAGTCTAGCACTCTATAGCACACCAGTCCACGGGACTCCAAGTGGGGTTTTAATTTGCTGTAAGTCAACGCTGACCGAGTGACTCCTCCAAGATGAATGTGTGTGTGTCTCTGTGCTCCCTCCAACATAAATGACTGCTGCAGCGTCAACAGGGGGTGAAGCCAAGTCCATCTAACCAAGTGATCAGCAGTAGACTGATCATCGTGTACTGTATAAACCTCCCAATGCGAGAGCATTGATTTACACAGGTATGGGGGCGTAAGGAAGGGAGGGGACACACACACACAGAGACAGAGAGACAGAGAGATAAACAGGCACACATACACACACAAAACAGGCTGACTAATGCACACACTTATGGACAGAAGGACACGCAACATGCACACGAACACACACCCAGGCTGCCAAGCACACATTGTCCCAAAACACAAACCAATTTTCTTTCTCTTATCGGAGTCACGTGCACACACGCACACACCTCATCTTCCTTTCAACACGCTGATGGAAAAAAACCTCAATGTAAGTGCCTTCACTTGTGATGTAAGAATTCACACGTGGCTGCCTCTGACCCTCACTGGTTACAATCAATTTCAGACAAAGATAAACTCGCTAGGCTGAACGATCTCTACCAGACACGCACACACCTCTCTCACACACACGCCAGGCTGGAGTTTGCGAGTCCTCCAGAAGGTCATATGTGTATGATTGCCTGGTTTAGTAGAGGTGAAACACCAGGGTAAGGACACATGTTTATCTGAGAGAGTTATCCAGCTCCCACCTGTTTCTACTGAGCTTAATGTCATAACCCTGCAAGGGTGATGCTTCAACAGGGAAGAGGAGGGGCGGACAGAGAGAGGGGGGGAGAGAGAGAGATAGGGACAGGTTCCGAGAGAGCGAGCGATCAAATGAGAGAACGAACTGGAGAGATCTTAATAGGAGAGAGTAAAACCGTCGGAGAGGGGCAGAGATGAAAGGGTATCGAAGTCTCACCAGAGCAGTCTGAAGTGGGCAGAAAGAAACAGACGGACAGACAGAGACGACGTTGGTGTGGGTGACTCTTGGCTATTTTCTGAGTGGTCGCATGGGTGACGAAGTGGGCTTAATGTCTGCATATTGCAGTCTACAGACGCACGCACATTAACCCCCCTGGGCCCCCTCTCTCTACTCCTTCGTCGCCATATAGTACTGCACAGTGGAAGGCTTAAATTGCCCTCAGAGCACACAAGGACACCAACACACACACACAAATTAAGGGATGGCTTCACATGAGACTGGCAATGACAGCCCACACACAGGCACACACTCTTACCCATGAAAGCACACACTTTCTTCATTCTACAAGCTTCTTAGAAGACACACACTGACCTGGCAACATTGTCCATGCTTCACTCTCCCAGCAATCCGGAGCTTAACATCCCCTTGTGAGTGTGTGCGTGAGTGTGTGTGTGTGCGCGTGAGCTTGTGCGCCCGTTGTCAGACTCGCGGCGTTGGGCGGCAGCACTGCCTTGAGCCAGGCTGAGCAGGCATGCTGAAATACGGTGAGCTACGGAGAACACACGGACAGAGAAGAGAGAGAGAGAGAGAGGGCGACTGCTTGCCAGCCAGCTCCTGTGCAGAATGCACCAGCACGCTAACAAGCTTCAGCAGCCCCCCTCTCTCTCTCTCTTCCTTAACGCCATCTGATCTCACAGCGACAGAAGATGGAACAAAACGAGTCGTATCTCTCCAACACGCTCCATAAAGAATAATTAGCCTGTATTTTACTCTAATCTTGCCCTCGGTACTTTTCTCTACCGCTCTCCCTGAGCGTGTGGTTGGGCTGATTGGATTCAGTGTGTGTATAAGTGTCTGAATTTGGGTGCCTGTCACTGCTGGTCTCTTTATTTATAAAAGTGTGTTTTGTGATATTTATTTAAATATATATATATGAATGAATGAATGAATGAATATGAGAGAGAGAGAGAGAGAGAGAGAGAGAGAGAGAGAGAGAGAGAGAGAGAGAGAGAGAGAGAGAGAGAGAGAGAGAGAGAGAGAGAGAGAGAGAGAGAGAGAGAGAGAGAGAGAGAGAGAGAAGGGAGGTTGGAGGGGGTGGGGTGACAAGGAAAACTGGTGATTGAGGTTGATCTGCACCACTGCTCTAGCTGGCAGATCCGGGGCTGTGTGTGTGTGTGTGGGGGGGTTAGACACACAAAGGGCTCATTAGGCAAAAGTAAGGGGAATAGTGTGTGGGGTGGGGTTGATGGTTTCATTACAATCCATTTTGCTGGCTTATTGATCAGTCACTTGACAATTTGACAGCCCAGTCCACCCACTGAAAACACACCAGCGATGCCTCTCACTCACTGTCAAACAGTTATTCAGAGCCTAAGGGCTAAGTCATGTGACATGAACATGTTAAGGACACGAAGAAAGATACAAATAGATACCCCCCCAATGACTCATAGCTACATCAAATAGACCCAAACAACACACTTTTCCATTATCTGATATCAGCACACACTCAATTACCCAAGTTTACAGACTGCTGCAGCATCCTAGACATGCACGAAAACAGATACACACAAGTAGACAGCATATCATCCCATTTTCAATCGAGGAGCTGTTTATCAAAGACACGCATGCTGACAGTCGAAATTGCCCCAAATGAATGTTGGTTTGTGTTTTTTCTAAACCGCCCACGACAAACTCGTTTGAGCGAACCGCTTTCAGAAAAGATTGCCGAATGAAGTAATTTTGGGATCGCTGCTCTGCACTTCAATTAGCCAGTCATTCAGTTGAACAGCGATGCAGAATTACCAATCCACAGAGACAGGCTGTTTTAAAACTCCATTACTTTGCCTCCGGCCTGCGTACATAGCAGGACGAGTAATCAGCATCTCCATTAAATATATCTCAGTATCAATACGTCATTTCTCCATGGGAAATATACTGAATATTTAAGGACAAAGGAAATAGAATAGGCCTAGATCATTTTGACTTTAGCAAGCAAAAATACAGTGTAAGAAGTCTGAGACAGAATGACAACGCAATCATTTGGGGGCAATCAATACAGGAAATGGCACTCAATATGGCAACAAATACTATTTTATCAAGCATTCTCTTGTTCCAAGGTGGTGTTACCCACGGAATGAAGTAGAATGTATTATATCTCTACGCTCTTGCCCAATAGGGATTTAATAGAGTCAAAGGTTCATGCCCAGCTTTTGAACGGTTTTAGTCATGCCTGACTGATACACAGGCATTTATTATAGCTCTTCGTTTCTCCAATGGCCTCTATAACCAAGGGAGTTCCCAAGGGCGCTGTAGTGGTGAATCTGCTTTTCATCATGCACGCCTGGACTCATTGCATTTGTGCTTATTGAAAATTCTGGGTTCCAACTTTAAATATATTTCAATTCTGGGTTATCTTACAAAACTGGAAGGATTTCTTGAAACCCCATAGTAACATTATTGATCATATTACAAGACCTGGACAAAGTTCAAAAGTTCAAAACACACCAGATGCGGGGATGTCACCTTTAAAAGCAAGGGTTGGAACTGGTTCCGGGAACAGAACACAAAAGTGATCTTTAGTGTCCCGAAACGGAACCATGATTTTAAAAGCATGGGAACCGGTTAAAAACTTTATTACATTCAACATTTTGTTTTTGTCACACAACAAAAACCCATCAAAGCACTCGGTCACTCAGAAAACCGTCTCCTTCCGCTGTCTGCCTGACAGCTAGTTTTCTAGGCTAGTTAATGCTACTATAGTTATGACGATTCACGTTGGATTTATTAACTACAAAAAGGTAAGACGTGTTTTGAATTCTGGTGTCCCGCTGCACACAAACGTGTTAACTAGCTCTGGTCCAGGGTGTTGAGCTAGCCTTCGACGTTGAGAGCACTCTCGAACACTCAAAGTTCCTCCATATCAGCCGCTCCTCCGTAGGGATCTAGCTGGTATGTAATTACGTAATTCAGTGACGTAATGACAGGCCTACTACTAATATAGTAAAACCATTAGAATACACGTCATATCATGATGCCCAGCGCTTCCAAGTCAAGCCTCCATGTTCATCCCTCTCTAAATCACACCGCACCGCATCTTGGGCCCTGTCCATCAAGCATGTAAACAACTAGCTTGCCCGGTCCATAGAAAGCTGCTCTATTTGCACTGATTGGAAGACTAATTTAATTAACTAAATGTCCAACTAACGTCGATATGACAAGTTAAAAAAGGTACAGAAAGGAACGATATAAACCGGTATTTTTTCTAGGTCGAATCGGATTTGAACTTTATTATGCTGGTTGGAACAGAGGAATGGAACCTCAAAATAATTTGGTTCTGTTCAAAAGAAAACCATAGGAAAATTATTTTGGTTCCAACACCCGCTTTAAATATTTTGGAGCAGACAGTCAGGCATTTCAATGAATTTGAATCTGTGGAAATGTAAAATGGCAAATATATTTTGATATTTGATCCAGGCGTAGCAAGAGTCAAGAGCCGGCAGACAGCCCTAGATTAACTTTTAAAAGAACAATAATGGCGCAAATGGTAAAATAAAATGTCTAGTAAAATCTAGATGTTGTAAGTGCATCCAATTAACTTTGTGGTGAAAGTTTAAATGTATTTGGCTACGGTGTTTCCCAATTCCTGACATTTAATCCTAGTAAAAATTCCATGTCTTAGGTCAGTTAGGATCACCACTTTATTTTAAGAATGTGAAATAGTAGAGAGAATTATTTATTTCAGCTTTTATTTCTTTCATCACATTCCCAGTGGGTCAGAAGGCTACCTTGACTTTGTTGTCCTTAACTTGTTGGGGATTAGCAGCTGAGGGGTTGGTTTTGGAGAGTCTGGCGTGCCTAAAGTAAAATGCTTTCCACTCAGGCTCAGAAAATAGGATATGCACATAATTAGTACTATTGGATAGGAAACACTGAGGTTTCCAAAAGTGTTAACATAATGTCTGTGAGTGTAACAGAACTCATTTGGCAGGCAAAAACCTGAGAAAATTCCATCCGGAAATTTAATTCTGGTGGTTTATGGCTCACTTAGAGATACTGCCTATTGAAAAGTATTTATACCAGGACACTGAATGTAGTACCTATTGCTTCCACTGGATGTCAGCAGTGGAAAGGTAAAGTTTAATGGAAATCGGAACCATTGTGTTCAATCGGTAGATTTTAGTCAGGGGGAGCTATTTTTCAGTTGCACATTTTTGGGCGCACGTTTGGCTGAGCGGTCCACTTTATTTGACTTATATAACATTTAGGTGACCATCCAAGTGAAAGATTATCACTTTTATTCATAAAAGATAAGCTAAGGATGCATTTTAATTGGTTTTTGTTTTGTTGAGGGAAAGTTTATAGGTTTAAATGAACGAGTTCACTTCACGTTGGATTTTCTGAACACAAGGTGCCAACCAAACGGAGATTTAAGGATATAATAAATTACTTTTTCTAACCAAATACCCATGGATTGTCTTCGTTGGACACTTAGGAAGCCCTCTGCAGAAGATCTACAAAAGATAAGGCACAGGTTTTCCCTGTGAAATGCATTTTCTATCGACCAGCTGGCTAAAGATTTCATGGTTATGGAAAATATTGAAGGTGCTACCCTCAAACAATCAAATGTAGTGCTTTTCGCCGTGAAGCCTTTTTGAAATCGGACAACGCTGTGATATTGCCAAGAAGCAGAGCTTTTGATGAGTATGAAACACTTGTATATTGGTGCATTTTTAATAATTCAACTTTTGGATCCTGCAGCAAAGCACCTCCACAAAATGCTGCCACACCCGTGATTCACGGTTGGGATGGTGTTCTTCGGCTTGCAAGCATCCCCCTTTCTCCTCCAAACATAATGATGGTCATTATGGCCAAACAGTTCTATTTTTGTTTCATCAGACCAGAGGACATTTCTCCAAAAAGTACCATCTTTGTCCCCATGTGCAGTTGCAAACCGTAGTCTGGCTTTTTTATGGCGGTTTTGGAGCAGTGGCTTCTTCCTTGCTGAGCGGCCTTTTAGGTTATGTCGATGTAGGACGCGTTTTACTGTGGATATAGATACTTTTGTACCCGTTTCCTCCAGCATCTTCACAAGGTCCTTTGCTGTTGTTCTGGGATTGATTTGCACTTTTCGCACCAAAGTACGTTCATCTCTAGGAGACAGAACGCGTCTCCTTCCTGAGCGGTATGACGGCTATGTGGTCCCGTGGTGTTTATACTTGTGTACTATTGTTTGTACAGATGAACGTGGTACCTTCAGGCGTTTGGAAATTGCTCCCAAGGATGAACCAGACTTGTGGAGGTATCCGTTATTTTTTCTGAGGTCTTGGCCTATTTCTTTTGATTTTCCCATGATGTCAAGCAAGGAGGCACAGAGTTTGAAAGTAGGCCTTGAAATACATCCACGGGTACACCTCCAATTGACTCAAATGATATCAATTAGCCTAGCAGAAGCTTCTAAAGCCATGACGTCATTTTCTGGAATTTTCGAAGCTTGTTTAAAGGCACAGTCAACTTGGTGTATGTAAACTTCTGACCCACTGGAATTGTGATACAGTGAATTATAAGTGAAATAATCTGTCTGTAAACAATTGTTGGAAAAATTACTGGTGTCATGCACAAAGTAGATGTCCTAACCGACTTGCCAAAACTATACTTTGTTAACAAGAAATTTGTGGAGTGGTTGAAAAACGAGTTTTAATGACTCCAACCTAACTGTATGTTGAGTTGGTGTTAGCTTAAAGTAACTAGCGTGGTGTCAGCTTAAAGTAATTGCCCAGTGAAAATCTAACTTTTAAAAGTAAATATTCACTCATATTAAAATAATGGTTGTTGACTCGTCCTAACAGTTCAAAAATCCCACCTCAAACTAGTACCTCATACAGTCAAAATAGACTTGCCATTTCCTCATAGAACATTATTTAATCTCCCTTAGAAGGCTGAGCTGGCCAATCAGCAGTCTACCTGCATGAATATTTTTTTATCACCGGTATACGCCCACACCTTTCTGTTGTTGGGGTACGCCCACACCTTTCTGTTGTTGGGGTACGCCCACACCTTTCTGTTGTTGGGGTACACCCACACCTTTCTGTTGTTGGGGTACGCCCACACCTTTCTGTTGTTGGGGTACGCCCACACCTTTCTGTTGTTGGGGTACGCCCACACCTTTCTGTTGTTGGGGTACGCCCACACCTTTCTGTTGTTGGGGTACGCCCACACCTTTGTTGTTGGGGTACGCCCCCACCATTCCAACACAGAAAAGCTGCTTTTTAAGATACTCAGTAAAATAAATTGGGGACGTAAAACTATTTCACTCAAACTTTAAGTAATTATAGGTCATATTTCATAGAAATATGGGCAGTTACTTTAATAAATAAAGAGCTTAACAGCTATACATATGAGCCAAAAGGTAACAGAGTGGCTGTCAAGTATCCAAACAATCCTCAGCATGACTTTCAGAAGAGCGACATTTTGGGAAAAGACAACTCAGAATTTGGTGAATGCCACTTTGGATCCAAAATGAGTAAGAATGAGAACACGAATAAGAACACAACAATATAGATTTCTGAACAAAATAAGAGGATGTATAAATAGAAGACTGAGGAGAAATGTTAGTCTCTGTCCTAGATCTCAAAAAAGCATCATACTGTAAGCTTCAGACTAAAGGAGCTTGTTGTTTTGTTAGTTGCCACCTTGGGAGATGAGAATTGCAAAGGCATCAGAGACGCATACAGTATGTTTCCGCAGTCAGGCTTTTCAACTAGCAGCATGCCAGACGAGGCAAAGGGACGGACGAGAGCACTGCAGACAAAACGAGAGGAGAGCGGAATGCAGTCCAGAAGATTCTCTGAGGGTTGATCAAGGCTATTTCATGCATTACAAATGGAGGGGGACAGAAGCTCAATTCCCCAGTAGAGTGATTACGGTTTCCTTTTCAGAGAGAGACAGAAACAGTGAGAGAGAGAAAGATTGCAAAAGAGAAAAACACGCACGGCATGTCATTTAAACCTGTAGAGAAGAGGAGACGTCAGAGAGGGATCAGAGTTAACAGTGACCATGAAGAAACACAGAAACACATCCCAATTACAGATAAATCCTAATGATGTGGTTTTTTTGACTACTCAAAGTGCTGAGGCATTGGAATTGGTATTAACAGTTTGATAATATATATATTTAGAGAGGTCCTACAAAACCAGTGCATTCAAAATGTATTCCTTTTTGACTTTTTCCAAATTTTGTTACGTTATAACCTTACTCTAAAATTGATTAAATCATTTTTTCCCCTCAATCTACACACAATACACCATAATGTTGAAGCGAAAATGAGCAAATTTATAAAAAAATCAAAAACAGAAATACCTTATTTACATAAGTATTCAGACCCTTCGCTATGAGCTCAGCTGCATCCTGTTTTCATTGATCATCCTTGAGATGTTTCTACAACTTGGAGTCCACCTGTGGTAAATTCAATTGATTGGACATGACTTGGAAAGGCACACACCTGTCTATATAAGGTCCCACAGTTGACAGTGCATGTCAGAGCAGAAACCAAGCCATGATATCGAAGGAATTGTCCGTAGAGCTCAGAGACTGGATTGTGTCAAGGCACAAATCTGGGGAAGGGTACCAAAAAATGTCTGCAGCATTGAAGGTCCCCAAGAACACAGTGGCTTCCATCATTCATAAATGGAATAAGTTTGGAACCCCCAAGACTCTTCCTAGAGTTGGCCGCCCGGCCAAACTGAGCCGTCAGGAGAGAAGGTCCTTCGTCAAGGAGGGGACCAAGAACCCGATGGTCACTCTGAAAGCTCCAGAGTTCCTCTGTGGAGATGGGAGAACATTCCAGAAGGACAACCATCTCTGCAGCACTCCACCAATCAGGCCTTCATGGTAGAGTGGCCAGACAGAAGTCACTCCTCAGTAAAAAGCACATGACAGCCCGCTTGGAGTTTGCAAAAAAGCACTTAGACTCTCAGACCATGGTCTGAAGATCAAACTATTTGGCCTGAATGCCAAGCATCACGTCTGGAGGAAACCTGGCACCATCACTACGGTGAAGCATGGTGGTGGCAGCAGCATCATGCTGTAGGGATGTTTTTCAGAGGCAGGGACTGGGAGACTAGTCAGGAATGAGGGAAAGATGAACGGAGCAAAGTACAGAGAGATCCTTGATGAAAACCTTCTCCAGAGCACTCAGGACCTCAGACTGGGGCGAAAGTTCACCTTCCAACAGGACAACAACCCTAAGTACACAGCCAAGACAAAGCAGGAGTGGCTTCGGGACAAGTCTCTGAATGTCCTTGAGTG
This sequence comes from Brachymystax lenok tsinlingensis, assembly GCA_030435695.1. Lineage (NCBI taxonomy): Eukaryota > Metazoa > Chordata > Actinopteri > Salmoniformes > Salmonidae > Brachymystax > Brachymystax lenok. Next base: position 9,184,518 of record CM059790.1, read on the forward strand.
GCCCAGCCCAAGACCTGAAATTAGCTGTGCAGCGACGTTCCCCATCCAACCTGACAGAGCTTGAGGATCTGCAGAGAAGAATGGGGAAACTCCCCAAATACAGGTGTGCGAAGCTTGTAGCGTCATACCCAAGAAGACTCAAGGCTGTAATCGTTGCCAAAGGTGTTTCAACAAAGTACTGAGTAAAAGGTCTGAATACATATGTAAATGTAATTTCTGTTTATTTGTTTGTTATTTTTGGGGGGCACAAAAATATATAAAAAACAGTTTTTGCTTTGTCTTTATGGGGTGTGTATAAGGCTGTAATGTAACAAAATGTGGAAAATGTTAAGGGGCCTGAATACTTTCCGAATGCACTGTAAAGTACATTATTTTCCCCCTTTTGCAGTATGACTAAATGTATTCAACTGACAATTTGACATGGTCAAACCTAAAACAGGAACAAGCACTAGCTACAAAACCCCAGTAAATTAACTCGGAACAATCTCAGGCAGGTGGCGACAGTGACAGTATAGACTGCAAATGCAGTCTTATGTAGCATACGCTAACAAGAGAGCTTCTATGAATGTAGCCTGTGGTTGTCAGTACCGTCTCACAACGAGCGATCCCACACTCCCACAGTTGCGGTCTCGTCAACTGCAGTATCTCCTCTGGCTGCCTTGTGTCCGACGGATAGGTCCATAGATAATTGGGACAGGGAATGTCTGAGTGTGTGGGCGCTTGCGAGGCAAGCAGGCTTTGGTCGAGGCTTTAAGAATGACCGAGTGAGGACATTCAATACCAAAGTGGGAGCGGGAGAGGAAAGGAGATGAGGGGAGAAGATAAAGAGAAGCAGGAAGGTAAGATGGAGAAGGAGGGATGGATGACTGAGGTAGGATGGGGAGAATTACAAGGACAACTGAATCACTAGAGAATGGGGTAAGTGTGTGTGTTTAGAATGACATACAGTATATGTCTAACTGAATTAAATATGTAAAGGTTTAGAATGTATACCGTGTGTGTGTGTGTCTACAGAACACTGTAGCCTCCCAGCCTCAGTCAGGCGGTTATGTCCAATAATCAGTTAGGAGGAACACTATCATCCAAGACTCCAAAAGTCTGTTCCGCTCGATCACACCACCCATTTCACCACACAAGCTGTGACAAATGTCATTGTAGTCATAAATGACAGAGAAAAGAACACAGAAAGGAGGTAGACAGGTAACTGCACATGCAACAGGACAGGACTATATGAATCGTGGATAAAAGGAATGGGGAGAAAAGAGGATAAAAGATCTCCAATTGAAAGTTGAGGGCCTCTTCAGAAGTGAGGGAGAACAGGAAAGAGAACGAATATAAAATATTTGACATTGAGTTTGAGGACAATTATTAGTTTAAGCGTCTCACTTTCTCCATTCTGTTTTGGCCCCCAGGAAGCCATGCTATTTTCTTTCTCCTCTTATCCCCAATGTGTCAGCGCACATCTGGGGCATCTGCTCTGGATTTGACACTGGGGTCTGACAACTGGCTGGAAAACCTGAGTCGCTAAAAAGGGCATGTGGCGTGTCAGCAAGATGGCGCCGGCGAACATGGTCGCCTCACCTCGAGCTCCTACAAAACTTTGCAGGTTTCCATCCACCTGTAGACTAGATGTGATGATGGCTTATCCCTTCAAGTGTGTGTCTGTGTGTGGCCGACTGGTCGTACGTGTGAATACATTAGTGCGTGCGTTTCGAAGAAATGGAAGAAGATGGATTACATGTGTGCTGGCAGCGATTCTATTCTAAACCCAGCCGGTGGTGTCTGTGTCAGGGAGGATTCTACACAGCAGCAGAGCACTAGCCTTGACCTGATTGTTGTGTCCCGGTTTATTCAGTTACACACCCAGAACCTTTCTCCCTTCCTGGCACAAGCTTTCAGACACCAACCCTGTCTGCATCCAAAAATGGCACTCTATTCACTAAGTAGCGCACTACGTTTGACCAGAGCCCTATGGGACACCCTACGGCCCTGGTCAATAGTAGTGCACTACAGGGATGACATTTGGAACAAAGCCTCAGATCAAGGATAGAGATGGATAGAAGAGGCAGTGCTGCAGCTCTCACTGCCGGTGAAAACAATTGAACCAGAAGAAAAGGGCCAGAGCATCAGGGAAGGGTTGTGGGCGAAAACAACAGAGAAAATCGGAGTAAATCCTTGGTGACGCTTTTATTTCCCAAGCCCTTATCACAGTGAAAACACACCTATTACATCTTTTTTACATGGAAAAAAATATATACACTTTTTATAACACAATCTAATAGAAAAATTGCCCGTGTGAAGTGATTCGCATCTCGCATCTGGGACTGTTATTCTCAAACTGTGATCATTTGAAACAGGGCTCAATTTGGTGAGTTGAAAGACAATTTATTTGGGGTTACAAAGCAAAAATCGGTTTACTTTTCAAATAGAAACGTTTCATTTAGTTTATTCTGCCTGTTCTTTGGAATTTTCTAAATGGATGAAGAATTCCACATTGAACGCCATATGGTGATGAATTACGTCCACGACATCTGTTTGGTGAATCGGCCTAAGCTTAATGATTGATGAAAACACGCTCTGTCTATATCAAAACTAATGTTTTTGCACATGTTCAGTGTGGAACCTGTCTATGTTTAGGGGGGTTACAGCCTACGCTAGCCAATTCTAAATGGCACTAGCAGTTTGCAAAGAAGCCTAAGTGGAAAATAGACGGGATGAAATTATTGCAAAACTGCAGCTCGTTGTTGGAACACATACAGTGCCTTCAGAAAGTATTCACACCCCTTGACTTGTTCCACATTTTATCGTGTTTCAGCCTGAATTTCAAATGGATTACATTTAGATTCCTTGCTGGCCTACACACAATACCCCATAAATTCTAAGTGGAAATATGTTTTTCAAAATGTTTACTAAAATAAAAAGCTGAATAGTCTCAAGTAAATAAGTATTCAATCACTTTGTTATGGAACGGCAAAATAAATTCAGGAGTAAAAATGTGCTTAACAAGTCACACAATAAGTTGCATGGACTCACTGTGTGCAATAGTGTATCAACATAGATTTTTGAATGACTACCTCATCTCTGTACCCCACACATACAGATAATTGTAAGGTCCCAAATTCAACCACAAAGACCAGGGAGGTTTTCCAATGCATCACAGAAGGGCAACTATTGGTAGATGGGTAAAACAAAAACCAACAAAGCAGACACTGAATATCCCTTTGAACATGGTGAAGTTATTCATTACACTCTGGAGTGTGTATCAATACACCCAGTCACTACAAAGATACAGGTGTCCTACCTACTCAGTAGAAGGAGAGGACGGAAACCACTCAGGGATTTCACCATGAGGCCAATGGTGACTTTAAAACAGTTAAGAGTGTAATGGATGTGATAGGAGAAAACTACGGATGGATCAACAACATTGTAGTTACTCCACAATACTAACATAAATGACAGAGTGAAAAGAACGAAGCCTGTAAAGAATAAAAATATTCCAAAATATGCATCCTGTTTGCAACAAGGCACTAAAGTAATACTTAAAAGAATATGGCGAAGAAATACACTTTTTGTACAGAACACAAAGTGTTATGTTTGGGGAAAATCCAATACAACACATTACTGAGTACTACTCTCCATGTTTTCAAGCATAATAGTGGCTGTACCATGTTATGGTTATGCTTGTAATTGTTAAGGACTGGGGAGTTTTTCAGGATAAAAAAAGAAGCCTAATGGAGCGAAGCACAGGCAAAATCCTAGTGAAAAACCTGGTTCCGTCTGCTTTCCACCGGACCTGAAAATGATTGTCTACCAATGATCAACAACCAATTTGACAGAGCTTGAAGAATATTTTTATAATAATGGGCATATATTTGTGTTAAAACTGTCATCATTAATGTGGATATGTTTTTATAGGCATTTATTTCTGCAGGCTTACGGGAGCTTGTGTGCGCACTCAGCAGCACGCGCGCGTACAGGGAGCGGTCAGAACACAGTGACAGACATGGATGGGCAAGGGAATTTAGGGAGAAGAACTGTGTGATCCTTGGTTTATTTTTTTGTGCCCCGCAAATACACATGTACAAATGGTACACTAGAGTCAAAGCAAATTAACATAGTCTTCAAGAAAAAAAATTAAATACTTTGAGCCACAAAGATACATTCAACCAAATAGTCGTACAGTATTTGAAGATTATATATATTTTTTCATCTCTGGTTAAAGATCGAATTTTGACGTCCGTTCGAGTACTCATGCACATCCCTAGTACTGTGCGTTTTGGGGAGAGTTTGTGTGTGCTTCGATATTTGCATCTATATGTGTCAGCGTGTATGTGATCCTGAATTTGTTTGTACAAGGGGTGAGAACAAAGTGAAATGAGCATGACACAGTGATAAGCTGCCCACTGCACTATAAGGAGCGGTCTTTCAGGCTTACCGGTAGGGTGTGTGTGTGTGTGTGTGTGTGTGTGTGTGAGAGTTATAGGGGTTGTGTGTGTTCGTCTAATGTGTATGTGTCTAATGTGTGGGTGCGTGTCATAACGTGTGTGTCTGTCATACAGTGTGTGCGTGTGCCCATGGGTACAATATGCAGGGCCTAAGGTAGGGTGAGGTAGGCTGTGCCCATCAGTCTGGCATTACGTGGGTGAGGCTGGCACCGATCACAGCCAGGTGCCAGGGCACAGACAAATGAGACCCGGAGCCCTGCCAGCTGGGTTGATGGATGAGAGCCGGCTGCCAGTCCACCCAGGGTAGCGGGCACTGCCAGGCCAATCAACCAAGCCTGGCACATACTGCAGCTTCGCCGTCAACTCCCATTTACACTGCAGTGTAATGCCTGGACAAGAATTTACACGCACGCACAAAGTACCATCAACACGCATGCACACACAGACACACACCATGCTATCACACACACACACACACACACAGTACTACCATGCAACCTGTGTGTAGCATTGTCAATAGCATAGACGTAGAAGGGTGCATCAAGGCCATGGCCTTTGAGTGTCTCTTCACTTCGCAGTACATTTGCTCTGGTATTGTGGGTATATTCTAGTATACCGCTGGGTCCACTTGAGTGACAGTGAGCCTACATGAGAACGACTGGGGAGTTCAGTCTGTCTGCCTTCAATATTGACAGACAGGCAGCTATACAGTCCCTCTCCTCCCTTTCCATCCCGCTCTCCTCCTCCTGACACTGCTCAGCACTAGTGGAAAAGCATGTTGAGGAGAGGACTGACACTCAAAGTCAACCAAGCTGCATTCATGGCCACTCGTGGAGAGAGTAGAGCGTGGCAGGTCTCCGAAATAACGTCTGAATAAAAGCTCGGGAGAGTGCTGTAAAAAATGAAACCTCTTCAGAGCAGCGGTTAAGTTTTAGTTGCACGAGGCCTACAATTCACCCTTGACCAAAATATGTCTGTTGACCCCTTAGCTATTTTCACCACACGGTTTAGACCAGAGGTGGGTTTCTGAAATCAAACACATGCAAAAATCTCATAAGGTGTCCAGAGACGCCAGAGTATATATATATTTTTTTATAATCATAATTTTTTGGCAAAGTATAGTCAATTGAAATGTTCAAGTGGCATAAGAGACTCGGGGCATTAAGTGTTGCAAACCACACATTTTATAATGCATTGTTTTAACTTTTTTCTCTCGCCATAAAAGTGTTATTTGGTCTCTCCTTGGGCAGTGCTAATCACTGCTTAAAGTTCATGCAAGGAGAACTGTGTCTGGGTTACTAAGGGTTAATGACAACACGTTAGATTGCCAACCTGATGCTCTAAAGAAATTCCCCACATCAAGTAACAATGAGTATGATTTATTGCACAAATGGACATCAAGTAGATGGACATGAAAAATATGGTGAGATAGCAATATGGCAGGAGAGCAGAGAACTGCTTCAGCAACAGAGGTCATTGTGATTGATTGTCGCGGCAACGCAACATAACAAATGGAGGACATCTCAACAGGAAGAGGGCGGGAGGGGAAGTAAAAATGGAGCTTGTTCACAAGGCCAATGTTGTTGAATCTCACCTTAACTGAGGTCAATCCTTTTAAAATGGAGTCTGGAATCAAGCGATGGCCGAGCGGCATAGGCAAGGTGCAATAGATGGTATAAAATACAGTTTATACATATGATATGAGTAATGTAAAATATGTAAACATTATTCAAGTGACATTAAAGTGGCATTGTTTAAAGTGACTAGTGATCCATTTATTAAATTGATGCTGTAGTTGTCATGGAGGGCAGGTAGTTTGCCCCAGGTGATGCGTTGTGCAGATCGCACCACCCTCTGGAGAGTCTTGCGGTTGAGGATGGTGCAGTCACCGTACCAGGCTGTGATACAGCCCGACGGGATGCTCTCGAATGTTCATCTGGAAAAGTTTGTCAGGGTTTTGGGTGACAAGCCACATTTCTCCAGCCTCCTGAGGTTGAAGAGGCGCTGCTCTGCCTTCTTCACCACACTGTCTGTGTTAGGTGGACCATTTCAGTTTGTCTGTGATGTGTACACCGAGGAACATAACCTTCCACCTTCTCCACTGCTGTCCCTTCGATGTGGATAGGGGGTGTGCTCCCTCTGCTGTTTCCTGAAGTCCACGATCATCTCCTTTGTTTAGTTGACGTTGAGTGAGAGGTTGTTTTCCTGACACCACACTCCCAGTACCCTCACCTCCTCCCTGTAGGCTGTCTCGTTGTTGTTGGTAATCAAGCCCACTACTGTTGCGTCGTCTGCAAACTTGATGATTGAGTTGGAGGCATGCATGGCCACGCAGTCGTGGGTGAACAGGGAGTACAGGAGGGGGCTGAGCACGCACCCAAGTGGGGCCCCAGTGTTGAGGGTCAGCTAAGTGGAGATGTTGTTTCCTACCTTCACCACCTGGGGGGCGGCCTGTCAGAAAGTCCAGGACCCAGTTGCACAGGGCGGTGTTGAGACCCAGGGCCTCCATCTTGATGATGAGTTTGGACGGTACTATGGTGTTGAATGCTGAGCTGTAGTCAATGAACAGCATTCTTACATAGGTATTCCTCTTGTCCAGATGGGATAGGGCAGTGTGACGGCGATTGCATCGTCTGTGGACCTGTTGGGGCGGTATGCAAACAAGTGGGTCTAGGGTGATATGAGGTGATATGATCCTTGACTAGTCTCTCAAAGCACTTCATGATGACAGAAGTGAGTGCTACGGGGCGGTAGTCATTTAGTTCAGTTATATTTTCATTCTTGGGTACAGGAACAATGGTGGCCATCTTGAAGCATGTGGGGACAACAGACTGGGATATGGAGCGATTGAATATGTCCGTAAACACACCAGCCAGCTGGTCTGCGCATGCTCTGAGGATGCGGCTAGGGAGGCCGTCTGGGCCAGCAGCCTTGTGAGGGTTAACATGCTTAAATGTTTTCCTCACGTCGGCCACGGAGAAGGAGGGGGGGGGCGCAGTCCTTGTTAGCGGGCCGCAACGGTGGCACTGTATTATCCTCAAAGCGGGCAAAAGAGGTGTTTATTTTGTCGGGAAGCGTGACGTCGGTGTCCGTGACGTGGCTGGTTTTCTTATTGTAGTCCGTGATTTCCTGTAGACCCTGACACATACGTCTCGCGAGCCCCTTGAAGCATATGGTCACAACACCAAAACCAGTCAGAAAACTACTTAAAGTATCGTCACTTCACTGTGGCCAAAGCCAAGCCGAAAGGGGAGAGAAAGTTCACGCCCTGCATCCCCCCCTCGAGAGTCGGTAGTAGGGGGTTCCCACATGGTGCACCTTTTGTTCTAGCCCAGCGAATTCAACCAGCCACAGACTCCAAGAGGGGAAACAACACACAGTGCACAGTGACAGGACAAGGCGGCCATTTCCCCCACTCTCTCATGTTAGTACAGTAGTGCTATTGGTTAGGTTACATCCCTGGCCCCACCCTTTGCCGCCCGGCAACAGACAACAGTCAGCCAATACGCCCCCCTGCAAAGACAGAGAGAAAGATACGGATTAAAGCCTTTTCCTTTGCTGCTCACTAACTTCCTTAGCAAGGCTAATAACAGGTCTAAATATTAACTTTCAATCCCTCTTTTTTTAAGACAGGTTTTTAAAGGTCACTAGCCCTCCAGCTCTTAAAATGTGGCAACAAAAAAATCACTAGTGTTTCATTTCAAGTTAATAGTGCGTGTTGCTGTTTTCAAAATTGCTATGTCTAATATGGGCTTGCCCTTGTTTGTTAAGCCTCGTATGAGAAAAAACGAATACCCTCAACTCGACAGTGTTAGGATCAAGAGCTGCAAACAGGGATCGACAGCTGCAAACAGGGTCTTCTTGCCTTCTATAAATGCGACTGCGGTCTGTAAAATGCAGAGGCGATTAGTATGGGTGGTAAATAAACAGAGGAGGCGCGGGGGTTGTCAGGCTATCGGCCCCAGCCAGATAGATGCTGATATTCAGCTCCCAGCTGCGGAACAGTCCATTAAACGGCTCTCTAAACACAAACCAATACGCAAAGGAAGGAGAGAGAGGGACTCCACTGTCTTGTCGCCACAGGACTCAGGGGAGAGGTAGCAGGTGTAATGGAAGGGGAGTAAGGAGGAGAGGGGGGTATAGAAAAAAACAAGGGAGAGAGACAGAAGAGAGGAAGGGAGGAGGATGACCAGAACTGACAGATCGAAGGGTAACAGAAAGAGAGAACAGAAGACTGGAGGGTTGAGAGGGAGGAGAGGGAGAACCGAGTTGCTCCACAGTGACTATTTCTCTGTGGCTGCCTGCTTGCTCGTTAGGCCTACTTGTTGTTAATTAAGGCAGAACTAAAGGAGACTGAAGACGACGTCGGGCTCAATACGTCAGAAACATGCATCACGGCTCAGGACAAACAAAACGAGACAAGTCTGGTCTGTCTCGGCAAGGCCAACACACTGATGAAGGCTTTATGTCTTGGTATTCAAATGAGCACTTTTTATAGAATTTCCATTATTCCTCCAAGCATTCGTGATAGGGGGAGAGAAGAAGAATAAAAAAATAGATAGTTAAATATTGCGATTTTATTTATGGACAATATTATATTGATATTTGAGTATCGATTTATAAAAATGAAAATAACTACTGTAGGTAGCGTTAGCTAGCGCTAGTCAGCTGTGCCTGTGCCAAAACTCCTATAGCTTGTTCTCCATCTTCTTTTTAAAATAGTGAGCCAACATATTTTCAGCACTTTTTTTCTCTGACTGATCAAAACTCGTTTTCTCATGCTCTCTCGTCTCTCTGCAGCAGACATATGCTGAACAATATGTTTGGTCCATGAAAACACAAAATCGAAGCCTCGAATCGAAATGCATATCGGATCGGCACCTAAGTATCGTGATAATATCTAATTTTGAGGTCCCTGCCAATTCCCAGCCCTACCAAGCATGGCTCAGATCCAGTTGGTTCTTGAAACTCTTCTATCCAACTAAAGGGAGTAAAAAATACATTCTAAAGATTGACTCTGAAAAGTGTTTTCATAAGCTATGCACTTTTTGACTAGTTTATAAGCAACATTGAGAACAGCAACAGCTCTTCAGTCATCACATCAATATTCCTACCCAGAGCTTGGCAAAACACTGGCTGACCTACCCTTCACATACACCCCACCCTGACACCAAGAGAAAGCTCCCATCACCACCCTAGGTACCCACACCAAACACCAGCTAAAGGGACAGTTCACCCCATAATCAATGTAGAAACAAACATTTCGCACTACATCAGATATTGTAAAGGGTGTGTGTGTGTGTGTGTGTGACTGCAGCAGCGGAGCGACTGAGAAGGGCTGTGACTGCAGCAGCGGAGAGACCCGAGAAGGGCTGTGACTGCAGCAGAGGAGAGACCCGAGAAGGGCTGTGACTGCAGCAGCGGAGAGACCCGAGAAGGGCTGTGACTGCAGCAGCGGAGAGACCTGAGAAGGGCTGTGACTGCAGCAAATTGTCATTTAAGGTACTCCTCCCACGCAGTGAGAGACAACGCAGACAGACTGGCTCTCGGACAGACAAAGACAGACTAGGAACAGACACTCTCAGACACAGACAGACTAACGGACAGGAAGACAGACAGGCTGGGCCTTAGTACCAGTCATTGTGACACTGATTGGGGTATAGCGGGTTCTTGACCCACTTCAATCCTAAACACACACACACACACGCGCTGTCCAGGAACACAACACACTGGAGACTTCACACTCACACAGAGTGGCGTACACACACACACACACACGCAGAGAATCACATACGCACACACAAAGTGAGTGGCCAGCGTAATTAGAGAGCAACAAGAAATCCATACCTCTTCCGCCACCGGTCGCTCCTCGCCGCAGCAATTATCAATCACTCAGCTCACACTACATATGGACAGGAAGTTTACGCCACTATTAATCATCCATCATACTATGACACGTGGGATTCATTTATTATCAAATCAATCGTATAACGTATAATTGTTATCATATAGGCCAGGCTATATTCATAAAGGGCTGAACCTTAGTCATGCATTGATGCCAATGGGAGAATTAAGTGGATGCTAGGATTCAGGCCCCTTAGATAGTTGAGTGATTACATTCCACTGTGGTATTAATGTTCCGTTGTCTCATACTCAAAATGATGTTTGGGGCAGCGTTCATGCATTTAATGCTAGGTAGGGTGTTGTGATGAAATACACACACAGCCACCTGCCAATGGGCAGACACATGACTAGAGTCACTGTCGGAGCTGATGAGGGCCCAAAAAACATGCAAAAACATGCAAAAAAAAAGCCCTGTTAGGGGGAAATGATTAACTAACTAATTAAACAACAAAGAATGTGATCAGTCTCTGTGTGTTAAATAATAAGTGCTTCATGGAAACCTAACTCACAGCAAAAAAACTATGAAAGCAATCCAATGTCATTTGACACTCAAGTCTTGAGAAAACACAATACACTAATATTGCAGTTAGCCATGATAGCCTTTATAATAGAACGCTTGTGACCACACACATCTAAATATTGCACTTGGGAAAAAACCATCTTAACGTAAAAATAGAACGAAACAAACAGGTATTCTATTTTAGCTCCATTATAGTGGCCACTATAGTAGACATCGATCAAGTGCACAAGGCTACATGTGTGCAAGAATAACGTTCACAGAGTGAAAGAAATGTAATAATCCCCCCTCACTCACAGACAAGTGTTACTGTCAAGTTCAACACAACAAAAGCAATATCTTTGGGCTACACTGCACATTATTACATTGTACACTTCCTGCCTGTGGACATCGTTCTACAATGTGCCAGCAGAGCATGAGACCCTTTGTTGGCAAAATGGATCTCTTTCAGGCAGAGAGTACACCTGGCATACCGGTTTTTATCCACTGTATTGAAGGAAGGAAAGTATGTGATGTTCCTTTCACCTCTATAGTGGCATCCAGCTTCAACCAGGCCCAGCTCCACTTCATCCCTGAAACCACTTGTTTAACAAGCCATGCCTCATTTTCACCTAATTCTCTCATTCTGAAAATTAACCACATACTGCAGAGGGAAAACATTACTGTTCGTTCAGAGATAGTAGTTAGTTCGTTAGCTAGTTAACATTTCACACAGATTGCCAGGGTCCTGTAAGCAACTAACCCATTATAACTTGAGGAACGGCAACGTTACCAGTTAATACTACAGCGAATTGGTTAGGTTACTAATGTTAGCTCATCTGGTGTAGCGACATTAGCTGTCTGACTTTATTAGCCAGCAAATTTTCACACCATAAACTCAATTATTTGATCAGTTAAGTTGGCTAATGTTGCTCAACATTTCTCTGGCTAGCTAACGGAGAATTCGATCCAGCTAGCAAGATACTTAACAATGCTAACAAATCTTGTTCCACCACACTTTCTCCCTCAAATCAAACTTTCCAAATGCCAGTTGGTTTTTTGGCTACAGCTCATGAAGTACGCTTCATCACCTCGTCTCCGTGGTCAGGCTTCTCACCTACCTCTTCGTTATCGGGGGACGCGCTGCTGTAACTGGCAAACTGCCTTTCCACTCTCTGCGGTCTTTCCAGAGCGCGCACTGATTCTGTAACTAGCACATTGGTTGTCTCTTCTCTCTTCAGTCGTGTGCTGCATTCTGTCATGTGAACGATTGTCTTGAGCCTTGGATACACCACTCTCCCAAACGTCTCTCATCGGATCTACACGAATCACGTAGGTTACCTATTTTTGATTCGGGATGTAGAATTTTGCCCAAAGGTGACTAGTTTGCATCCATGTGAGAGGGAAATGTAGCTACTAGCTAGTAGACAGGAGCGAGTGCGGTGCAGTAGTGTATTGTGTGGTCGGTAGCCCCTAGCTAGATCACACAGAAGTGGCAGAGTGGTGTTGGTGAATCACTAACAGTCTACTTCCTCTGAAAAGGTAACCTAAACTACCAAGTGTCTCACTCACACACACACACACACACACACCTCTACCTGGGAATCCCCCTTGTACCATCTCAGCACATTACTGAATTCAGGAACGTGCACACACGCATAATAAACGAGGTACATGGATAAGCACTCAAGCCTCTTGTTGTACACTGCTGTTAGAATATGAGAACACACAGACACACACTACAGCCCTCAGCATCTAGTCAACATGCTTCTTCGCTCTCACACTGACAAACGACAGGGTGCTAGACCAGTGTGTGTTTTGCCTTGCAACGACTTCTATACGCCTCCGCATGTGTCATTTATTGATTTTCATACGCAATGACAGTAGAATCAATCAAGAAAACAGAGGCTATACTATACCAATACACATTGTCCTCCTGCACATTGGGAACACATTGTTCGTTTCCGTTAGTCTCACTGGTTACATGTGACACCAATTCTGTAACAGCGATATGTTAAAGTACACACACAGCAGTGGTGAAAAGTACTTTAAAGTACTGAAGTATTTTTGTGGGGTATCTGTACTTTACTATATTCCTAAAGAAAATTATGTACTTTTTACTCCATACATTTTCCCTGACACCCAAAAAAGTACTAGTTACATTTTGAATGCTTAGCAGGACAGAAAATTATCCAATTCACACACTTATCAAGAGAACATCCCTGGTCATCCCTACTACCTGATCTGGTGGACTCACTAAATACAAATACTTCATTTGTAAATTATGTCTGAGTTTGCCCCTGGCTATCCGCAAATGGAAAAAAAAAAAAAACTTCTTAATATAGGGAATTTAAAATGATTCATACTTTTACTTTTGATACTTAATAATATTTTAGCAATTACATGTACTTTTGATACTTAAGTATATTTAAAACCAAATACTTTTACTCAAGTAGTATTTTGCTGTGTGAACTTTCACTTGAGAAATGTTCTATTACGCCCTCTTTACTTTTATTCAAGTATAACCAGTGGGTACTTTTTCAACCACTGACACACACACACACACACACACACACACACACACACTCAAGCAAGCATGCACGCACAACAATAAATCTGACACCAATTTCACAGTATGAAACAATTGCTCAATTGTGTACTAACTCAAACATGCTTCTGGTTTTGCAAGACTACTCACTATAGTGCGATCCCAACTGTTATTTTCTCCAAGGACAGTGAATCCACTGGGCCAAGGCCATTTATCAAACAAAACAATGTCCAAACACACCATGACAGAAAAGATCAGAGGTCTTATTTATTACAGTATGCTGTAGGTGAGCTATGTCGCTCTTCTGAGTTCTCCAATGTCTGAGCAAAGCCCTGTGGCTCTGAATCTCTCATATAGAATGCTGTACGTACAGTTTGCATTTGAGCAATGTGTGTATCAGTTTGAGTGTGTGTCCATAAACAGTTTGTGTGCGACAAGTGTGCGTCTTGGCTCTACATACAGTGCATTTGGAAAGTATTCAGACCCGTTGGCTTTTAACACATTTTGTTACATTACAGCCTTATTCTAAAATTGATTAAAATTGTCCCCCCCCCCCCTTCAATCTACACACCATACCCCATAACAAAGCGAAAACAGGTTTTTAGAAATGTTTGAAAAAGTATTAAAACACAGAAATACCTTATTTACATAAGTATTCAGACCCTTTGCTATGAGACTCGAAATTGATTATCCTTGAGATGTTTCTACAACTTGATATGAGAAATTGATTGGACATGATTTGGAAAGGAACACACCTGTCTAAATAAGGTCCCAGAATTGACAGTGCATGTCAGAGCAAAATCCAAGCCACAAGGTCGAAGGAATTGTCCGTAGAGCTCTAAGACAGGATTGTGTCGAGGAACAGATCTGGGGAAGGATTCCAAAATATTTCTGAAGCATTGGTTGCCAAGAACACAGTGGCCGCCATCATTCTTAAATGGAACAAGTTCGGAACCACCAAGACTCCTCCTAGAGCTGGCCGCTCTGCCAAACAGAGAAATCGGGGGAGAAGTGCCTTGGTCAGGGAGGTGACCAAGAACCCGAGTCACTCTAACAGAGCTCCAGAGTGACTAGAAACCTGGCATCATCCCTACAATGAAACATTGTGGTGGCAGCATTATGCTGTGGGCAGGGACTGGGAGACTAGTCAGGATCAAGGGAAAACTGAACGGAGTAAAGAACAGAGAAATCCTTGATGAAAACCAGAGCGCTCAGGACCTCAGACTGGGGTGAAGGTTCACCTTCCAACAGGACAACGACCCTAAGCACACAGCCAAGACAACGCAGGAGTGGCTTCGGGATAAGTCTCTGAATGTCCTTGAGTGGCCCAGCCAGAGCCCGGACTTAAACCCAATCGAACATCTCTGGAGAGACCTGAAAATAGCTGTGCAGCGACGTTCCCCATCCAACCTGGCAGAGCTTGAGAGGATCTGCAGAGGAGAATGGGGAAACTCCCCAAATACAGGTGTGCCAGGCTTGTAGCGTCATACCCAAGAACACTCGAGGCTGTAATCGTTGCCAAAGGTGCTTCAACAAAGTACTGAGTAAACGGTCTGAATACTTATGTAAATATCAGTTTTTTTTTATTTTAAATACATTTGCTAACATTTCTAAAAACCTGTTTTTGCTTTGTCATTGTGAGCTATTGTGTGTAGATTGATGTGGGGAAAAAAACTATTTAATCCATTTTAGAATAAGGCTGTAACGTAACAAAATGTGGAAAAGGACAAGGGGTCGGAATAGATTCCGAATGCACAGTACATGCATATGTGTATAGTCTGTAGCCTATAGGTTACAGTAAGGCCCGAGGGGGTGTGGTACATTTAAGCAATAAGGCCCGAGGGGGTGTGGTACATTTAAGCAATAAGGCCCGAGGGGGTGTGGTACATTTAAGCAATAAGGCCCGAGGGGGTGTGGTATATTTAAGCAATAAAGCCCGAGGGGGTGTGGTATATTTAAGCAATAAGGCCAGAGGGGGTGTGGTACATTTAAGCAATAAGGCCAGAGGGTGTGGTACATTTAAGCAATAAGGCCAGAGGGGTGTGGTACATTTAAGCAATAAGGCCAGAGGGTGTGGTATATGTATGCAATAAGGCCAGAGGGGGTGTGGTATATTTAAGCAATAAAGCCCGAGGGGGTGTGGTATATTTAAGCAATAAGGCCAGAGGGGGTGTGGTATATTTAAGCAATAAGGCCAGAGGGGGTGTGGTACATTTAAGCAATAAGGCCAGAGGGGGTGTGGTACATTTAAGCAATAAGGCCAGAGGGGGTGTGGTATATGTATGCAATAAGGCCAGAGGGGGTGTGGTATATTTAAGCAATAAGGCCAGAGGGGGTGTGGTATATGGCCATAGCTAAGGGTTTTTCTTTTGTACGACGCAACGCGGAGTGCCTGGATACAGCCTTTAGCTGGGGATATATTGGCCATATACAGTGGGGAAAAAAAGTATTTAGTCAGCCACCAATTGTGCAAGTTCTCTCACTTAAAAAGATGAGAGAGGCCTGTAATTTTCATCATAGGTACACTTCAACTATGACAGACAAATGAGGAAAAAATCCAGAAAATCACATTGTAGGATTTTTAATGAATTTATTTGCAAATTATGGTGGAAAATAAGTATTTGGTCACATACAAACAAGCAAGATTTCTGGCTCTCACAGACCTGTAACTTCTTCTTTAAGAGGCTCCTCTGTCCTCCACTCATTACCTGTATTAATGGCACCTGTTTGAACTTGTTATCAGTATAAAAGACACCTGTCCACAACCTCAAACAGTCACACTCCAAACTCCACTATGGCTAAGACCAAAGAGCTGTCAAAGGACACCAGAAACAAAATTGTAGACCTGCACCAGGTTGGGAAGCCGGAATCTGCAATAGGTAAGCAGCTTGGTTTGAAGAAATCAACTGTGGGAGCAATTATTAGGAAATGGAAGACATACAAGACCACTGATAATCTTCCTCGATCTGGGGCTCCACGCAAGATCTCACCCGTGGGGTCAAAATGATCACAAGAACGGTGAGCAAAAATCCCAGAACCACACGGGGACCTAGTGAATGACCTGCAGAGAGCTGGGACCAAAGTAACAAAGCCTACCATCAGTAACACACTATGCCGCCAGGGACTCAAATCCTGCAGTGCCAGACGTGTCCCCCTGCTTAAGCCAGTACATGTTCAGGCCCGTCTAAAGTTTGCTAGAGAGCATTTGGATGATCCAGATGAGGATTGGGAGAATGTCAGATGAAACCAAAATAGAACTTTTTGGTAAAAACTCAACTCGTCGTGTTTGGAGGACAAAGAATGCTGAGTTGCATCCAAAGAACACCATACCTACTGTGAAGCATGGGGGTGGAAACATCATGCTTTGGGGCTGTTTTTCTGCAAAGGGACCAGGGACGACTGATCCGTGTAAAGGAAAGAATGAATGGGGCCATGTATCGTGAGATTTTGAGTGAAAACCTCCTTCCATCAGCAAGGGCATTGAAGATGAAATGTGGCTGGGTCTTTCAGCATGACAATGATCCCAAACACACCGCCTGGCAATCGAAGGAGTGGCTTCAGAAGAAGCATTTCAAGGTCCTGGAGTGGCCTAGCCAGTCTCCAGATCTCAACCCCATAGAAAATCTTTGAAAGTCCGTGTTGCCCAGCGACAGCCCCAAAACATCACTGCTCTAGAGGAGATCTGCATGGAGGAATGGGCCAAAATACCAGCAACAGTGTGTGAAACCCTTGTGAAGACTTACAGAAAACGTTTGACCTCTGTCATTGCCTAACAAAGGGTATATAACAAAGTATTGAGATAAACTTTTGTTATTGACCAAATACTTATTTTCCACCATAATTTGCAAATAAATTCATAAAAAATCCTACAATGTGATTTTCTGGATTTTTTTTCCTAATTTTGTCTGTCATAGTTGAAGTGTACCTATGATGAAAATTACAGGCCTCTCTCATCTTTTTAAGTGAGAGAACTTGCACAATTTGTGGCTGACTAAATACTTTTTTTCCCCACTGTACCACAAACCCCCAAGGTGTCTTATTGCTATTATGTACTGGTTACCAACATAAATACAACAGTAAACTAATATTTTTGTACCACATCCGTGGTATATTGTCTGATATGTTTCAGTCAATCAGGATCCAGGACCCAAACTATGCTGGCTCCTCAATTATTCATCCAGCTAGAAGACATGTCGCCAGGCTGGGATAAATGCCAGCTCTGGCTGCTACACAAATTTCTCTCTCCCTCTTCCTCTCTCCTCCTCCATTGCCTGGCCACTAGTGAATAGTCTACCCCGCAGTGTTCTTTCCAACCAGAACTGTGGGCCAGATGGTGGCATTCATTTACTGTAACTCAGCACCCATTGATTCAGAGTACACACACACACACACACACACACACACACACCAGTTCAGTCGAAAATACTTTGGCATCCCAGAACCTATAACTCAGGGACGAACATCACAAGGGAGAATGGATTGGGGATGTTGTGTGTGGTTCTTGGGTCTCGCCTAATTTGTAGAATTCACAGAAATTTTACAACAATTTTGGAGCTATATGGAGGACTTTTAACAAGATGTATATGCCTATTTGAAGTGCCTGCCTGTCCCTGATAGCAATTATCTAGCCAGCCAAACAAATTATTCATGCATGGAACAACATACATTATGCTAATGTACGTTTTGTGTTGTAGTGATTATTGCATGTTTACAGCTGACCACATTCATGACAATTTCATAAAATCTTTATTAGATCAACATAAAAAAAACAAATGAATGTCCAAAATGGTAACTTATTCCCTATATAATATTGTAATATACTACATTTGACATGAGCCCTTTTATCATCAGGGATTGAGACCTGGGACACCAGGTTCAAGTTTTTTTTTGGGGGACGGGACTTCCATGTAGCAAAACTTTGTGCCACCGAAACTTTGTGCCACTTTGTACCGTAGCAAAACTTTGTGCCACCGAAAGTCTCTCCGGCCAATCTACTGAGTACCTCTAGGCCTAGATTTGACTACACTGGATGTTGAGTGCTGCCTTATAGCCTATACGGACACGTTTCTGTGTATTTCTTGGGATTACATCACAGCATTCATTCAGAACCACTCCACGTACAGTAGTATAACGTTGCCAGTCTCTCGTCTTTGTGGCGGATTTACTGTAAGTCTTAATGACACCTGGGTTCAAACACTATTGAAAATCATTTCAAATAGCTTTATCTGTGCTCAATGGACCTTATCTGGCTTAACGGGACAATAGCATAGTCACAAAACGGCAAACCCTTGGCTAGAATAAAGCAGATTCGAGCAAATGCTCAAAGTATTTCAACGTTTTCGAATAGTATTTGAACCCAGGTCTGGAATCAGTACGCCATGGCAGTTCCCCCCCAGTGCAGCCCTTCCATTTACCGCACATGGTCTTGATGTAGGATCAGTGTTAACCAATGTCCATAGTCAAGCACACGCGCACATTCCGCTCCATAGCTGTATTAGTCTTTACAATTCCATTTCAAAGCTTGAGCTAACATTTACGGAACTAAAGCAGCAATGATGGTAGCAGAGGAGACTGCAAATTCCCCCATCACATGCGAAGTGTGTGTGTGTGTCTGGCAAAAAAAAGATATAATTCAGGAAAGTCTTATAATGTACCAGTCCTTCCTAACAATTCCATTTTGACCATCACTGTGACATCTACTGAATGAATGTAGCATTGATTGCGGTGGAGACTCCTCCCAACATTTACTTGACCTCATCTCACCCCACAAGTTGTCAGAAGGAAAAGCTTTTCTAGTGTGTGTGTGTGTGGTATTTGTTTGTGCGGTGTGTGTGTGTCCGCTCTCCCATGTGTAGGAGCTGTTGAAAAAGGCAACCCCTCGGGGACCACTGGACAGACAGACGTTAGTCACCCACTTTAACAGCTTAGGGAAGGTGAAGCGTTGGGACGTAAACACAGCTCTGAGCTCACCTTCATTCCCTAAGAGTTCCAGCTTCACTGACTTTCTTGGCTGTTGGGAAAATCGGTGGAGGTGGTGACTAGGGAATGCATTGTAAGTATAGATTGGGTTTGTGTAGTGTTTTTACACCGGGGGCTTAAAGCACTTTGGCATTGTATGGGTGGTGGAACTCTAGCCTGGAATCCAACTATTAACGCTCTGTTTCACCATTGTTTACCTTGCAGGAATCCAGGCTAGCTGAACTCCCATCAACACCACTAATGGAGGGTCTGAAGTCTGTAGGGACCAGGGCAATAGAGTAGAGCTCAGAGCCAGACAGGGACAGTTGATTGGCTTTCATTTAAAAGGATAGTTTAACTAAATGCTCAAATCACTTTCAAGATCCAATAAATATTCAAGTAATGGTGTAGTTTAGGTGAACTATCCCTTTAAAGCTTATATACACACACACCAAGAGAAAGTTTTCATTGGACGTACCCGACAACACAGTTGACAACTGGTCAGAGGCAACACAGTTTACGATTGGTCAAGAGAGCTAAGACTGACCTTTGGCCTCCTCCAGCTCCTCGTCCTGCTCCTCTGTCAGCTGACTGGGGGGCCGGTATGGCGGGGGGAGTCTCATCGGGGGAGGGACGCCTCCTACTGCTGCATTCTGCAGATTTGGGCAAAGACACCATGCTTCTCAGAAACACCAAAGATATGAATCACAGGTGTGGGGCTAGGGTAGACACGGGACAACTACTGCCCGCAGGCAAAAACCAGCCCGCCACCCAATTAAAAAGCTGCCTGCTGTGGATTTCATTTATTTTTAAAGTAGCCAACTAAATGCGCAACTTAGTTCATAGAACCGGTGTTACGGTTGTCAGGATCAAAGTTGTCCGTCCCCGACAGTCTAAAGTAGCTTCCTTCCTCTCCTCACCTCCTACCATTCATCTGCACCGAATCAGAAGGAACCGTACAGGTGACTTGAATGTCTACCTCTCTGCTTGAGGAAGTGTTCACCCAAGAGGAGAGGTGACCCTGTCCTTGGAAATGTCAAAGAGCAGCCTTGGAGAGAAAGAAAAGAAAGGAGAACAGAGGGCCTGCACCTCCAGGAGTGAGGGAAAAGAGGATGAAATGTGGTGTGTGAATCTGCCCGACAGCACTCTAGCATCTCCCTATCGCAATAAAGTATTTGGGAAATGTAACTATATAGTACATGTGCTGGAATTTGAAAGTGCTCCTTGTCTACATTCTCAGACCTCTAAATGGGGTCAATTCCCTAACATCACTCACTGGCAGTGCTGTACATGTCCACATCCATCTCATACACTTCCCTCCTCCCGCATTATCCAAAGGGAGATATATACTGTAGTCTACAGTTCGACTTGGGACACAGGAGTAAAGAACGTAATCATAGTATCTCAATGTAATTAAACGGCTTCCTCGCTGTGTTTAACAGTCCTTCGTCCCCAAGAGGTGGACGTGACGCTAATAGAAATCAAATCTGGGTCTATTAAGCCAAATTATTAAGGTTTCAATTAATTGCCGACTGACAGTGTCGTAATCAAGCTAGTCTCACTAGGGCATTTATCGAGTGATAAAACTGGATTGGCTCTCGATTGAGATCAGTCATTTCCTGAAGCTGGGGCGCAGTGTCGAAACTCTCTCCCTCCTCTCTCTCCCTCCTCTCGACCTCTCGCTCCCTCCCCTCGACCTCTCTCTCCCTCCTCTCGACCTCTCTCTACATCTCTTTCGCAGAGAAACTTTATTAGCATGAATGACAAGGCCACTGTTGCTAAAGCAAAGACATCAACAGTAAATGTTATAGTAATTTGAGAAATGGGACACACGCACACAAACCACAGAGTTTAGGGTTTCTATTTCTCTATATCCTGGTAACATAAAGAGACAGACAACTTGAATGGAAATAAGACGTATTTGATAAGTTAGTGTTATAACTACAAAGAAATCAAACCTATTTCAGAGGTTAGAACCAAGCCCGCCACGTTTCCACCACCAGAAAATGTTGTCAGAAAGTGGGGGCTGCTTACCAGCATGACTCTCCTCTTTGCCTTGTGTTTGTTGTAGCTGGGCGCAGTTAGCGAGACAGGCTGGAAAGAGAAAGACACATGCAGACACACATGCACGCACGCACGCAGGCAGGCACAAAGAGAGAGCGTCAAACGCCATTCATGCTTAGATAAGACACCAAGCCCGAAATAACAAACCAACTACAAGACATTCTGCCAGAAAGTCTAACCTACAAGAGAAGCGGAGGAAACTTGGTGTGAACGCCACCAAACCAATTCTCTAAGGCAAAGAAGGGGGCATGTGTATCTCTGCCTATCCAAAAGACAACCACTTGAGCATCAGAGGGACATCAAAGTATATATTTGGGATGTGCTCCTGTGTGTGCGTGCGTACCTAATGTGAGAGCACACAGACGTGTGTGTGTGTGTGTGTGTGTGTGGTGTGTTTACCCGCGGCGTGGCAGTGAGGCTCTGGACGATGAAGACCACGGGACTGGGAGCTGCCTTGATGGCCTGGACTGCATCCTCATGGCTGGCATTCTGGAGGTCCACACCTGATACCTGACACACGCACACACACAGACACACAGGTGGGCAAAGAGAGGGGGAGAAAGAGAGGGGGGAAGGACAGAGATAACAGAGAAATAAAAAAGGGAAAGCATGAGATAAAGAGGGGTGAGAGAGGAAATACATGGAAAGAGGAAGGGGACAGAAAAATCAAATAAATGGGCAAGAGAGAGAGAGAAAACACGACAGAGAGAGAGAGAGAGAATACACGACACAGAGAGAGAGAGAGAGCACGACAGAGAGAGAGAGAGAGAAAGCACGACAGAGAGAGAGAGAGAGAAAGCACGACAGAGAGAGAGAGAGAGAGAAAGCACGACAGAGAGAATACACGACAGAGAGAGAGAGAGAGAGAATACAACAGAGAGAGAGAGAGAGAATACACGACAGAGAGAGAGAGAGAATACACGACAGAGAGAGAGAGAGAATACACAACAGAGAGAGAGAGAGAGAGAGAGAGCGCGACAGAGAGAGAGCACGCGACAGAGAGAGAATACGCGACAGAGAGAGAGAGAATACGAGAGAGAGAGAGAATACACAACAGAGAGAATACGCGACAGAGAGCGAGAGAGAGAGAATACGCGACAGAGAGAGAGAGAGAATACGAGAGCGAGAGAGAATACACGACAGAGCGAATACGCGACAGAGAGCGAGAGAATACGCGACAGAGAGCGAGAGAATACGCGACAGAGAGCGAGAGAATACGCGACAGAGATCGAGAGAATACGCGACAGAGATCGAGAATACGCGACAGAGATCGAGAATACGCGACAGAGATCGAGAATACGCGACAGAGATCGAGAATACGCGACAGAGATCGAGAAAACGCGACAGAGATCGAGAAAACACGACAGAGATCGAGAAAACACGACAGAGATCGAGAGAGAAAGAGAGAGAGAGAGAGAGAGAAAGAAAACACGACAGAGAAAACATGACAGAGAGAGAAAACATGACAGAGAGAGAGAGGGAGCGAGCGAGAGGATACAACAGAGGTCACACCAACCTGTCCGGAATGGTTGTAACGTTGCATTTACATTTCTGTAGCATTGACATGGTGTCGTAAGTAGTGTTCCACTATCGTTGCTACAGCGTTGAATTGGCATTACTGTAGCATTCCTGTATCATTGCTGTGTCATCGCTTTAGCGTTGTGATAGTGTTCGCCTCCTCACCTGCAATATCTTGTCTCCGGTCTTGAGCACGCGAGTGCGTCCCGCTGGGCTCTCCGGCAGTACCTGTTAATTTAATTCACTCATAAATGTTTTCTACAAAACATACAAGGAGACAAGTTCAAAATAAATATCTGCATCAGTACACCGATGTAAAGCTACATACTTGGATTAAAAACAACAAAAAATCGAGAAAAAAAGGGTTCCCATTATTATTTTGTTACACAGCTTCACAAATCACTGACTGTAGCTTTAGGCTTAAAAGAGAGAGGGAGAGCGGTGGGGAGAGCGGCGTCACCTGTTTGATGAAAATGCCCTTGAGTTCCTCTCCATTCTTCAGTCTCTTGATGACGCTGTGCCCGCCCACAATGCTTATGCCAAGGGACTCGCCCTCTTCCTGCCACACCTCCACTCTGGAAGCACGTGGGCCAGGGTAAGTACACACAAATAAACACACAAACACGCGCATCCACACAAACACAACAAGCCTGTGATCTCTATTACTCAGGCAACCTTGCCTACATTAATTTTGTACAAAAAAGAAAAGCTCATTCAATATGTTCGAGTCAAGTGGCGAGAATTCTCCATGGAAGAGACGTGCACGGTACACACACACGGAGGTACCCTACTAGAGAGACCTTGAGATTGACTTCTCTTTTAACTGTGATATAACTCACATACTAAGTTGTAATATTTTGTTTGCGGAATTGTTTGTGTGTGCGAGTCTAAATAGCCAAACTACCTTCGACTTATCCTTTACAAATTGAGGATTTGAATAGATCTTTAATGTTCTTCCATTTTGATGAATCGCTAGCCTACTGTCTAGTAGATTCTTATTAGAAGACTAAACTACAAGGGCAGTTAACCTAATCCAAAACATCGAGAGGGGGAATCAGCTCAGATAAGGAGGCTTATTTGACAAAGATAACACATCGGCTGTTTAGAGCTATTTTGGGTAATGCTTTACTTCACATCCGGCGTCATAACCATGTCATAACAGCTGACATAACTTGTCATAACCTGTCATAATATGGTCATAACACTGTCATGACCCATATGTTTAGATCTGTTGTGACATATATTGCATTATTTTATGACACCTACATAAGAGTGTCAAAACCCCCAAAACCTACCACACAAGGCAAAACATTCCATTACACCTTAGCCTACTTGTCAACAGTATGTTTATGTTAAATACATATCTTTTTCTAATTGAACATACTAAATTATCATTATAATTGCGCACATATAGATGTCAGACATGCACCTTCTGCAATGCTGTTGCTGATGACTGGGATGAATGCAGGAGCAGATTTCAGCAGCAGGACAAGACACCCTCTGATGACTGACATAAGGGCAGGTAGGTGACAGGCCTGTCTGGCTTATATGATTATGATGGTCATAAAGCTTCTTGACAGTCATCAACTGTACTTTCTTAGTCCAAGTAAAGTGACACAGGATGGTCATAAAGCTTCATGACAGTGTCATACAGTGTATTTTCTACAAGTTATTTAAAATATGATCAAAAAGACATGACTGTAAAGAATTCATTACAATAACAAAAGGAATTAAGAAACAAACTTTCAAAACGAAAGGAAACAAAATAAAGTTGAATAAATGTGGGTTGACACTTATGTAGGTCTCATAACCAGCCATAAAATAACACACTGTGTGACAAGATATAGTCTAAATATATGGATCATGATAGTGTTATGACCATTTTATAACAGGTTTTATAACCTGTTATGTCAGCTGTTATGACATGGTTATGACTGTGAAATAACGTGTTATGACACGGTGCCATGTAAAGTGTTACCCTATTTTGTATATAAGAAAAGCAAATGTATCAACACTTATTTTTGTTGATTTATTGTTGAATTATAATTGTATGGAAAATGCTTATTATGTATAGACATTTTGGAAACGGTTATTATAGTCTTTATTTGTGTGGAATATCCGTTTATTTGCTTTTGTGACACCTGGTGGCCAATTGCTGATTTACCTGTAGAGTAGAATACAAGTAGCCTGACCATACTGCTCAATATTGGCCCCTGGATATTTGAGTGATATAAAATAAAAGTTAACTATACCTGACAAGTATGAGTGGTTTAGGCTAATTTCCCATACTTTGTGGGCTCTGCCTGTCAAGCAACAGAAGGATGCATTTGCCAATGTACTGTTAGTTGACAATGTTTAATTTGCAAGCTACCGGTAGAAACTTTATACAGTTGGCTAATCCTAGTACTAGACCTAATGTATTTTTTTTCTCCAACCAACGTGGGCCTACCTAGCAAAGATAGCTAACATTATCTCCTTTTCAATATTGTTTTTAAATAGTGTTTCATCACGATTGCTGGATGGACTATGTCAAATTGGCTAGCTAGCTAATAACAGATCACTTCAATATGGCTAGTTAAACTAACTTTCAGGAGATAAACTAGATGGCTATACAGTTCATATAAGAAAATCTGTCAATTTAAATGAATTAATTTGGCCCTAATCTATGGATTTCACATGACGTGCAGAGGCACAGCCATGGGTGGACCTGGGAGGGCATAGTCCCACCCACGGGAGAGCAAGGCCCAGCCAATCAGAATTCGTTTTTCCCCCCACACAGTATCATCAGCTGTCCGAAGAAGCAGGATGTGGAGGTCCGGGGTGGTGTGGTTACACGTGGTCTGCGGTTGTGACGCCGGTTGGACATACTGCCAAATTCTCTAAAATGACGTTGGAGGCTGCATATGGTAGAGAAATGAACATTCAATTCTCTGGCTACAGCTCTGGTGGACATTCCTGCAGTCAGCATGCCAACTGCGCGCTCCCTCAACTTGAGACATCTGTGGCATTGGGTTATGTGACAAAAACGCACATTTTAGAGTGGCCTTTTATTGTCCCCAGCACAAGGTGCACCTGTGTAATGATCATGCTGTTTAAAATCAGCTTCTCGATATGCCACACCTATATCAGGTGAAGGGATTATCTTGGCAAAGGAGAAATGCTCACTAACAGAGATGCAAACAAATTTGTGCACAACATTTGAGAGAAATAAGCTTTTGTGCATTTGGAACATTTCTGGGATCTTTTATTTGTGCTCATGAAACATGGGACCAACACTTTACATGTTGCGTTTACATTTTTGTTCAGTATACTAGTGGTGATGACAGTATTCCGACTGACAACTTTACCAGGACGAGGACTTGCCGATCAAGCTCTTTCCAAAATCTAAATGACATGCTGTTTGCTTAGCTAGCTAGCTACATGCCATATGCCAAATGGATAGGCTACCATCACGTATCTGAAAATAAATGATCAATTGATGTTTACTGATCATGAAAAGCATTCAGTTACATGCTGTATAACTCTGATAGAGCTAAATGTGCACAATTGTTTTGCATGGAATATATCGGACAATCCCTTGAAAACGGCACGTAGTTGTCAATGGTTTTAGAGAAGCTGGCCCCCCCGGCAGCCAAATCGAATGCTCTGCACCGTATTGTGAAGTATTATTGATAATGACCTATATGTGCTTCTGATTTAAATTGATCATCTAATCGAAGAAATAAGGCATAACAGACGATGCGATGTCTTAAATATAGTCACAGGTAAACGGCTAAGACTATATTCATGATATTGGACAGCCTCGCAAGCTATATCATTTGGCCCATAGACTTGTCCGTAACATGCAAATAGAGGGGGGGTGGAGCTACCTCTCTGCTTCTGCTCCTCGTTTTAGTATATTTTCTAACGCATGTCTCCCCTGTGAACTTAAATCAAGCATCTGACGCAATTACAGAATATTTTAGTTGTGGGTTTCCAAGATTATGCAGGCAGAAACCACAAACTAGCTGCATTTTATAATCCATAATAATGACACCGACGCAGGATTTCGTCTGCCTCCAAAAAAGTTGATGTCTCGTCCGGTCACAGTTCATTCTAAATTGCTGAGGGGAGATGGGCATAGGTGTGCCGATATTGGGGAATACGGCACGGCTTCTAATGCTGCTCGTCCAAATCAGTAGCACCCATGATCCAAACTACCCATTTTAGTGAACCGTTACGCCTCTGCTAAATATCATCTGCTCAGGTTCTCATTGAAAAGACACTGTCTGTAATAGAGCAGAGCACTTACCTGCGTGGGGGTCCCCAGTGGCTGAACGCAGGGGTTTCCTCTCCCTCTCCTTCCTCCCTCTCAGGTAGATCACTAAGAGCAAACCCACAAAATGTTGTTGACATCTAACTCCGTTGTCCCCTGTACGTTCTATTTTCCTGTATTTACACGGCGCCTGCTTTCCGCTGACCACTGCAAGGTCTCTAAACCTCGAACGGCATACATTACATACAATAAAAAGGTTTCATAAAAACCAGAGGGTCGATGGTGAATGTAGAATGTGTATGAAGGGAATTGAATCTGGCTCTACAGACGTGTTGTGTTCTCCTACCTGTGTCCTCCTCCTCCACCCTGGCTCCTCCTCTTCTTCCTCTCCGTGTCAACCAAACGCACCGAGCTAGAGGAGAGCAAATCAACCATTAGGTCGATCAATCATTATGTTGTTCCAGAAATGTGTAGTTTAATACAATACATTTTACGTTTTGAAATTGTAGTTGTGCATATGAGTTTGATACCGTATGTGTATGTAGCGCAATAGGATATGGGCAATTCCACGGTAAAGGAATTATGCTGCGACACAGATTTTTCACTTCAAAAGGGATACTTCGGGATGTTGTCATTTAAATCCGTTATCTACTTCCCTAGAGTCAGATGAACTCGTGCATATAATTTGTATGTCTCTGCGTCCAGTATGAAGGAAGTCAGAGGAGGTTTTGCGTGACAATGCTAACTAGCAGATATCGTAGACTTCTAGTCATTGCGCTAACGCTAGTTAACAACTTCCTTCAAACTGCACGCAGAGACATAAAAATGGTATCCACCGTCTGACTCTGGCGAAGTACAAAATAGGCCTCATTGCCAAAATCCCGAAGTATCCATTTAAAATGTATACCAAACAAAAAACATTGACTTCAAAGTTTAACAAACCATAGAACTCTATGCACAATGACTACTTTTAACAATTTCCACAGAAAAGTTGACAAAAACACATTTAGAGGAAGAACTGTGCAGAAAATAAAGTGGAATTGCCCATATGACATAGCAACCGGTAGCACTGAAAATAACACCGTCACGTTTGAATAGGCTTTAGGGGTGCTTGTGTCACTTCAGCGTTAGCAAAAGCTAGTCGGCTGTACCTTCACCAAAACATCGGTATTTTGCATCCTATAGCTTGGCCTCAATCTTTATAAAAAGTGAGCCAATATGTCTTCACTTAATTCCATGACTGATCAAAACTCATTTTCTCATGCGCTCTCGTCTTTCTGCAGCAGATATACTGAGCAATAAGTTATCAAATCGCAGTATCGAATCTAAATGCATATTGAATTGTGAGAATCGCAATACATATTGTATCGGAAACCTAAGTATCGTGATAATATTGTGGCGTGAGGTCCCTAGCAATTCCCCGCCCTAAAGAGAGAGTTGATGAATGAATTCAATATTCATCTCACGGGGCAAGAGATACAAATCGGGTTTTCGACTGAGAGTATGAATGAGGCTGTTAGGGACGTGAGGAGAAGTCAAACTTCCTTTGGGCTCTTTTTGGTTTAATAGAAATCGGACGAGAGGAGAAAAATGAAAAGGAACTGCTCAAGACCGCGATATCAGCTTCGTACTTGATCCTGCACTGTGAAATTGGGCTCAGTGGGATTTGAAAGGGCTTTGTGGTTGAGAATGCTCGTTGAGATCCAACCACAAATGTATTCTGTTTTTATGTAGTGCTAGAAACCTCTTGTGATGTGTAGGGCCAAAGCTGGAACAAATTCATAAGTAAAGGTTCAGAAGAATGCGCGTGTGATTTGGAAGGGCTGTATAGCTGAATGCAAATTTGGCATCCCCGAATTTTCCTATCCCAGCATTTCCCAAACGTGGTCCGAGGGACCCAAAGAAGCACACATGTAACAGTTAGCCACCGGGTTATCTGTTTTATCCCGGTCTTATTGTCCTCAGTACTCTCTTGTTGATTTCTCTATTTATTTATTTCTATGGTATTTTCTTTTGCTTTACCATTTGTTCTGGGATGGGGGACGCTTTCGCGGGAGGGATATTGGAAGACAATTGGAGGTTTACAGAGTCAGTTGCAGATACAGAATGTTTATAGCAGGGCATATATTATGGAACAGCTACAGTGCATTCTGAAAGTATTCAGACCCCTTGACCTTTTCCACATTTTGTTACATCACAGATGTTTCCCCCGCAATCTACACACAATACCCCAGAAGGACAAAGCAAAAACTGGTTTTTGGAAATGTTTGCAAATGTATAAAAAAAAAAAAAATACGGAAATATTAGATTTACATAAGTATTCAGACCCTTTACTCTGTACTTTGTTGAAGCACCTTTGGCAACGATTACAGCCTCGAGTGTTCTTGGGTATGACGCTACAAGCCTGGCACACCTGTATTTGGGGAGTTTCCCCATTCTCTGCAGATCCTCTCAAGCTCTGTCAGGTTGGATGGGGAGCCTCGCTACACAGATACAGTGAGGGAAAAAAGTATTTGATCCCCTGCTGATTTTGTACGTTTGCCCACTGACAAAGAAATTATCAGTCTATAATTTTAATGGTAGGTTTATTTGAACAGTGAGAGACAGAATAACAACAAAAATAATCCAGAAAAACATGTGAAACATTTTATAAATTGATTTGCATTCCAGATATTCTCTGGAGCAGGTTTTCATCAAGGATCCTGACTAGTCTCCCAGTCCCTGCCGCTGATAAACATCCCCACAGCATGATGCTGCCACCACCATGCTTCACCGTAGGGATGGTATTGACCAGGTGATGAGCAGTGCCTGGTTTCCTCCAGACATGACGCTTGACATTCAGGCCAAAGAGTTCAATCTTGTTTTCATCAGACCAGAGAATCTTGTTTATCATGGTCTGAGTGTCCTTTAGGCGCCTTTTCATCTCATTTATATATATATACACTGTATTCAATTCTACTGTACTTTAGTCGATGCCACTCCGACATTGCTCAATCTAATATTTATATATTTCTTGATTCCCTTCTTTTACTTTTAGATGTGTGTATTGTTGTGAATGGTTAGATACTACTGCACTGTTGGAAAACTAGGAAAACAAGCATTTCACTACACCCGCAATAACATCTGCTAAATATGAATATGTGACTAATTCAATTTGATCTGATTTCGGCAAACTCTAAGCGGGCTTTTACTGAGTGTGTCTTAAATGTGCCTTTTACTGAGGAGTGGCTTCCATCTGGCCACTACCATAAAAGCCTGATTGGTGGAGTCCCACAGAAATGGTTGACCTTCTGGAAGGTTCTCCCATCTCCACAGAGAAACTCTGGAGCTCTGTCAGAGTGACCATCGGGTTCTTGGTCACCTCCCTGACCAATGCCCTTCTTCCCCGATTTATCAGTTTGGCAGGGCGGCCAGCTCTAGGAAGAGTCTTGGTG
The DNA here is from genome assembly GCA_030435695.1 of Brachymystax lenok tsinlingensis. Lineage (NCBI taxonomy): Eukaryota > Metazoa > Chordata > Actinopteri > Salmoniformes > Salmonidae > Brachymystax > Brachymystax lenok. The sequence goes on from CM059790.1 coordinate 9,215,140, forward strand.
GTTCCAAATGTCTTACATTTAAGAATGATGAAGCCTCTATGTTCTTGGGGACATTCAATGCTGCAGAAATGTTTTGGTACCCTTCCCCAGATCTGTGCCGACACAATACTGTCTCTGAGCTCTACGGACAATTCCGTCGACCTCATTGCTTGGTTTTTGCTCTGACATGCACTGTCAACTGCAGGACCTTATATAGACAGGTGTGTGCCTTTCTAAATCATGTCCAATCAATTGAATTTACCACAGGTGGACTCCAATGAAGTTGTAGAAACATCTCAAGGATGATCAATGGAAACAGGATGCACCTGAGCTCAATTTCAAGTCTCATTGAATACTTATGTAAATAAGGTATGTCTTTTTTTATTTTGAATACATTTGCAAAAAATGCAAAAATACTTTTTTTGCTTTTTCATTATGGGATATTGTGTGTAGATTGCTAAGAAAATGTTTATATGTAATCCATTTTAGAATAAGGCTGTAATGTAAGAAAATGTGGAAAAAGTCAAGGGGTCTGAATACTTCCCGAAGGCACTGTATATCAAATTACTTTATTCTTGCTATGTAACTACTGTTAAAAAAATGTATACCAATACATTTAAAAAAAAAAAGGTCCATGTATATAAAATGTGTCTAGAATGTACATGTAACAACAAAAGAAACAGCTGTAAAAACAACGTTTATTTTTGTCCACCGAAGAGGGACCAGAAAAATAGAAAAATCTATTTGCTACCGTCCCACTCCTGGACCCCTCCTGGGCTGGAACCAGGGACCTTCTGAACACATTGACAACCAGCACCAACAAAGCATTGTTACCGGTCACTCCACAAAAGCAAGTAAAACAACTAATTCAAGGTCAAAGAGAAGGTGACGTCACAGATTGACCGGTACTAGCGCGCATCGCTAAATTACCTAGCCATTTCACATCGGCTACACACATTTGTGTTTCTGCCCTAGCACTATCATCAAGCCTTTGATTATTTCAATCTGGTGTAGGAAACCATCTCCTATTCTGTATTCAGGATATTAAGTATTCCTATCTTGATCATGGCTCAGATACATGCATGATTGTCCTCCCGAGTGGCGCAGCGTTCTAAGGCACAGTAACTCAGTGCTAGAGGTGTCACTACAGACCCTGGTTTGATCCCGGACTGTATCACAATCGGCTGCGATCGGCGCACAATTGGCCCAGCATCGTCCGGGTTAGGAGAGGGTTTGGCCGGGGTAGGCCATCACTGTAAAATAAGAATGTTCTTAACCGCCTTGCCTAGTTAAATAAAAAGCCAGTATCACTGGGGTCATTGCCTGCCATACCCCCCTTTCACCAGCAGAGGGGGCGCTAAGCCCACTAGAGAGCCAGGATCTGCAGACCAATTTATCAGTAGATGAAAAGGAAATGAATGCCATTACCTCAAAGATACATGTAAATCTTACTCAACCCACTAAAGACAAGATATGGCGTCAATGAACACTCAAGAAGGCAGTTTACTGATGAAAGTGTCTGCTAAATGGCATATATTATTATTCAGAAATTATTATTTCTGGTATATTTTTAAACACCCGCAGTATTGGTTAAACTTTTCACCCACATTCTTGTAGAAATCAATTGTTGTGGGTAAATACGTGTAAGTGTGAGGAGTGAGTGAGTGAGTGAGTGAGTGAGTGAGTGAGTGAGTGAGAGAAAGAGAGGTACTGACTCGGTGTCCGTGTCAGTCAGGGTGAGTTCTGATTCTCCGTTCCTGGAGTCCGAGTCTGCCTCACTGTCCCCACCCGTCTCCACAGACTGACCCAGAGTGGGCTGGTCATGAAGGGCTCTGGGCTGCAGGTCTGGATTGGGCATCTCCTCCACTGTTCCATCTCCACCTTGCTCCATCTCCTCCACCTGTTAGGAGGGCAAGATTAAATGGTATCATCCTGTCCCCAGCCACACTTACCTAAATAATAACGGGACGCAATGTGATGTGACGCATTTTATTTCGGAATATGATACTGATTCAATAGTAACAGTGGTCTTGAAGACTGCATGAGATGTTGAGTTGAGGCAGGTGTGATACAGCTACACCCTGTTGGCCACCGCAGATGTAGAGGTGGAAGCCAGACATCTCTCGCCTGACTTACCAGCGCACAACACAGTAGAGCACTCACCTTTTCCTGAGCTCCAGAGTGGACAGAGGCCGGCGGGACAGGGCCTCTGTTGTCTCTCTCCCACTCTCCCCACAATGGTGGGGGTTTTCTGGGGTAGGGGTCCACCACCTGCCCCTCCCTATCCTCCACACCCACTCCATCCTCCTCTTCATCCACGGCCATCTCTCTCTCCTCTCCCATTGGGCTGGGCGTCAAGGTGGGAGTGGGGGTGGGGTTAAGGCTCCTAGTGGTCAAGCTGGGGGTGGGGTTAAGGGTCAAGGCAGGGGTCAAAGGTGAGGTGTAGCGAGGGAAGCTACCGTCCAGGATTAGCTCGGGTTCGTCCTCTTCCTGTCCAAGATCCTCTGGGAGGATGGAGCCATCAGCAAAGCCCTGGACACACACACTATTGTGTCAATATCCAATGACAACGTTTGCAAGAGGGAAAGCATGCGGGTATTACGTTTTTCACAACTACGACACAAGTTAACAGTGTGATTCCACTTCAACGGCAAAAGATTGAATTGGGCCCAGTCTTAAAGGAATAGAAGGGTAAAAGTGGTATTAAGTGGTTACCAAAGATCCTTCAGGAACAACCTGTTTGACCAACCACTGCATAGATCTACACTACTGGTCAAAAGTTTGGACACACCTACTCATTCAAGAGTTTCTTTATTTTTTACATTGTAGAATAATAGTGAAGACATCAAAATCACGAAATAACATATATGGAATCATGTAGTAACCAAAAAAAGTGTTAAATCAAAATATATTTGAGATTTGAGATTCTTCAAATAGCCAACCTTTGCACACTCTCTCAACCAGCATTTTCCCAACCAGCTTCACCTAGAATGCTTCACCAACAGGCTTGAAGGAGTTCCCACATATGCAGAGCACTTGTTGGCTGCTTTTCCTTCACTCTGCGGTGCTTTACGGTGGGAAATACACATGCGGAGATCATCCGTTCACCCACACCGCGTCAAGCAAAGACTCGGCGGTTGGATCCAAAAATCTCAAATTTGGATTCCAGACCAAAGGACAAATTTCCACCAGTCTAATGTCCATTGCTCATGTTTCTTGGACCAAGCAAGTCTCTTCTTATTATTGGTGTCCTTTATTAGTGGTTTCTTTGCAGCAATTTGACCATGAAGGCATAATTCGTTACAGGGGCGGCAGGGTAGCCTTGCGGTTAGAGCTCTGCAGCAAGTAACTCTGGGTCTTCCTTTCCTGGCTGTCCTCATGAGAGCCAGTTTCAATATAGCGCATTGTGTTTTTGCGACTGCACTTGGAAGAAACTTATTGAATCCGTATTGAATGACCTTCATGTCTTAAAGTAATGATGGACTGTCGTTTCTCTTTGCTTATTTGAGCTGTTCTTGGTCTTTTACCAAAAAACGCATTAAGTAGGAAAGGCACACCTGTTAATTGATATGCATTCCAGGTGACTACCTCATGAACCTGGTTTAGGGAATGCCAAGAGTATGCAAAGGGTGGCTACTTTGAAGAAACTCAAATATAAAATATATTTTGATTTGTTTAACACATGATTCCATACATGTTATTTCATAGTTTTGATGTTTTCACTATTTTTCTACAATGTAGAAAATCAAAAGACTACCTGACCGTTTTATCACTGCTATCAGAAGCTTCTGATTTGTGACAAACACGTGCGCGCCAACACGCTCACAGGGTGCACACGAATGCTTGCGAGCACACACACAAACACACAAACAGCCTCGAAGAGCAATGAAGGCAATGATGGACTGGGCCTCTCTCTTTTGCACACACACATACCCAATACTAGTGGCAGCCCATCAAAGCTTAGCCAGGGGTACATAGCCAGGCTTACTTCCTTCTGTTCGTTAAGTAGTGATTATAATCCTGATATTAGAGCTTTGAGCGTAATGTTAAAAAAGTACTGTATTGTAAACATACTACCGTGGTGCTATTACAGTACCTTGGAAACAGGTAGGAGTGAGTGTGTAAGCAAGAGGGACACGCTCTCCTCTCGGTCCTTGCTCTGTCCCTCTGTCCTCCGGAGCTCCAGGTCCCCATGTCCCCTCTCCTCTGCTCCTTCCGTCTAGAAGGAGACACACATACAGGTGGCACCATTCACACACTGTCAGGATTTCCGATAAGAGTACACACACTCAATATACTGTAGTTACAAGACTTGAAAACAGGTCATCACGACCCGGCAACCAATGTTTTTTGGACAACTATAAAGGTAAGGTTCAGATATTCAAGGCTGTGTTCTTCAAAAATAAAAAAAGTACATTCCATCACAAGTCAATAGTCACTAATATGTGGCATCAAGCGCCAAAACCAAGTTTAAAAGAACACAAAAAGTAAAGCAAAATGAAAACGTGAAAATAAATAATGTCAACAAATAAAATTGCCAAATGTTTAATGTGCATTATCTCTGTCATAATAAATCTACTTAAGTCAAGTCCCCAACACATCGCTCACGGTACGTACCACTAATGGCTTGCAGACGCCCAAATAGACGGTTCCAGACGGGGCGGCCTTGAGCACCTCCACGGCCTGGGCCAGGGTGCACGTGTCCAGGTAGGTGTCGTTGACAAACACCAGCTGGTCCCCGGGGAGCACGCCCCCATGGCACTCTGCCACGCCGCCGGGCACCAGTGAGCGGATGACGATGACGGAGCGTGCAACGTCCAGAGGATCCTGCAGAGGGCGACACAGACCAGGAGAAAAATGTGAGAGAGAGCTGGGAGGAAGGGGGGAGAGTCACACACACACACACACACTCATATGAACACACAGTAATATGCAAGCCTGCAAACAAACACATACAAACACTCACATGTACTTACACAGCACATTAGGTCAATGTCTTGCTGGCTTCTCATTTACAGATTTAAAGCAACTGATGAGTTGGACAAAACCACTCTGCTGAAGTATAGTACAACGATACCTGCCCCCTGTGCCAAATGAGGTGCGTGTGTGTGTGTGTGTGTTGTGGAGAAACAGCAGAGGGTAATCACAGAAAAGATGTCTCTATCCTTCACTCAAAATGTGACAGGTTTGTGACGAGTCACTTTACTTGGCTAACAGTAAGCACTTTGGCAACATAGGCCGTGTCCTTGACCAGTCCATAGCCAATAAAGCATATAAGGTGAACGGTGCCGTTCTGGGGACAAGCTGTTGATTCTTTCCTTGACGATGGAGCTGAGCACTATGGATTATGCTTTTCCAGCTATACTGTCTAATATATATGGTGTGTGTGTGTGTGTGTGTGTTTTTATGGTTTGACTATGCTTGTGGGGACCAGAAGCCCTCACAAGGATAGTAAAACAAGGACAATTTGGACAAGTGGGGACATTTCACCAGTCCCCACAACGAAAAAGGCTATTTTAGGCTTACAATTAAGGTTAGGGTTAGAACTAGGGTTAGGTTCAGGGTTAGGGGTTAGGTTTAGAGGCTAGGGAAAACAGGAATAGGAATCAATTGTTTAGTCCCCACAAATACAGTAAAACAAACGTGTGCGTGTGCTTACGCCTCAGTGTGTCTACAGTACGTCTACAGCCCAGGTTCCATCCATCTCGGAGGCCTGCTGATTCCATCAGCACAGGAATACAACAGGAAGGAGGCTTGGCACGGCCAGCCAAAACAAAGTCAGAAATCACCTCAACGCAAAACACAGGCCACACCATGACGCCTCGAGACACTCTGCCAACACTACCTAGTCCCAATGAACCACCAGTGTGTTTTGCATTATGCTTCTGTCCCAAAGGAACCTGGTCAAAAGTAGAGCACTACACTGGGAATAGGGTGCCATTTGGGACCAACACCTATGAGCGCATTGTGTATTTGTACAGGCTGATGTGAGGCATGAGCTGTACTAACTGCTTAGCACGTAACTGGTGAATATAAGTGTTACAATGCACAGTTACAGTCTAGGCGGGAATTCATTGTAAATGAATCGGAACCACAACCCTGGGTGTTGCAAGCAGACGTGGGTCGAAATCATTTTGTTTAAATTATTTTAGGTACGCTTGATAGTGCTTGCCCGGGGGGAAATGGAACCAATGGAATAGTCCCAAAAGTGCAATCCTGCCCACCCTGTGCTCTGTCTGACCCAAATCAAACTCGCCTGACTGGTTGCTAGCCTAGCCCCAGGCTGAGCCATTGGGAAGTATGAGAGCACTAGTAAAAAGCTCTGCTCACCTCATCACTGTCCTACAGACAGTTACGTAAATGTATCGAAGGGCCCAACAAAGCCACACTTCCCCTCTCATTCCAAGTGTGACTGGTATCAATCACGGCCCGGACAGCCAGAGCCATAAAACTGCAATTCAGCACCAATTTGATGCCTCCCACAATACATTTGACGACCCATATGGGCGTCATTTTATGTGACTAGCGCTGGTTCTAAAAGTGATTAACAAGAGGTTATTTCGATATAAAAACTAAAGCTGTACGGGGCTAATTAGTGGGGAAGAGTCGGGGACAGCTATCTGTCTATGGGAAGAGAGAAGGAGTCATAACTCTATTATAATTATCTGTGGAGAGTGAGCGAGAGGGATCAAGTGTGTGTGTGTGTGGTGTTTGTGCATCCTAGTGTGTGTACATGTATGATTGTGTGTGTGCATCCAAATTCAAATCCCATCACAGTGTGTGTGTGTGTGTGTGTGTGTGTGTGTGTGTGTGTGTGTGTGTGTGTGTGTGTGGCACTGAACAGGTGGGAAGGGGAGAAATGGGCAGAGGATCAGGAATGCTGACAGGGACTTCCGTCCTGAGGGAGGAGAGCAGCTCAATGGGAGAGGCATGTTGAGGGGGAACATGACTGGGTGCCCACATACTGGAAGGCCATAGCAGAACATGGCACGCATGCAAACGCAGATGCACAGTCACATGCTCCTACACACACACACGCCTAGCAACCTAGTTCCAGAGTTGCTACATCAAGTGACACGGCCTCTACTGTGCCATTCTTCAGATTAAAAAAAGAAGTTGCCTCTAACCACCGCTATAGGATCAGATTACACAGTCAAAATCCTTATTTTTTCTAATTTAACCATTAGGTGGATGGAACAATATCTGATCCCAGGTCAGTGATCAGGGGAGACTCCTACCAAGCGAACCTGTTGACTCCTGTGGAAAGAGGGCCTGACAAACAGCTAACATCACTAACGCCAGACCAGGGCCCGATTATCTAGATTCACCACAGAACTGGGGCAGGCAGCGAGCTACAGAACTCCAGGTCCAATGACTGTACTGAACCCCTTGATTACCCACTATACAGAGACAGAGAGACACACAGAGAGAGAGAGAGAGAGAGAAATGTAGGGGAAGAGGTGAACTGAGGCCTGGAAAGGAGAACAAGCACTGGGATCCAGTGTAATAGAGAAGTAGAGGAAGAAGAAAAAGAAGCAGGGTTGAAAAAAAAGACAGGAAAAAAGTTGGGATGGGATGGAGAGGGTGACGGGAGGGGGTTGAAGTTTTACTCCAGCTGGTCCTTTCCAGAGACACAGGCCGCATTGTCCGGCTCTGGAGTTTCAGCCAAGCGTGTTTCACTTCGCTTCGCCTCACCCCCGTTACACACACAAACACGCTCACAAAACACAGGCACGCACACACACACACACACACACACACACACACACACACACACACACACACACACACACACTCGTCATACAGGCCCGGTGATGTCAGCAGTGGCTCTTAAAGTAGGGGGAACAAGAGAACGAGAGAGAGACGGGCCCAACGTCCAAGCCTGTCAGCTTGAATAAGTTGGCCATTCCTTATTTATGTTTCTGCTCAAGTGCGGAGGAGATTTAAGGCTCTAATAAAACCCGGTCTCACCGGGTTGAAGGGGTGTAGGGGGGTGATTCTGGTAAAGGGAACAGCTGCTCTCCATGTAACAACCTTGAGGTCAGATATTATCCAAAAGAACGGGGCTCTGGCTAAAAGTAGAGCACTATGTAGGGAATAGGGTGCCATTTGTGACGTAGCAAATGACAACTCCAGCAGTGGGTTTATGGCGCTTGGTAGCTGTCCCTTTTCACTGCAGTAAAAGTTTTTACCAGACAATACGTGCTAAATTACAGAAAGTTTTTACTGTGTACATAACAATGCCACCAGACTTCATGAGTGCCGTAAACTATTAGAGTCGAATACTTTCGGTTCCTGATCGAACAGGGCCAAGAGATTGAGCTTACTCCAAAGCAATCGGCTATTATTCATAGCTGCTTATTTGTGTTGTCAAAATAGGGTCCTCAGGAGAAGACCGCATGTCGTTTGCTTTATATTGGGTGGTCTGACTACTACGGTCACTTCTATTTAAGACCATGAGATAGGTAGATACTAGAGATCTTTCACTGACAGCAGGAAATGAGCGCGATAGGATAAGATTATTAGACTTGCCCTATCAGTAACAAGGAGAGCAACCAGAGCTCTACCAGCAGAGCGCAACCCTTTACACAACACCACTGTGGTTTACATTGTATGGGGGATAACTCACCCCTTCCTTAATCTTCCCCAGCCAAGACCTGTTAGTTATCTATGTTAGCTTGTGGCTGTAGAGAGGGCTCCAGGAGTACCGGCAATAGGCCAAGGCTGTTGCTGTGTGGCAGGCCTTATGGTGGGGTAGTGGTGGGGCATGGCGTCAGACTAACAGACAGTCAATCTGGAACTACCAACGTCCAGTCATCTGTCTGCTCCACTACTACTCAGAGTCTGCCTGTCTGTCTGATGAGTGACGCTTCAGCTCCTCTGCAAATCTCCCTCAACGCAATTCCTGGAACTCTTGCTCTCTCTCCATCCATCTGTGTCTGTCTTCCTCTATCTCCCCCCCTCTCTCACTCCATCCATCTGCCTTCCTCCATCGCCCTTTCTCCATCCATCTGCTTCCTCCATCTCCCCCTCTTTCTCCATCCATCTGCCTTCCTCTATCCCCCTCTCTCTCCATCCATCTGCCTTCCTCCATTCCCCCCCTCTCTCTATCCATCTGCCTTCCTCCATCTCCCCCCTCTCTCTCTCTCTCTCTCTCTCTCTCTCTCTCCCTCTCCATCTCCCTTCCTCCATTTTCCCCCTCTCTCCATCCATCTGCCTTCCTCCATCTCCCCCCTCTCGCTCTCCATCCATCTCTCAGACTCTCAATCTCTCTTGCTCATCCATCTCATCCGGACTGTCTCTCTGGGTTAGTCCCTCCGTGGTTTGTCTCCAGAGGAGAACGAAGAGTTCGAAATGGGCTGAGAATCTCAGGTTGGTATGAGGTGGATGACAAAGCCACTAGCAGTGACCGAGACAGGATTAGCGGAACGGCTAGCTACGATTCCAGTTAACCCTTTCACTGCAGTGCTTGGCAAGGGTGTTTACATTTGAGTCATTTAGCAGACGCTCTTATTCTGAGCGACTTCCAGTTAAGTGCATTCATCTTTAGGTAGCTAGGTGGGACAAGCACATATCACAGTGATAGTAAGTACATTTTTCCTCAATAAAGGAAGTTATCAGCAAAGTCAGAGGTAGTAAGAGGGGAATAAAGTCAAGTGAGAATGTTGTTTGAGAAGAAACCTTTGGCTTCACCAAAGTCCACATTTATTTATCCATTATTTTACCAGGGGGGAAAGATAAACATGAAAAAATAAAAAGTGAGTCGGTTTGTGTCAATGAATGCAGTTTGTGATGCATATTTGGACATATGTAGGGGTCTATAGTGACCGGTGGTATTTGACCTAATGTATTCAAGTATTTATGGATGTCTACACACACACAATAGATCTTAGTGCGGAGTGTTCCAGTACAACACACTGTGATAGATGGATAGACCTATGTATGTATGGCAGGGCTCCTGGAGCATGGTCAATGCAGGTCTGACAAAGGCTGTAAATTAACTCTCTCTTACACACACTGCAATAGCGCACACACACACCTCGTCCTTTAACATCCCCGCTGTGCGTCTGCTGGGAACCTGTGTGATAACATCCCCAGACAGTGGCACTGAATAATAGAGCAGGTGCCCCTAACCACAGGTCCAGGATCTAATCCTCCTACTACTAAAAGGTTAAGGTTAGGCTTTGGGGCTGGCTTATCTGATCCTAGATCTGTGCTTAGGATCTTGAGCATGACTAACACCATGCAGACTACTGTTTATCATTGCAGTGTGGGACGTAGCTCTCCGGTCAGCAACGTGCTTTAATGTCCACCGTCATCCAATTCAATCCAACTTACTCAGCTATTTACCAGTGGGCCACTCACTTAAATAACATTTCTTTGATCGGATTCTACCGTATCTACAGACAACTGAATAAATAAGTAATAACAAATAAATAATACATTCCAGAGAATGATTTATGTTTCTCGGCTAAATCGTTGCCTGGCGAAACTAAACGCTCTATTGATGTGCAGGTGAGGCTATTTTTCTAGTGCCCGGCGAAAATTATAAATGGATTCCATTTCAGACTGAGTTCTCCCCTTCTTATTTCTCTGAACAAACCATTGGTTTATGAGGTCGGAGGTACATTTATTTTGTCTGTCACCCTATTCCCTATGTAGTTCACTACTTTTGACTAGGGGCCATAGGGCTCAGGTGAAAAGTAGTGCACTATATAGGGAATAGGGTGCCATTCTGAGACATTTGGCTGTGGTCACAGCCTACAAGGAGAGTAAACCTCCCTGTCTTGTTTCACTTATTTTGGAAATGGTTTACAAAGTAAACTTTTGCCATGTCTCCATTGTATACTAGAGGTGAACAGGCCAATGAGGACAAGCAGTTGTTTCGGCTCAAATACAGTAGCGTGTGTGTGTGTGTGTGTGTGTGTGTGTGTGTGTGTAAAAGGTTATCAAAACACTATGCTGCCCTTTGATCCCTGTTGGACCTAGTGACACTGATCACACACACACTTTCAACCACCCAACACTCACTTTCACCCCCACCCCCCTCCAAAGCCACACAAAGGGTCCTCAATCAAGATCCTTTACAGAGAAAGAAATCCTAGGAATTCATGGATTACGCCAGCTTTCTTGGAATTCTCTCCGGGGAGAATAATAGAATAATTACTTTTAAGTGTCAGAACAGCTGGGTTAAACCTGATCCCACTGAAGTGAAACTAAGCCAGGGTCCACCCCGCCAAAAGACAGTTCGAAAGTTGCCATTCACGAAAGTTGCCATTCATCTCCATTAAGGGATGCCGGAGATGGGAGACACACAGGAGATACCGACAGGGGACCCCCATTAGCCCCTCACCCATCGCTCATAATGATGGCCGTCACGCGTCTCACATATAAAACCTGCTTGCTGTCGCAGTCCCATGAATACTAGTGTGACAGTCTGATTTGGGTCGTGCAGCTCCTCCCGGCGGGATGTTTCTAGTTAATGACCTCGAGAGCTTGCGGCTGCTGTCGCTGGTCGTGTTGTAACGCCATATGATATAATGTCTGACTATGATGTAGTCCGTTTCATACATGTAAATAATGAAGTGATGTATAGCATACCTAGCCACCACACCACAGTGACCACGGAGGTGGTCTGCTTTAGTTCTGGGAAACCAGAAGGGCATACTACAAAGCATGATCAATTAGTTAGCTAGCTAACTTTGATACGCACAAATAAATAACTAATTGTTTTTTGGGGTAAATTAAAGAAGCTAAAAAATGTGATAATTTTTTCTGTTTGTTGAATCAATTAGACCAATTGCAGGCCTACATTTTTTAGGCAAGTTAGCTGGCTAACTTTGTAGTACACCCCCCTCGGGACTGAACTGTGGGATACATTTCTTCAATGGATGTGAAAAGAGGAGAGAAGGAACAGACACTGTCTAAACAAGGTTGACAGCGGGAGTACACAGCTCCGATTCTGGAAGGACCACAGTCCTGCTGGTTTCCATCCTTTTCCCTACGCTACCTTAAGAACCAGGTGTGTGTACTCTCCAGCCAATCAGATACATCGATAGATCAAACGCGGGCCATTTCTAAATGTAAACCAGTAGTACTAGGAAACGTGGCTTTTTTTAACATGCATACATGCACTTCTAGTAACTGTACGATTGTCCTATGGGTGTTTTGAATGTATCATGCTGTATATTTCTTGGGATAGTGCGTGTGGACTGCTGACCCCAGCATTCGTTTAGCAGCCAGCCAGCCAGGGCATGCTGTACAGCAGACTAAAGCCCATAGTATGTCTACAGGCAGTAGTGCTGCAGACTGCATAGTGCACTGGATCCCATTCAGTCTGGATCCCAGTCTTATCAGCCCAAAGCCTCTACCGGAGACACGTAGGTGCCCCAAAAAAAAATCAATTCACTCTCTCGCCCAGGGCAGACTGCCTCAGCTTGTAGCAAGAGACGGATTAGCAAAGGAGAGTGAAAGAGAGACAGAGAGAGAGAGATAAGACAAGACAGACACTTCCTTCAACTATGTAGTAGTAGTGGTATGATATCACTTATGTTCTTGTTCTATTCTATGGCCAAAGCTCCCTCTCATTCCTATTCGTTACTGTGGGAACATAAAACACTTCATTCTTAATAAGTATATGCAGTGATGTGGAACTTCTATGAGCTTTTCTTAGAATCATGTGAATCATCACTTTGGGCCTGTTCTTAAACCAAATGATCACTTTCCTTTCTATTCCCTCACCTATACATTAGCGGTCCACTTTCCCCGCACACGCGCAGAGTAGCGCTGAGCGATTAGTGCCTTTTTGAGGTTGGCTCGATTTCGGTCCGATTATTAAAAATATATATATATTTAAACATTAAATGCGCTATGCATTATGTGGGTTGAATGCTGTTACGCAGAACAAAACAATTAATACAAGTCCCATGATGGTAGTTACCACCCATTACTGCTTATCACTTATTAACCATCACTGTATGCCTTATTTGATGACTTTATTACATTCCAAGTCCTCATCTCTATAGAGCTGCTGTCTGACAAAACTCAAACTATCAATCACTTAGATCATGTATTTTCAGGTAGATACCTGCGCTCTACATCACCTCACAATCTAGTATTCTTCTCCCTTCCGTAGCAGTCGTTAAAGAGAACACAGACCGGACAAGTAGATGTGCAATGGCTTATGGTCATTGTGGTTAATTACCCCGTTTTATGCGCTAAGCTATGTCAAATGTTGATCTGTTCTAAACTACAACTCCCTACTACATCACACAGTTCACGCTGGATCTGATTTACCTCTAGAGAATCTTTGCGATTTGCATATTAAGCTCACAGAAAAAAAAACGAACAAAATGGAATTCAAGTAATTGAACAGATGTCAGACAATTGTCTAAAAAAATTTAAATAACCAAAATCGGTTAAAATCGCTCAGCACTAGCGCACGTGCACATATACACAAACACCGCCACTTTGACAGACAGACAGGCAGGCAGGCAGAGTGGTATCGACAGTGAGGGCTCAGCTGGCCGATATAGGGATGGAGGAGAGGAGGGAGAGAAGGATAGGGAGGGAAGTGAATGAGGTCCTGGAGGTGAAGCTATGCCTATATTTAAGGATTTAAGGCTCTAGGATACAGTTACTCTAAAACACAAGGGGCCTTATAGCTTAGGGTTACTTCTGTAACCCCGGTTCTCTGATTATAGAGTTAGATGTCTCACATTGGGATTTGCTGATAGGCAGATCACTACTGGGAAGGCCCAATCACACAACGTCTGGCTAAGACAGACAGGTCGAGTGGCAAATGAGGTGAGCCCCTCCCTCGTTATAAAGCGCCACTCGCCCGCCCTCTGATCATTATCAAGCACGTCTCTTCCTTGCGCTCTTGCGAGCTGGGAAATGCAGTGGTGAGACATCTCACTCTATTAACGACTCAAATACCAGTGGGTCGCTAGCGGGATCATCCCGACACTACCAGCTAAAACCTGTAGCGCCAGATTTAAAATCCGAAAATTGAATTATTAAACATCCAGCTATATACAAGTGTTCCATACTCATCAAAAGCTCTGTTTCTAGGCAATATCACAGCGTTGTCAGATTTCAAAAAGGCTTTACGGCGAAAGCAGCACATTCATTTGTTTGAGGGTAGCACCTCACATATTTTCCAATAGCCATGTATCGATTAGCAATCATGGCACACACATAACACATTTCACAGCGAAAACAAAGTAATTACCTGTTGAAGAACTTCTGCTGAGGTCTTCCTAAGTGTCCAACGAAGACAATCCATGGTTCTTTTGTTAGAAAAAGTAACGTCTTTTATCCATAAATCCTCCATTTGGTTCATGCAAAACGACAGCCTCCATTACTCTTTGAAACGCGCGCCAACTCGTTCAAATGTTACCTATAAACTTGTCCAAAAACAATCAAACATAGTTTTAAATGTATCCTTAGGAACCCTTTTACGTATATGTACTATTATAAATCAGCCGGAATATAAACTGAACGCTAAAAGCGATAAATAAGGCACAGCGCCTTCTCATGCACGCCAAGACTCTGAAGAGTTTTCATAGCGTGGTCTCTCGTTCCATGCTGTTTATCAATGGCGAAATTCCCCAAGATGGAGTAAAACACCGTCTCGTGGTTGATGACATCATAAGGAAGCGACGTGCACTGAGTTCACATGCCTATATATGGTCATTTTGGATAGGGAGGGGCTCAAAAATGAGCAATGTGTCAAAATGACTTTTTTCAGGACAGAGATTCCTCAGGGTTTTGCCTGCCAAATGCGTTCTGATTGACCCACAGACAAATGGTTAACAGTTTTGGAAAATTCAGAGTGTTTCCTATCCAATGGTAGGAACGCCAGGCTCTCCAAAACAGTCAGTTTTTCTGCTGGAGCCGGTGAAGTTAACAGAGAACCGGGGTTACGGAAGTAACCATAAATTCTATTTCAAATAGTCATTCCATTTCTCACATCGGGATGTGACCAACTCCCGTATCGCAGACATGCTCTCTGAAACCAGGGTAGTCCCAACAGTATAATCCATCAGAGGCTCCGACATAGAGGACAGTATGCACCAATGAAAGTTCAGTGACATCCAATCTGTAAAACCTCAAAAATGTACGAGTGGTAGCCCAACATGCCACATCGCAAATCTCTTGCTCCATCAGCAAAGACTTTGAACAGTGCCTAAGAGGTAACCATTAGGGGTGTGCCATTTCAAGACGATTCGATACGTATCTAGATACATGGGCTCTGATACGATACAAGGAACGACATGCTTTAATTTGATGGGAATCGATTTGATGCACTGACATTTGTGGCATTAACACATGCTCAATTCTAAATTAAAATCTGCTCCTGATGGAGCCACATAAGATGGATCTGTCCTATGTAGCCTGTTTCTTGTCCCCCCACTTTGGTTCTAAAATCACCAACACCCACTTATTAGCCTCTGCCGTGCCCCCAACAACCAGATGCTTTTCAGGGGAAATGGAAAGAGAGCCTGTGACGCAGAGCCTGTGACGCGACTTACGCTTTTGGACGTTAACAAAGGCGACACATTTACTGGATTGGTTGAACAGTGCAGAAGAGAACCTCCCAACAGTGTTTTATCGTCTCGTCTAGTACATAGAGTATCTAGTTTCAGGCGTTTCTTTTACACCTGCTACATTAGGTTACACACTAATTAACTTGTCATTTGTGCAGATTCAAGTCATGATCCGGAACTTTGAAAACGACTACGTATTTTTTAAACCTCCCGCTTTGGGCTGGATGTGTCAATGTGTAGTTCAGGCATGCATAATATATGAGCAGAACTAGTCTTACCTCAATTAGCCATGAAATCCCTAGTTTGAAAGCAACAGTTTTTCTGGAAGCTGGGCTGCACCATTTTCCCCCTAGCAATTCAAGTTCAACCAATGAGCTTCAGTCCCTCGCCATTTGAGAGACAGCTAGCAAGATGCACATCATGCACCCACGAGAGAGCGAGAGCGAGCGAGAGAGAGAATGACGTGGCGCACATACAGTACATTCAGAAAGTATTCACACCCCTTGAATCCCTCCATATTTTGTTGTTACTGAATGAACTCTAAATGTCTTCAAAACAAAACGTCTCGCCCATCTACACACAATACACCACAATGACAAAGTGAAAACATGTTATACATTTTTGCCAATGTATTGAAAATGAAATACAGACATGTGGAAGTATTCACACCCCTGAGGCAATAATTTGTAAAAACACCTTTGACATTATGGGGTATTGTGTGTAGGCCATTAGACAAAATCGTAATTTAATCAATTTCAAATTCAGGCTGTGACATAACAAAATGTGGAATGAGTCAAGGGGTGGGAATACTTTTAGGCACTGTATATAGGCAGACGCCTTTAGAATGCACCCCTCTCTCCTCCGTGTGCACACTGACTTACAGAATGCATATAGGGAAAGGCACTCAATTTGTAATGCACCGACTGATAATTGGCAAAAATAAACAGATAATAAGATAATAGATGTATTGTTAGATTTCAGTGCAGCCTTTGGTGTTATTGATCATAATTTGTGATAAGAAAAACTTACTTATGGCTTTACATCACGTGGTTGGAGAGTTACTTATCCAAAAGAACTCAGAGTATTTTTATCAAAAGCTTCTCTAACATCAGATATGTACAGTGCGGTATCCCTCAGGGCAGTTGCCTTGGGCTGTTACTCTTCATTATTTTTTACAAATGATTTACCACTTGACAAGAAGCTAAAATGACTACATATGCTTATGATTGCACACTATACACATCAGCACCTACAGCCAGTGAGCTCAAAGAGACTCTTAGCAATGAGTTACAGTCAGTGTCAGAATGGGTAGTTTACAATAAACTGGTCTTAAATACATCTAAAACCAAAAGCAATGTATTTGGTTCAAAGCATTCTCTTGGGCCTAAACCTCAACGGGAGTGTGACCATTGAACAAGTTGAAAAAGCTGAACTCCTAGGACTAACACTGGATAGTTATCATGGTCAACTCATATTGACAAAGCGAAGGGGAGAGGTATGTCTGTTATAAAAAGATGTAGTGTTGTCACGATACCAGAATTTTTACTTTGATTACCGATACCAGGTTTAGTATCACAATACTAGATACAATCACGATACTCGATACCACGGCAAAAAAATAAGGCGTATTAGCCAAAGTTACAGAATGGCACTTGATCCAGACAGATCTTTTGAGTTCAATATCATTACTCTTGAAATGTTATATTTTTGAATGTACAGCCCCTTCAGAAAGTACAGTGGTTCCTCAATTAAAAGTTTTGAGCTTATGCCGCGACCGTTTGTGGTAGATGGTGGCATTCTGTCATTGCACAACACTATCACAATGGGGAGTTAGAACGCTGATCTATCGGTAGTCTAAACGGTGGCACAAATTGACCAACTTTTACATAAATCAATGGAGGTGTGAATGTTTCAGTGCGAGAGTTTCTCTTCTCTGGCACTAGAGTCCTGCATCAGGCAACAAAAAACGAATTGCTGGCAGAGTTGAGAAAGAACTTGGTTAAATACAATGGCGCAATTACACTTGGCATGTGGACTGACGATTTTTGAGAATAGGCATGGTGGCCTTTTGGTTTCTCTCCCTCTAAAAACAAATAAATAATGATAAATAACAAACTGGCTATATTTACCACAGTGTGAAAGAGTGATAGCCTCTCTACATAAAGTGTGTCCTTCGTTGCTGATGTGAAGAAGAAACTGAATGAAAGAGTCCAGTGAGGATTGGGAGGGGAAAAAGGTTGGCCATATTTTCAAGACCTGAAATACTTCATTTATTTATGATGTAGTCATTTATTTAGACAATTTAATATATCTGTTTAGGCTTGGCTTATTTAATAGGCTATTTTGCAGCATAAAGCTATATTTGTCAGCATAATGCTGAGTGAATTACTCATTTGTGGCTTTGGCTCAAAATAAATATTCAGACCCCTTGACTTTTTCCACATTTTGTTACGTTACAGCCTTATTCTAAAATGGAGTAAATCAAAGTTTCTTCATCAATCTACACACAATACCACATAATGACAAGGCGAAAACAGGTTTTTAGAAATGTTAGCAAACGTATTAAAAATAAAACAGTATTCAAACCCTCGAAATTGAGCTCAGGTGCATCCTGTTTCCATTGATCATGCTTGAGATGTTTCAACAACTTGATTGGTAAATTCAATAGATTGAACATGATTTGGAAAGGCAAACACCTGTCTATATGAAGGTCTCACAGTTGACAGTGCATGTCAGAGCAAAAACCAAGCCATGAGGTCGAAGGAATTGTCAGTAGAGCTCTGAGACAGGATTGTGTCAAGGCACAGATCTGGGAAAGGGTACAAAAACATTTCTGCAGTATTGAAGGTCTCCAAGAACACAGTGGCCTCCATCATTCTTAAATGTAAGTTTGTTACCACCAAGACTCTTCCTAAAGTTGGCCGCCCTGCCAAACTGAGCATTTGGGGGAGAAGGGCCTTGGTCAGGTAGGTGAGAGTTGCTCTGTGGCGATGAGAGAACCTTCCAGAATGCCAAGTGTCACGCCTGGAGGAAACCTGGCACCACCCCTACGGTGAAGCATGGTGGTGGCAGCATGATGCTGTGGGGATGTTTTTCAGCGGCAGGGACTGGGAGACTAGTCAGGATCGAGGGAAAGATGAACGGAGCAAAGTACAGAGAGATCCATGATGAAATCCTGCTCCAGAGCGCTTAGGACCTCAGACTGGGGCAAAAGTTCACCTTCCAACAGGACAACAACCCTAAGCACACAGCCAAGACAACGTAGGAGTGGCTTGAGCGGCCCAGCCAGAGTTCGGACTTAAACCTGATCGAACATATCTGGAGAGACGTGAAAATAGCTGTGCAGTGATGCTCCCCATCCAACCTGACAGAGCTTGAGAGGATCTGCAGAGGAGAATGGGAGAAACTCCCCAAATACAGGTGTGCCAAGCATGCAGCGTCATACCCAAGAAGACTCAAGGCTGTAATTGCTACCAAAGGTGCTTCAACAAATTACTGAGTAAAGGGTCTGAATACTTATGTAAATGGAATATTTCAGTTTTTTGCAAACATTTCTAAAAACCTGTTTGTGCTTTGTCATCATGGGATATTGCGCAGATTGATGAGGGGGAAAAAAACATGAATACATTTTTGGATAAGGCTGTAACGTAACAAAATGTTGGAAAAGTCAAGGGGACTGAATACTTTCCGAATGCACTGTAGGATGCCACCCTCCCAAAAAGTTAGTTTGTCAAATTTCTGCCCTGCTAGAGCTGCCCCAGTCAACTGTGAGTGCGGTCATTGTGAATTGGAAACATCTAAGCGCAACAACGGCTCAGCCGCAAAGTGGTAGGTCACACAAGAACTGGACCGCCGAGTGCTGAACTGGAACTGGACCGCCGAGTGCTGAACTGGAACTGGACCGCCGAGTGCTGAACTGGAACTGGACCGCCGAGTGCTGAAGCGTGTAAAGATATTCTGTCCTCGGTTGCAACACTCACTACTGAGTTCCAAACTGCCTCTGGAAGTAACGTCAGCACAAGAACTGTTCGTCGGGAGCTTCATGAAATGGGTTTTATTGGCCGAGCAGCCGCACACAAGCCTGAGATCATCATGCTCAATGCCAAGCGTCGGCTGGAGTGGTGTAAAGCTCACCGCCATTGGCAGTGGAAAGACGTTCTCTGGCGTGATCGAACACGCTTCGCCATCTGGCAGTACGACAGACAAATCTAGGTTTGGCGCATGCCAGGATAACACTACCTGCCCCAATGCATAGTGCCAACTGTAAAGTTTGGTGGAGGAGGAATAATGGTCTGGGACGGTTTCTCATGGTTCAAGCTAGGCCCCTTAGTTGCAGTGAAGGGAAATGTTAAAGCTACAGCATACAATGACATTCTAGACAAGTCTGTGCTTCAAACTTTGTGGCAACAGTTTAGGGAAGGGCCTTCCCTGTGTCAGCATGACAATAGCCCCATGCACAAAGAGAGGTCCATACAGAAATGGTTTGTCAAGATCGGTGTGGAAGAACTTGACTGGCCTTCACAGAGCCCTGACCTCGACCCAATCTAACACTTTTGGGCTGAATTGGAACGCCGACTGTGAGCCAGGCCTAATTGCGCAACATCAGTGCCCGACCTCACTAATGCTCTTGTGGCTGCAGGTAGCCTAGTAGTTAGAGCGTTGAACTTGTAACCGGAGGGTTGCAAGTTCGAATCCCCGAGCTGACAAGGTAAAAATCGGTCGTTCTGCCCCTGAACAAGGCAGTTAACCCACTGTTCCCTGGGCGCCGAAGACGTGGATGTCGATTCAGAGGGGTTGGGTTAAATGCGGAAGACACATTTCAGTTGAAGGCATTCAGTTGTACAACTGACTAATAATGGTGACTTTGACATTGGCTGAATGGATGTCCCCGCAGCAATGTCCCAACATCTTGTGAAAAGCCTTCCCAGAAGAGTGGAGGCTGCTATTGCAGCAAAGGGGGGGGATTTTGGAATGAGATGTTCGACGAGCAAGTGTCCACATACTTTTGGTCATGTAGTGTATATGTCCTATGGATTCTTCTTCAGTTCATTTGTGAGCGACTCTGTTCTTTCTGATTTCACTCATCCATGATGACAGTATTGAACGGTTGCTGCTCATCTTACCGCTATTAATCAGCAACGTAATTCTATCAGAGTTCGCAAACTATCCCTTATACTAGCTAGATCCCACAATAGAGAAGAATGTGGTGTCATTAAAGTGTGATCTTTAGTGTTCAACTTGGCTCATTTCAGACTCGGGAGCTGCGTCATTACATTACAGTCATTTACTGGACTCTAGGTAAAGCTTAGGAGAGCGATGATTATTCAAAGCACATCCTTCCTGCTTGAATTGAATTGTTGTTGTTTGTAAACCTCGAATACAACCCTGGTTGGAAGTATACTGAACAAAAACACAAACGCCAACAGGCAACAACTTCAAAGACTTTACTGAGTTACATATAAGGAAATTAGTAAATTGAAATAAATTCATTAGGGCCTAATCTATGGATTTCACATGACTGGGAATACAGATATGCATCTGTTGGCCACAGACACCTTAAAAAAAAGGTAGGGGCGTGGATCAGAAAACCAGTCAGTATCTGCTGTGACCACCATTTGCCTCATACAAAGCGACATCTCCTTTGCATAGGGTTGCTCAGGCTGTTGATTGTGGCCTGTGGAATGTTGCCCCACTCTTCAATGGCTTTGCAAAATTACTGGATATTGGCGGGAAATGGTGTTGTACACGTCGATCAAGAGCATCCCAAACATGCTCAATTGGTAACATGTCTGGTGAGTATGCAGGCCCTGGAATAACTGGGACATTTTCAGCATCCAGGAATTGTGTACAGATCATGCTGAAACATGAGGTGATGGCGGCGGATGAAAGGCACCACAATGGGCCTCAATGATCTTGTCACGGTATCTATGTGCATTCAAATTGCCATCGATAAAATGCAAAAGGTCAAAAGGTCTAATGTAGTGATCATAGTGCATTTGCAGTTCTACTGTGCATACTGCCTGTGAGTAGGGCTTTATTATAGTTCATGTGCTCTCCAGTCACAGTGAAACACTATGGAGCTGGGTGCCTGGGTCTGACGGGTGTGATGTTTGGGTTTGGCCCAGCTCCAGGTAACACCTTGCCAAGCACCTTGCCAAGCCCAACTACAGACCGTTTCAATTTGTTGTCCCCAACCTGATGACTTGTGACACTGCCATGCATGTTTCCTTTCCCTTCAGTGATCGGACTACAGGCGCAAAGTCAAGCTGGATATAGATAGATAGATATAGATAGATATTAGCTAGTTTTTCCCCCTCTTCCTTTTTCATCCCCCCATCCTTGAAGAGAGGTGAAATGGTGGACATGTTTGCCCAGGCTTTGGCAGTGTGGTAAAGTACTTAAGTAAAAATACTTCAAAGTACTTTATACATTTTTGGGGGGTTTCTATTTTTGGCAACTTTTACTTCACTACATTCCTAAAGAAAAATTATGTACTTTTGTACTCCATACATTTTCCATTTCCCCAGAAGTACACGTTACATTATGACAGGAAAATGGTCCAATTTACACACTTATCAGGAGAACATCCCTGGTCATCCCTACTGCCTCTGATCTGGTGGACTCACTAAACACAAATGCTTCGCATGTAAATTATGTCTGAGTGTTGGAGTGTGCCCCTGGCTATCCGTCAATTAAAATAAATAAAAAATTGTGCCGTCTGGTTTCATTAATATAAGGAACTTTTGATACTTACGTACATTTTCGCAATTCCATTTACTTTTGATACTAAAGTATATTTAAAATCAAATACTTTGAGACTTTTAGTCAAGTAGTATTTTACAGGGTGACTCACTTTTACTTAAGTCATTAAGGTATCTTTACTTTTACTCAAGTATGACAATTGAGTACTTTTCCACCACTGGGCTTTGGTCTGGGTCATATTCATTAGGCACTGAAGGGAAGTAGAAAAACAAACTGAGAGAATACCAAGGCTTAGTCCAATAATAAACGCTTGTTTTCAGTTCCCGTTGCACAACGCTTTGCTACCGTGTGCTCTAATGAATCCAATCTAGGCTTTACTCTGCTTTAGCCCACTCCTTCCAAAGCCCACTCCGGTCACAGATGAGACCTCAAACAGTCCCTTGGAGCTCACAACCTCACCACCCCCACCTTCCACCGTAATCATCCACCCTTCATCACCCTAAGCCTTGTCATTTATTAATTTATCAATTTTGTCTGCCGAACCCTTCGCAGGGGGTCACCGATGTTGGTATGGAGATCAGGCTCTCACGTTCTCCCTTCTACAGTTCACATTCCTTCCCAAATTATAGGGAGAGCTGACAGGAGAAGAGAGAAGAAGAGAAGGAGAGAGGAAGACAGAGGAGAGGAGTTAGGGGAGGGAGGAGAGGGAAAGGGGAGAAAGAACCTGGAAAGAAAGAGGGAGGGAGAGACAGAGAAGAGGAGGTACAGTTGGAGAGATGTAGAGAGAAGAGGGGTGCGAGGGGCGGAGGAGGTACAGCAGCAACTCCCTACCTGGTAGTCTAGGATGCTGAAGCCCAGGCCTCTCTCTCCCTTCTCCAGCTCCAACAACTGGATGTCTGGGGACCACAGAGCCAGCTCTCCCTCTTCATCCTCCTCCTCTTCCCCTCTCTTCCCCTGCTGCATCTCCTCCTGGTGGCTGGGGTATGTGGGCGCTGGCTCCTCCGGCTCCTCATCCGACACCTCCTGCAGGGTCACATGGTCCTGGTGGGTGGAAGAGCGGATACGCACGTATTGACACCATAATGTTAGCTTCAGGAACATCTTGATATGGTGTGCAGAGCATCGTGGGTATTGTAGCGCTACAACAGTGACTTCAACCTATCCTGGTCACTGTCATTGTCTATGAGTCGCGCGATTCAGCACCAGTCAGTATTTTGAGGCGAAGTTATGAAGTAGCCTACCTGAGGTTGTTCACAATCATTGTCCCGGAGGTAGGCCTGACTTATCAATACAGAGGACAGCTTGGCTTCAAGCTAGATTAGAAGAACACAGGAGGACATAGACTATCATTTGTGTGTGTGTGGTGAGTTGGGAGTGTGTGTGTGTTCCTGTGCATGTGTGTGTGTGCTGACCTCAGACACGCTGACGGCAGGGCTGGGCGAGCGCCACTCGTCTTGGCGGTCTGGTTGATAGTCGGAGTCGTCCTCTGTCAGGTGTCTGCAGCACACCAGGGTGAAGGGAGGGGGCACCTCACGCAGGAACGCCACCGCCTCGCGCCTCGACTTGCCGTACAGCTGCACCCCGTTCACCTGGACACACACACACACACACACCTTCCCTAAGTAAACGTGCATTGTACATGAAATTCACTTAAGTTGGCGTACACACACACACATCCAATTCAACTGCATAACACAAACAACGGAGGTTGGCTGCACTCCATCGCCTCCGCAATAGGCAGACACACAGAGAAGCACAACATTCACCTGCAGAGCATGCACACACACACTTCTCACGTTGAGTAAATACACAGCCAACTGTGTATAGGCTGGTGCACCAAAGACAACGGTCTTATGCTCAGCTTCAAAAGGGAAGATGAGATATCAGAAGCTAATGAACAGTTTATGGCTGGAATGAAATGGAGTCAACAAAGGTTCTCTCTAGTAATGAAGTGAACCAAAAGAGATGTAGAGTGAGTGTTCGTATGTGCACCGCTGTGCGTGCGTTCTTCAAATCCGTACGGGCGCCTTTGTGTGTTTGTGCTCTCGCCTGTGTGTGTGTGTGTGTGTGTGTGTTGATCAGAAGGGCTATGGCACTATTCTCAGTGAGCCGCTGGGCCACTTGATTGCTGTTTAATGGAACGGGCTGCACGGGAGTGGCTGGAGAGCCGGCGATGGCTGCTACTGTACGTGATGTGGGGGAGACCAGGCCCCGTCTACAAAGGTTGAGCAACCTCCGGTGTTACTGGGAGACTTGCGTTCAATTCACGTAGCGGCTCGAAAAACACAGGTGTGGATCGAGCTATACTAGTACAGAGGGTTATGGTTGCGTCAAAACCAGGCATTTTAATCCATGGACTTGGCTCTCCTCCCCCCTCTGATGCCAGGATTTCCCCCTCCTGTGCCATGGTGGTTGCCTCTGCTTATGTCAGGACTGCCAACAGCAACATGCTGAGGGCACAGTGGTGAAGCAGCACCAAGCCGTGCCAGGGAGGGGGGCAGGAAGAGGGGGTAGGTAGGGGGTAGCACAAAGTCTCCCTCCCTCCCCCCTCCCTCCCTCTATTTATTTGGATAAGGAAAATGTTGCCCTAAGTGCTAGTGTGTGTGTGTATGTGTACGTGTGCTTACGCGCAGTATGTGTGTAAGCTCGCTTGTGTGTATGTGTACGTGTGTGTGTGTGTGTGTGTGTGTGGATGGGAGGCAGTAATGCCTGCCAGTACAGTACCTCCAGTAGTTCGTCTTCTGGTCTCAGGAGCCCGTGTTTGGCCACGGGGCCCTCAGGGGCCACAGAAGACACATAGTGGTGGCCGTCGAACGAGTCCAACTCAACCCCCAGACGCATGGTGTGGATGGGAAGAAGCTAGAACAGAATAGAATACTTTATCAGGCCTTGGAGAACTGTGGAGGTTTTTAATAAGGGGAACTGTGTGGCATTTGGCTTCATTTTGGGCGTGTAACTGGTTGTAACCTTGGAGTACTTCTGTAGCTCAGCGTCATCTTCGATGACAGGGTCCAGTTCAACCACCTGGGAAGGACACAAACAATGGCACTATATAATTCCTTCCATGACAATGTAGACACTATGGCTTGATCCAGTCTCATGTGTCAGCAAATTAAAAAAGCACCAACTGCGCTTATTCCGCCTAACAAACTGCTTACCAGAACGTCGTACTCTGGCCCCAGGGCCTGCTCCCATTTGGCCCTCAGCTCCAGCTCAGACAGAGAGACTACCTCCATAGCTGAAAGACACAGTGACAGTGTTGACGCTAGGAGGAATGTTAATACGTGTGGCATAAGTACCTTCAAGAGATTCATGTATTGGGACATTGGGGTGCAGGGACAGGACATTAGGTTGAGGTTTGTGTGTGTGTCTCTGTGTAAAAAGAGCTAGCCTGGTCCCAGATATGTTTGCCCTTTTGCCTACTCCATTGTCAAGCTAAACCTGACAATTCCAAAAGGAGTTGGCAAGAGAGCAGAAACAGACTGCAGCCTGGGTGCCAAAATAACTAGGTGATTGGTGCATTTGAGTGAATTGAAAGTGACTGTGTCATTACGATGGTCGGTTGAAGACGTGGTTTTACATGTTGCCCACTACTACTATGTGTTCCACTTCCTTCTATGCCATTTATGAAAATTACATTACTATGACGAGGCTAACTACGGTTTAGTCTCAATTACACTATAGCGCCTGGAAATACAATGACATTGCTAAAGTAGTCAAATATTTGTGATGAGTCTTTTTTCAGTGAGATTTCTCCATCTGAAATGAATCAAACAAGATTGATTCAAGGTTGAAAACAATTCTGTGTGCATTCAGTGCAGTGCGTGCGGGGTGTGTGTGTGTGTGGTGCGCGCGTCAGTAGACGTCCCTGTCCAAGTGCGAGTGAGACACTCATTCCCTCCACTTAGATAGCACCACGACTGAAATCTTAAAACACAGAGGAATACAACATTTTTTTGTCTCCAAGTCAACATAGCTGTTAAACTTGACACGGTGAGAAATCAAAACTTGGCACAAAGATTGCTTCCTGGATCACAAGTATCTCGGAGTCCAAGCAAATGAATAGGCATGATTCCTGTACTGTAGGGCTCTGCCTCAAATGGTACTATATAGTGCACCAAAAGTAGTGCACTTTGTAGGGAATAGGGTACCGTCTGAGAAACAGCCTCTCTTTACAACGAACCTGGGGGGAAATCAGCACCAGGAGGTCGAGGAGGGAGATATTATGTTGCGTGTTCATTACCAGTGTAAAGATGTAAAGAGAAACTCCTCAACGTCCAGAGAAGGCGCTAGCTGCCCTGAACCGACCACAATCACTCCCCGCGCACACATGGAACCGTTTGAGCAGCGTGCCCCTCTCGCTCGCTCTGTCAACCCGGTGCATGAAAACCCAAAGACCTGTGACATGAGCTGTACTGTACCTGATTAAATTAGCATTGCTAACCCCTCGCCGACGCGGCGCAATTACTCTCCGACGTTTCACTAAATAAATACGATAATACGTCGTTTTGGGATGTCGAGAAAGGAAGGAACATCTGTTGGCCAGGCAGTGGAGAGGAGCGCACACACACACACACGTTTACATTACGTTTCAGTCGTTTAGCAAAGGGGAAAAAAGGAGAGCGAGAAAAGGGAGAGATCGAGAACAAATGTGTGTTGGAGCTAGGGTTGGACAAACACAATCAGGCGGGTTCAAGTGTTGAGTTACTGTAGTGGCACAGTGGCTCTGCCATAAGATATTGTTTTGCAAACGTGTAGTGTAATGTACTGTGAATGTTGACGGTTCAGACATCCATTAACAGGTCTCGTGACACTACACTGAACTACAGTAAAACAACAAAGCCAAGACCACAACACCTACAAGCGACAATCGGCCAACATTTGCTCTGCAGTGGACTGGACTAGAATACGTTTCTAAGAGCTTCAACTTTCAATGACTCTTACTCACATAACAAAATATGGCTGGAGCCCAAACTGCACAATATTCCCTTTATAGTACACTACTTTTGACCAGGAGCCATAGGGTCATAGGGAATATGGTCCCATTTTTTTATTTAACCTTTATTTAACTAGGCAAGTCAATTCTCATTTACAATGACTGCCTAGGAACATTGGATTAACTGCCTTGTTCAGGGGCAGAACGACTTTTACCATGTCAGCTCGGGGATTCGATCTAGCTTTCGGTTACTGGCCCAATGCTCTAACCACTAGGCTAACTCTCGGCCATTTGGGACACATCTCATGTCTTTGGTATTTCGGCTTCAGGTGATACTTCCAAAGCAATCATCTTTAAATAGAGAGACAAATATCTTAAACCTTCTCGCTTTGCCCAAATCACATGTCAACCATGGTTAAACCGTCATGCCTAATGAGTCTGTCACTGATTATATCCCTAATAATTATACAACAACAACAAAATGACTGCAGATTCCAAACAAAAGGTGTTTTGATTTTGCATGCACACAAACGCACGTACGCAAAATGCACGCACACACCCGCACACACACAGGGAAATAAGCCCTTGACAAGCCGTCATTGTTGTCCGTGGGGCTTGTATTGGCTCCCCTGTGCAACAGAATACTTTATTTTGGAGATTTGGCAGGTAAAGGGTCTTGTCAGGATTCATTAGGGCCAAGTGTAACGTGAGCCCACCTCACACACACTCTTCCCCCTGTACCCAGCTCTAGCCTCCTGCTATTCAGTTACCCTCCCTCTTCCCCCTGTACCCAGCTCTAGCCTCCTGCTATTCCGTTACCCTCCCTCTTCCCCCTGTACCCAGCTCTAGCCTCCTGCTATTCCGTTACCCTCCCTCTTCCCCCTGTACCCAGCTCTAGCCTCCTGCTACTGCGTTACCCCCTCACTTCCCCTGTACCCAGCTCTAGCCTCCTGCTATTCCGTTACCCTCCCTCTTCCCCCGTACCTAGCCCTAGCCTCCTGCTATTCCGTTACCCCCCTCTCTTCCCCTTCTCGCCTTTCTTGATATGCACATCTTGCAGGGTGGACGTGTAGCATGTCTGTAACAGTGCCCAACAAGCGTGCTGTGGAGGCTTACGAAAGAGGGGGTGGAGGAGTGGTTTAGGGGGTACAGGGATGGAATGGTTGGGTTTGAATGACTGCTTGGCCCGCAGATGACCCAGACCCAGAGAGAGGGGAGGGATGTAATACAGGATCAGGTTCCAGTGCTTATGTAGTGACTGACTGTGTTTAAAAAGATTTAAAAAACAGCCAGACAACCGATGCGTTATAAAAGAGAAGGAGAGTGATCACCTCATCTGGACAAGCAATTTTTGTTCACCGTGACTTGTTGTTCTGTCACTAACGTGCAACAGGTACTGACACGTTACCTGGTTAGCTGACATTGTAACAGTTGACCGGGATGTTGACCCCTAGTGGCCGACTATCCAACAGTCAGCTAGCAGCGCTGTGTTTACGCAGTGTGTGTAAGTGACAACTGCCTCCCTCTAGACAACAGATGACAGAGTGTGTCTATGGAGTAATGAGTCGTGTGTGTGTGTTGTTCTATGACCTGACCTGCCCTGACCCAGGCACAGGGAGGATGAGGCGACAGAATGAGAGCGAGAGAGAGACGGATGGCTAGATGAATGAATGTACGAATTCATGGACGGACCGACGGCTGGCTGAGCTCACCGCTGGCCAGCTGTGTTCTGCTGGTGCTCATCAGAAGTGTCTCAGTGGGCTCCAGTAGGGGGGCCACGCTGGAGGCCACGCTGGAGGCCCTCTGCAGGTCTGATGACCGAGCTTTGATCTCTGCAGACCTCTTCAGAGACACACGGGATGGCTCTCTCTGGACTACAACACAAACACACAGGCATAAGAACACACACACACACACACACAACGTATCTGTTTATTTAGTCATATCTGTGGTGCAGTTCTGACATATCACATGAAACACCAGCAGCCAGACAAAACAGCCATACTGGTCAGAACACAAGGCTGGTTGGAAAGACATGTGTTGGGGATATTTGTGGTCAATTTGAGCCAGGCCTTGCACAAATGAACACTCAATCATATTGTGTGTGCGCGTGCACGTGAGTGCGACCACATTCAACGACATTACACCAACTGCCAACAATACACGTTTTCAGAAGAAATCTGGTTGTGGGCTTTTGGAGAAAAATATCCAGTTTTAACTTGGATTGCCTGAGAGGAAGTGGTATAAGTTCACTGCTCCCAGTGCTTTAGTTACTTCATCCTAGATACGCGACCCGGGGGAATATTTCTGAGTGTCCTCGCCATTCATTTCTGATTCCCGGTCCAGTATACAGCGCCTTCAGGAAGTATTCATGCCCCCTGACTTTGTCCACATTTTGTTGTGTTACAGCCTGAATTTAAAATTGATCAAAATAGTTTTCCCC
This sequence comes from Brachymystax lenok tsinlingensis, assembly GCA_030435695.1. Classification (NCBI taxonomy): domain Eukaryota; kingdom Metazoa; phylum Chordata; class Actinopteri; order Salmoniformes; family Salmonidae; genus Brachymystax; species Brachymystax lenok. Next base: position 9,244,751 of record CM059790.1, read on the forward strand.
CCCTCACCAATCTACACACAATATCCCATGAAAAAATGTAAACATGTTTTTAGAAATGTTCGCACATTTATTGAAAATGAAATACAGAAATCTCTCATTTACTTAAGTATTCACACCCGAGTCTATACTTTGTAGAAGCACTTTTGGCAGCGATTACAGCTGTGAGTCTTTCTGGGTAAGTCTCTAAGAGCTTTCCACACCTGTATTGTACATTTGCCCATTATTCTTTTTTAAATTCTTCAAGCTCTGTCAAATTAGTTGTTAATCATTGCTAGAAAACAATTTTCATGTCTTGCCATAGATTTTTCAAGTAGATCTAAGTCAAAACTGCAACTCGGCCACTCGGGAACATTCGCTGTCTTCTTGGTAAGCAATTCCAGTGTAGATTTGGCCTTGTGTTTAAGGTTATTGTCCTGCTGAAAGGAGAATTCATCTCCCAGTGTCTGGTGGAAAGTAGACTGAACCAGGTTTTCCTCTAGGATTTTGACTATGCGTAGCTCCATTCCGCAAATGTTTTATCCTGAAAAACACCCAGTCCTTAACGTTTAAAAGCATACTCATAACATGACGCAGCCACCACTATGCTTGAAAACATGGAGAGTGGTACTCAGTAATGTGTTCTATTGGATTTGCCCCAAACATTACACTTTGTATTCAGGACAAAAAGTTAATTGCTTTGCCACATTTTGTTTTCAGTTACTTTAGCGCTGTTTTGGAATATTATTATTCTGTAGAGGCTTCCTTCTTTTCACTCTGTCAATTAAGTTATTATTGTGGAGTAACTACAATGTTGTTATACGGTTTTAAAGTCCCCATTGGCCACATGGTGAAATCCCTGAGCGGGTCCCTTCCTCTCCGGGAACTGAGTTAGGGAGGCGGCGTATATCTTTGTAGTGACTGGATGTATTGATATCCAAAGTGTAATGAATAACTTAACCCATATACCAATAGGTGCCCTTCTTTGTGAGGCATTGGAAAACCACCCTGGTCTTTGTGGTTGAATCTGTGTTTGAAATTCACTGCTTGACTGAGGGGCCTTATAGATAATTGTATGTGTGGGGTAAAGAGATGAAACAGCCATTCAAAAATCATGTTAAACACTATTATTGCACAGAGTGAGACCATACAACTTATTACTTGACTTGTTAAGCACATTCTGACTCCTGAACTTATTTAGGCTTGACATAACAAAGGGGTTGCCTACTTATTGACTAAAATAAATTTCAGCTTTTATTAATTTGAAAAAAAATCTAAAAACCAAATTGTACTTTGACATTATGGGGCATTTGGGTGTAGGCAAAAAAAAATCAATTTAATAAATGTTATATTCAGGCTGTAACAACAAAACGTGGACAAAGGGGTGTGAATACTTGCTGAAGGCACTGTATACTAGACCTTCCAAGTACTACACAAGTCAAGTGGACTACATGAGAGAAGGCCAGTGTGTGTGTGTGTGTGTGTGTGTGTGTGTGTGTGTGTGTGTGTGTGTGTGTGTGTGGGGCACGGGCAGTATACCATACAGCGGGGTATTTTGAAATACAGTCAGTATGATTTTGAAAGCCGTCAGTAGCGTTATGAAAGTCTGGAATGCCGCCCAACACCAGTGTACATAGAATGGACCGCTACCTTTACAAGGCTAGCAGTGTTCAGTTAGCACTGTATGCCGTTCCCCCACCAGTGTAATGAAACAACAGCAGTCCAGGAGAGATAAGAATCCCACTGTGGCTTAACTTGCTCTTCTAAATCACCTCTCGCACTGCTCGGCTGACCAATAGTACCGGACACGGAACCGTAGAAGTCGCAGGAAATTAGGTCATAGATCTTGGGAACGCTTTGCCGACGAGATACTTTTTGGAAATTACAGAAAGTAAACACATTCCTTATCGCAATCTTCCCCTGTGATGCTGGATGGTAATTGGAAATGGCCGGAAGGAGTATGAACTTATTGTACAGGGTCATGTCCCAAATGGCACCCTATTCCCTATAAAATGCCTGCACAAAGTATTCACACCCCTTTTTTCCTTAAGAAGCTTCTTAAGTTTTTGCGTATGAAGCATTTTATCCATTTGAGCATGGTGAAGTTATTAATTACACGTTGGATGGTGCATCAATACACCCAGTCACTACAAAGATACAAGCGTCCTTCCTAACAGTGGCTGGAGAGAAAGGAAACCGCTCAGGGATTTCACCATGAGGCCAATGGTGACTTTAAAAAGGTTACAGAGTTTATTGGCTGTGATAGGAGAAAACTGAGGAGGGATCAACAACGATGTAGTGATTATACAATACTAACTAGTTATTCCACAATACAGTAAAACTACAAAAAATATGGCAAAGAAATTAACATTGCGTCCTAAATACAAAGTGTTGGGGCCTCCTGAGTGGCGCAGTGGTCTTAGGCCCTGCATCGCAGTGCTAGCTGTGCCACTAGAGATTCTGGGTTTGAGGCCAGGCTCTGTCGCAGCCGGCCGCGACCGGGAGACCCATGGGGCGTCGTCCGGGTTAGGGGAGGGTTTGGCCGGCAGGGATGTCCTTATCCCATTGCGCACTAGCGACTCCTGTGGCGGGCCGGGCGCAGTGCACGCTGACATGGTCGCCCAGTGTACAGCGTTTGCCTCAACACATTGGTGCGGCTGGCTTCCGGGTTAAGCGGGCATCGTGTCAAGAAGCAGTGCGGCTTGGCTGGGTTGTGTTTCGGAGGACGCACGGCTCTCGACCTTTGCCTCTCCCGAGTCTGTACGGGAGTTGCAGCGATGAGACAAGACTAACTACCAATTGGATACCACGAAATTGGGGAAGAAAGTACAATACAAAGTGTTATATTTGGGGCAAATCCAACAACACATCACTGAGTACCACTCTTTATATTTTCAAGCATTGTGGTGGTTGCATCATGTTATTGGTATGCTTGTCATCGGCAAGGACTGACTATGGAGCTATTTTAGGATAAAAAATAATCGGAATAGAGCTAAGCACAGGCAGAATCCTAGAAGAAAACCTGTTTCAGTCTGCTTTCCAACAGACAGTGGGAGAGGAATTCACCTTTCAGAAGGACAACAAGCTAAAACACAAAGCCAAATATACACTGCCGTTGCTTACCAAGACGACATTGAACGTTCTGGAGTGGCCTAGCTACAGTAGACTTAAATCAGCTTGAAAATCAATGCAAGACTTGAAAATGACTGTCAAGCAATGATCAACAACCAACATGACAGAGCTTGAAGAATTTTTAAAAGGATAACGTGCAAATATTGTACAATCCAGGTGTGCAAAGCTCTGAGACTGAATGACTCACAGCTATAATCGCTGCCAAAGGTGATTCTAACATGCATTGACTCAGGGCTGTGACTACTTATGTAAATTAGATATATTTCTGTAATTTGTTTTTCAATACATTTGCAAAAATACTTTGTCATTATGGGGTATTGTGTGTAGATGGGGGAGAAAAATATATATTTTTAATCAATTTTGAATTCAGGTTGTAACACAACAAAATGTGGAATAAGTCAAGGGGTAGGAATACTTTCTGAAGGCACTGTAGGGAATAGGGTGCCATTTGGGACGATCCCCAGGACAGTGGAGTTAAGATGGTGAAGTTGGCACTTCTGCAGACTTTGCTAAGGGAAATGCCCATAGTTTCTATGAAGTTAGTGGATATACAGTAGAGTGCTGTAGAAGGGGTAGTGACACATTTATAATATACACACACACACATTCATGCGCACACGCACAGGTGACTGATGAATTCTCCTTACCTTTGTCCAGGGACCTCTCCAGTGAGGGTCTGGGCGAGGCCATCTTCCTGGCCAGGGTGAGGTGGACCGTCTGGCCCGTCTGCTTCATCACCTCCAGAACTTCCTGGTTAGTGAAGCCCTGCAGGCTCACCCCGTCCATCTGACAATGGAACAGTCCAAAAGTACTTACCTCGCCACGTTCATCTGACACAACTGACTCAAGTCATTGAGAACACATTCTCTTTTTCTATAGAAACCTGACAATAAAGGCCTGATATGGTTGTGTTGTACTGTGATGAATGGGTTTTGTCCTAGCCGTGCCCTAACAAACCTGACTAATCACCAAGACCTTGGTTAGCTAAATCAGGTGTTAAGTGCTGGGTTGGGACATTTCAAGAAGGCCACTATCTCTCACTGTGCACGTGCAGACACACACACACACCTAGGGGTTAATTAAGGTGGCACTCATTAAAAGCTGATTAAGGGTCTCACCGCTATGATCCTGTCGTGGATGCGTATGTTTCCGCTCTGCTCAGCTGCACTCCCAGGAACTACGTTCTTCACAAACACTCCCAACGCGTCTGAGACACACAGAGAGCGAGAAAGAGATGAGAGATGAGAGAGAGAGAGAGAGAGAGAGAGAGAGAGAGAGAGAGAGAGAGAGAGAGAGAGAGATCAGACAGTGAGAGAAAGGGGTGAAGAGAGAAAGAGCGATAAAGGGAGAGGGGAATAAAGTAACAAGACATGAAAAACTATCCATCGCAACCAGTGGGATCAAAGCATTGAGTGACATTAGATAACAGATCTGAGTGCCAATAGGGGTTAGGGGCAAGGGGACTAGGATTAGGGGCTAGGATTTCACATTGAATAGGGCATCAGCCTACCTTCACTTGTAAAGGCGTTGTAACCGATGATGGAGATGCCCAGGCTCTGGCCCTCCTTCTTCTTCAGAGGCACTTCATGGATCTCATAACCCTCCAGGTTGGGCTGGAACAAATAGGGAAACAGACAAGATATAGAGCAGCTATACGGTACGTGGATTTGTTTCCATTTACATTTTTTATTTAAACCTTTATTTAACTAGGCACGTCAGTTAAGAACAAATTCTTATTTACAATGACGGCCTACACCGGCCAAACCCGGTTGTGATACAGCCCGGAATAGAACCAGGGTCTGTAGTGACGCCTCTAGCGCTGAGATGCAGTGCCTTAGACCGCTTCGCCACTCGGGAGTCCAAAAAACATTTTTTTTTTTGGTGTGTGGGTGTGCGCGCAGCAGGCAGGGGCAACAGGAGGTCTGTGCATGGTGAGAACGTATGCATACGTGTGTTCCCCATCCCCAGTCTCACTTACAGTCCTGCTGAGCCTGCGCTGGGGTCCGGCTCCAGGCAGTGGGGGCAGGGCTGAGACGGGACTGGCGGCGGGCGGGGGAGGTGGCGGCAAGGATGTGGAGGGCTGTCCCGAGGGGTCACGGGCGATGAGCATGCGCACACGGCTCCCGCAGCCCTGCAGCACCTTGACCACCTGGTCACTGGCCAGGCCCCACGTGGGGGTCTCCCCGATACGCAGGATGTGGTCGCCGGTACGCAGACGCCCATCCTAGCAGGGGGAGTGGGGGTGTAGAGAGAGAGGGGAGGCGGGATAGGGAGAGAGGGGTGAGGGAGAGGAGAGAGAGAAGACAGAGAGAGAACATTTCTGTAGATCATACACAATGTATTATAATTCATGGCCTAGGAATAACCACACGCTCCATGTATTTCACATCATTTCTTATAGTTTGTAAAAGTGTGCCAGTACATGAAAGAACCACCCAGAAACTCTGCTCATACTCAGTAGCCTCATCAGACCATTTCAGCCAATGTGGTCCAATGCATTTTACACCCCACTTGAACAGGCTAGTCCCACCCTTGTTTGGCCTGGCCCATGCAGCCAAAATAAGAAATATATTCCCCGACGCGCAGGTCAAGCAGAATAAACTCAGACGAAAAAGAGATCATGATCCAAAAAGAGATGGGGAGAATGGCAGCCTTTGTGGAAAGACGGATGAAAATCTTTTGATGCATAAACTTGTCGCAGAAAATCTCCAACTTCTCTCCCTGGGTCTGTGCACGGGACAACAGGGGCTCGTGGAAGGAAGACGGGCGCAGCCATTAAACGTTGAAATGGGAAACGCCAGGGTCTAACAAAGCCCCAATTTTGACAGCGTTTTTGGAGCATAAAATCCAGTGATGTGTGAAATGCTGTACTGTGCCTTTTTGAACAAGCAGGGTTTTGTTGCCTGCGCCCGGGATCTCTTGGACATTCAAAGAGAACGAGAGAGCAAGAAACAGAGAGAGAAAAAGTGAGAGAGGGCACTACATAGAGAGGCAGAGAAAGAGCAAGAAAGAAAAAGGAGAAAAAAATGGAGATAAAGAGAAAAAAGAGAGAGGGGGAGAGGGGGGGAGGGGGAGAGGGGAGGACTGGTGCAAGGGGCTTTCAAAAACAAGGGACAGTGTTTTTTTTTTTTTCCAGATCCCTCCTGGATAACACTTTCTTAGAGTTTAAAACTGACATTGACAGAGTTTTTTTTTTTAACAAATCAAATTACATGTTCCCATGTTAACTCCAACTGAATACACCCCAAGGAAAAAAAGCTAAGCGTTGAATGGAAGGGGAGAAGAAAGGAAGGAGACGCTTGTAAATGAGCATCGACTGTGTCAGGGACTTTGGGCGTATGCAAGTAAATCTTTGGTGAACATCTCTGTAATTGCGAACAGAAAAGCAGTCCTTCGAGCCGGACGTGGGGCGAGCTGGCTCTGTGTAGCCAGGATGTAATCCCCTTACAAGGTGATTCTGTTTTCCCCCTCCGGCTCAATGGCTATTATAATGTAACTGAGCCTTTTGTGGTACGCGCTCAGCATTAATTCAGCTAAACTGGCTGTTACTATTCATAGGGGATGACCGGTCTGGAAGATTGTTAAAGCGAAGCTTTGAGTATGTAATGGTGTAGTAGGCCTACTGCTGAGGACTATTGGGCAATGGAAAAAAAGGGTAACAGCCGACATCTTGAATCGTCTAATCAAATTCTTCATTTGACCTTTCAAAATTGACTAATCCGTTTACGCATACATTTATTTCATATTTGTACTGAACCTTTATTTAAACTAGGCAAGTCACTTAAAAACAAATTCTTATTCACAACGACGGCCTACCAGAAGGCAAAAGGCCTCCTGCGGGGACGGGGGGCTGGGATGAAAAATAAAACAAAAATATAGGACAAAACATACATCACGACAAGGATAGACACCACAACACTACATAAAGAGACACATAAGACAACATAGCATGGCAGCAACACAACATGACAACAACATGGTAGCAACACAACATGACAACAACACGGTAGCAACACAACATGGCAGCAGCCCAACACATGGTACAAACATTATTCGGCACAGACAACAGCACAAAGGGCAAGAAGGTAGAGACAACAATACATCAAGCGAAGCAGCCACAACTGTCAGTAAGTGTCCATGATTGAGTCTTTGAATGAAGAGATGGAGATAAAACGGCCCAGTTTGAGTGTTTTTTTGCAGCTCGTTCCAGTCGCTAGCTGCAGCAAACTGAAAAGAGGAGCGACCCAGGAATGTGTGTGCTATGGGGACCTTTAACAGAATGTGACTGGCAGAACGAGTTTTGTATGTGGAGGATGAGGGCTGCAGTAGATATCTCAGATAGGAGGGAGGGAGTGAGGCCTAAGAGGGTTTTATAAATAAGCATCAACCAGTGGGTCCTGCGACGGGTAAACAGAGATGACCAGTTTACAGAGGAGTAGAGTGCAGTAATGTGTCCTATAAAGAGCATTGGTGGCAAATCTGATGGCCGAATGACAAAGAACATCTAGCCGTTCGAGAGCACCCTTACCTGCCGATCTATAAATGACATCTCCGTAATCTAGCATGGGTGGGATGGTCATCTGAATCACGGTTAGTTTGGCAGCTGGGGTGAAAGAGGAACGAATACGATAGAGGAAACCAAGTCTACATTTAACTTCAGCCTGCAGCTTTGATATGTGTTGAGAGAAGGGCAGTGTACCATCTAGCCATACTTCCAAGTACTTGTATGAGGTGACTACCTCAAGCTCTAAGCCCTCAGGGGTAGTAATCACACCTGTGGGGAGAGGGCCTTCTTCTTACCAAACCACATGACCTTTGTTTTGGAGGTGTTAAAAACAAAGTTAAGGGCAGAGAAAGCTTGTTGGACACTAAGAAAGCTTTGTTGTAGAGCGTTAAACACAAAATCCAGGGAGGGGCCAGCTGAGAATAAGACTATCATCTGCATATAAATGGAGGAGAGAGCGTCCTACTGCCTGAGCTATGTTGTTGATATAAATTGAGAAGAGCGTGGGGCCTTGGATCGAGCCTTGGGATACTCCCTTGGTGACAGGCAGTGGCTGAGAAAGCGGATGTTCTGACTTTATACACTGCACTCTTTGAGAGAGGTAGTTAGGAAACCAGGCCAAAGACCCCCTCAGAGACACCAATACTCCTTAACTGGCCCACAATAATGGAATGGTCTACTGTATCAAAAGCTTTGGCCAAGTCAACAACAAAAAATAAGCACAACATTGCTTAGAATCAAGGGCAATAGTGACATCATAGGACCTTTAAGGTTGCAGTGACACATCCATAATCTGAGAGGAAACCAGATTGCGTACCCTAGAGAATACTATAGACATCAAGAAAGCCAGTCAGTTGATTATTGACACATTTTTCCAACACTTCTGATAAACAGGGCAAAATAGAAATTGACCTATAAGTTAGGATCAGCTTAATCTCCCCTTTAAATAAAGGACACATCGCGGCTGCCATCCAAGCAATGGGAACTTCCCCAGAAAGGAGAGACAGTTTAAAAAGGTCAGAGAGGTTTGGCGATGATAGAGGCAGCAACCTTAAAGAAGAAAGGGTCTCAACCATCTGACCCAGATGTTTTTTGGGGGGTCAAGTTTAAGGAGCTCCTTTAGCACCTGGGACTCAGTGACCGCCTGCAGGGAGAAACTTTGTAGCGGGGCAGGGGAAAAAGAGGGAGGAGCATCAGGGATAGTCACATTAGAAGGGGTGGGAGATGAGGAAATGTTGGACGGGCAAGGAGGCATGGAGTGGACTTAATGAAGTGGTGATTAAAGAGCTCAGCCATGTGCTCCTTGTCAGTAACAACCACATCATCAACATTAAGGGACATGGGCATCTTTGAGATGAAGCAAATAATATTGACCACTGGCATAACTAATTGTGAGTGAATTCTACAGCTAAAATGACTATCCCATGACAAGAGTTGGCAAATAGCATAGAAAACACAAATGAAACGTCTATTACATGTGGGCATCTTCAGATACCTCTGTTCAGGGTGTAAAATTGCTGAAACATTCCCTAGATTTTTAGAAATCCAGGTTGGAGGATTAGGAGGGAATAGCTGCAAGGGAATCCTCCAACCCGGAAATTCTTCAAACAGGATTTCTAAAAAACCTTGGAATTTTGTGAAAGTTTCCAGAAAATTGCAACCGTACCTCTTAACGGACTGCTCCAGCTACAGATAACTGCCAAAATAAAGGAAAGTCTTGAGTAAAATGGTGGATACAAATTATATTGAAAGCAGGTGCTTCAGCACAGGTGTGGTTCCTGAGTTAATTAAGCAAATAACATCCCATCATGCTTAGGGTCATGTATAAAAAAGACCTAGTTGCCCATTATTTTGGCTACAATGGCTAGAAAGATTTCAGTGACTTTGAAAGAGGGGTGTCAAAGGAGGATAGGGGGGTTTAACGCTCTACAGTCTAAGCCCTGTCTAAACCTGGGGAGGGACGAGGTTCTAAGCTAACATTTGGAATTATTTTAAGATGGTCCTACCGAGGATCAACATGCTATTTGATTTTGAATTTTAAGGTATCAAAAAAAAGTTTTTGAAAATTATTGGATGAAACATTGAATTTGGTATTACAGCCATTATCCAATAAAAACGCATTGAATAAGAGATTCACTACATGGAACAAAAGATAGCCGCCGCCCCCCCAAAAAAAAATCTACAGGAAGTTTGTTTTGAAGTGTCTGTCCTATATCTGAGATATATAAACGTTTCCTAAATTTGTTTATTTATATATTATTATTATTATTTTTTTTTTTACATGTATTTTATCCCCTTATTTTAGGCACTAAACTATTTCCACACATACTTCCATAAAATGTTTAACTAGTAACGGGGGACCTTCAAAATGGGTCTTGTATGGTTTGTAGGCATCCTAGGGACAACGCCATCGTGAGAGTCTCAGCTTTCCACAGAGGGGTCATATTAGTGTGTAGCCAACCCGTCACGTTTTTGTGACCTCATTTTTGTGACCTCATTTGTGACCTTTTACCTAAAATGCGGAAAGATATTGGCGGAAGCGGTGGATTGAGACGCAGCCCATGCAAAAAAACAAACATCTCTAGCTTAAACAGACAGAAATCCCCATCAATATCTTTATGTTAATTAGGTTTCAGCGGGGCGCAACCATTGTAGGTCGAGGTTTAAAGGGTGGGTGGGTGTGTGTGTGTGAGAGCGAGTGTGTCTCAGTCACCAGATCGCAACCTAATTTAACACTTATCGGAGATTCTGGAGCTGTACCTAAGACAGCGTTTTCCACCACCATCAACAAAACACCAAATTATGGAATTCCTCCTGGAAGAATGATGTCGCATCCCTCCAATAGAGTTCCAGACACTTGAAGAATTTATACCAAGGTGCATTGAAGCTGTTCTAGCGGCTTGTGGTTGCCCAACGCCCAATCAAGACACTTTATGTTAGTGTTCCCTTTATTTTGGCAGTTACCTGCATTAACTTTGAAAGCATGAGTATATGTTATGTCCAATATACCTTATCAGCCACACTGTTTGGCACCAGGGTCCTCACCACCACTCCCGTGGCCTTGCCTCCAACAATACCGAAGCCCAGGCCCGAGCCGTCGTTCACCAGCTCCATCTCCTCAACATGGCCCCACTGCTCCTGGACGGTCGATACAGCGAGAGAGGAAGAAAGACAAGAGTGAATGATTGATTCCATATAAACCCAATGTGTGTGAGCAGGGCTGTGATAGAATCAGTGATTGAAGGCTAATCCTGTTTAAGAGTAAGACACAGAATTGTGCTTGCTGCAACTTGGTTGCAAAGGTTTTTTTTTTTTTTTTTTTTAGATTCGAACTGTAGTTCTGGACTAAAAAAGCATGTTCAATAAAGATTTTTCATTAAAAGTGCTTCTTAGTCCAGGACTAGATTGAAACCGACCCTTAGTCTGAGGCCTGCCAGAGTAAGCCTGATCAATTATCAGTGCATACGTGACCTGAAATATTAACTTAAAACTGCACATGGGTGTGGGGAAATATTGGCCCCCGACTTAATGGTTTTCACTTAATGGTTTCCCAAAATATAAACAAGCAGCTGATCAATGTGGAGGTCAGTGAGTCTCTTGGGTCCTGTTCTAAAGCCTCCTACCTCCCTGATCACACACCCAGTTGCCCCCAGCCCGTCCTAATCACCACGACGTCTACTCCTTGGCTTTTTATTAACCAACCAATCGGCTGCTACAATCAGAGCAGCTCTTTTCTCTTATTACACGGCGTTATCTGATGGGTGACTTCCTCTGCAGTTTGCTCTCTATCTAATGAAACTTCATTGTGGTGTCTTACGTACTGCAGCCCCTGGGGAGACAAAGCTTTTCTACCCCTCCTGCTCACTGCTTATCCCGCTTACTGAAGAAAAGTGAAGAGCCATTTCCCAGATAAGAAGTGGAGCTTCACAGTCAGCAACACAGATGTGTTTTGTGGCGAGGGCTGGTTTCCGTCTGAGCTTTCAGGCCAAATGAACGAGAGTTGCTTGTTCACTTACGAGCAGAATTGTAAGCAGGCTTGGTTAAGTTCAATAAGCAACTTTGTGAGAGTAAGGAAGCAGATTCAACGAAAGTTGTGACAACTTGAACACATCCTATTCTGAAAACAGAGCATCTAGATGTGAAGAGTCTATCTGCTGGGTTTAACAGTATACAAAGGCATTCAAATCAAATGTTACTTGTCACATGCGCCAAATACAACAAGTGCAGACCTTACAGAGAAATGCTTACTTACAAGCCCTTAACCAACAATGCTTTCAGAACGAAAGAAAAAAAAGTACTAGGTAAAAAAATTGAGAATAAAAGTAACAAATAATTAAACAGCAGCAGTAAAATAACAATAGCGAGGCTATATACAGGGGGTACCAATACAGAGTCAATGTGCGGGGGCACCGGTTAGTCGAGGTAACATGCACATGTAGGTAGAGTTATTAAAGTGATAATAACAGAGAGCAGCAGCAGCGTAAGGGGGGGGGCAATGCAAATAGTCTGGGTAGCCATTTGATAAGCTGTTCAGTAGTCTTATGGCTTGGGGGTAGAAGCTGTTTAGAAGCCTCTTGGACCTAGACGATCCGGTACCGCTTGCAATGAGGTAGCAGAGAGAACAGTCTATGACTAGGATGGCTGGAGTCTTAGACACTACCCTCTGCAGTGCCTTGCGGTCGGAGGCCGAGCAGTTGCCATACCCGGCAGTGATGCAACCAGTCAGGATGCTCTCGATGGTGCAGCTGTAGAACCTTTTTGAGGATCTGAGGATCCATACCAAATCTTTTCAGTCTCCTGAGGGGGAATAGACTTTGTCGTGCTCTCTTCTGTCTTAGTGTGTTTGTACCATTATAGTTTGTTGGTGATGTGGACACCAAGGAACTTGGGCGTGCTCTGTCCTCCTTTTCCTGTAGTCCACAATCATCTCCTTTGTCTTAATCACGTTCAGGGAGAGGTTGTTGTCCTGAAACCACACGGCCAGGTCTCTGACCTTCTCACTATAGGCTGTCTCATCGTTGTTGGTGATCAGGCCTACCAGAGTTGTGTCATCGGCAAAACTTGATGATGGTGTTGGAGTCGTGCCTGGCCTTGCAGTCATGAGTGAACAGGGAGTACAGGAGGGGTCTGCGCACGCACCCCTGAGGGGCCCCCGTGTTGAGGATCAGCGTGGCGGATGCGTTGTTACCTACCCTTACCACCTGGGGGTGGCCCGTCAGGAAGTCCAGGATCCAGTTGCAGAGGGAGGTGTTTAGTCCCAGGGTCATTAGCTTAGTGATGTGCACTATGGTGTTGAACGATGAGCTGTAGTAAATTAATAGCATTCTCACATAGGTGTTCCTTTTGTCCAGGTGGGAAAGGGCAGTGTGGAGTGCAATAGAGATTGCATCATCTGTGGATCTGTTGTGGCGGTATGCAAATTGGAGTGGGTCCAGGGTTTCTGAGATAATGGTGTTGATGTGAACGCTTTTTGAGCCATGACCAGCCTTTCAAAGCACTTCATGGCTACAGACATGAGTGCTATGGGTCGGTAGTCATTTAGGCAGGTTACCTTAGTGTTCTTGGGCACAGGGACTATGGTGGTCTGCTTGAAACATGTTGGTATTACAGACTCAGTCAGGGACAGGTTGAAAATGTCAGTGAAGACACTTACCAGTTTGTCAGCGCAGGCTCGGAGTACACGTCCTGGTAATCCATCTGGCCCTGCGACCTTGTGAATGTTGACCTGTTTAAAAATACTACGCGTTTTCCTCTATTGACATTCTGTGTGACCACTTCCTAATTCTTCTTCTTCTGCCATATAAAGCATCTCCTGAGGGGGAATAGGTTTTGTCATGCCCTCTTCACAACTGTCTTGGTGTGCTTGGACCATGTTAGTTTGTTGGTGCTGTGGACACCAAGGAACTTGAAGCTCTCAACCTGCTCCACTACAGCCCCGTTGATGAGAATGGTGCCGTGCTCGGTCCTCCTTTTCCTGTAGTCCACAATCATCTCCTTTGTCTTGATCACGTTGAGGGAGAGGTTGTTGTCATGGCACCACACGGCCAGGTCTCAGACCTCCTCCCTATAGGCTGTCTCACCGTTGTTGGTGATCAGGCCTATGACTGTTGTGTCATCGTCAAACTTAATGATGATGATGGAGTTGGAGTCATGCCTGCCCATGCAGTCATGAGTGAACAGGGAGTACAGCAGGGGACTGAGCACGCACCCCTGAGGGGCTTCCGTGTTGAGGATCAGTGTGGCGGACGTGTTACCTACCCCTGGGGGTGGTCCGTCAGGAAGTCCAGGATCCAGTTGCAGAGGGAAGTGAGTAGTCCCAGGGTCCTTCGCTTAATAATGAGCTTTGAGGGCACTATGGTGTTGAACGCTGAGCTGTAGTTAATGAATAGCATTCTCACATAGGTGTTCCTTTTGTCCAAGTGGGAAAGGGCAATGAGTGCAATAGAGATTGCATCATATGTGGATCTGCGGCTTGCAAATTGGAGTGGGTCTAGGGTTTCTGGGATAAATGGTGTTGATGTGAGCCATGACCAGCCTTTCAAAGCCCTCCATGGCTACAGACATGAGTGCTACTGGTCAGTAGTCATTTAAGCAGGTTACCTTAGTGTTCTTGAGTTACCTTAGGGACTATGGTGGTCTGCTTGAAACATGTTGGTATTACAGACTCAGGGACAGGTTGAAAATGACAGTGAAAACACTTGCCAGTTGGTCAGCGCATGCTCGGAGTACACGTCTTGGTAATCTGTCTGGCCCTGCGGCCTTGTGAATGTTGACCTGTTTAATGTTATTACTCCCATCGGCTACGGAGAGCGGAATCACACAGTCATCCGGAACAACTGATACTCTCATGCTTGCTTCAGTGTTACTTGCCTCGATGCGAGCATAGAAGTCATTTAGCTCGTCTGGTATGCTCGTGTTGCTGTGCAGCATGTGGCTGTGCTTCCCTTTGTAGTCTGTAATAGTTTGCAAGCCTTGCCACATCCAACGAGCGTCAGAGCCGGTGTAATACGATTCAATCTTAGTCCTATATTGAAGCTTTGCCTGTTTGATGGTTCGCCGGAGGGCATAGCTGGATTTCTTATAAGCTTCTGGGTTAGAGTCCTGCTCCTTTAAAGCGGAAGCTCTACCCTTTAGCTCAGTGCGGATGTTGCCTGTAACCCATGGCTTTTGGTTGGGGTACGTAAGGTCACTGTGGGGATGATGTCATCAATGCACTTATTGATGAAGCCAGTGACTGATGTGTACTCCTCAATGCCATCGGAAAAATCCAGGAACATATTCCAGTCTGCGCTAGCAAAACAGTCCTGTAGCTTTCTTACTGACCAAGTCACTGGTGCTTCCTGCTTTAGTTTTTGCTTGTAAGCAGGAATCAGGAGGATAGAATTGTGCAGATTTGCCAAATGGATGGCGAGGGAGAGCTTTGTACCCGTCTCTGTGTGTGGAGTAAAGATGGTCAAGTTTTTCCCCCTCTGGTTGCACATTTAGCACGCTGGTAGAAATTATGTAAAATGGATTTGAGTTCCCCTGCATTAAAGTTCCCGGCCACTAGTGGTGCCGTTTTCCTGTTTGCTTGTGGCCGAATATACAGCTCAATGAGTGCGGTCTTAGCGCCAGAATCGGTTTGTGGTAGTATATAGAAAGCTACAAAAAAATGCAGATGAAAACTCTCTTGGTAAATAGTGTAGTCTACAGCTTATCAGGATTTACTCTACCTCAGGGGAGCAAAACCTCAAGACTTCCTTAGATTTCATGCACCAGCTGTTGTTTACAAATATACATAGACCACCACCTTGTCTTATCAGAGGGCGCTGTTCTATCCTGTCGAAAAAGCATAAAACCCACCAGCTGTATGTTATTCATGTCGTCGTTCAGCCACAACTCAGTGAATCAAAAGATATTACAGTTTTTAATGTCCCGTTAGGTAGGATACACGTGATCGTAGTTAGTCTATTTTATTATCGATTGATTGTACGTTGGCTAATAAGACCGATACCTCAGTCTCTTTCTCTTGCAAATTACGGGGAGGAGGGCCTTGTCGGGCGTCTGAAGTAAATCCTCCCCGTCCGACTTGTTGAAGAAAAATTATTCCTCCAGTACGGGGTGAGTAATGTCCTGATATCTAGAAGCTCTTTCGGTCATAATACACAGTGGCAGGGACATTATGTACAAAATAAGTTACAAATAACCTGAAAACATACACAATAGGTTACAGGATCGTAAAACGGCAGCCACCTCCTTCAGCGCCATTGGGGCCATTCTGTGGCTTAGGCTAATTGATTTTACCACATAAAATGTATGTTTACATGCTACCGTTTTGTCATGGCAACTAAACAGAGCCCGAATTATCATAATTAACGAAGACCTAGCAACACTGACTGTTGGAACAATAACAATTCACTTAACTAGACATCATGAGATGAAATTAAACAGTTTTTGAACAACTTCATTAATGTAACTAAAGACCTAACATACACTTGATATTCTCAATCCCACAAATGCTGTGAGCAGGGACAGAAAAACCATTCAGGGAAAACAGTGGGCCAAATTGCATCTCCTTCCATATTGACAGTTCAGCCCCATGAAAGGTTAAATAATTATTAGACAAAGGAGTTGTCTAATGAAACCCAAACAAACACAGGTCTGGGTTAATGACAGTTTTAATGAGAAAGCCATAAGGGGAACGTGCAACCCAGGCACTCCGTTTCAGATTAGAAAAACTGTTTTACTGGGAGCCTGGGACAACATGCCTTCCAGATCATCCCTCCTGGAAGCAAGGTCCATATTAGGAGTAGGAATGCTGATCTGGGATCAGGTCCCCCCTGTCCATGTAATCTTATTCATTATGATTCAAAACGTATCCTATATCAGCACTCAGACTTTACGGATAAGGCATCTCGTTACAGTATAGAAGTGTATCACGTCAGACATTTTTTTTAAATGTTCAAAGAAATGTAGGGTTTAAGATTATGCCAACGGCTCTAGAAGCCATGTTTAGTGAGAATGTCAGGTGTGTGGTGGGTGGACGAGAGAGAGGAACGCTCCAGAGAAACATGGAGCTGAGGAACATTTGTTTAAGGGGAAGATTCAGTTGATGGGTATCGGGGACGAGAGGGGTCGAATGACATGACCTCTGACTGACAGGTGAATCGTTGTGCTGAGTTGCTTTTTGCTTTTGGTGTCCCTCAAGAGTAAAGAGATTGTTTTCCCATCTATACGGGACCCTGTCACACTGATGGAAACTATGACTGAATAAATACGCAATAAACAGGATCGCGACAGAGTGATTTTGTCACCTTTTCACGACATAACCCAATGGAGAGAACCAATAGAATGAGTGGTGCCAAGTAGGGCAGGGACAATACCAGTATCGCGATACTCGTTGGCATCATAGCAAGAAAAAAGAAGAACACAAAGCATATTTTACTTCTAGGAAGGCAGCCCTAATGTCAGAAACAAACATGTTTTCATCCAGTCACATGTATTTATTTTCCAAGTTATAGCACACAATATTTTACATACAGCAGGACTTTAAAAGGACCCAACAGTAGGGTCCGGTTCGTGTTTTTATTTTTGCCAATGGAAAAAAAAAAATAATAATACATATACATATATATATATATAACGTCACAGCCCTAGTGCCAAGCTGACAATTCAAGAAAATCAGCGAGCGGTGTCTGGGTTTTTGTAGAGGCGGAATCTTGGCTCAGGGTGATAGATAGGCCAGGGAAAACAGCAATAAAAATCTAATCCAGATTTTTTTTTTTTTTTGCCAGCGCTCCATTAAACATGACCTCAAGAGAAACAGCACATGAATAAAACACAAGGTAAAGCAAGGCCCCGGCCTGATACGTACACAGGATATGGCCTCAATCCAAACTGGATTAAAACAGGAATAGGGAAAACGCACACGATAATGACCTCAATGGC
Organism: Brachymystax lenok tsinlingensis; assembly: GCA_030435695.1. Classification (NCBI taxonomy): domain Eukaryota; kingdom Metazoa; phylum Chordata; class Actinopteri; order Salmoniformes; family Salmonidae; genus Brachymystax; species Brachymystax lenok. Next base: position 9,262,290 of record CM059790.1, read on the forward strand.
TGGAACTACGCCTAACCTGTCTGTCGTCTCGTTTTGGAGGGCTTTTCTTTGTGGTTATTTAAAGGTCCAGTGCAGCCGTTTTTATCTTAATATCAAATAATTTCTTGGTAACAATTAAGTACATTACTGTGATTGTTGTCAATTTAAAACTAAAACAGCTTCAGAGCAAAGAGCAGTTTCTCATGCAATGAGACATGGATTGTGTGTGTGCCATTCAAAGGGTGAATAGTCAAGTGCCTTTGAAAGGGGTATGGTAGTAGGTGCCAGGCGCACCGGTTTGTGTCAAGAACTGCAACGCTGCTGGGTCTTTCACGATTAACAGTTTCCTGTGTGTATCTAGAATGGTCCACCACCCAAAGGACATCCAGCCAACTAGGGAACTGTGGGAAGCATTGTAGGAACGCTTTCAACACCTTGTAGAGTCCATGCCACAACAAAATTAGGCTGTTCTGGGGGGAAAAGGGGGGTGACGTGCAACTAAATATTAGGAAGATGTTCTTAATGTTTTGTACACTCAGTGCATATAAAACACAAGGTAATCATGTTTTTGACTGCACTGGGCCTTTAATTAAATTTGCAGAGGTTAGGACTGTTTCTGTTTATAATAAATATATGCCATATGTTTGTTGTCGGAGCTTCAGGTTAATCGTATCCGTCACCCCAGTGTTGATATAGCTGGTCTCATTTTCACCCGCTGCAAGTTGCTCATTCTACACCTCCCTTTACATGTCAGTTCTTATAAAAAAATCCACACATTTTTGCCAATAGAGTTTAATGACAATAATGCTTTAATATTAACTACCAATCTTTGCCTGATTATACACTGAACAAAAATATAAACGCAACATGCAATAATGTCCAAGAGTTACACTTCATATAAGGAAATAGATTTGTTTTTTTTACCTAATCTATGGATTTCACATGACTGGGAATACAGATATGAATCTGTTGGTCACAGATACAGAAATAAAGTAGGGACATGGATCAGAAAACCAGTCAGTATCTGGACCATTTGCCTCATGCAGGGCGACATCTCCTTTGCATATACAGTACCAGTCAAAAGTTTGGACACACCTACTCATTCAAGGGCTTTTCCTTATTTTTACTATTTTCTACATTGAAGAATAATAGTGAGGACATCAAAACTATGAAATAACACATATGGAATTATGTAGTAACCAAAAAAGTGGTAGTCACCTAAAATGCATTTCAATTAACAGGTGTGCCTTGTTAAAAGTTAATTTGTTGAATTTCTTTCCTTCTTAATGCATTTGAGGCAATCAGTTGTGTTGTGACAAGGTAGGAGTGGTATACAGAAGATTGCCCTATTTGGTAAAAGACCAAGTCCATATTGTGGCAAGAACAGCTCAAGTAAGCAAGGAGAAAGACATGAAGGTCAGTCAATCCGTAAAATTTCAAGAACTTCAATAGTTTCTTCAAGTGCAGTCGCAACAAAACCATCAAGTGATATGATGAAACTGACTCTCTGGAGGACCGCTGCAGAGGGTAAATTCATTAGAGTTACCAGCCTCAGATTGCAGCCCAAATAAATGCGTCACAGAGTTCAAGAAACAGACATCTCAATATCAACTGTTCAGAGGAGACTGCGTGAATCAGGCCTTCGTGGTCAAATTTCTGCAAAGAAACCACTACTAAAGGACACCAATAAGAAGAAGAGACTTGCTTGGGCCAAGAAACACAAGCAATGGCCATTAGACCGGTGGGGAAATCTGTCCTTTGGTCTGATGAGTCCAAATTTGAGATTTTTGGTTCCAACCACCGTGTCTTTGAGAGACGCAGAGTAGGTGAACAGATGATCTGCACGTGTGGTTCCCACGTGAAGCATGAGGAGGAGGTGTGACAGTGCTTTGCTGGCGACACTAGCAGTGATTTATTTAGAATTCAAGGCACACTTAACCAGCATGGCTACCACAGCATTCTGCAGCGATACGCCATCCCATATGGCTTGCGCTTAGTGGGACTATCACTTGTTTTTCAAAAGGACAATGACCCAACACACTTCCAGGCTGTGCAAGGGCTATTTTACCAAGAAGGAGAGTGATGGAGTGTTGCATCAGATGACCTGGCTTCCATAATAACCCAACCTCAACCCAATTGAGATAGTTTGGGATGAGTTGGACCCCAGAGTGAAGGAAAAGCAGCCAACAAGTGCTTAGCATATGTGGGAACTCCTTCAAGACTGTTGGAAAAGCATTCCAGGTGAAGCTGGTTGAGAGAATGCTAAGAGTGTGCAAAGCTACTTTGAAGAATCTGAAATATAAAATATATGTTGATCTTTGTTTAACACTTTTTTTGGTTACTACATGATTCCATATGTGTTGTTTCATAGTTTTGATGTCTTTACTATTATTCTACAATGTAGAAAATAGTAAAAATAAAGAAAAACCCTTCAATGGAGTAGGTGACCAAACTTTTGACTGGTACTGCATTTGATGAGGCTGTTGATTGTGGCCTGACGTCCCACTCTTTTTCAATGGCTGTGCGAAGTTGCTGGATATTGGCGGAAACTGGAACACACTGTCATACACAGCGATCCAGAGCATCCCAAACATGCTCAATGGTTGACATGTCTGGTGAGTACGCAGGCCATGGAAGAGCTGAGACATTTTAAGCTTCCAGGAATTTGTAAAGATCCTTGCGACATGGGGCCGTGCATTATTATGCTGAAACATGAGGTGATGGCGGCAGATAAATGGCAAGACACTGGGCCTCAGCATCTCATCACGGTATCTCTGAATTCAAATTGCCATAGATAAAATAGTGTTTGTTGTCCGTAGCGTATGCCTGTCAATACTATAACCCCACCTCCACCATGAGGCACTCTGTTCACAATGTTAACATCAGCAAACCACTCGCCCACACGTCTGCCCAGTACAATTGAAACTAGGATTAATCTGTAAAGAGCACACATCTCCAGCGTGCCAGCGGCCATCGATGGTGAGCATTTGCCCACTGAAGTCGGTTACGACGCCGAAATGCAGTCAGGTCAAGAGCCTGGTGAGGACGACAAGCATGCAGATTATCTTCTCTGAGACTGTTTCTGACAGTTTGTGCAGAAATTCTTACACGTGGTCTGGGGTTGTGAGGCCGGTTGTAAATCTCTAAAATGACGCTGGCTTATGATAGAGAAATAAACATTAAATTCTCTGGCAACAACTCTGGTGGACATTCCTGCAGTCAGCATGCCAATTGCATGCTCCCTCAACACTGAGACATCTGTAGCATTGTATAGTGTGAAAAAAACACACATTTTAGTGAGCTGCACCTGTGTAATGATCATGCTGTTTAATCAGCTTCTTGATATGCCACACCCGTCATGTGGATGGATTATCTTGGCAAAGGTGAAATTCTCACTAACACGGATGTGCACAACATTTTTACGAAATAAACTTGTCGTTTTATTTCAGCTCATGAAATATGGGACCAACTCCTTACATGTTGTGTTTATATTTTTGTTCTGTGTAGGTTACCTGACACTGAATAATCACAGAGGAAAGCTAAAATGTAATTTAATAGTTTGAATTCATGAAAAATATATCAACTAAAAAGAGAGCTTTTTATAGTCTTAGATGACCATTGCTCAAAAGAAGAGGATTTAAAAGAGTTGTATTTTGACTGTTTTACCAAACAACAAATCTATTAACTTTTTCTATGCATTAGGTCTCCGAACTCTCTTCTCCTTGACTTCCATGTCTACATTGATTGAGCTAGCGCACAGTGACTTAAATGCATATTGTCAGGAGGCAATCCTGCAAGTGAAGCACTAACTTGATTTCCTTCAGCCTATAAGGACATCAACATCATACACTCAATGTCAACAGCCCACGGGTAGTAAAATACTGCATAAATATGAATTTCAAATTCAAATTTGGACTTCGACAGAGTCAAGTAGCATCCCCTAAAACCTGACCTCCAAACCAGATTGATGCCATTTACAATCCAGTGATGGTCAAGTGCCTGTTTTTTGTGACAGGCTACAGAATAACAGGAAATAGCCTTGGCCTTTATGACAGTGTTAAAAAGTATAAGCGAGATGCTCCTGTGCCCTATAGACCCACGCATGGGAGTCAAATGCCGAGAGATCAGTAGACAACATGAGTTGATGTACAGCCCGAAAAAACTGTGTATTTGCCTAGTTATCGACCGGACTTCTTCCTAGGGCTTATATTGATTAGTCTTCCCTAAAAACGTTGGCCAGAAGGCCACGAGGGCAAACACTTCAACATTTTTACCACAATAAATCAATAACAGTACCACTTTTAAAAAGAGAAACAGTTGCCTCCTAATCATGGGTTGCACCTCCATCGCGTTGTTGGTATTGTTTTGAACGTTCTACAGACGCCACGGCCATATTGGTGCCCGATTGACGCCCAGTCATTCTGAACATGGCTTGATGACTGTTTCGTCTAAATTACAACAATTACATAGATTTTACTGAGTTACAGTTCTTATGAGGAAATCAGTCAATTGAAATATATTTATTAGCCCCTAATCTATGAATCTGTTAGTCAGAGATATTTTTTTTGTGCATATAAATTGCCATCGATAAAATGCAATTGCGTTCATTGTCCCTAGCTTATGCCTGCCCATACCATAACTCCACCGCAACCATGGGGCACTCTGTTCACAACGTTGACATAAGCAAACTGCTTGCCCACACAATGCCATACATGTGGTCTGTGCTTGTGAGGCCAGTTGGACGTACTGCCAAATTCTCTAAAACGACGTTGGAGGTGGCTTATAGTAGAGAAATTAACATTCAATTCTCTGGCAAAAGCTCTGGTGGAAATTCCTGCAGTCATCATGCCAATTGCACGCTCCCTCAAAACTTCAGACACCTGTGTCATTGTGTTGTGAGACATAACTGAAAATGTTAGTAGCCTTTAATTGTCCCCAGCACAAGGTGCACCTGTATAATGATCCTGCTGTTTAAATCACCTTGATATGCCACACCGGTCAAGTGGATGGATTCTCTTGGCAAAGGAGAAACGCTCACTAACAGGGATGTAAAAAGAATTGTGCACAAAATTTAAGAGAAATAAGATTTTTGTAACTACAGAAAATGTCTTGGATCTTTTATTTCAGCTCATGAAACATGAGAACAACACTTTACATGTTGCATTTATATTTTTGTTCAGTGTAGATAGCAATGCTAACATTACCTAGTAATAATGTGGTGCTGTCCCCTCAATCTTAGCTAGCTAAAGTTATACTGCATCTAAGGTAAACCTGGCGACGTCACAAAGACGACAAAAAGTTGTAGTAATTATTTGCCTCCTTCTGAAATGTCACCTTGTTTCCAAGATTCTATAATGCACTTTAGACAAAATCTTCATCAGCGGCCATTGAGAAGGCATTGAGTAGAATCTTCAGTTGGGCATCAGTCCTCAAGAGAACGTTCAAAACAATATTGTGACGAAACGTGCGACCCATGATTATCTGACGGGTTGCCTGAATCAACCTCAACAAATACAGTCATTCAGCACTCAAAACAGTGAAAGCACATTGCCTTTAACGCATGTATTCAAAAGGGCCAAATCCAATGTAGCACCATGACATGACAGTGGTCTGTGAAGGCATTTTCTTACTGAGATACATAAATACATGCTTTGAACTTACATTTTGAATGATGGGTCCGGGCGGGAGCAGTGGCGTGTGCTGTGTGGCAGTTGATGGGTCCCGGGGCCACCACCAGCTCTACTCTGTCCCCAGGCTGCTGCAGCAGAGTGATGGCCTGCTGCTGGGTGACACTCTGGTCCAAGGGGGTCCCGTTGATCACCAGGATCTGGTCGTTCTCCAGCATGCGCCCATCCCTACCGGCACACACACAACACAAACAAGGACTATATAATATGTAAAGCCCTTTTTATATCAGAATGGACATCGTTTTCACAGTAACCCCATCTAGACCCCGTCCTTGAGCAAGCAGAAGAAACAAGGAATGTGTATCTATGGGTATGTTTATTGAACCAGGAAGTCCCATAGAGATAAAGACGTGTTTTAAAGGGGTTCTTTGCTCATAAGGTCTCTCTATAACAGCACAGTGACCTGTCAGTGGTCTGTGTTTCCCATTTTTGGCAGTGCCCTTTACAAGCAGTGTTAAATTAACTAGAAATGTCTCTGCATACCCTTTGTTGTTGACATAAGCTGATACAGGCATATTATGCATTGTTTATGACTGTGTAATGTTATCCTTGGAAGGGGGCCTAATAAGAGTTGGCAAACCTTCTAATATGCATATATTAAAGTGTCCTTGACTAGATTATCAGGTAATATTGTGGAATGTTGTCGTAGAGTTGGTCTGAACTAGAGTTGCAAGATTCCAATAACTCTCTGAAAAATCGCAGGTTTCCCAGAAATCCTGGTTGGAGGATTCCTCATTTGCTGCTTATTCACTCCTGATTCCAGGAATTTGGGGGAAATTATCTGAATTTTGAAACTCTAACCTGAACCAAATTAGCACTAGGGGCAGCAAAAGAGGAGGACGTACCTGTGTGCGATGCTCCCAGGCTGGACCTGTCTGATGAAGACCCCGTGGCCCCCAGTCCCCTCAGGCCTTAGGCCTACCACACTGAAGCCCAGGCTTCCAGACAGGGGCTTGGGCAGGCTAATGTGCTCAGTTGGCCTCCCCTACAACACAATAACCAATTATTACATAGGTCAGGTCATAAATATTCAAAATGTACAGAAGACGGCTCAAATACATCAATATAAAGGTATACTTCAGGACTTTGGCAATGAGGCCCTTTAAATACCCAGGTAAAACTGTTTAAAAGCACAGTATGTTCATTCTCCACCGAATACAGCACACCAATACACAGGTGACACAGTCTAAAACCCCCATCTATCCACCACCAGACCTAGTACACATGGCCATAACCGTGGTAGTATCATAGCTAGCTGTGACAACAGTATCAGGTGGGCGTGTGCGTGGGCAGAACAGGTGCAGAACCTTGGCGGCAGCGTGGAGCCATCTCTGGAGCTGGTCGGGGGAGCGGAGGCCCACTGAGGAGAGGGCTGAGCCGTTGGACAGCACCGAGCCGGGGCCGGATGTGCACAGGCTGCTGGCCGGGCGGCTGGCACTGACGATCAGCTGGCCCTTCCTGGAGAAGCTGAACTCACTGCAGGTGTCGGGAGGCATGCAGTTCAGCTGGGGGAAGGAGAGGAGGAGAATAGAGGTTTGGTGGGTTTTTTCACTGTGGCGGATAATGAGGAGGAAGCTATGGTAGAGCTGCTTTGTTTACAAAAAATATAGTAAAATAATTGTTAATTCTTTAGAGTCTAAGACGTTGGGGGAGAGGGGGTGCTTAGCTGACACATGGAATTGTTTAAAGATGGTCATACTATGGATCAATTAGCTATTTGATTTAGAATTATTTTCGAACTCCGTTAGGTATATATAAAAACATGTATTGATAAAATATTGATTTTGGCCTTTACTACTACAGCCCATAGAAACGCATTGAATAACATATTCATAATTGGCAAAAAGGACAGACAAAAATGTTTGGGGTGGGAGCCACCCCTTTCCAAAGTGGGCCAAACTGTTTGGACGCTACTGAAGTTTTTGCGACAAGACCGATTTTCGGGATGTCTCACGGTCTGACAAACACTGCTCTAGCTATGCCACCTTTCACAGCAGATGTGGAGGCGCTACATACGCAGATGCAGTGGATTGAGACGCAGGCAATGCAAAAAAAAAAACATCTCTCTTGCTTAAACTGATGGATTTTGATGGGGATTTTTTTAAATAATGTTACTTAGACTGACGTACAGGTGAGTCGATTGACTCTAGGGGGTTAATGTGATTACGTGACTAAAGATACAAGTTGAGCGATATGTAATTGGATAAAGCCACACAAAAAAAGGAAAGGCCGCCATTCTAGGCTGCTTTCTTGAACCAAAAAGCTGCGTTCTTTCACATCCAATTTTCCCACGATAGGAAAAAGGGATGCAGATTAGCATTGCAGTAGATACAAGAGCAAGAGAAACAATGGTGCCTTTACATGTGGAGACAATGTCTGCAAAAAAAAAAAAAAAAAAGGGGAGAAAAGGAGGGGGTAACAAAATCAATAGATTCCTCTGCAGCAGTAGCAGCTCTGGCCGGTCCCAAACAGGTAATGTATTAATGACCTTTAGACTCACATTGTGGAAAGTTATCAGTCTCCTGTTTATTTAGCCCAGGCTGACGGAGCAGCTTTCCCCCGCCAATTCATCAATACATCTCCGACAAGGCAGTTACTCAAACCCAGACAGTAGATATTAAAGCTTGATAGATCCACAAAAGAGCCGACCCGCCAGTGCCACCACCTCCGCCTCTCTATCCCGCTATAGGTTTTCACCTGACGCATTCATAGACACTCGGCTGACCTTCGCAGCACTTAGAATATGAAGGCAGGCATCGGTTATTGCCATTATCTTAATTTGGCATGTGGGATTGTTTATTGTTAGTAAGGAGGTTTTTTTTTTTACATCAATAAAAACGTGATCAGAATACAAATGAATGAAAGTGCCAGGTTGCTTTTTTGATGCCTCCTTTTCAGCTGAAGAAAACGGTTCAGAATGCAGTGTTCTGTAGACTGAATGTGTACTGACATTGAGGGGTTTCAACATTTTTATCGAAATATTAACAATCAACTTTCTCTTGGGATATATTAACTTGGGATAGATGTCTGCTATTATAGGTTGGGTTACAAACTCAAGTAATCCGACATAAAGCCTTAATCATTAATGGGCCATATAACAAATTAAATGTCCATATCTCACTCCATCACCATTATGCTCCATTCCGAAGCCATGGGTCCTCAAAGACAGTTTGCACGTCATTCTCTTATTATTACCTGGTCTTTGAGTTGTTTGATGGAGTGCTGCAGCGTGAGGATGTGTCCTAGCAGTGGGCTCTGTAGGGCGTCCCTCAGCACCCCCAGCCTCTCACTGTGGGTCCACTCCTCCCTCTGGGCCATCTTAGCCTGGAGACGCTCCAAGGCCTGCAGCACCTGCTGGCGCTCCACTGTGGAGACTGAGGCACACACACAGGCCCATGGAAACATGCATGTACACACACACACAACATTTTCAATAATTGTGAAAAGCATAGTGTTTGCACATTTATATCCCATACTGCTTAAACAGTTCAATAATGAGAGCAGATAAATGTACCTGTTGGGACATTCTCATACATTGTCCTCCCTCAGTCTGGGTATATTTTGTGATGCAACCTGTAAGGAATGAAGAGGAGGAGAGGTGCAAACATGAAACACAAAACATAGAAAAACAATGAATCACCTTCAGGCAGTTGACAATACATAAAATAAAAGGCCTGTCAAGAACAATACAACTGATTATGTAGTAGGGGCAAAGTGGAACTGATTTTGAGCTCGGTCAATCAAATAGTCAAGGCCTAAACAACATGTCTTGTACACAACACAAAAGTACTGGAAGTCTTCTATGTTCAATTCAAACTCTAGTTTGGTGGCAACTAAAAGTGGGTCAATGTGCCTTTGTCAAATACACAATCGTCCTTGTGTTAGCAAAGCAATAGCATGGGTTATTTACATTGCCAGCGAACAAGTTTCGACAGATACAGGCCAGCTTGTGTGGCAATATATTATGTTGACAAAGGTCAAGAAAGTTAGGCTATTATATGAACTAAAACCAAAAGACGATGAAGCAACATACGCTTAAAGTTATCTTGTAGCGATATATTTTCTTTCACACCCTACCTGTACGGCGGAAGTTTATCACTGAATCCGCACCTTACCTGAAGCAGGAAGTAAATCTTTTTTTATTTTTTTTTTTTTTTCAGCTGAGCAGCAAAGTCGAGCGAAAGATAAATAAAGTACAGTACTGGCAAAACTGATCCACAAAATCATAAAAGGTTTATACTGGAAAGGCCTAACTTTAGAGACGTAGCGTTAGTTAGCTAACGTAGTGGCGCCTGATTTGCTTTACATGCAACAGGTGCACAGAATCATCATCTTGTTTCTTTCGGTCTTCTGTAGCTGTAGCGTTAGTTGAATAACTCATCCAAATCACGAAGTCAAAAAAAAAACGTTAGTTTGAGTAAGTACGGTTAACTAGCTAGGTTCTTAAAAACAACACAGCTTTGCCTTTGTCGGGTGATAATATAACCCCATAAAACAACTTGTAACGATAAATGCTACCGGAGCTTCTCGAAATATTCAGCGAACGTTTAGATCGCTAGCCAAATTCAGTGAGTCAGCTAGCTACTGTCAGTAGTACTATACTGTGCTATCTTGTTGTTAGCTAGCTAATAACGTAAGCTGTTGCGATACAGAAACTTATTTGCTAGCATAGCATTAGCATGTCGTTTTTTTTTTTGGTGTGCATATTATTAGGCTAAATGAGTTTATCACTTGAATGGGAAGACTCTTATAGCTTACGTTCAAAAGTGATAAGTTCAACTACTTTTAAAGATGAAAACAAGTCTTACTGGTAGGAAATCACACGAGTTGGGTCTCGGACGATACAGGAGTCAGATGTGTCGCTTTAAAAACTTCTGCTGTCACGTGACGACGCGTGGGCGTGTTGTCAACCCTTCAACATGGCGTCTCACAGGAGTCGGCTGGTTTGTTTACGGACTCTGTCGCTCAGCATCTTCTTTTACTGCACCTATTGGCATTTTCAACTTGTTCTCGGAAATGATGTCGATAGCTGTAAAAGTCTACGCTTGGGACAATATCTTTTTACAAATCACGGTTTTTAATTCAAGCTTGCTAGCTAACGTGTCCTGGCTAGCTCTATCTGTTAACATGATTTTGCTTGGCTAGCTGCTAGCTAGCTAACGTAAGCCTGCATAGTGTGTACATTTGGGAAACAATATAGCTAACTAATCAAATTGCGAAAAGGTCTCGGATCTGAACATTAACATGCATCGCTTGTGGTACGGTTTTGGAGGCATACGCGGATCTTTTATATCAGCGAAAAATAAAAAAGGTTAAATTGACACATTTTATAGGGGTAGTGAGTGTTCTGTTCCCACAAGGCCATATCTCCATGTTACGGCGAGAGAGACAAACATCCCCTCTGTAATAAAGCATTGCATGCATCTATTATCACATTTGCGTAGTGGCAGACACGTTTTTAGGATTTCCATTTTCTTTTTTGCATGGTCTGGAAAAAAATTGGCGTTACATACAAACACATTTCATGCAATTCTAGTCATTTACATGATCTTTTTTTTTATACCACACAAATTGCCAAACGCAGGCTACTGTGCAACTTGCTATTCAGGTAGGATACAATTTTGGAACTTTATTAATCTGTTCATATTCATAATCATTTGTTTTATCATTGTTATTATTGCATGTCATTTTATTAATGTAGGCCTATTTATTAATCTAAACCAGTTCTTTAAAATATAAAACGTGCTTTGTTTCATTCTGTTGAGACATTTTCGTTGGCTAATTTAAGTTCGATCAGTTTAATTGTGTGCTCCGTATTTAGTTTAAGATAAATGGCTTTTGTAAAATAAATATTATTAGCCTATTGCTGTCATTTGTTGGGTATGGTAGACACTAGTCTCTCTTGGTAATTGCTGAAATATAGCCTGTTATGAATGTTTACACCAGTTTTAAATCGCACTGCCCAAATTACGGCCTTCCCGACTAAATTCTTAACTTAATCCACAGCTAGTTTTTAGGCGCTATGGATCTCTGTAGCTAAATTATGCTCTTTAGTGTGGTAGCCTATTTTGAATTATTTTATATCTGTTCAGACATGAGTAATATTTAGTGGATTATTATTTATTTTTTGTTGCCTAATTTGGCAAAATGATGTCAATTTATCTACTTCCCGCAGCAATGATCTAGTGTGTAACGGAAGAAGGCCGCCAGAAATGTGTTTTCACTGACAAATACTGTTGGCTGCAACTGTGATAAAGTCGGTTAAAACAGTGTACATTTTGCATTTGTTGATTTTATTTTAATGTGATATGAAAGTAAAAGGCTTTATGTTTCTAGAACCATATCGCACTTGAGAATCGATTCCCGTTTAGATGGAGTATTTGGCTGTTTTGGCTGCCAGGGCCAGTCTCTCTGAAAATAACATATGGTCCTTGGACCTTAAGGAGTAACAGTAGGCTCCTTAAGAGTACATCTTGGGCTAAAAGCTAGCTAGATAACTAGTTACCTCTATACATTATTGTTGTGTAATGTAGTGTTCCTCAGAATGCTGATGATAATGACTGACTGAATGGGTGCAGCATATCAACATCACGACACAAGAACAACTTGTTTGATATGTTGTATTATTTAATATGTTGTGAGTGATCGTTCATATTTGGTCATTGCCTTAATGCTGTTCAAGTATCTTTGCAAAGAACCAAGGATAGATGATGCCACTCAAGAACCTGCGAACTGCAAGGACATGATAGCTTGGGGTGAGTGGTTATGTATGTGGTATTTTGTGGGTAACATGAATTGTCTTTGGGCTACCCAAGGTCCTCCCTATAAAGTCAGAGTTGAAAATGTATTTTCATAGCTATTCGAACCCTTTGCTATGAGACTCCAAATGGAGCTCAGGTGCATCCTGTTTCCATTGATCATCCTTGAGATGTATCTACAACTTGATTGGAGTCCACCTGTTGTCAATTTAATTGATTATACGTGATTTGGAAAGGCACACACCACAGGTGACAGTGCATGTCAGAGCAAAAACCAAGCCATGAGGTCGAAGGAATTGTCCGTAGAGCTCCGAGACAGGATTGTGTCGAGGCACAGATCTGGGGAAGGGCAACAAAACATTTCTGCAGCATTGAAGGTCCCCAAGAACACAGTTGCCTCCATCATTCTTAAATGGAAGAAGTTTGGAACCACCAAGACTCTGGCCGCTTGGCCAAACTGAGAAATCGGGGGAGAAGGGCCTTGGTCAGGGAGGTAACCAAGAACCCGATGGTCACTATGACAGAGCTCCAGAGTTCCTCTGTGGAGATGGAAGAGCCTTCCAGAAGGATAACCATCTCTGCAGCACTCCACCAATCAGGCCTTTATGGTAGAGTGGCCAGACGGAAGCCACTCCTCAGTAAAAGGCACATGACAGCCCGCTTGGAGTTTGCCATAAGGCACCTAAAGGACTCTAGATTCTCTGGTCTGATGAAACCAAGATTGAACTCTTTGGCCTGAATGCCAAGTGTCACAGCTGGAGGAAACCTGCAGCATCATGCTGTGGGGATGTTTTTCAGCGGCAAGGACTGAGAGACTAGTCAGGATTGAGGGAACAGAGCAGATCCTTGATGAAAACCTGCTCCAGAGTGCTCAGGACCTCAGACTGGGGCGAAGGTTCACCTTCCAACAGGGCAACGACACTAAGCATACAGCCAAGACAATGCAGTAGTGGCTTCGGTACAAGTCGGAATGTCTTTGAGTGGCCCAGCCAGAGCCCAGACTTGAACCCGATCGAACATCTCTTGAGAGACCTGAAAATAGCTTTGCAGTGATGCTCCCCCATCCAACCTGACAAAGCTTGAGAGGATCTGCAGAGAAGAATGGGAGAAACTCCAAAATACTGGTGTGCCAAGCTTAGCATAATACCCAAGAACACTCAAGGCTGTAATCGCTGCCAAAGGTGCTAAAACAAAGTACTGAATAAAGGGTCTGAATAATAATGTAAATGTGATCTGTTTTTTAGTTTTTTATAAATCAGCAAAAATGGCAACCTGTTTTTGCTTCGTCATTTTGGGGTATTGTGTGTAGCTTGAGAGAAAAAAACTATTCAATACATTTTAGAATAAGGCTGTAACGTTACAAAATGTGGAAAAAGTCAAGGGGTCTGAATACTTTCCGAAAGCACTGTATATAAAAACTATACAAAAATCGATATAATATGACAGCTCTGAATCTGTGTGTAAGTACCCAAACTCACAATCAATCGACACGTTTTTCCTGTGTGCGTACCTGTTTTTTGTGTGTTTATTTAGCCTAACCTAAAGCATCTAGGCCTATCTGTTTTTTTTAGTGGAATGCCTACCTGCTCCGAATGTCAGCTGCCGCTTGTCCAATGGGACAGAGTTTCGGTTCAGCGGAGAGGAAGTGGGCTTCAACCAAAGCATCCCCTGCAGGAATGTGTATGTATCTATATTACCAGACATTCGGCACTCTGTAAATGTCGAATACTCATAAGGGCACAACATAGCAAAACGTTTTGCAATGGAAAACCGAAACAAACGTTTCTTATCAGACATGGTCGGGTGTATTCATTAGTGCACACCGTAGCAATTCTTTTGGGGGGGAAAAGTCAGGTAGGTCCCACCCCATTTTGTTTGCTTTCATTTTGTTCCAAGTGAATACACACCAGATCGTACTTTCCCATTTCATGCCTAATGAATATGACCCTGAAAGTATTTTTTATTGATTATCCTAAGTAATACCCCCATCATATGTGACGTCTACACATGTAAAGCGTTAGTGAACTGCTTCAAACTAAAATGGGATTTCTTTGCAGGAGTGGTTACTCCTACAAAATAGCAGTGGCCTTGTCCCTCTTCCTGGGGTGGTTAGGAGCTGATCGCTTCTACCTGGGATACCCAGCTTTAGGTAGGCCTATAGTCATAACTCAACTCTGGACCTTGAATCCAGTTCCACTGCGTTTTTTCATTGTTCCCCTCTATTCAGGGACTGATTTAGACCTGGGACATCAGGTGGGTGCAATTCAATATCAGATAGCCTTTTCTGTTCTCCGGACCTTGTAGGGTAAGATTTGAATACCCCTGGACTAAAGTATGACCTTTGACTCTTATCATTGCTGTAAAGCAGAGTTCTCCAAACCTGTTCCCGGAGAGCTACCCTCCTGTAGGTTTTCATTCCAACCCCAGTTGTAACTAACCTAATTCAGCTTATCAACCAGGTAATTATTAGAATCAGGGGTGGTAGATTAGGGTTGAAGTGAACCTGCAGGGTGGTAGCTCTCCGGGAACAGGGTTGGAGAGCCCTGCTGTAAAGTTCAGGATGCGTATTAGTGTGCTATGTATCTATTATATTTTCTATTCAAGGCTTATTTGCTGAGAAAATACATCCAAGATTTTCCACATTTTAGGGGCTCTTTTGTTTTTCCTACTAGCATGGGGTACGTAGGCATCGCAGAGCCACACTGTGGACGGGCATGAGCAAGCTTTAGAGGCTGCACTGAGCAGCGCGTGGGTTGGCACAGTTGGCGTGGGCATCGCTATGGAACAGTGGCGTATTAAGCTGGCAAGATGGGCCGTGGTTTTGTAGAGCAGACACCTGATGGCCATCGTTTTAAAAATCAACAAAGCTACCTACGTAACCCCCCCCCAGTAGAGAAATGTACAATGTTGTTGATAATGATTGAGTAATTGTGTTTTAATCACAAGAGTTGCCGTTTCCATAATTTGCCTGCAATTTAAGATTCTCATCCTTCAGCTGTGTGCGTGTGTAAGATGTGGGGCTAGCGAGCACCAGTAGCCTTTGCCCAGTGATGTCACCCGCCCTAAGATATGGGTAGTGTAGTGATTTGACTATGTTGTAGGCTAGTGACATTCGAAGGTTGAAAGGAGAATGTGTTTAGTTGAATGACCGCCCTTGCTCTGGGTTTTCATGCGTCCAATTCACACTCTCACTGCACCGTTGAAGCACAACCTGCGGCTGCACACGTTCATACTCCACATCACTGCTCCTCTCAACGATAAAGACCTGTTCCCAATCCTCAGTTGTTTTGGAAACAAAGTTGACTTAGCACCATTTCTCTCTGAAAGCAAAGCAGGCAGCAAAAAAAAACACGCGCGGACACATACACAAAACCAACACCCTCTCCACTCAGACGCACATTCACCCAGCACTGAAAGCGTTCCAAATCGTTCACCTTCGCCTTGCAATTTCCCATTCAGCAACACACGGGCAATGTTGGAACGGAACACAGGGATAAACTGAAACGTTGCCCAGTCGCCTGGATGGGAGAGTTTTCATGTAAACAACGAAGCGTTGCTCACACAATAGGTAGCAAATTATGATTAGGGGCCAGGCAGGATTTTATTTATGCCTACTTTAAAGAGACATGGTGTGCCTCTAAGCTTCATCCCACATTGACTGTCTACCTTTTCGTTCTGTCTCCCTCTCTCTGCTTCTCTCTTTCTCTCTCTCTAGGGCTGCTCAAGTTCTGCACTGTGGGCTTCTGTGGGATTGGAAGCTTGGTGGATTTCATGTTGATCTCAATGCAGGTGAGTGGCGTTCAGGGAACACAGAGCTGCTAAGTAATCCCTCTATCTGTTGATTATGTGTGAGAAAATCCATGGTCTTCTCACAGTGACATTGAAAGTAATTGTTTATGCATCCAATGTGGTGATGACAAGGGTGTGTTAGGTCAGTGATCCCTAATTGTGGGTAGAAGCTGGTTCCTTTTGGGTCACAGCAGATGACTACATTGGTTGGTCACAAGAAACATTAAAAGGCTCGTTGGGTCACGCTGCAAAGAGAAGTTAGGAAACCACTGTGATATTATCAGTATGATAATTGTATGTTTTCAAAGCTATTTCTACGATTTCCAAAGAAGTTTCTCAATTTGAGCGCACCCCGGTGAATAAACAGTCGCTCTCTTCCACTAAATTTCGCACCGAATTTGGATGTAGCGTTTTTCTGCCGATAGGGTTCAGACACACCAGCGCGCTGAACTAACAGGGATGGTCATCAAAAGAATGGAGCAACGTTGGTCTTTACAGAACAGCCTGGGCTTTGATGCAATGGTCACGCAACACACACACACTAATCCGAGCAGGCCACGTAACACTGAACAGAAGCATAGCCAAGCCAGTCAGGAAGACGGTGTGTGTGTGTGTGTGTGTCTGTTTGTATTCAGAAGAGCACCTGTGTCTGTGTGGCCCTCTGCTCAGCACTAACCTCTCGATGAATGGGGGTTAATGAGACTGTGGTGTGTTTTCGCAAAGGGGCTTCTCTAGCCCCATCCCCCCTCCTCCTCGGTCCCCCAGGACCCCCCTAACCCCCCCATTTATGGCCCCCGAGCCTGACAAAGAGAGGCCAGTCCATTTGTCATCCTGTTAGGGGGCTCAGCTCACCCCTTTACCTTCACCGTCCCCATTAAAGAACCAGTGTTTGCAGGATGCCATACATGGATCGTGTTCACTAGGAACCAAATGGAAGCAAGTCGGCAACCGTGATAGACACCCCAAAGAAACAGTATACCTTTTCTCTATTTACCTCTTCTTCTCTTCTCCCCAGTTCTACTCTACATCCTGCTGTGGATGCAGGCCTTTATAAAGTCGCTATTTCCTTAGAAAGGGGCGTTGGCGTGCGTTCGGCCACTTTGATTAAGCGAGGCGACGGGCGCACTGTTTATTGTTGTCCTAATTTCTTATTGAAGGCCCTAAGAGAGCAATGCTTTTAAGCGGCTTCGGCTGTCGCGCACGGCAAAACACTTACATTCTCAATTAGCCGTATACGCCGCGTCCAGGTTCTCTCGTTCTCCGCCTTTTTAAAGAGTGACAATTTTGATAAAGAGTTCCCGCGTCCCCGGAGAGCCCATTTAGACGTCACGCTAAAGCCCCATATTTTAACAGCTAACTACCTTGACTAAAAGCAACGTCGGAGCGGGCAAATGCATCTTTGAGAACTAATGAGTAAACACCTGGGACATGTGATAATTTATATTCATTGATTATGTCTGGATGGGACTGGGGGAGAGGAGGAAGCTGTACGTGGTTGGTTTGGGACCTCTCTCTCTCGAAGGGTTCACACCAGATTAATTATGTCTGATAACTTTCCAATTTGCTCTCAAACTAGGTAGAGCAGAGATGGACACAGGTGATCGATAGATGGGACGTGGATTGCGGGAGCAGTGTTTTTTTAAATGGGTATCAGACTGGGATTCAAGCAATTGAAGGTCGTGGATTTCCATGTAGAGCCTTCTGAGGTGTGTTGGGTTTGTACAGCAGAGAGTCTTGGATTGAGGGAGTGACATGGAAATTGTCAGTCTGGTTGTGGGTGCTGTCTGAACTGAATCGGTCATGCCACTGGCCTGTCCATTTCTAAGTCTGGCAGTCTGATTTAACACTCCAGAAAGCCTCTATCTGCCAAAGTCCCTTAAGAGGCTGGAATGCCTCGCCAATGTTGATCTACTTGGATGACAACACACTAGTCACACACTCATTATCAGAGGGTTAACCAGTAGCCCAGCTGGACTCAGCTTCTGCGCCCTTTACACACTCAGGTGTGCGTGTGTGTAAGTTCACTGGTCCCACTCCGCTGCGGTTGCTGAGTACCAAATCAGAAGTGTATTATCTGCTGGACCCAGGTTTTCACCGTCTGTACCCTGATGTCTTTCCTCTGTTCCTTCCTTTTAGATAGTGGGTCCATCGGATAAGTCTGACTACATAGTGGATTACTACGGTGCCAGACTCACACGCCTCTCCATTACCAACGACACCTATAGAAGAACCCAGATCTCACCCTGAGGGTAGGTACACGAGTAGCATGTTAGACACGCCTCATTGGGGTACACTAGTAGCATGTTAGTTAGAGAGAACAAGCTTTGGTGAGTCATGCGCTGTGTAATTGTGGAAACCCAGAACAAAAATGTAATGTAACTGCATCAACTACCATTTACATGAAGTCTGTCCACGAGAGATGAGTCACTTTATAACAGTTTGCACGTCTTTTCACCTAACGGTGTACATACACTACATGACCAAAAGTATGTGGACACTTGCTCGTCGAACATCTCATTCTAAAATCATGGGCATTAATATGGAGTTGGTCCCCCTTTTGCTGCTACAACAGCCTCCGCTCTTCTGGGAAGGCTTTCTACTAGATGTTGGAACATTGCTGCGGGGACTTGCTCCCATTCAGCCACAAGAGCATTAGTGAGGTCGGCACTGATGTTAGGCAATTAGGCCTGGCTCGCAGTCGGCATTCCAATTCATCCCAAAGGTATTCGATGGGGTTGAGGTCAGGGCTTTGTGCAGGCCAGTCAAGATCTTCCACACCGATCGTGACAAACCATTTCTCTATGGACCTTGCTTTGTGCACGGGGGCATTGTCCTGCTGAAACAGGAAAGGGCCTTCCCCAAACTGTTGCCACAAAGTTGGAAGAACAGAATTGTCTAGAATGTCATTGTAGGCTGTAGTGTTAATATTTCCCTTCACTGGAACTAAGGGGCCTAGCCCGAACCATGAGAAACAGCCCCAGACCATTATTCCTCCTCCATTAAACTTTACTGTTGGCACTATGCATTCGGGCAGGTAGCGTTCTCCTGGCATCCGCCAAACCCAGATTCATCCGTCGGACTGCCAGATGATGAAGCGTGATTCATAATTCCAGAAAACACGTTTCCACTGCTCCAGAGTCCAATGGCGGCAAGCTTTACACCACTTCAGCCAACGCTTGGCATTGCGCATGGTGATCTTAGGCTTGAGTGCGGCTGGTCGGCCAATGAAACCATTTCATGAAGCTCCCGACAAACAGTTATTGAGCCTACATTGCTTTCAGAGGCAGTTTGGAACTCTGTAGTGAGTGTTACAACCGAGGACAGATGATTTTTACGCGCTTCAGCACTCGGCGGTTCCGTTCTGTGAGCTTGTGTGGCCTACCATTTCGCGGCTGAACCGTGGTTGCTCCTAGACATTTCCACTTCACAATAACAACGCTTACAGTTGACCGGGGAAACTCGAGCAGGGCTGAAATTTGACGAACTGATTTGCTGGAAAGGTGGCATCCTATGACGGTGACACGTTGAAAGTCACCGAGCTCTTCAGGAAGGCCATTCTACTGCCAATGGTTGTCTATTGAGATTCCATGGCTGTGTGCTCAATTTTATACACCTGTCAGCAACGGGTGTGGCTGAAATAGTCGATTCCACTAATTTGAAGGGGTGTCCACATACTTTTGTATATATTGTGTATGTCATTTTGAACGTCCACTTATTACATCTGTATGGCATTCTTATTACATCTGTATGGCATTCAGCAGGGTAGCCTAGTGGTTAGAGCGTTGGACTAGTAACCGAAAGGTTGCAAGTTCAATTCCCCCGAGCTGACAAGGTACAAATCTGTCGTTCTGCCCCTGAACAGGCAGTTAACCCACTGTTCATTGAAAATAAGAATTTGTTCTTAACTGACTTGCCTAGTAAAATAAAGGTTACATTTTTTTTTAATAAATGTTATGTACATGAGCCCACACTGTACAGTCTGCTAGGCATCACATGAGAATTGAACACTGACTCACTCAAATATATAAGTTCAACAAAAATACTGCATGCAACCTCTTTTCTGTCGTTTCAGGGGCGGCAACCTCCATCCTCTGAATGCTGTCGTTTTTAAATTGGCATCCTACTTTTCACTCGACCAGTACATACGGACTATCCGAGTCCACTTATCCTGTCTGCATGTCCTTCATTCCTTGTCTTCTCCTCAAAATGCATTTGAAGATCAAATCTGAGGAGATGAGGATAGAAGGAAAGACTTGAGATTCACCCGTGGTCACAAGCTCAGGTCCCGGAGGGTTACAGTACAGGCTTTTGTTCCAACACAACATTAGCCACACCGTGTAGCTCTCCAGTACCAGTGGGTTGATGACCACCACCATAGAGCTTCAAGTCATCGTTGTTATACTCCTATGAGAATCTAGAATCTGCACTGAGAACGGTGTACTGTAAATATAATGTAATCTGTGGTTTGAGTATGTCTGGCAGCAAGCGAACTAATTGTACTGTATGACTGTCTTTTTGCTTTCATTTGGCATTTGAGATTTTTGTAAATAAAGTGATCATTTAATGAAAATTGCCGCCTTTTGTAAATGACGTTATCCCTCCATTTAAAATGACTTTCGTAAAGGAACACACTCAGCTCCTATGCCCTCACAACGAACCCCCTCCACAGCAAGCAACCTCCCGCTGCATCTCAACTCTAGCTATAACAAATCGATGAACCGCTGTATTCACCGTAGCGGTGTCGGATATCCATACTGATACCACGTCTAGAATACCCAGCTCGCCCACCTACTGTACAACACATTCTCCCCGTCACTTTCTATTGCACTGTATAGATTAGGAGTGTCACATCCATATGTTTTAAAGATGGCTTTCAGGCTCATGTAGCTCATCTATCAGGCTAGTGAGAGTACACCGGGTCCCCCATCGCGCAGACGCACAGCAGGGCAACACACCCAGACCTCAGCAGAAAGCTGAGATGGCTCTGCCTTGTGACTTTTCCCAAGCACCCCTGCTGCAGCCTTTGTAATAAAGATGACAGTAGGAATACTTCAGGGGGAGAAGATCTGTCTTCATCTGCAGGATGGATTCTGAGAGCGTGTCATTTCCCTGACCTCTGAAATCTGCAGGATGATTGGTCACTGCCATAGTTCCTCCAATGGGCTCAACGTTGGCCGTTGAACTGCTAATAGCGTACTCCGTGTCGGATTGATTGGATTGAGTTTCAACGGAACTGGTTTTCGAGCTAGACAATATATCCCCTTTATGTAAATCATAAAGAAGGCCAAACATCTTTTCCACTTCTGTGGACTAAAGATGAGAGGTAAAGAAAACAAAGAGGGATAAGAGAGCGATAGATCTGGAAACACTCCGAATCCAGTCAGGCCATCCTGTACCCTCAATAGTTTGATTTTGGTCGGAAACAGCTGGCTGGTACCGCCTTTCAATGAAAACGAGGTGGATGTTTATTTTACTCTGAGCGGATTGCCACATCCCTAAAATGGGCGCGAGATATTTGGTCACTGCTCCTCCAAAGTGTTCTTGTGGGTTAGGCTCAGAAAGTGCACGCCGCTTTATCTCTTGATCACAGTTCAGATTATGACACTGTTAATGCTGCTATCCTTCTGGTTTATGAGTTAGTCCCAGAAGCATACCGACAACATTAATGTAAATTAAAAAGACAATCACAAAGCCACTTAGTTCACAAGGGAACAAGCATGTACTTTTGATCGGTGGTGTGGTTCTCAAGAGGTCAAGGACCTTGAGGATTTAAAGACTCATACCTCTCGAGCAGTTCACAAAAAGGTTGCGACCTACATTTATGAGCACAGGGATCTCACTCGTGAGAAAGCTGCAGTTCTTGCAGATGAGTTTATGTTGACACATACAACTACCTTCACAAACAAAGCACCCAGTAGTTATCCCTACGCAAAAAGCAATCCAGAGACGTCACCTGCTACTCTGAGGTTTCAGTCCATTTCTACAGTGCCCAAATATAAAGATCGGCAGAAAACAGTTTTTCGTATCCTCCAGTTTGTCATTACTGCCGTGAGAAAGGATACATGAGCTCTTATTTCATGTTCCGTGGTTGATGGAGTGAGACACAGCCTACTGGTGAAGGTGGTCTCGTTCATTTTGGTAAGCGATTTAGCTGGTGGGATGGTCGTGCCAAATCCTGTCGTTTGTAAGGAACCCAAAGTAGAGGAACCTGATGGGTTATCAGAAAAGTACCCTAGCATGTTCCCATTTTGTGCTACACGTGCTATGTCTAAGAAAGTCGCCCGGGAGAAAGTCTAGTATTGAGGATGTCAGCGATCCCACCATGGTCGATCTGTCTGAGACGTTTATGGGTGATCTTGACTTCGCTAAACCTCGAGTTGACCTCTCCTTTGAAAACCCAAAAGGTGAGTGAGTTTGTAGGGCCGCTGAAGGAAGAGAGGGTCCCTACAGTTGACACGTCGATGTCTAGGAAACAGCTGATTACTGATCAGAGTAATGATGTTTCCCTCTCCCCTCTTTTTGCTGAGATACGTCCAAAAGCGGAGTTTGATTAAGTTTGTGTGGGTTACTTTGACAGAGATGGTGTTCTTGCACTACTTCCAGGCAAGACTTTTGGCCCAGGGCATCTAAAATTGTCATTCCAGTTACGCTTCAACAAGAGATACTAAGGTTGGCTCACGATGGTAGTATGGCAGGCCATCTTGGGGTCAACAAGATGTATGACTGTATCTTGCGTAACTTAATTTGGCCTGGTCTGAAACAGGATGTCATGTCTTACTGTAAATCCTGTCACGTTTGCCAGCAGAAGGGTAAACCGAACCAAACCACCTTTGCAGCCTATTCCTGCTTTTGACAAACCTATCAGCAGCGAGTTTCTGGTGGACTGTGTTGGTCCTTTGCCCAAAGCCAAGAGTGGTAACCAGTTTCTCTTAACCATAATGTGGGCTGACACTCGTGTCACTTTGGAAAATCATGAGAGGAAAGTTACTATGGATATTGCAGTTGTTTCCCCTTGAAATCAGACATGTTTGTAGTAAGGACAACTTTGTTGCAGTTTCTCTCAAGAGTGGGCAGTCAATACGTTTTGTGTTTAGCCAATGTGTTGCCCTGGCTCACAATTTACTTTGACTGAACATTTTGGAGATTAGTTTTGTTTGGTCTCGTTCCAAGGGGATGAAAGTTACAGAAACATACTTTATTTTACCCGTTTCTCAAAATTCAGTTTTAGGTAATAATAAGAAAACATTGTAAAATACAAAAATATATATATAAACATTTTTTTTTATGGAATATCTACATAGGCATACAGAGGCCCATTATCAGCAACCATCACTCCCTTATTCCAGGACCACGTTGTGTTAGCTAATCCAAGTTTATCATTTTAAAAGGCTAATTGATCATTATAAAACCCTTTTGCAATTATGTTAGCAAAGCTGAAAACAGTTGTACTGAATAAAGATGCAATAAACTGGCCTTCTTTAGACTAGTTGAGTATCTGGAGCATCAGCATTTGTGGGTTCAATTACAGGCTTAAAATGGCCAGAAACAAAGCACTTTCTTCTGAAACTCGTCAGTCTATTCTTGTTCTGAGAAATGAAGGCTATTCCATGCGAGAAATTGCCAAGAAACTGAAGATATCGTTCAAAGCTGTGTACTACTCCGGGATGCTGGCCTTCTAGGCAGAGTTCCTCTGTCCAGTGTCTGTGTTCTTTTTGCCCATCTTAATCTTTTCTTTTTATTGGCCAGTCTGAGATATGGCTTTTTCTTTGCAACTCTTCAAAACTGTTTTTGTTTTGTCATTAATGGGTATTGTGTGTAGAGGTTAGATTTTCCATTTTAGAATAAGGCTGCAACATAACAAAATGTGGAAAAGGTCAAGGGGTCTGAATACTTTGAGTGCACTGTGTGTGTGTGTGTATGTATGTATAAGTTACAGCCTTATTCTAAAATGTATTTAAAAATATATATATTATCTCATCAATCTACACACAATACCCCTTAAAGAAATTTTGGCAATATAAAAAAAACAACTGATATCACATTAACATAAGTATTCAGACCGTTTACTCAGTACTTTGTTGAAGCACCTTTGGCAACGATTACAGCCTTGAGTATGACCCTAAAAGCTTGGCACACCTGTATTTTGGGAGTTTATCCCATTCTTCTCTGCAGATCCTCTCAAGCTTTGTCAGGTTGGATGGGGGACGTCGCTGCACAGCTATTTGCAGGCCTGTGTTGTCTTGGCTGTGTGCTTAGGGTTGTTGTCCTGTTTAAAAGTGAACATTCGCCCCAGTCTGAGGTCTTGAGTGCTTTGAAGCAGGTTTTCATCAAGGATATCTCTGTACTTTGCTCCATTCATCTTTCCCTCAATCCTGACTATTCTCCCAGTCCCTGCTGCTGAAAAACATCCCCACAACATGATGCTGCCACCACCATGCTTCACCGTAGGGATGGTGTCAGGTTTCCTCCAGACGTGACGCTTGGCATTCAGGCCAAAGTGTTCAATCTTGGTTTCATCAGACCAGAGAATCTTGTTTCTTGTGATCAGACTCCTTTTGGCAAACTCCAAGCGGCTGTCATGTGCCTTTTACTGAGGAGTGGCTTCCGTCTGGCCGCTCTACCATAAAGGCCTGATTGGTGGAGTACTGCAGAGATGGTTGTCCTTCCGGAAGGTTCTCCCATCTCCACGGAGCAACTCTAGAGCTCTGTCAGAGTGACCATCGGGTTCTTGGTAACCTCCCTGACCAAGGCCCTTCTCCCCCGATTGCTCAGTTTGGCCAGGCGGCCAGCTCTAGAAAGACTCTTGGTGGTTCAAAACTTCTTCCATTTAAGAATGATTGAGGCCACTGTGTTCTTGGGGACCTTCAATGCTGTAGACAGTTTTTGTTACCCTTCCCCATATCTGTGCTTCTATACAATCCTGTCTCGGGGCTCTACGGAAAATTCCTTCGACCTCATGGCTTGGTTTTTGCTCGGACATGCACTGTCAACTGTGGGGCTTTTCCAAATCATGTCCAATCAATTGAATTTACCACAGGTGGACTCCAATCAAGTTGTAGAAACTTCTCAAGGAGGATCAATGGAAACAGGATTCAGCTGATCTCAATTTGGAGTCTCATGGCAAAGGGTCTGAATACTTATGTAAATAATAATACATTTGCAAAAGAATCTAAAACCTGTTCACTTTGTCATTTTGGGGTATTTTGTGTAGATTGTTGAGGATAAAAAAAAAAATCAATTTTAGAATAAAGCTGTAATGTAACAATGTGGAAAAAGTCAAGGGGTCTGAATACTTAATGAATGCACTGTATCGAATTTATTTTTAAATAAAGTGTGTTTTGTCTTGTATTTAATTGTTGACAGCCAGTAGAAGACTCCATGTTTACATTGGAGAAGGCGACACATTTAAGTGCGACGCATTTAACTTGATTATGTTGAAACAATGGAAGTTGTTTTCTGTTGGTGGGGAGCAAACTTGTCCAACAAAAATATAGGATATATTTAAAATCAAATAAAATGTTATTTATCACATGCGCGGAATACAAACAGTGTAGACCTTACAGTGAAATGCTTACTTACAAGCCCCCCTTAACCAACAATGCAGTTTTAAGAAAATACCTAAAAAAAAAAGCGATCAAAGTAACAAATAATTAAAGAGCAGTAGTAAAATAACAATAGCGAGGATATATACAGGGGGTACCGATACAGAGTCAATGTGTGGGGGAACCAGTTAGTTGAGGTAAATAAGGTAATATGTACATGTAGGTAGAGTTATTAACTTCTTACGGCTAGGGGGCAGTATTTAGAAGTTTGTGCCTGAAAAACGTGCCTTAAGTAAACTGCCTGTTACTCAGGCCCAGAAGCTAGGATATGCATATAATTAGTAGCTCTGAAGTTTCTAAAACTGTTAAAATAATGTCTGAGTATAACAGAACTGATATGGCAGGCAGAAACCTGAGCAAAATCCATCCGGGATGTCTGAATCAGTCATGTCACACAGTTTTCAATTGGCATGCTATTCAAATCTGGGTATTTTAGCTCCCAGATTGCAGTTCCTATGGCTTCCACTAGATGTCAACAGTCTTTAGAAAAAGGTTGGAACGTTCAATCATGAAAATTAAGGGAGTAAGACCACTAGTTCCTGGGTTCACGTCATGTGTACTGTTTTGGATTCTGCGCGTAACAGGGAATGCGCACTCAGTTCTTTTTCTCTTCTATTCAGCAGGTTATATTCCGTCTGAAATATTATAGTATATTATTCATTTTAGGGTATCTGAGTATTGATTACAAATGCTGTTTGACTTTTTTCTGCAAACTTTATGGGTACTTTTGGGATATCGTTTGTCTGCATGGATGAAAGCCTTTGGGCAGGTGGATTACTGAACAAAACGCGCCAACCAAACGGAGCTATATGGATATAAAGATAACTTTATCGAACAAAAGGACCTTTTATTGTGTAACCTGGACGCTTTGATATGCCATCAGATGAAGATCATCAAAGGTAAGCAATTTATTTTATGCTATTTTTGAGTTTTGTGACACCTTTGCTGGTTATGTTATTATGCTAATTGAGTTTGAGTGGGGGTGCTGTCCTCAGACAATCAAATGTTCTGCTTTCGCCGTAAAGCCTTTTTGAAATCTGACAATGTTGTTAGATTAACAAGAGTCTAAGCTTTTGAAGGGTGTGCAGCATTTGTATTTTCATGAATGTTTGAAATTAGTATTTTTGTAATTTGAATTTGGTGCTCTACATTTCACCGGATGTTGTCAAAATTGATCCCGTTCACGGGATTGGATCCGTAACAGGTTAAAGTGACTATGCATAACAGGTTAAAGTGACTATAATAACAGAGAGCAGCAGCGTAGAAGAGGGGGTGGGGGACAATGCAAATAGTCTGGGTAGCCATTTGATTAGATGTTCAGGAGTCTTATGGCTTGAGGGTAGAAGCTGTTTAGAAGCCTCTTGGACCTAGACTTGGCGATCCGGTACCGCTTGCAATGCGGTAGCAGAGAGAACATTCTATGACTAGGGTGGCTGGAGTCTTTGACAATTTTTAGGGCCTTCCTCTGACACCGCCTGGTATAGAGGTCCTGAATGTCAGGAAGCTTGGTCACAGTGATGTACTGGGCCGTACGCACTACCCTCTTTAGTACCTTGTGGTCGGAGGCCGAGCAGTTGCCGTACCAGGCAGTGATGCAACCCATCAGGATGCTCTTGATGGTGCAGCTGTAAAACCTTTTGAGGATCTGAGGACCCATGCCAAATCTTTTCAGTCTCCTGAGGGGGAATAGGTTTTGTCATGCCCTCTTCACGACTGTCTTGGTGTGCTTGGACCATGTTAGTTTGTTGGTGATGTGGACGCCAAGGAACTTGAAGCTCTCAACCTGCTCCACTACAGCCCCGTCGATGAGAATGGGGGCGTGCTCGGTCCTCCTTTTCCTGTAATCCACAATCAACTCTTTTGTCTTAATCATGTTGTGGGAGAGGTTGTTGTCCTTGCACCACTCGGTCAGGTCTCTGACCTTCTCCCTGTAGGCTGTCTCATCGCTGTCGGGGATCAGGCCTACCCCTGTTGTGTCATCGGCAAACTTAATGATGGTGTTGGCGTTGTGCCTGGCCGTGTGGTCATGAGTGAACAGGGAGTACAGAAATAAGATCAGACTTTAATTCCACAATATACAAAGGAACTTCCATGCAACCCATCTCCACACCTTGTACTAACACACTGTAACCAGTTGCTGAAGTGTCAGAAAAAGGCAAAACACCCAGTGTCTCGCAGTATCTGTTTAACAGATTCGCCACTCCGCAGAGACACAAACCTATCTGAAACAAAGGGTTCAAACACATCTGATCCAAAATCTTGTTTAGGAGATACACCAGTCCCAACCAGAGACTTAATGGGCTGGAGTGCTCCCACAAGAAGAAACTGCTTTTTCCTCAGTCATTTTTCTATTCCAACTTCGAACACTTAAGTATCATGTATCTTTTCTCACAAAAGTAATGACAAACTGGCAGATGCAAAAACAGTTTTCTGCCGATCTTTATCTTTTGATACTGTAGAAAAAAGACTGAAATCTCACAGTAGGAGATTACTTCTCTGGATTGTTTTTTGTGTAGGGATAACTACTGGGTTATTTGTTTGTGAAGGTAGTTTTATATGTCAACACAAACTCATCTGCAAAAACTGCAGCTTTCTCAAGATTGAGATCCTTGTGATCCTTTTCATCAAGGCAATTCTTGAACTTCTCGAGAAGTATGAGAGTCTTTAAATCCTCAAGGTCCTTGACTTCTTGAGACATGCTTTTGTGATTCTGTCTTTCGTAATTTACAGAACTGCTTCTGGAACTAACTCGTAAGCTCGAAGGATAGCAGCTTTAACAGTGTCATAATCTGAACTCTGGTTAAGAGAGAAAGCGTAGACTTTCGGAGCCTATCCCACAAGAATACTTTGGAGGTGCAGTGACCAAATATCTTGCAGACATTTTAGGGACGTGGGAATCCGCTCAAACAGAGTAAAATAGACAGTACCAGTCAAAAGTTTGGACACACCTACTCATTCAAGGGTTTTCTTTATTTTTTACTATTTTCTACATTGTAGAATAATAGTGAAGACAAAAAACTATGAAAGAACACATGTAGTACCCAAAAAAAGTGTTAAAAATATTAAATTATATTTTATATTGGAGTGCTGCATCAGATGACCTGGTCTCCACAATCAACCGACCTAAATCCAATTGAGATTTTGGATGAGTTGGATCCCAGAGTGAAGGAAAAGCAGCCAACAAGTGCTCAGCGTATGTGGGAACTTCTTCAAGACTGTTGGAAAATCATTCCAGATGAAGCTGGTTGAGAGAATGCCAAGAGTGTGTAAAGCTGTCATCAAGGTAAAGTGTGGCGACTTTGAAGAATCTAAAAAATAAAATATATTTACATTTGAAGTCGGAAGTTTACATACACTTAGGTTGATCATTAAAACTGTTTTTTCAACCACTCCACAGATTTCTTGTTAACAAACTATAGGTTTGGCAAGTCGGTTAGGACATCTACTTTGTGCATGACACCAGTAATTTTTCCAACAATTGTTTACAGACAGATTATTTCACTGTATCACAATTCCAGTGGGTCAAAAGTTTACAGACTGTGCCTTTAAACAGCTTGGAAAATTCCAGAAAATTATGTCATGGCTTTAGAAGCTTCTGATTGACTCCTAGAACAACAGCAAAGGACCT
This sequence comes from Brachymystax lenok tsinlingensis, assembly GCA_030435695.1. NCBI lineage: Eukaryota > Metazoa > Chordata > Actinopteri > Salmoniformes > Salmonidae > Brachymystax > Brachymystax lenok. The sequence goes on from CM059790.1 coordinate 9,291,733, forward strand.
TGTAAAGATGCAGGAGGAAACAGGTACAAAAGTATCTGTATCCACAGTAAAACGCGTCCTATATCGACATAACCTGAAAGGCCGCTCAGCAAGGAAGAAGCCACTGCTCCAAAACCGCCATAAAAAAGCCAGACTACGGTTTGCAACTGCACATGGGGACAAATGTCCTCAGAAATGTCCTCTGGTCTGATGAAACAAAAATATAACTGTTTGGCCATAATGACCATCGTTATGTTTGGAGGAAAAAGGGGGAGGCTTGCAAGCCGAAGAACACCATTCCAACCGTGAAGCATGGGGGTGGCAGCATCATGTTGTGGGGGTGCTTTGCTGCAGGAGGGACTGGTGCACTTCACAAAATAGATGGCATCAGAAATATGTTGATATATTGAAGCAACATCTCAAGACATCAGTCAGGAAGTTAAAGCTTGGTCGCAAATGGGTCTTCCAAATGGACAATGACCCCAAGCATACTTCCAAAGTTGTGGCAAATGGCTTAAGGACAACAAAGTCAAGGTATTGGAGTGGCCATCACAAAGCCCTGACCTCAATCCAATAGAAAATTTGTGGACAGAAATGAAAAAGCGTGTGCGAGCAAGGAGGCCTACAAACCTGACTTAGTTACACTAGCTCTGTCAACGTTCTCCGTGATGCCGGTAAGGCAAAGTCAGTCGCAGGACAACAAATGAGTTTTCAAATGCTTTACTCAATATTACCAAAATACATGAGTGGGGGGAAAAAACCAACCACTCAAACACAGAACAAAGAAACACAAACAATCACGCACAAAAACATGAGGGGAACAGAGGGTTAAATAAGGTACATGTAATTATGGGATAGAAACCAGGTGTGTATAATGAAGACAAAAAAACATAGAAAATGAAAAGTAGATCGGCGGTAGCTAGAAGACCGGTGACTTCGACCGACGAAAGCCACCCGAGCAAGGAGAGGGACCAACTTCGGCTGAAGTCGTGACAAGCTCTGTCAGGAGTAATGGACCAAAATTCACCCAACTTATTGTGGGAAGCTTGTGGAAGGCTACCAGACACATTTGACCCAAGTTAAACAATTTAAAGGCAATGCTACCAAATACTAATTGAGTGTATGTAAACTTCTGACCCACTGGGAATGTGATGAAAGAAATAAAAGCTGAAAGAAATCCTTCTCCACTATTATTCTGACATTTCACATTCTTAAAATAAAGTGGTGATCCTAACTGACCTAAGACAGGGAATTTTTACTAGGATTAAATGTCAGGAATTGTGAAAAACTGAGTTAAAATGTATTTGGCTATGGTTTATGTAAACTTCCGACTTCAACTGTAGATTTGTTTAACACTTTTTTGGTTACTAGGTGATAGTTTTGATGGCTTCACTATTATCCTACAATGTAGAAAACACTAAAACGAAAGAAAAAACCTTGAATGAGTAGGTGTGTCCAAACCTTTGACTGGTACTGTACATCCACCTCTTTTTCATTGAAAGGCTGTACAACCTGGCTGTTCCGACCAAGATCAAACTCTATTGAGGGTGCAGGATGCCCTGCCTGGATTCGGAGTGTTCGCAGATCTATCTATCTATCTTAGTCGCATGGCATGCTCACGTTCCTGTTCTTGTTGTCTGGCATGTTCTTGTCTTTCCCTGTGCTCTAACAAATGTCTGTTGTTCCCATTTTGCCTTTAGTTCTAACTCTTGTAGTTGCAGAAGGGTTTCCTCCTCCACCAAAGCAGCACCGATCAACTCTTTGACTACTGCTTTTGGATCGCCAGATGGCACTTTGATGTCATAATGCTTTGCAATGACAGACAGATTCGCATTTGTACATTTATCTAGCATCTCCCATGTAGGGTTTTTCACAAATGCTTCCAACTTAAAGTCCAACTTAAATTATGCCACCAATCTTATAACCCCTCAAGGTGGATGTCAGTGACAGAAACTCCACCCAAAAGTGTATTTTGAAAACTCATATCTGGGCACAGCAGAGCTTCCTAGTAGCTGACTAGAGCGACTACCATACTCATGGGAAACAATATGCTGGACAAGCCCCCATTTTGTCACAATTCCTCGTCTTTTGTCTTAGCAGGGCTAAGGATAAGAGTTGGGAGATTTATAGGGCACTTCCCAGGAGAGAAGAGAGCTGCAGAGTAGAGGCTGAGCTGGGCCTAACCTTCCCTCCACTCACCCGACAGAGAGGAGGCCATTCCTCATATGGCCGAGTGCTTTATAGCCACTAACTCCACAAGTGTGGAGTGCTGATATTATGGAACACACACATATATATACACACACACACAAACTCAGATACACTCAAACAAATATGCACACACTCGCTCTCTATCTTTCTCTTTCACAAACACACACACACAGTTTAGAGGAGGGGAGTGAAAGTCTGCTCCTGCCTCCACTGCGGACCCTCTACTGCTCCCCCGAAAACAATCTCAACCCCTTCGGATAAATAATCCTGCATTGCAGCCTCCATTGATTGCACCCACAGCCCGACAAGGGAGAGTGGAGAGGGGGGAGAGATGAGAAGAATAGTGTGTGTGTGTGTGTGTGTGTGCCATCTGGATCAGACTAGGAAGGATTTAGCTGCTCCATTAATAGGCACACTGATTTACACACTCAGACGCCCAAGCAAACCCTGGTGTCAAGGAGTTCAGACACAAAACCTCTCCACTCCCCAGACTCTGCATCCCTTATCTCTCTTTTTTACACACACACTCTCTCTCCACTCTCACAATCAGAGAGGCCCTGCAGAAACTTGTCTCCTATAGGCACCTCTACTGTGGTATGTGAGAAAAGCCTAAACTGGAATAACAGGAAGGCTGGGGTGAGGTCACCGGCCCCTGGGCAGTAACGTTTACTTGTCTTTATAGAAGTCGAGTGAGTGAAATCATAAAGTGACACAGGGAGACTCCCAGCTGATTGGGTTACAGTGGTTAAACCAGATTGAACACTGCCTTCAACATTAAGGGCTCTATTCAACCTGTAAAGCTGAAGCGTTACATGCTGACCAAACCAGCCGCGTTGCAAAATACATTTACACAGATGTTATTCAATAATTTCATTCAAACTGCTTGCGGGCGTCTGCGTAGTCAGTTCTATTTTAGAACTTGGTTCTATTTTAGACGCTTGACACCTTGTGAGTCCCGTCTCTCCCATCTACTCATTGTTTTTTACGAGTAAAGGCCTATACCGACGTAGGTGATTAAAAGATTAACCAGGTCCACAACTCCAGTCCAGTTGGTGGTGGTAATGCACCTTAAAGTTGGTTGCCAACCGCCATATAAAATCTATTAATCAAAGCAAATTAACTAAAAATTAACTAGGTTTCCCCTTTTTATCTGTGGATTAATTGCCGGAGTAGATAACACTGGATTTTGTGTGACTCAAAATGGGTCAAAATTCAACAAAGATCCAGCAAAAAAAAAGGACCATGTGCATTTCAGGTAAAATAACAACCCAATGTTTATCTCCCAGGACAAATTAGCAAGCAACAGCAAGCTAGCTAAATGGGCATGAATGTTTCATGTGTGTTTCGACCTGTCTTCAAATGAATTAATTCACAGTTAGTTTCGGTATTTTTACCTGCCTGTCATAAATGCATCTGTGGCCTCATTTCTAAAACGGACTTACGATCAATTTTGATCTTAAGTATGACTCACGCAGAAAACCACGTATGAGTAGTTATTTATTAAACCTTGCTTTGACGTGGAAGTGATCTTATCTCTACGCAAAGTCTAGACTTGCCGTAAGTGATTTTCCTGCTGGTTATGTAGGGGTATTGCAGTTTGGGACGCCTATGCTTCCAACCAAGCCTGTGGTGAACTTTCCATTAGCTTTATGAAAAATGTGTTAGGAATTATAAATTAAAGGTGTAAGGATTTAATTGCTAGACGCAAGGTGTTTGAATTAAAAACAGGATGCGATGTTCTATAAATAGTGTGTCAAATTAGAAAAAAGTAACCATGGCTGTTCTTGCGTTATTGGAAGACATTGAAAACCATTCTTTTAGAAGGGAGAGTTTTCAGAGACCGGAATGACTTTTTTGCACATGATGATCCATGGCTATTCCTGACTAAACCCTCATTTGTGCTAGCATTCTATAAGGGGAAATCGCTGATTGTAAGGCACATTCAGGTGCCGTCAATTTTGAGTTAATTTGAGATTTATAGATCACAAGTTGGAAATGGGCTTCTTAGAATCTGCGTAAGCTAGGTTTTTTATTCTCAGTATCGTTTATGAATCGAACGTAAGCACACCGTCGGAAATGATCTTACGACTAAGTTCAAGTATAAATCTAAGAACATTTTTAGAAATGAGGCCCCTGGTGGGGATAGATAAAAATCAACATGCGCACGCAGATGCGCGCGCAGAGCCAGTTTGATCAGCATGTTACACATTCCACGATAGAAATGTAAAGGTCATTTCTGATCGAACCGACATATGCAGCATTTACTGTGAATACAGTCTACGCTAAAGTGGGAACATCGGCTTTAAATTTCATTCACCCTGTACAGCTGAACTTCTGCAATGCGGATTGATTAGAGCCCAAAGTTTAACCAAGCTATAGGGGTGCACAGCTGTGTAATGTTACCCGTAATGTTCCCCTGATATTTGAGTGTCCAGTTAGTTAAAGGAACATTTTATTTAAGTTAGCAAACACCTCCTGAGAAACTTTTTAGGCGTTTTGGTTAGCCCACTGGGCACAGACGTCAATTCAATGTCTATTCCACATTGGTTCAACTTCATTTCATTGAAATGACGTGGAAACAACATTGATTCAACCAGTGTGTGCCCAATGGGAGGGCTATATTAAATCTGTATCGCTGAATTGTTCTAGAAATGTTTGATTGAAAACATTGTATGTTAAAAGCACTGTTTGTGTCTATGGGTGTCCCTAACCTTACCAACAGGTAAAGAGCTGTAAATAGATCAGTGGTTCACCAATTAGGGCCTTGATGGGCTCTGCAACAGTAACAACGGGTGGTGTGGGTTTTTTGGAGAACGATTCTTTGGGACCATCAGGCGGCGTCCTAAAAATGTATTTAGGTACGTCCCTGGAACAAGTTGGGAACTAGTCAAAAACCTCCAGGGGACCATGACATGTTCTGTTTTAAATGTCATTGGACAAAGGAATGTGTCTTGCAGTGTTCCCATGAAATTTGTCTAGACCATTAATATCTTATATTCTGAGAACATGTTCTGTGTGTGTTTGATGTGACACATGAATGTTCATGCAACCAGGGCCATAGCTACATATGAGGACACTGAGGTCCGTACTAATGTAATCATTTTTATTTTTTACATTTTTAGGAACTCATCGGGGTCTCAATTTACTGTTGAAAGTTAGAATTGTAGAATAAACAAGGTGAAATTTCGAAACTGGGAGTGGTCTGAGTGGGGAGGGGAAAACTGAAAATGAGCCGTTATTGGCAGAGAGGTTTGGAACTCTTTCTTATTGGTCTATTAACTAATTTACTGCTTGGGGACGTCACTAGGCAGGCCAAAACTCCATCTTACCAAAACAGGCAGAAATGTCAGGTCTTTTTAAACAGCTCGTATACTAAAAGGAAATTATCATCAATGCACAGTATTATTACAACTTCATAGTGTGGAAATATATAAAAATCACATTTGAGTGCACTGGGCCTTTAATGTGTAGCAGATAATTGTATAGGTAATAGGCTATGTGTTTGTAGATCGACTGAGGTGAATGAAGTTACAGCAAGCAATGTGATAACGTCTGGTGTAATTTTTGCTTGTTTTTGCTGTTCTCCAAGTACAGTATTTGAGGGACTGGTGAGCCAAACTTACAGAGTTTGCACTATTCCCATTTACACTTACCCAATGTTAACTGTACTGTAGGTCTACCATAATTCACTAGGCAACTATAAAAGGACACCTAACACTATGGCTAAGAAAGAGTAGAGAATAATGTTTCACTTGGCCCCACAAAACACAACCAGCCCCTAAATTTGCCTGGGGACCAGACGGTGAATTTCTAAATACACCTTCTGGAACATGACAGTGTTGATTCTGGAAATGGTCCTCTACAAGCCGTAATTTTGAATAAAATTATGTTTGAACTTACTCTGCCGATTGTCTGGGGTGTTGGTCCTTCAAATGATCTACATTTTTCACTAAATATCCACAGGAAAGTATTGTTTACCTGACTTTTCAAAGCACCGGTACTGAAGTTGACATTTCTATCACTTGGCACAGGCGCAAAACCAGTGGTGTAAAGTATTTAGTAAAAATACTTTAAAGTACTACTTACGTTGTTTTTTGGGGTATCTGTACTTTACTATTTATATTGTTCACAACTTTCACTTTTACTCCACTACATTCCTAAAGAAGATAATGTACTTTTTACTCCATATATTTTCCCTGACAACCCAAAAAGTACTCCTGACATTTTGAATACTTAGCAGAACGAGAAAATTGTGAAATTCAGGCACTTATCAAGAGAACATCCCTACTGCCTACGTTCTGACGGACTCACTAAACACAAATGCATCTTTTGTAAGTGATGTCTGAGTGTTGGAGTGTGACATTTTAAAAACAAGAACATGATGCCGTTCGCTTTGCTTAACAGAGGGAATTTGAAATGATTTATACTTTTACTTTTGATACTTAAGTATATTTTGGCAATTAAATATACTTTTGATAATTAAGTATATTTAAATCCAAATACTTTTAGACTTTTACTCAAGTAGTATTTTACTGGGTGACTTTCACTTTTACTTGAGTAACTTTCTATTAAAAGGTATCTATACTTTTACTCAAGTATGAGAATTGGGTACTTTTTCCACCTCTGCGCAAAACCATGTAAACACCTACAAGGCTTTAGTTAGTATGCATGGTTCGCGTGCGTCTACTTGCGACTTGTGCACGTGCCTTCGGTCATGAGCAAGACAACTTAATTGCCACACACTGACCTGCGTTTTGAAGTTGGTTTCATAATACCTTTCTGTGGATATTTTGTCTAAAATGTCTACCAGCTGAGGGACCAACATCACGGACAATCAGCAAAGTTTAAGTATCATTTTATTCAACATTTGTGACAGACAAGGGACATTTAGGATCTTTCTATGTAAATGTGTTTGGCGTTATATACACAATTTGAAGACATCGGCACATTTCATGACTACCCCTAAACAACACACCAGCAGCAGATACACAGACATCTACAGCTAGTCTGTCCCATATGGCACCCTACTCCCTATAAAGTGCACTACCTTTGGCCAAAGTAGTGCAGTATAAAGGAAATAGGGTGCCATGTGGGATGCAGACCTACATCAAATTCCTAAGGACCTCCTTCTGGGTTCCAACCTCAACATGGAACCTCCAGACTGGACCTGTGGCGTGAAGGCGAGCACCATTACTGGGATTTGGTGTCAGTCTTTTGATGTCCAGACTGACTGGGTTTGACCTTCATGCTGGTGGTAAGCCGATCTGTGTGTGTGTGTGAGGACACATTAACTTAACCCCCATCGACATCCCCAAATCATCCAGGTTCATTGTGAGTGTAGCATGAGTCTCAAATAGCACTCTATTCCCTACATAGTACACTTGCCCATGTGCCCTGGTCAAAAGGAGTGCATTATATAGGGAACAGGGTGCCATTTGGGATGCAGACATACTCTCCAGCTCCAGTAGAACACCAGTGAAGATCTCCACTCTTCACATCAGACCTCATCATATTCGCTAATGCAGCAAAACAGCTGCGGTGGCCAGTCGGACATAAAGAAATCTTTGTTCTCCAGCTGTCCCTGATTTTCATATATTTCATACATCTTCACCTCTTCCCTACATCCCTCCCTCACTCCTTAAGTACATCCTGTTTTCTGGCAAGTTCTCAGCTCTGAAAAAAAGAAAAAAAGAGAGAGACAAAGAGAGAGAAATCTCGTAGTGGGTAGGTCACAGCTTTCTGTATATCCATGCAGGGTCACGGGCCATGTGTGTTTAATCAAAATTCAATTATTACACTGTACCACGCTCCAGAGCCCCCTCAGCCCCTCAGCTCCTCTTAGACCAGCCCCAGGATTGCGTCCCAAATTGCATCCTATTCCCCTATGTAGTGCATTACTTTGACCAGGGCTTGGAACAATCCATAGGGCCCTGGTCAAAGGTATTGCACTATGTAGGGAATAGGGTGCCATTTGGGTCGTACACCAGGTTATAGAGGATGATGAAACCGGCCGGGCCCTAATTGGTTCAGTATGGAGACAATATCTCCCACATACATGTTATGATGAATTGCTTCCTGTGTTAAAGGTTTTCCGAGGTATGTGAGCACACTGTCCCGACCACAGCCTCCGACGCAGGGGCGTACTGTAGTTTACACACACACAGCATACATGCACAGACACACACACAAACGCATATGCAGACAGACGTAGGCGCACACACACAGCCTGTATAGCTGCCCTAGGGAGGAGTTCCATTACCCCTGTTCAGTTTGGTAAGTGCAGGTCAGGACTGATGCATGTGAATAGCCAACCCTTGTGAGAGCTGATCGTTGACTCTGTCACAACTAATTTCTACTTTCTGATCATGTCCTGATTGGAGGGTTGGAGGTCATGTTGCAGTCTCATTGGATCTTGGCCTTGTGCACAGCGATAAGGGTGTGGTCTGAAACAGCTCCATACGCCGCTTCTTCCCTGCATGCACTTCTACACACTCAGTCTTTTTCTCCTCTTACACACTTGAACAAAATTGTTCAATCTTGGGGATAGGCTAGTTGAGGACCGTAGTTTAGAAACACTGCATCCAATACCCTCCTCATCTCCCTCTCGTACACACACTCCCTCTCTCCTCCTCATCTAGGCTCGATCTTTTATTTTACACCCACATGGCCGTCCGTTCCTCTTGACTCCATTACTTATCATAGAGGGAAGCATCCCTCACTGGGCCTAATGGAATCTGCTATTCAATGAGAATCTGTTTAGGATGGATTTTAAAAAAATTACTCCACCACTCGACTACATTGGTCAGGCATTAAACCTTTTAAGAATGACAATGTCATCCGCCAGGCAGACGAGATGTTCAATCACTGAAACAAGAATTCATTTCCTCATTTGGAAATGAATTTGGTTGGTTGGTGGGGTAGGAGGAAAAAAGCAAAGCAACAACACCCACATTTTGATCTGGTATTTTTTTTTTTTTTTTTAAGAAAACTGGGAACTGGGGGGTGCAGGAACTGGGGGCACCCCCTCACCAGGGCATGCCCCCCCACCCCCTTACCCGTAATACCAATCACTGGCACATTTGCGTGGGTTACAGAAGCCATGAAATTACAGTTACATCGATCGTGACCGAGTGCGGGAGAGGAATTTGCCGATAAGGTGACAGGCTTCACGAAGTGTTGATCGAGGGAGCTAATAAATAAAGAAATCCTCGGGCCTCTCTCCCTCTAATCCCATTCTTTTAATTTTCCCATTTCGGGCTGGCGTGGCACCAGATAAGCCAGTTCAATATTAACACATGGGCTCAGGCATGGCATGGCGTCTCAGCTGATGCTTGGCTTCCCTGCCAGCAGGAAGCTGGTGCTGGCGGAGGCTGGCATGAGAGTGGCGCCGCAGGCACAATGTCACAACGGGTGGGTGACTGTACGCCTGTGGGTGACTTATGGTTTATTGTTATTATGATGCCCGTATAGCTTTGGGCAGAGGTTGCCCCCTGTCTCCTATATGCAGATCTCCCAATCTGTTTTGCCTATACCTCAAGCCTCTCTTTTCACCTGAGGTAACATTTATATGTAATGAAGCAGAGAAAATGAATCTGGATCTGGTCTTAAGGGATGTGTCCACCTAAACCACGCTGGAAACATATGTCTCTTTAAGTCCAGTCAGGTCTCTGATGGGGTGACCACATGTCCTGGATTGTGAGGGACAGTCCCGCCTTTTGCCCCTTTGTCCCGCAACCAAACAATCATGTCCCACATTTTATCAACAAATTCAAGCACAAATGATTTAGAAAAAAAGGTTGATTTTGTCTTATTTCAGCCAGACATTCCAACCTGTCTCTTGCAGTCACGTTGCGCAAATGATAAGATACGTCTTTCAAAGATAATTCGTAAAAATCCAAATAACTTCACAGATCTTCATTGTAAAGGGTTTAAACACTGTTTCCCATGCTCAATCTTTCAATTAACCATAAACAATTAATGAACATGCACCTGTGGAACGGTCATAAAGACACTAACAGCTTACAGACGGTAGGCAATTAAGGTCACAGTTATGAAAACTTAGGACACTAAAGAGGCCTTTCTACTGACTCTGAAAAACACCAAAAGAAAGATGTCCAGGGTCCCGGCTCATATGTGTGAACGTGCCTTAGGCATGCTGCAAGGAGGCATGAGGACTACAGAAATTGCAATGTCCGTACTGTGAGATGCCTAAGACAGCGCTACAGGGAAACAGGACGGACAGGTGATCATCCTCGCACTGGCAGAACACGTGTAACAACACCTGCACAGGATCGGTACATCCGAACATCACACCTGCCTGACAGGTACAGGATGGCAACAACTGCCCGAGTTACACCAGGAATGCAAAATCCCTCCATCAGCGCTCAGACTGTCCACAGTAGGCTGAGAAAGGCTGGACTGAGGGCTTGTGGGCCTGTTGTAAGGCAGGTCCTCACCAGACATCACCGGCAACAACGTCACCTATGGGCACAAACCCACCGTTGCTGGACCAGACAGGACTGGTAAAAAGTACTCTTCACTGACGAGTCACGGTTTTGTCTCACCAGGGGTGATGGTCGGATTCACGTTTATCGTAGAAGGAATGAGCGTTACACTGAGGCCTGTACTCTGGAGCGGGATCAATTTGGAGGTGGAGGGTTCGTCATGGTCTGGGGCGATGTGTCACAGCATCATCGGTCATTGCAGGCAATCTCAACGCTGTGTGTTACAGGGAAGATATCCTCCTCACTCACGTGGTACCATTCCTGCAGGCTCATCCTGACATGACCCTCCAGCATGACAATGCCACCAGCCATACTACTCTTCTGTGCGTGATTTTCTGTAAGACAGGAATGTCAGTGTTCTGCCATGGTCAGCAAAGAGCCCGGATCTCAATCCCATTGAGCACGTCTGGGACTTGTTGGATTGGGTGAGGGCTAGGGCCATTCCCCCCAGAAATGTCTGGGAACTTGCAGGTGTCCTGGTGGAAGAGTGGGGTAACATCTCACAGCAAGAACTGGCAAATCTGGCGCAGTCCATGAGGAGGAGATGCACTGCAGTACTTAATGAGGCTGGTGGCCACACCAGATACTGACTGTTACTTTTGATTTTGACCCCCCCTCCTTTGTTCGGGGACACATTATTACATTTCTGTTAAGTCACATGTCTGTGGAACTTGTTCAGTTTATGTCTCAGTTGTTGAATCTTGTTATGTTCATACAAATATTTACACGTTAAGTTTGCTTTAAATAAACGCAGTCGACAGTGAGAGGACTTCTTTTTTTGCTGAGTTTATATATATATATATATATATCATGAGGATTTGGTAGCCTAAGCCTTTTGGTGATATTAAACACTTCTTCAATCCAATCATTGTTGAGATCTGATATTCTGCCCAGCGCAAGATAAGGTGTGGGCCAATGTCATAGGCCCATCGTCAACCAATCATATTTCTCAAATGCTTTCGGCCTGAATTCCAGCTGAAGACGACAGTGTAGGCCTAAATACTTACAAAAAGCGTGTTTCTGATGAAGAGCTACAACAGTAAGTAAATAGCCGTATTAGACTGAAAGATAAGGTCATTTCGTCAAACTTGTGTGGATCTCCATGCTAACTCACTCAATAATCTGCACCTGGCACAGCCAGAAGAGGACTGGCCACCCCTCACAGCCTGGTTCCTCTCTAGGTTTCTTCCTAGGTTTTGGCCTTCTAGGGAGTTTTTCCTAGCCACCGTGCTTTTACACCTGCATTGCTTGCTGTTTGGGGTTTTAGGCTGGGTTTCTGTACAGCACTCTGTGACATCAGCTGATGTAAGGGGGGCTTTATAAATAAATTTGATTTGATGTTTCCTTGGCCGAATATTGACGGCCACACGTGGTCCCTCGTTTCTGCATCACCAAATTTTGTGCGAGGCAAAAACAGTCGGTTAGGTGCACTAACTTTGCTTATTCATTGCAGCAGACAGCAGGGGGGTCCGGTGGGTCGCTCTGCCACTTCACACAATGGCACTCGTTTAAAGTTAGATCAAAGCTGAATCAATGTCTTGGATGATCACTAGTATTCTATATAACATAACCAAATATAATAGCATAGTATAACATTACTGTTCCACTGAAAACACCACCTCTGTCAAATGCCGGTGTGTATAGCTGGTGTAGAAGTCAGGTGCAGGAAAGCAGAGATGAGATAAGAGTATTTTAATAAAATACGGTAAAAGGAATAACAAATCCAACGTGCCCTAATAAAACACACGGGCGAATATAACCAGCCGTAACTCGGCAAAGAACACAACAAACAATCACGCACAAAAACCATGGGAAAAACAGAGGGTTAAATAATTAACATGTAATTGGGGAATAGAAACCAGGTGTGTAAAACAAAGACAAAACAAATGGAACATGAAAAATGGATCTGTGATGACTAGAAAGCCGGTGACGTCGACCGACGAAAACCGCCTGAACAAGGAGAGGGACCGACTTCGGCGGAAGTCGTGACAACCTCACTTATGAGATTTTAGAACGTTTCGCTGAATAGTCCCCCCCAAAAAAATTATGCAGCTACAACAACCCGTTGTCTTGCATTTTTACATGTTAAATGTGGTCACCCTAGTCTCTAATGGTAGCAGGGCGGCAGAAAGGGGGGGGGGGCAAAGACTCATCATAGCCCTGATCTCAGTCAATCTGAGTCAATCTTTTTGCTACCACCTGTGCATCCATAAATTCATCAATAAGACAATAATGCACATGGAGTAAGTGGGCTGGGATATTAACAATAGCTCAATGACACAATATGAAGAACAAGAGTGTGAATAAAGAAAACCAATAACACGTGGGTCTTATCAAAGTCTTCCATTTAATCCCTTCCCGTGACCGCCAAGCCACTTAAAAACAGGCAGCGGGCGTGAAATAAGCAGCACCTGTTTTGGGGGCGGCTCATACACAGACACACGCACACACAAGCGCGCGCACTCACACATACTTAAGCCTCATGTGTTTGTGTTGTTTCTTGTGTGTTTCATGTGTGTGTGTTCTTGCATGCATGCTGGCATGCTTGCTGCTGTGAATATCTTTCCAGCCAGATCCTCAGCACCCCTCTGCTCTTGCCAACACACGGGACTGGACATTCATTCCAGCTGTGACAGCACTACTTTACAAAGAAATGGATTGCTAGCTCTTTTTTACTCTCCCGCTACAATGTCTGGGTCTGGACTCTGGGAGAATAATAACAAGCCGGGCCCTCGCATTAATACGTTGCAGACTTCTACCTTTGGCAACAAGAGGGCTAACCTTCAGGACCTCGGTCCGATAGAAATGGAAATAAAAAATTCACTGAGCCTGCAAAAGACGCAAATGGTCACTGTTAAGAAGACAAATTATGAAATGGGACTAATGAATTCCTGGGTCTTACCTCTCACCAGAGTGGGAGGGAGAGAGAGCGATAGAGAGCACAAGTTTAAAGGCACAGAACTTCAACTAAGCGGCTGCAGACTAAGTGTGTATGTGTGTGTGCCCGTGAGTGTGTGTGTGTGTGTGTATGCGCCCGTGTGTGCGTCATCCATTTTACCACAGACTGGTGAACTGACCTCACTCAACCCCACTAAAAGGAGAGTTATTGGATTCCAATGAAGAGTAATGACTAAGGGAAATACACCTCTTTCAGCGATTCGTCCCAAATGGCACCCGATTCCCTACATAGTACACCACTTTTGACCAGAGCCCAATGGGCCCTGGTCAAAAGAAGTCCACTATATAGGGAATAGGGTGCCATTTGGGACAGACACCTAGCTTTCAGTGTGAAACAGAGTTCTGCTGTCGAATGCCTCCCTCTTTCTCACAGTGCTCACACGGGCCATTTTAATCGTCTTGTGGGTTCTCTTTGGACCGTCATAAATAATACCTTACTAAAATACTTCCCCTTGCCATTATGTCTCTCTCAAAATGTTAGTAGATAGGAGTGAATAGAAATCATTGTTAACAAATATTGGGGGTTTCTGGGACTTTAATAGACAAGGCTGCCCTGGGATGGATGAACGGACGGACTACACACACTACAGTATTATGTTGTCTCAACAATTTAAATTATACAGTCTACCTACGGGGGGCAGTGTATCCCACCTCCAATGAACTCTCCAGTCCTCTCCCGCACGGTTGTTCCATTGCCTATCACAGGATACAGATTTATTATAAGGAAAGAAAAATACAACAGGCAACTGATGAAAAAACACCTTTTCCACCTTCCACGCTGACAGAAAATAGGGAAAGAAGAAGAAGGCAAACAAAGTGACAAGTGTATCCCTATAAAAACTTACCAGACCTGGGCCTGTAAGGGCTGCAGGCAAGCAGGCAGGTGCACTCGCTCACACACATATGCACACGCACAAACACCAAGACAGCTCAGAGTAACTCAATCCATACAGGAATGTAAACTCAGGGCCGGATGGGTGTGTGTGTGTGTGTGTGTGTGTTTGTGTAGCGACAGGAGGTTGAGAGGAGTCATTTGTCAGACGGGGGAGATCTCCAGTGGAGTGTGACAGTGTGTGTGTGAATGCAGAGTGTGTGTGTGGAGGGGACGCCCCTCACCCTGCTCTGGGCTGTCAGGGTGTGGTCACGGCCCAGTGAGGAGGCACGGAGGAGGGTTAAGAGCCAAGGCCACAGGAAGAGCTAATGGAGCTGAACTAGAGGGGACAGTGACAGGGACACAGCTTCCCCTCGCCTGCCTCAGCCGCACTGCACACATATACACATGCACAGGTGCACACACACTCACACAGGCACGCATGCACAGAAACAGACATACATGCACGAGCATGGCGCGCACACACACACACACAAGCATAGCACCAAGGTAAAGACAAAGACGTTTGGTCAACAGACATTAAAAACAAGGCACTGTGTTACATCACTCAATGAGTCTGAATAAGTCTGGTTGTAGGCCTTTACAGTTTGGCTCTTATCCAAATCCAGATTCACAGGTCACTACCAACAATGTATATATATAGTGAATATATATCTATCTACACGGCCATGAAGTGGTGCAATGCTCACCTGGACCCTGCAGCATGGCGCGAGTAAACCCCATTTCCAGCTCTTATTCTTTTTTCATTAAACTTTATTAAACCAAGGGAACCCGTTGAGACCAGGGTCTAATTTCCAATGGTGCCCTGAGCACAACAGTTCAAACAACGTGAGCAACAAATTTAAGAAGGATCACTAGAAAATTACAGTTACAACATTTCAAATAAATTTGGTTACATTCAAAAGAGCAGTAGAAGAAATATATAGAAGAAATATATACAATAAATCAAAACAAGTGCAGTTTTCATTGGTCACATTTTTATCAGAGCCCTAAATTCCCCTTTTGGGACCAAAGAATCAAGTTTTAGAGTGACCTGTAGGTCATTCCAGGACCAGGGATGCAAACTGGTGAGGGCCCAAAAAGGTGACACTAATTAAACAACAAAGAATATGATCTACATGATCAGTCTGTGTGTTAAATAATAAGTGCTTCATGTGAACCTAACTCACAGGTAAAGAAAGCAAACCAATGTTATTTGTTGCCTAGACTTGAACGGAAATGACACTCAAGTCTAGAGAAAAAAACAATGCACTAATATTGCAGTTAGCCATGACAGCCTTAGAGCGCTTGTGACCACACACATCTAAATATTGCACTTGGGGAAAAAACATCTTAACGTAGAAATAGAATGAAACAAACAGGCATTCTATTTTAGCTCTATTATAGTGGCCACTATAGTAGACATCGATCAAGTGCACAAGGCTACATGTGTGCAAGAATAACGTTCACAGAGTGAAAGAAATGTAATAATCCCCCCTCACTCACAGACAAGTGTTACTGTCAAGTTCAACACAACAAAAGCAATATCTTTGGGCTACACTGCACATTATTACATTGTACACTTCCTGCCTGTGGACATCGTTCTACAATGTGCCAGCAGAGCATGAGACCCTTTGTTGGCAAAATGGATCTCTTTCAGGCAGAGAGTACACCTGGCATACCGGTTTTTATCCACTGTATTGAAGGAAGGAAAGTATGTGATGTTCCTTTCACCTCTATAGTGGCATCCAGCTTCAACCAGGCCCAGCTCCACTTCATCCCTGAAACCACTTGTTTAACAAGCCATGCCTCATTTTCACCTAATTCTCTCATTCTGAAAATTAACCACATACTGCAGAGGGAAAACATTACTGTTCGTTCAAAGATAGTAGTTAGTTCGTTAGCTAGTTAACATTTCACACAGATTGCCAGGGTCCTGTAAGCAACTAACCCATTATAACTTGAGGAACGGCAACGTTACCAGTTAATACTACAGCGAATTGGTTAGGTTACTAATGTTAGCTCATCTGGTGTAGCGACATTAGCTGTCTGACTTTATTAGCCAGCAAATTTTCACACCATAAACTCAATTATTTGATCAGTTAAGTTGGCTAATGTTGCTCAACATTTCTCTGGCTAGCTAACGGAGAATTCGATCCAGCTAGCAAGATACTTAACAATGCTAACAAATCTTGTTCCACCACACTTTCTCCCTCAAATCAAACTTTCCAAATGCCAGTTGGTTTTTTGGCTACAGCTCATGAAGTACGCTTCATCACCTCGTCTCCGTGGTCAGGCTTCTCACCTACCTCTTCGTTATCGGGGGACGCGCTGCTGTAACTGGCAAACTGCCTTTCCACTCTCTGCGGTCTTTCCAGAGCGCGCACTGATGCTGTAACTAGCACATTGGTTGTCTCTTCTCTCTTCAGTCGCGTGCTGCATTCTGTCATGTGAACGATTGTCTGAGCCTTGGATACAGCCAGTATTGCTCCGAACGCGCATCACTCATTCGCTTACAGCCAGTAGTGATCCAATAATGTCGCTAGACATGAACGTTTTGAAATTGGCCGATAATTATTATGATCGCAGAGTTCACCACCTTTGTGGAGCGGGAGAATAAGGGCCGCCTTCCACACCTTAGGGATAATACCCAAGAGAATGGGTAGATAAAAAGTATGTGTCCTGGGCTCTACAATCAGAGGTGCAGCAAGCCTTAAAAGCAAGCGTGTCTGCCCAAGTGGATTTTTTTTACATCAATAACTAAGAGAGCGCCCAGAACGTCCCTAGTAATGACTTGCAGAAGAGAGCACAATGGGTCATCATTTATAGTAGCAGGCAAGTCTGTGATTAAACAGGGGTGCATCAGAGATGAGCTTTAATCACGAACAGTCTTTTCAGAGTTGTCCTTATTGCTGCTATTTCCCCCAATCAAACAAATGGCCTGCTGCAATAACATGTTGGTTAAAAGTGTCAGTTATTTCAGTTTTGTCAGTTATTTCAGTTTTGTCTGTTATAGTGTTGGAGTTAAGTAGAACCTTGATGGCCAGAGAAGTGTGTCTGCTTCTTTTTACAAATGTCATAGCCTTCCAAAACTTAGCTGGATCGCTACAAGGAACAGAAATGGAATGTATGAAATAATTCCAATGAAACCATTTTTTTATGGAAGCAGTAAATCTTTAAGTTGTCTGAAGGTGAGCCAGTTAGCAGAGCTACCAGTGTGTCTGGCTTCAGACCAAGCTTTGTTCCTTACCTGAATTACCTCAGCAAGTTCGGGCGTGAACCATGGGTTGGCTATATCTTTAATTCTTAACCTCTTCATTGGAGCATGTTTATCAGAGCATGAAGCATGTTTACTAGAGAATTGTTCAAGGGCAAGTTCTGCTTCCGGAGTGTCATTAACACTGAGTAAGCCTGAATGATAAATGTCATGTAAGAACCCTTGCATATGGACACTGACAAGAGAAAACACTCCGTATCCCACACCGCGGCTTCGGTTTAGGCCCAGAGTGACTGCCATTGAGTTTCACTGTGTCTGTGAGCCAATCTGCATTTTGTCAGTGTCCTTGTAAAACTCTATGGGTAACCGTATTGAAGCATGATTGACGGTTTGAGATGTTTGGATTTGTATGTGGATTACTCGGTGAAATGCACAGTGTATGTTGGACATTCTCTCTCTCCTCACACTTTCTCCCTCTCTCAGACACTCACACACACGGGCAAACACACACCATTCCTTTCCTTCTTGCTCTGTCACTCCCATTCCACCTCTTCCCTCCCACCTACTCTCTGTGCCCCGCTAGCACATTAAGTTCCTTGGAAGTTGTAGGAACATACGTTTTGGCTTCCCATTGGTTCTGGGAACTAAGCCATAATTTTCCTGACCGGTAAAATTGAGATTTTTTTTTTCTTCCTGAGAACGGAAGTGAACATTTTGCATGTTCTGGGAACATACCTTTTTAGGTTCTGAAATCGTTTTACTATGGTTCCCTGAAAGTTTTCCTGGGAGTTTTTATTAACGTTCTGAGAACTGAAATTATAGTTTATTTTGAGGTTTTTGAATAACTTCCTTAAAACTTTCACTGAATGTTTCAATAACACTGCTAGCTTAGTTTGGGTTAACTGTTTTGAACTCCAAACTCAGACAGGGCACATTAATCATGCAAACAAATCTATTTTCTTATTGTGGCACGTCGTCAGTGAGATTCGGACTTATGATCTTTTGTTCTCTATCCGTGGAATTAGTCCACTGTGCCACCAGGATGGAGCTAGCATGCCATGTTTTTAACACATACAAAGCTGTTTATTTTAGTCTATTCAAACAGACCCCATTTCAAAGGAAACAAAAACTCATTAAGATCAGGTGTGGCCAGTTAGTGGGCGTGGCCAACACAGCTGAACACACTTAAAACTCTATCCTCTATCTTGTTAACGCTGAGAACGGAATGTATGTTTTTAAATATCATTCTAAATAGCGTTCTTTGAACTTTACTACTGTTCTTGTTTTTTTATAGAAAGTTCTCAATGTTCTGAAAATATGACTTTAAATAGAACCATGAGAAAACCTGCAGAAAACGTTATGCTTAAGTACTGAAATTCCCACAAAAGAAGGTTGTTTCATAACATTCTCTAAACTATCCCAATGTCAAACCACTTGGAGAACGTTCGTAGAACATTACCAAAAATGTAATTAAATGTTTGAACTTTTAGGAAACACTCCGTTAAAGTAATGAAATACTGTACCAAGAAAAAAACATTCTTTTGTCAAGTTCCTTAAATGTGCTGAGAATGTTCCAAAGACAAGAAACTATCCTGCACCATTCCCAGAATGTTATTGGAAGGTTGTATGCAAAATAACCATAGGACAACCACGCTCTCACCAAGCTGTAAGAAACATATGGTTCTCGGAACGTTATGGGCTGGCTGGGTGACCACACTGGCTCTCTCCTGCTGTTCAGATCATAGAAAGCAGACAGTTTTCTCAAACCACATTGCCCACTTTCCTTCCCTGGTGGAACAGCCTCTGAACACTGGCCAGCTAGCTGAGGCTTTTAATACATGAAATACACATTAGATGCACATACAGCATAGATACACACTAACACTCTAAATACACAATACACTTTCTACACACTAAATACACATGCTTACTTCACTCTAGACACACCCTAATACATGTTTTATACACACTAACACTCTAGATACATACTAAATACACTGTAGATAAAAACTACCTACACACAGAATACACATCCCTAATCGCAAATGAAAATATGACAAATACACAATAGAAACACACACACACACACACACACACACACACACACACACACACACTACACACTAAACGTACAGTCCACAGTACACATGCAGTGACTCCACTCCACACTAGGCTAAACGGTACAGTCCACAGTACCTTAGTGAGTCTGGCGGTTAGTGAGTCAGCTAGCCATAAATCATATTGAGGGCTAGCCACAGGAGGCCTGGGCAGTGAGCGCGCACGCACGCACGCACGCACGCACGCATAGGCAAACACATGCACACACACACACACACAGTGGACTGAATGATGTCCCTCTGGGACACATTGACCCGAAGTGTAAATGTCAGATGTATAGGCTACACCAGGGGAAAATAATTCATATTTAACTAAGACTTGTCTTAAAGTTTAAGACCAATGCTTTTTATACTTGGTTCGTTGTTGGAAGGAGCAAGGGTAAGATTGAAAAGTGTGTTTGTTTTTCTCTCTCTGTGTCCAGCTTGCCACTCTTTGCAATGTCTGAAGGTATTCAGAAAGACCCCTATTGGTGAGTTATAACCTGAGACACCACATAGAGAACTGAACCTGGACTAGAAACTAGTCAGTCATACTTGAACCCAACTCCTATGTGACACAAAAGTAAGAGAGGTGGTGTGTGTGTTTGTGTGTGTGCCTATGTGTGTGTGTGTTGGTGTGTATGCCCACATAGGGAGTTTTTCCTAACCACCGTGCTTTTACACCTGCATTGCTTGCTGTTTGGGGTTTTAGGCTGGGTTTCTGTACAGCACTCTGTGACATCAGCTGATGTAAGAAGGGCTTTATAAATAAATTTGATTTGATGTGTGTGTGCATAAGGGTGTGCATCATGTATGTGTAGGCCATAATCATGATGTTGGTCATCCCAAGAAGACAGTGAGGGGAAACTACCCCATCCTTCTCTCCCACCACCTCCACCCCACTCTGATCATCTCTATATGAGATCTTTTAATAGCACCACTTTCTACATTACATACAGATGGAGCCTCACGAACACACCAAGAATGAGCATGAAATATAATAACAATCACAGCTATAAAAACAACTTTTGGACCAAATGTTAACATTTTTTACTCAATCGCTCAGGCCTCAAATAAAATTGTCTTTGAATGAGTTCTGAAAGGATTATGGCGCACGTTATACAAGCCATGAGATGATTGGTTTTAAACTGCGGAGCAGCAGTTCAAAGCCCATGTTCTCTGTCTCTCTGCACCTGCTAGTGTGTCCAGTCATTACCCCTCCCAGTCTGTTTGAGTCCCACATGGCACACTACTATCTATATAGTGCACTACTTTTGACCAGAGCCCTATGGGATACCCTTTGAGTCCTGGTCAAAGTAGTGCACTACATAGGGAACAGGGTCCCATTGTTGACACAGACGCTATGTTATTACGTGCTGGGTTAGCTATTGATCTTCTCCCTCTTTCCAAAACACTAATAGCAATTAAAGGGTTTCAAGCTGGGAGCTGGCCTCTCCTAAGCTTCTCATTGCTATTCAATGTGTCGGCCTGACCGCTGGCCCCTGATGTGACCAGCGCCTGTGTCATGGTCCCCCTGCCACACACACATGCACATACGACAAGCGTGTGCGCACACACACGCAACACCCAGCCCTAGTCTTTGATTAATGTTAATTTCTTTGTTTACACCAGGAGCAATAGGTCTACTCTCTAATTGCCCGTTCATTAGGGGTCCAGGCGTGGCCAGGGCCCTCCATCACTGTGGGGTACCACCCCCCCATCTTGAATGGATGAGGCCACAAGGTCCAAGGGGCGGGCCAAACCACACAATGCTCATTTTGGGGACAGGGGCCATGGTGAATGGGCTTCCATAGCTGTCTCACTGAGGGGATTCGTTGGAAGTTCCAGTTAAGATGCATAATGACTGGAAATACATCTCACATGTTGCGCAAGGACGTTAAATCCAGTGTATCCATAGGCTGTTGTAGGCTGGACTTCTTCACTAAAACTGGCACTGCAATAAAGCCAACTGTTTAAATTGAGACAGACAGGGAGAACATCTTGCATTATACTGTAGATATTTTGATATATACACACTGTAAAGGGGTTACTGTGAATTTGACAGTTACTTACAGGCAGCTTGGTGGCAAGTCAAAATCTGTATTTCATATTACAGCACACTTACTGTAATATAAATACAATATCAAGCAAGTACTGTGTAATGACACACAATACGATATTGTAAAACAGACTATTATACTGTAAAGAAGTAAATGCTACCAGAATCGGAATAAATGAATGGATGATTGAACACAGCTGCGGGAGGTAGGAGTGCTGAGGGTGCTGCAGCACCCCCTGAAAAATCTGAATTGAAGAACATATACAATACCAGTCAAAACGTTTGGAGTAGGTGTGTTCATTCAAGGGTTTTTCTTTATTTTGACTTGTTTCTACATTGTAGAATAATAGTGAAGACTATGAAAACTATTAAATAACACATATGGAATCATGTAGAGCACTGGGCCTTTAATAGTCCTCTATTAACTGACCAAATACTTCTTTTTGCCACCATTCTTTAATGGAAAGGAGTTTGTATTTCACAGTATTTTACTGTAATTACTGTTTTCACAAGGGATTGGTGAAAATGGGTTGGCTGCTAGGTAAAGTGTTTACACATTACTATATATTAATGAATATTTGGTGTTTTATGTCACTTGCACTTCTAGAGGCCTTCCAAACTGGCAGCAATTACAGGGTAAAACAGACCAAAAGGACATGACAAAATGCTCAACCCTTTAAGGGTTAAGACTTGGTGCCACTCCAGTCTGTCCCCTATACAAATTGATGGGGCACTATAACCACATAAGAGTTAAATTGGTACAGTATTCTCAATCAAGGGTGCAACTAATATAGCCTTTTACAAGGCACGCCTGAAAATATGTTAATGAGCCAGAAACAACAATACCATGCACCCACTAGCTGTCAAACGGTTTTTGGCGCTCCAAATATATGGTAGGGTACTGTATTCTGTGGGGTGGAATTACAGTGCCATTCAAAATACAGGAATTATTTGCCCCGCCCACAACATTTTCTCACAATGCACCATCATTTACAGAGTATTTACTGTTGATAATGCCTCAAATTACTGTCGAATTTACAGTTTTCCATTACAGTGTACTGAAATGTATACACTACTGTAAGTCACTCTGGATAAATGACTAAAATGTAAAATGAGATTAAGTGTATCACCTGTTGTGCCAATAAGGCACATTTTGTTTGAATTGAACCAAACTGAAGTGGAATAAATCAAGGACACCGAAAGACTAAAAAAGGGCGTGAGAGAGGAAGAATATACCCTTTTCACAATATTGTGCTGACCCAAAACGTACTGTGCTGGTTCACGTTGTCATTTCCAGCATGGTTCTACCAACTGGATGCATAACCAGACCAGGGCAGTACAGCTCACCTTAGCTCAATAGTTGGAAAAGTGCACAAGAAACCAGGAAGAAAGTGGAGAAGAAAAAACACAACTGGGAGAGAGAGAAACAGAGGACACAGAGCACTCGAGAGAGAGAAAGAGAGAGAGGGTTCGAGGGGGGGTTCCAAGTCATTCCTCTGATCTCCGCATGAATCTCCCCGTTTCTCAAAAAACGCTTGTCTGCAATTTCCACTCTAATGGTTGTGCCTGAGGCGATAATATGATAATGAGCTTGCTATCACCTGGGGCGAACTTTTCTCTGCAGCGCAGAGTCCCTACTCGGTCCTGCAGCGTTGCCTTTGATTAACGATGCGTGGTAATCCTGAGCGCACGGGACAGGCCACAGACGGAATCCCTCTCGTTTGTGGAGCGCTCTGCAACAAAAGGCACAGGTGGAATTGCAGTCGCTTTACATCCGATAATTAAAAACGGTGCAACCCCAGTGTAGCTCTCCCCTCCACCCACACCACCACTCGTTAGCCACACACACACACACACCGGTGCACGTGCGATACATGTACACACATACACAGCAATGGCCCCATAGCACAGGGATCTGTGTCTGTCCTGTCGTGGCACAAGCTGTTAAGACCTTTTAATGCCAGGAGATACAACCACAGTAGTCAAATAAAGAAAAATGGAACCACTGAGTTGCTTTCCCTCTCATCTCTTCCTTATTTGTTCAACCTCTCTCAGACCCGCTTTCCCACTCCTTTATGTTGACATAATGTATTCCGTTTCCCTCCAACACCACCACACTAGAAATCATATTGAAACTGACTGCTGTGTGAGCGACAACTATATGATTATTGGACCACAACAAGTCATCAGGCCATAATAAGTAGCATCTGCTTTGAGTTGTGGAAGAAGCTAGAAAATTACACTTCAAGCCTACACTGATGGCCTATTGTGGTAATACAATTATAAGGCATTCAAACTCTCCTCTGATTACTCTATGGGATTGTAATCTCATGCTCTGATTACACTCAGTGAAAGGCAAATGAGTGACTGTACTGTAGCACCACTTAGTAAGAGGCGTTGGAATGTGCAGGTTTATAACAGGCCCCAACGCATTAAATTACAAATAGAATCACTGAATGATTCTATTTGTCCCCCCCATGTCTAAACTACGTCCAAACAATGTCTGAACACAACTGAACAATGTCTGATATCACAACACATATGTTTGAACAAAGCCTGAACAACATCTGATCACAACTCTGTCTGAACAATGCCTGAACCACACCTGAACAAAGTCTAAACAACGTTTTATCACAACTCTGACTTTGAACAATACCTGAACAATGTCTGATCACAAATCTAGCGTCTGAACAATACCTGAACAACTTCTGATGTCTAATGAGGGGGTTAGTTCGTTAACGCTGACGCCCAGTTTAGCCTGAGGTAAGAACACATTTCGTGTGTGGACCCACATCACCAACCAGGTGCTGGGTATGAGGAACACTGATGATTCAGACCCCCTGGGCCATTCATTTGGTTGTGTGTTTACAGACAGACACCAGCCTGGCCTCAGAGCCATACAAAACATACTTTATGTATTTCTGAGCACCTCCAAAATGTATGATACTTACTAATGGTGTAGTTATGTTGTTAGACAGAAATTAAAGCAGTGAGGTTGGTCAGGAAGGATGGGTGGGCGTAATCCGCGACGTCTAGCAATCCAAAAGTTTGAGTCGCTTCGGGGACAACACTATGTCAATTCTCCTCACCTTTGTCGTTTTAGTTCTCCTAACCTTTGACATAAACGATTCTTACCTTTGTCGTTAATTCCCCTAACCACCAACGTAAATTCTACATGTAAAAGGCTTTGCATGGCCAATCGAAGTCTGAAGTGGCCATACATTATTTACTGCGATGCAGCCTACGCAGATTTCAGGGCTTTCATACTTCTTGCGCTTAGCGCAGCAGAGCTATTGTGAAGGAAGTCGTCAAAGAAGTACGTTTGTATTTGTACAGGAAGTTTATACAGGACGCTCTCACCTACAATCAACCAATCATGTCAATATGGAGCTATATGGAGCCCTCCACATTGTTACAAAATTTGAGAGGCGCGTGGCGCCATCTGCATGTCTTTGGGGAGACTCCTCAATTGCATCACACCCCCCATATGAAGCCTCCGACCACATGAACAGATCAAGCATAAATTGGCTTTAATTCTCCTTTGTTGTTACAGCACAACAAGCAACCTGGTCTCAGAGAAAGACGTATAATACTATACAAATGATAAGGTACTTCATCCAATTTGTATGCTATTGTATGACCGGGTAAGACATATGATACTATACGTCCTATTGTACGACCACTATTCCATTCATAATGTAACTTAATCTATCATACCAAAAGGTGTCACAGGTTTTCGTACAGAATAATAAGAATTTCCCTGACACCACGTTGTAGACACATACATCACACATATGCTAAGAAAAGGTCCTACCTCGAGAAACATTTGATGCCATGGAACTAAAGTAATGGTCAAACCAATCTCAATGTAGAGGCAATGGGGATATCAAATCAAATTTTATTTGTCACATGCTTCGTAAACAACAGGTGTAGACTAACAGTGAAATGCTTACTTACGGCCCTTCCCAACAATGCAGAGAGAACAATATAGAACAAATAATAACACAAGGAATAAATACACAATGAGTAATGATAACTTGGCTGAATACACCGATATAGAAGGATACAGGTGCCGTTACTAAGCCTTTCAAATAAATAAATCGAAAGAAAATACGTTTTAACAACTCATTTAGCTACAGTAGGTGTGTATCTAGTCTCTAAGCGGTTTGTTAAAGAATTGAAAACCTTGCCACAAGTCATGCCCACATTGGAGAGGTTTTGTCTCTGTGTGAGATTGGCTAAGCAAATGAAGGGAAATTAATTATCATTTTGCCAGGAGGGCTTTACATCCCAGATTAGCCCCCTCCAGATCCTCCTCAATTTATGATCTATGTTTTAATGAGGGATTGCTCTGCATCTGGCTCCTAACTCAAGTGACTGACTATCAGTCACTGGAATCCATAAATCATTTTTTCTATTGATAAAGTTTGTAAAGTGTGGGCTAAAACTTTATTTGAAAAGGGATCCATCTGTCCTTCGATCCTTGATGGTGCTGCAGATCTGTCACTATGGGACTTGTGAAAGGGTCTGTGTGTGTATCCATGCCAGGCTTAAGAGATTACTTTTAGGTAGTAAAGAAGGAAGGAAGGAAAGAATAAAGGAACAAAGGGAGAAAGGAAGCCTTTCCAAAGTATTCAAACCGGACACATGACCTCTGACCTTTTGTCGAATCAAATCAAACGCTATTAGTCACATTCTTCATGAAAAACAGGTTTAGACTAACAGTGAAATGCTTACTTACGGGCACCTCTGGGTTGGGGGGCGTGTGAGGTCACCGTGGGGGGGAAACGTGATGCCCTTTGTTACTGGTGAATTATTCACAGCACCTCTTGCGGTTTCGTCTCAGGATTGTCTCTCGTCCTGAAACCCAACGCTTAGTCTGCACTGCTCCCCCAGGAGAATCCAAGTTCACTCCCCACCGCACCGCGTCTCAGAGAAAGTGCCTACGGAAAGAGAGAGAGAGAGAGCCAGAGAGAGAGAGAGAGAGAGAGAGAGAGAGAGAGAGAGACAGAGAGAGAGAGAGGGAAGGAGAGAGAGAGATACAGGGATGGAGAGAGAGAGAGCAAGAGAGAGATAGAGGGAAGGGGAGAGAGAGAGAGACTGCACTCCTCAGGGTTGACGTCCTAAGAGGTTGACACAGTAAGCATAATTGGCAATCAAGTGAAGTTCATGACAAAACAGGTCCAGAACCAGACAGATCACGTAAAGGCCCAATGCAGCTGTTTTATCTCAATATTACATTCTTTTTGGGTAACAATTAAGTAGCTTACTGGGATTCATTTCAATTAAAATGGTTAAAAATAAACAAAAATAGCTTCTTAGCGAAGAGTAAAAAGGAGGTCTGAGTGGGGAGGGGAAAACTAATTTACCACATGGGGATGTCACCAGGCAGGCCAAAACTCCATCCACCAAAACAGTCTTTTCAAACAGCCCTTTTAGTGATAACGCCCCTTTCATATTTTTTTACAATTTCACTTTATTATTCCAACCTCATAGTGTGGAAGTATATATAAAACACTTGTCAGACTTCACCATGCCGCACTGCCGCCTTTAAAATAGGAAGAACAATTCTCACGTTTGACATTTTAACCATTTAGCAGATGCTCTTATCCAGAGCGACTTAGTTAGTGCATTCATCTTAAGATAGCTAGGTGGGACAATCCCATATCATAGTCATAGAAAGTAGTATGGGGGGGGATGTGAGATTTTTTAAGATACTCTTTGAAGAGGTAGGGTTTCAGATGTTTTTGGAAGATGGGCAGGGACTTTGCTTTCCTAGCTTCAGAGGAAAGCTGGTTCCACCATTGTGGTGCCAGGACAGAGAAGAGCTTGGACTTGGCTGAGCGGCAGCTGGGAGGACCAAGAATGGAGTGCTTGGGTTGGGGTGTAGGGTTTGAGCATAGCCTGAAGGTATAGGGGCAAGTAGAGGATGTGAGCTTCGACTGGAAGCCAGTGGTGTGTGCAGAGGAGCGGGGTGACATGGGAGAACGTGGGAAGGTTGAACAGCAGGCGGGCAGCAGCGTTCTGGATAAGTCGCAGGGGTCTGATGGCACAATCGGGGAGCCCAGCCAACAGTGAGTTACAATAGTCCAAACGGGAGAGGCCAAGTGCTTGGATTAGGACCTGTGCCACTTCCTGTGTGAGGAAAGGTCGTACTCTACGCATGAACATGCAGGAGCATGAACACGATAATCGAGAATTTCAAAAAGCATTTCTCTACGGCTGGCCATACTTTCCACCTGGCTACCCCAACCCCGGGCCAACAGCTCTGCACCCCCCCGCAGCAACAAGAGCTGCAAAATCTGGAACCCTACAAATCATCTGGAACCTCTCTTCCTAAAATTATCCGCCGCCGTTGTTGCAACCCCTATTACAGGTCTGTTCAACCTCTCTTTCGTATCGTAGTAGACTACTGTGAAGACAGGCAACACTTAAAGTAGATGGCCCTAGACAACAACAACATTGGACTTATCATTCCTGCCGATTTCAGGAGTCTTAAAGGTGTAAAAAAAAAAAGAAAAGAAAAAAAGGTTAGAGGTTTGCAGAGACACCCCACTCACTGTCTTTTTCTAGTTCAATGAAAGTGAATGAACTAAGTAGACCAGACCCAGCTCCTATTGCATTGGTGGCTATGGGAGACACACCCAGCTGAGTAGACCGGAATGTACAATTTCTTTCCAACGGTAAAAGGCTTGAGTGAACCGCGTTCATTTATTCTCCATCTTTGAGCTTAGTCCAAAATATTTCCATCAACTTCCTGAATCTCTTAAGACAGACAAACTGTAATCTTATACTATATAATACCTGATGCACTGTACCACGACAAAATGTATGTGCTACGTCCACGAAATCCTACACCATCCTCCGTTTTAGGTTACCAAACCTACAACTAAATCCATAACCTTTTGCTTATGGGTGTGGTGGAGAGGTGTGCCCTTTTCTGTCCAACGATGTCTAAGATTAGGGGACCTTTGTTATACTCATGAGTGCCCATAGCGGAAATTGTAGGTGTCTCTAAGCCCTGTGATAAAATGAGCCTTTCAACATTGATGTGTTAACGCTGTATAATCATTTACTTGAATGTCAATGTCCTTCACGGTTGTCTTACAATATAAAACGTTTCGCCTCACCATACCTGCACAGGACATTCATTCAAGTGGTTAACCACGGGGTAAAAAAAAGCACAGTAAGGGATTTAAAGTAGGAGTGTGTCAAAGAGTTCATGCCATCACTACGCACATGTGCAACTCTTTCACATTTCTTTTTTTTTTGGGGGGAGGGGTGGGTTAACCACCAAAGTGAGATCGAGCCAAGAAACACTTGTGGCTGAAACGAGGCGTGAGAGTAAGACACCAGTATGAAGCAGCCATGCAGCGTTCAACAGAGCGCAGGCTTCATCTCCTCTCAGACAGCTGGCATCAGCACTTCAAACCACTAAGTGCTGGGATTAGTCATGGAGGCCCTTTAATGCTGCACATATCCACCAAACATCACGTGATCTCTTGCACAATTGCAATAGAAAGTAAGTTGCGATCAAGCAGACTCATTTTACGACACTAGGAAGTTCCGAATTTGTAAGAGAGGTGTGATACTGTTGATGTTTGAACTACCTTTCATTGTTCTGCACATCAGCCTGAATTAGTCCTTTTTTTCCATCCCTGTAATATTTCAGTGAGTGAATAGCAGCAGTTTCACACAAACACTTGACATGTTACAGACCATCACAATCAGTGCATTTGTGAAATAAGTAACAAGGCCACTGAAATACAGCATTAGCGTCTTTATTTCATGTTTTTGTTGTTGTTGCATAGGAAATGCACATCTTGCTTCCAGTAATTGAGTCTGCGTGGATGTGATGGTTTCACTAACGGGCCGAGAGGGATGATTCTACACCAGTTTAATAAGAAACAACAGTAGAAAGGGAAACGGAAAAACAGTCACACAAAGCGTTTCCAGGACAACTGAGTGGTAACAACAACTCCCATCTTAACATAGGATGGATACAATGACAGTCAACCAACAATGGAGCTAGTAACATCCAACAAACAATAGGTGCTTAGTGGTTTATCGTTTTCTGTTCCATAAAAGTATAGTAGAGGCACAAGGTTTTAGTCAGTTTCACTTATCTGTTGAATCATAAAACGTCTGATGGTGGTTTATGAGGACTGTTTGGAATGGTGGTTTATGAGGACTGTTTGGAATGGTGGTTTATGAGGACGCGGGAGGCAGTGATGGGATTCTGGGATAATGGAGGACTCCGTGATGGGGATGTGTGACTCAGACTGAACCAGGAGTTCACTGATCTCCTCTCTTGGTCACTCAGTTTCTCTCAAGCTGACTTTTGTCAAGATTGTCTGATTACGACTAGTTTAACCATGGTGGAGATTTGAGACTGAAGGCTGGGGGAAGTTGCCATATTCACTAACACACCGTATGAACAAGTATCTACAGCAGTTCAACTTCCTAGTTTGACGTCCAAAAAGTGAAACACTAGTCTACTAAGGTCCACTTTTATTATGAAAGTAAGTGACGTCTGATTGAAATAGCCTACTGCCTAAATGTTGGTTTCAAAGATAGCCGCTTCCCACATTGACGGGCTGACCAGTTTGGAACATGGGGCTTTAAGACATTGGGAAGTCTATCCTCGGGTGAGTTAGATGAGCCAATCGAGCTAACAGGATTGGTGCTTAGCATTGTTTAGCTGAGAGTCTCTTAGGTGTGCGAAGCCGTCTTTATGGACCTTACCCATTCACCTTCACACTGTTTCACAGCTCTTTTGAAGCACTACCCTGGGAGCCCGAGCAGGCTTCTCTCAGAAAGCCCAACTTCGGGCCTCCCGTCAGCTCAATGAGGGATTCTGTCGTCGATAGCGCCGAACAGAGCAGAAATTACTGCGGCCATTGATTCCTCCCCCTGTAGGAAGGGCCTTTAAAGGAGATTCACACTGGAGCTGCGGCGCTTCTCATGGTTCTCATCAATGGTACTCCTATACTTGAGAAGAGCAGAGAGAGAGAGCGGAGTGCCGATGGTCAGTCGGTATAGTCAATGAGGTTGATTGGAGGGAGTCCAACAAAAACACAACCAAACACAAGAGGCCAAATACGCTCCATGGATGAGCATGGAGTCAGGATGGCTCAATAAAATCAAAGTGTAGAAATAAAGAAAACATGTTACACTTAGGGAGTGGTGAGACAGAGAAAGGGTAAAAGGGGGTATAAGTGATAGGAAGAAAAAAAGAAAGACTAACATAGCATTCAGATTTTTGTAGATTTTTTTAGTTCTATTCATAACATCTTACTAGGCGATTATGGAAGATCATGCAGTTATATATTTATGGTTATTGTACATTAGCTATAATCAGAGGGGTCTGACAGACAGCAAAGGCTACTGGTGTTCAGAAATTTAAACAATTACAAACAATTATTGTATTCAGAAGAGCAATATACAGTTTTCACAGGCACTACATTTGATCTTTTTCATATATCATGTAATATGCTGGTTTGTTTTGATTTTCTTTTTGATTTTCATATAACTAGTTCAGTCCTTGAGCTGGGATCTCGAAACAAAATAGTTGATCATAAAAGAAGGCAAAGGCTGAATTTAACAAAGTAGATACCAAAGTTCACCATTTCAAAATACACATACACATATACATGGATAATATGTGTATATATACTATATGGATATATATTTCATCAGTGCATAGTTCTCATGCAGATTAAACTGCTATGCTTTATACGTTGTCAGAAAGCATGATAGTAAGTTCAAATTGTCCCCTTTTATCGTTTCTCTCCCCCTCGCCGGCTTGATTTAGTACTTAGCACCATGTAATGGTTTTGCAAGAGGATACATAAATATCTTTGCAAAGGATTAGCGACAATGTATTTATTCATTACAGTGGAGCGCTAGTGAACATCTTCCATGTTTACCGCCCTTCGCATCAAATGACTTTCCTCTGTCCCTTTAAAGAGAACGTAACATTACAGTATGTCCCTTGTTGTTTTGCAATGAATTTGGTTCTATCAACAGGCAACAGTGTGAACATGTGTTCCTTCCTTTGAATAGCGGAATTGTCCTTCTCTAAATATGATCAACCCCTAAACTATTAAAACTATGCCAAAGGAGTAAAACAAAAGGGGAAATGGCACAGGTATAACAGGAATGGCCAGAATTCTTCGATCTGGATTCAATGTCAGACAGTTGGTAGTCCCTTTGAACAGAAGTATCTCAGGTGTCATTCAAGCCATACCTTGCATGATTGTAACGCGGTTAGCGAATGCCATTCGCTCTATGTACCGCTCCCACTGGTATATTTCACATATGTAGGTCTCTAAATTGATTGAAAGTATTATTTGTTGTGTATTTTAGAAATACCCTGGTGGCAGCCTAAGAAATTGGGCCATTTCCATGAAACTACATTCTATTAGGTTTCTTCGGTCCTGAACCATAGACTCTACAGTGGATTGGGGGGAAATCAATACAGCAACAATGCCCACAATAATTCGGACAGACAAACAACAAAAAAAGCCTTTAATGTACATTTGCAGAGCCAGGCCTTTATTCTACCATTTCCTAATCGTGTGGTAGAGTTCCTCAAGAACAGCTTCAATAGCGGGCATAACCCCCTTTAAAAAAAATGAAATAACAGGTGCAGTGAAATGTGTTAGGTGTAATCAGTGTTGGGAGTAACGCATTACAACAATATTACTTTTTTTGTGGTAACGAGTAATCTGTCAGAGAGTGCTGTTCGATTTGAGTAATAATATTACAGTTACTGATCAAAGATAGGTCGTTGTTACTTTAGTTACTTTTGATATCATTCCTTTCCTTTTACAGTTTTTGATCCAATAAATAATTCAGATGATTATTATTCCTTCCCTCTGTGGGCGCAATATTTAAAAATCCCCGTCCCAGATTCTAATTGTTTTCGTCCTGAGTCTGATGTCCTCTCACCAAATTCCAGTTTTGCATGCACTACCTCTAACTTCTTTAGTCAGGGAGATGAAAAACGGCAGAAGTGTCTTAAACATGGAGTTTTCTCAGCGTG
This sequence comes from Brachymystax lenok tsinlingensis, assembly GCA_030435695.1. NCBI lineage: Eukaryota > Metazoa > Chordata > Actinopteri > Salmoniformes > Salmonidae > Brachymystax > Brachymystax lenok. The sequence continues at coordinate 9,324,675 of CM059790.1, forward strand.
GAAATACTCCCATTACATTGATTAGGTAGAAAGACAAAATTATAAGAATATAACTGTCAAATGTAAACTGTGCCAAGGCGAGAAACACCTCTCCACTGCTGGAAACACAACTTCAAATCACTTGGAGCACCCGCAAAAGCAACAGGCCAAGACAAAACTCGCAGCAAAAGACCCCCGAGGCCTGACCACTGCTGCTGAAGATGACTGTAAGCCAACCTCATTCAAACAACCAAGGCTGGATTTGAACCAATCAGGAGAACAGGCTGTACCCCAGGGAGAGCTGAACAAGCTTGTAGCTGGGAATGTAGTACAGGAAATGCTTGTGTCTGTCATTATTGGGCTACTTGTGTTAGGTCATATTTAACCTTTTGTTTGTTACGACCCCACCACTGGTCATAATAGATATCAACGTTCTGTGAGGATGGAACTAAGAACCTAACCGATGTGAGTGGATGAAAAGGGAGGGAGTGGACCGATGTGAGTGGATGGAAAAGGGAGGGAGTGGGCTGATGTGAGTGGATGAAAAGGGAGCGAGTGGGCCAATGTCAGTGGATGGAAAAGGGAGGGAGTGGGCTGATGTGAGTGGATGGAAAAGGGAGGGAGTGGACCGATGTGAGTGGATGAAAAGGGAGGGAGTGGGCCGATGTGAGTGGATGGAAAAGGGAGGGAGTGGGGCGATGTGAGTGGATGGAAAATGGAGGGAGTGGGGCGATGTGAGTGGATGAAAAGGGAGGGAGTGGGCGATGTGAGTGGATGAAAAGGGAGGGAGTGGGGTGATGTGAGTGGATGAAAAGGGAGGGAGTGGGGCGATGTGAGTGGATGAAAAGGGAGCGAGTGGGCCGATGTGAGTGGATGGAAAAGGGAGGGAGTGGGCTGATGTGAGTGGATGAAAAGGGAGGGAGTGGGCGATGTGAGTGGATGTAGCCTCAGATTAGACAGATAGTCAAAATGAGTCGTTTGGTCCCCCTCTATTTCTCTTGGATTGCCCCACTTCTCCAACCTGTCTACAAGGTCTCTACACAGGTTCATGTAAAAGAGCTTCACCAACAGAGAAACTAAAAGACATATCCTTAATTCCGGGAACTACTCTTTCCGTTGTATCCTTTTGCTTTGTCAGATAGCAGCACATTTCTATAGGAATACTTTTTAAAGAGTGCTAGTGGTCTTCACTATTGGACTCTGTATGGCACTTTACACATAGGGCTACCACTCAGGTGTGGCTTAAGGTGGTCTGTCAAATGGTTACAGAGATCGAGTGCATCCTTTGACAATTGCCAGGCATGTTTTGGTTACCCCACCCTACACTGGATGGTATTGACCAGTTATATCTTTCATTAACTAGATTTGAGACACTCCAGGGGAGTATTTGTTAAAATGTTAAGAATAAAAAGCTCAAAATAGGATGTGGGGATGTAAAAGGAAAACCTCCTCTTCGCCAAGCCATCTCGAGTGAGTAAAAGGCGTGTATGTTTGTGGTTAATGCCCATGGGTCTGGTGAATGGTGTGATATGGTTAGGATATGGGAATGCAAGGAGAGGGAAGCCAAGTCGTATAACGGAAAATGTCAGTAGTGTTCGAGGCCCCTGTGGGCTATGTTGTAAACTCCCATTTGTGGATGTGACTTTCAAAAATGTTCTCTTTTAGCACAAATGTGAGTGACATTCAGTGTCATAACCTTTCGAGGTCCCCAGTTTGTTTTACAGGGTGCAGGGGTTGACTGCAGATAAGTGATGTACAGGTTATTCCACACACCTTCCCATGCAGCGCCGGTCTATAGGCTGTTCATAGCCGGGATGAAAAGTTATACAAAAGTTGGACAACACATCAACAACTCACCTCTATCTAGGTAAGAGCCGTGTGTATGTTGACCGTGTCGGTGTTTCGCAAATGCCATGAAGAACCGCACGGGAGTGTGTAAATGGGAAGTGGTTTGAGAGGAGCCACGGTTTCTGGAGGACCATTTGGCGAGGAAGTGGGTGAGAGCGGGACAGGGAAAGAAATATGTGAAAAAGAAAAAGAACCATGTTGCATATCAAGCTGTTTATTTTCCTGCATGGAATGGTGAACACAAAAAAAGATGCCGAGATGCATTTATAATAGGGGCATCCTTTGGCTGTCTATGTCATTGTCTTCTGCCTAAACTAATTTTTAAATGCATAAAAAAAAAAACTCTTCTTACCAATTTCCTCAGAATTACCTAGATTTAGCTTCATCAACACTGATGCAACAAATAACCTTCAACATACAGCATACTGTAACATCCATTTACAATGGGCTTTTCACCTCAATACCCTATACTTTTTAAGTATAGGAATACGCTATACCATCAAAAGAAGAACAAGTCCTTAAATACATACAAAAAGGAAAGAAAAAAAGAAAAAAAAAGGAAACAGGAAAGTTTTCAACTTAAATCCAGTTCCCATGGAACAAACAAAACCAGTTCTATTAATGTGGCCTTAATACAAACAATCAGAGAATTCACACCACTAGTTTTTTTCTCATTTAATTAATGTTACAAAAGTCCTGCATTATAAAATAGGGCAGCTTTAAAATCAGTGTAATTAATAAAACTATACAACATACAAACACCACGTCTCCCACAGTCAGGCCTTTTGGCCCTGCTTGCTCCATATCTTCTCTCTCTCTCTTTCTCATCATCACCACATCTTTTCTCCACTTCTGTACCCATAACTAAATTACACACACAACACAAGAACAAAAACAGACTGCCCAAACTATTGCTTTTAGTCTTTCTTTTTTTCTTTCTTTCTTTAAAAAGGGTGCAATTGTTGTCGTATTTTACACACAGCCAAATCTTGCTGATTAGATGCTAGGCTGTCCACAACAAGGTTTTGTGACAAAAATGTCCGTGCAATTGTTTTTTTTCCCTTCGCTCTTTTAAGCCCTGGAAGCAGTTTTTCAATAATTCTCACTATTGTCATTTCATATTTAGTGCAGATAATTAAGAAAGTAATGCCCAACTCATCGCTAAAGGGTAGGCAAGAACAAAGACAAAACAGAACTGTCTTACTAAATGAAACAAACAACCCACAAGTGTTACTACTAAACCATCATGTTGGACACCTTGGGAACTGCTTCCCAATATTCAAAATGTTGTTTTTAAAATGATATACGCAATAGACAGATAAACAATGAATATATATGCAACTTGGAAGTCCGTTTGAAGTAGAGGATATAGAAAGTGGGGCTTTGTTATTGTTGGACGTCATATTTCTTAGTCTGTTGAAAATGTGGATTTTGTGAAGGAGAGGAAGTTTGACTTGTTGAAGGCTTGCTTGTGACCAGAAATATACAAAAAGGAGAACCCTAATATATTTTGCGGTCATCTTGTATGTTTTCGAATACAAATAAAGTAAAATACCCGAGCGAGGCTGACTAGGCTTTGTGAAACCTTTGTTCTCCATGAGTGGGTCTGCCAAATGGACCGACCCCCAACCATGCAGCCAGTCAAGTGCAGGCTAACTTTATATATATATATATATATATATATATATATATATATATATATATATATATATATATATATATATATATATATATATATATATATATATATATATATATATATATATATATATATATAAAAAAGATCACCAAATAACACCTAAATAAAATGACTAGTGTATGTCTACATGAGTGCAAGCAGGTATTGCATATATCTTTCTCATTATTCACTTCTGGGAGAAAAAATGACAAAAAAACAAACAAACAGGAAGACTCCAAAACAAAAAGTAGTTTCCATTTAGAAATTGCAGCAACATCCATAAATATCAATAGACTAGTATTCTCCACACACAAAACAAATGGGTTACAGGTAGGGGGTTAACTAAACTATCTAAAAGACACAAAGCTAAGAGCTCTATTCCTACTCACTGAACGACTAAAAATGGGGCCATATCAGGGTGATTGACTCTGGCCTAGTTTAACAGCAGTACAAGACAGAGCTAGTATGTCAGGTCCTGTACACACACAGCACTTCAATGTTGCATCATAGAGAAGAAAAGCACTGTTGTACGGGCCTGAGAGGTCTTCAAATAGCAGATGTAATACTGCGTATTATAACCAGCAATTTCATTCGATTTAATGTTCCTTATCAGTATTACAACCGTGATCACTCCTACACAATGGGAGGTGGGGGATGAAAGAAAGAAATCCAAAAGGGACATTTTTTTTTTTTAACTCTCCACATTGGAACATTGTGCAACAACTCGGGACTAGACCATCGCTCAAGGCACATTGATGAGGAACAATTGTTTCGTGCAATTTGAGAACATACAAACAAAATATATATACTTTACGAAAAACGAGAACTGATCATTTCAAGAGGGAACGAAATAGGAAAAACGACTCAGAAATGATGAGAAGCGAATAAGAGTCTTAAAGACGTTCAGCTGGTTGATTGTGAAGGACAGCAGTAAAAAAAAAAAAAAGCCTCGAGGGGCCAAACAAATATAGACTATTGGCAAGTGCCTGATGTTGGGATTACAATAGTGTCTTTATTCACTAACTCTACATAATCTATGTAAAAATGTGTCACTAACACTAGAACATGCAGATTTTTTTTTTGTTTGATTTTTTAAATAGTTTTAATACGTTTTTGATCGACAGTGGATGAGTCGGTCATAAGAGTGTATATATATAGTATGTATAGTATAGGAAACAAAAACAAAACAAAACTTTAATAAAATTGTAATTTGCATGCGAAGCGACTGAAAAGCTTCGCCGTCTGGTTGCGATCTTGCCTTCATGTAGATATCAACGTGTTCGCAACACAAATGCTCACAGAGGGTCCCTCTGCTTTTTCTCTTTCTCACTGAACTTCCACCCCCAGCCCATAAGCCAACTGCAGGAATAAGTGCTTCCGATTGGACAAGGCTTAGAGAAGGTCTAGCCAATCAAACCAGAACTTGGGACACCCATATAAGATAATTTTTACAACAAAGTGGAGAAAACTGTTTTTTTTCTTCAGAGATGTTGTTCCTGATTTTGCCTCATGAGAAATTTAAGCCGCTACTTCTTAATTTAAAATCATGTGCTTTCTTAAAATAAGTTAATCACTTTGCGTTTTTTTTTATTTTATGAATAGCAGTCTAAAGCTGCAAGAGATGTTTTAAAATTATGATATTTCTTAAAGGGATTTTTCGCTCTACAATACTAACAAATTTACAAGATGAACAAACAAAAAATACAACTCCTCTTATTTTCTCACAAGGCTATCGTTCTAATTGACGTTTTTTTGTACCCCGATACTTTAGAGTCCCGGAGGTGTGAAAGGACTAGGAAGAAAAATATACTTTTCACCAATTGTTTCAACGACCTATCTTACAAAGACATTTAACTATCCAACCGCTATCCAACGAAATTGCACTTTCCTCAATTCAATATTCCACTGTTCACGTAAGTCACGGATGTCTCCCGTCTAGTCAGTTTGTAGAATTACAGACCTTCTACCTGCCCTTTGCATTGTATAGCATCTTACAGACCGTTAGTTTGTGGGTTGATCGGAAAGAACTGAAATTACCTTTATACAAAAATGAAACATGAACAAGCCTCCCAGACAGAAGTTATTTTGTCACAAGCCTCTCGTTGAAATACTTCTCTTCTCGCTGCAGCCTATTTACCAGCTTCAATATGTCACCCGATTGACCGATAATAAACATCAATACCCCATCCCCTCTCTCGTCCCCTGCCCTATGAGTTCACGGTGTGATGGTTGGTTGGTTGGTTGGTTGTTCTTCTCTGCATGGGGTTCCATTTGCACTGCTAGATGTCCCTGGAAAAGCCCCATGGCCGGGTGAAGGCCTTCAGCCTCTTGGTGTGGCTGTGGGTGGAGAGTCCCTCCCTCAGGGTTGAGTGTGGGATAGGGTGGGGTGTGGAGAGATGGTGGGGTGGGGGTGGGGGTCGGTGAGAGGTATTAACTGGTTGGTATCTGACCCAGCTAAAACCTCCACATCCACGAGCCACCCAACCAGGGGCAACAAACTCAACAGAGTCCGGAAACAACCAGAGAGAGGGGAAAAGGGGGCAAAGACAGAGAGGAAACGAGAGCTTTGATCTTCCCCTCGTTTCGGCACATACACGTACACAGGACGCATAGCTCTCTGTGCCTTTCTCGCCCGCCGGACCTTCTTCAAAGTTCGGCTATGACGACGAAAGGTATAGGGAAGCTCTTTGATTTAGTCTCATGATCATGCCCCCTCCGCGGCAAAGTGGGTGGACGAGAAGAAAGAAAAGGAACAAGACAACGTGCACTTTCCGAGGATATATAGGCTGCTAGCTCGCTTCCAATAAACAGTTGAGGTGACTGGTACTATATATGAATATAGGCATATAAACCAACCACATGAATGGGGGATATATATGGGCTATATAGATATATAGTGTATCTAGCGGTGAGTAGCTCTCCTCTTGTTTTCTGGGGGTGGGGGTTGTGGTAGCCATGCTGATGCTCTAGTCTCTCAGGCGCTGGGGGTGAGGAGACGGCGACACATTGGGGGCGGGGTGTTGGGCTTCTCTCTGTCAGGCAGCGTGGGCACGTTTGCGGGGTGTCGGTCGGTTCAGGTCAGGTCGCACTCAGGGGAGAAAGTAGGGGGTCCAGCGGGCGGCGAGGGGGTCTGGAGTCCTTATCCCAGGTACCACTGCAAAACAGCAAGAAGGACAGAGGGAGAGAAGAAGAGTATACATTTCAGATGAAGTTCATTTAAGCAGACAGTAAGTCCTATTGTTATGGCCGAGTCTGATATGTCAGCCCGCGCAGAGTCGTTGCTCTCGCTCTAGTCAGTACCTAGTTGCCATGGTCTTCCTATTACCTCCAGCCAGCCGGTCACTGTGTGCCTTCTTCTCTGAACAATTTCAGCCATGAAATTCAGCCATAACATGATCAAATAGCAACACCCACTGGATTCTCCAATTACATCAAATGAACTACAGGACAAAATACAAACCCTCCAACCCCTGTAGGGTTGTTGGTTTCCACAAATTCCAATTGGCTATACTTAAACTCTTTAACATCATCCTCAGCTCTGGCATCTTCCCCAATATTTGGAACCAAGGACTGATTACCCCAATCCACAAAAGTGGAGACAAATGTGAACCCAATAACTACCGTGGGATATGCGTCAACAGCAACCTTGGGAAAATCCTCTGTATTATCATTAACAGTCGACTCGTACAATTCCTCAGTGCAAACAATGTACTAAACAAATGTCAAATTGGCTTTTTACCAAATTACCATACGCCAGACCACGTATTCACCCTACACACCTTAATTGACAAACAAACAAACCAAAACAAAGGTAAAGACTTCTCATGCTTTGTTGATTTCAAAAAAGCTTTCGACTCAATTTGGCATAAAGGCCTGCTATACAAATTGATAGAAAGTGGTGTTGGGGGAAAAACATACAACATTATAAAATCCATGTACACAAACAACAAGTCTGTGGTTAAAATTGGCAAAAAAACACATTTCTTTACACAGGGCTGGGGGGGGAAGACAGGCATGCAGCTTAAGCCCCACCCTCTTCAACATATATATAAACTAATTGGCGAGGGCACTAGAACAGTCTGCAGCACCCGGCCTCACCCTACTAGAATCTCAAGTCAAATGTCTACTGTTTGCTGATGATCTGGTGCTTCTGTCCCCAACCAAGGAGGGCCTGGACCTAGATCTTCTACACATATTCTGTCAGACCTGGGCCCTGACAGTAAATCTTAGTAATACAAAAATAATGGGTGTTCCAAAAAAGGTCCACGAATACAAATTCCATCATGTAGACACCGTTGCCCTGGAGCACAACAAAAAACAATACATACCTCGGCCTAAACATCAGCGCCACAGGTAACTTCCACAAAGCTGTGAACGTTCTGAGAGACAAGGCAAGAAGGGCCTTCTACCACATCAAAAGGAACAGAAAATTGTTGCATCAGTTATAGAACCCATTGCCATGGTTGAGGTCTGGGGTCCGCTCACCAACCAAGAATTCACAAAATGGGACAAACACCAAATTGAGACTGCATGCAGAATTCTGCAAAAAAAATCCCCTGTGTACAACGTAAAACACCAAATAATGCATGCAGAGCAGAATTAGGCCCATACCCGTATATCAAAATCCAGAAAAGAGACGTTAAATTCTACAACCACCCAAAAGGAAGCGATTCCCAAACCTTCCATAACAAAGCCATTACCTACAGAGAGATTAACCTGGAGAAGAGCCCCCTAAGCAAGCTGGTCCTGGGGCTCTGTTCAAAAACACAAACAGACCCCACAGAGCCCCAGGACAGCAACACAATTAGACCCAACCAAATTACGAGAAAACAAAAAGATAATTACTTGACACATTGGAAAAAATATACAAAAAAAACTAGAATGCTATTTGGCCCTAAACAGAGACTACACAGTGGCAGAATACCTGACCACTGTGACTGACCCAAAATTTGACTATGTACAGACACAGTGAGCATAGCCTTGCTATTGAGAAAGGCCGTTGAAGGCAGACCTAGCTCTCAAGAGAACATAACCTCCTGCCAAATGTATGACAGTATTAGAGACACATATTTCCCTCAGATTACACAGACCCACAAAGAACACAAAAACAAATCCAATTTTGATAAACTCCCATATCTATTAGGTGAAATACCACAGTGTGCCATCACAGCAGCAAGATCTGTGACCTGTTGCTACAAGAAAATGGCAACCAGTGAAGAACAAAACACCATTGTAAATACAACCTATATTTATTTATTTTCACTTTTGTACTTAAACTATTTGCACATCCTCACAACACTGTATAAAAACATAATATGACATTTGAAATGTTTTATTGTTTATTTTACTTTATTATCTATTTCACTTGCTTTGGCAATGTAAACATATATTTCCCATTTCTCTCTTCCCTCACTGCCTCTTTCTCCCTCTCTTCCCTCACTCTGCCTCTTTCTCCCTCTCTTCCCTCACTCTGCCTCTTTCTCCCTCTCTTCCCTCACTCTGCCTCTTTCTCCCTCTCTTCCCTCACTCTGCCTCTTTCTCCCCGCACTCTGCCTCTTTCTCCCTCTCTCCCCTCACTCTGCCTCTTTCTCCCTCTCTCCCCTCACTCTGCCTCTTTCTCCCTCTCTCCCCTCACTCTGCCTCTTTCTCCCTCTCTCTCCCCTGTCCCGCTGTGTTCTCCCTTGTCACTGTTCTGTGAGTTCGGAGCAGCCAGACGCTGCCACAGACAGCGTGCTACTGATTCAGAGGGAGCTCAGACACACACACACACATGCACTCTGATACACATGCACCCATGGAAACAACACCTGTCTATACCGCTGGTTTCAATGCATTAAAGAAAACAATTTGAGCAAATAACAGACTAGTGTCTCTCCTTTTTGGTTCACTTACACGTGTACTCAAAACACAAAGAATAAAATCATCTTGAACATAAAGTATTCCATATAGCAGAAAGAAGCATCCAAGCAAGTCCTGAGACTAGAGGGATGAAATGATCCAAGGCTACAACGAAAGGCCTGGTGTTTCAAATAAAGGTATTGTTTGAGTGTGTGGGCTGTGCGTGTGTATATTATGTGTGTGGTGTCTGCCCTGTGCGTTGTGTGTGAGTCAGTGTGTGTGCTCCTGCACGTTGCTAGCCGCTCTTTTCCTGCCCGCCCAGTCCTGTGAGTGTGCTGGCTCGTGACTCGTTGAAATTCTACTGCCGGCCCGCGCACGCGGGAAGACTGGAAGGTTAGTTTTTAATCAATACAAGTTGCTGACGCTGGGACTTTCTGCCTCGCTCACTTTCTCTCTCTCTCTCTGCAGTGCAGCTCCCCCCCCTCCCAGACTCCTTTTTCGTCTCATCCCTCCTTCACTACTTCCCTCCCGCCCCCCTTCCTCCCCCTGTCCTGAGGAGACGGGCTCTTGCAGACCAGACAGTGTGTGCGTGTGTGTGTGTGTGGACAGTGGGGTAGTGTTACCACACAGTGGACTGGTGCTGGGAGTTGTGATTTAGAATACAGATACTCAGACACTGTCAGAGCACAGTACTACAAGCACAGAATGAGAGAAAAAGATGGGGACGAAAGAGAGGGGGGGAGGCGAGAGACGGCGAAAGCAAGCAAGAAACACACACACAAGTAGCAGACGGACACGTTCAATTGATTACCAGAGTGTGTCTTGTGAGTAGAACCAGAGGAAGATGTTATTGGGGACATGTGTTGCTCTGCTAGGCTAGACTGGGGTGGTTGGAGCTGGAACCGGTGCCCCCGGGGCTCCACTATAACTATAACCATTACACTGTGGTGTGTTCTAGTGCCCACAGGAATGCCAACCAGATGCCCGGCCGGTGATGAACACATAATGCCATGTGTTGTGGGGGCCGAGCTGGCACAGGGAGGGGGGCGAGAAATGGCCCTTAGTGACCCCCGTGTGCCACTAGTGACCGCACACACATGGGCAAACACACACATACGCATGAACGTACACAGACAGAGATAGAGAAAGAGCGAGAGCGACAGAGGGCGGGCCGCTCTGTGCCCGCTGCCCGTCGTGAGGGAGGCAAAGAAAAGCAACATTGTTTTTATTCGGTGGTCTGACGGAACACAAACTGGTGAGGAGCTCCACCGCAGGCATTACAAAGACCATACTTCAGTCATTCTCTCTTCCCCTCCATCCTTCGCCCTCTCTCTTTCACTCTCTCTCTCTCACTCCATGTCCCTCTCTTTCTCCCTTCCGTCTCTCTCTTACCCTCCCTCTATCCCTCCCTCTCCCTGAATGAGACATAAAACTGTGAAGCCACAGACCTGGGTGTTTCTGCCACTCAGGCACAGAGAGTGTTCAGAGAACTACAGGTCTTCTTTTGTGTGGTTACAGCCTGGGCCCAGATTCACAAAAAAACTTTTTATGCAAAAACTGAAGACGCTTCGAATGAAAAAATTTGCAATTCACAAGTGCAATTCCTTAACAATATCTTAATATTTAATGATTTTCTTACGAACTTCTGAAATATCTTCTTACATATCTATTGAAGATTTTTGTTGCTAGGCAACCATTTTAGCTAGCTAGCTATCTAGCTAGCAATGGCAATCATGTTAGCATATTTCCTACTGAGATGACTGTTCTAAAACATGTTCTTGGGTTTAAAATAATCAATAGTGAAACTTTCAGATTAAGTTTGTGAGTGAATTAAACAGCTTTTTCTCTCACTGCCCTTATTTTTTAACTAGGCAAATCAGTTAAGAACAAATTCAGAAGTGATGCAGCCTGAATTCGAACCAGGGACTGTCACTGGGATGCAGTGCCTTAGACCGCTGTGCCACTCGGAGTCCAGTTTAAGACAAAGGTTTAGCTATCTTGGAATTAAGAACTATTTGCAATAACTTTATTTTCAAGAATAAGATTTCTTCTTAGCTTTTTGCTTTAAGGAGACACATAAGAAATAGCCCAAGAACATTTTCAAGAACCTTTTTGAGGAATAGCAACTTTGCTTAACTTTCTTCTTAAGTCTATAGTTATAGAAAAAATGGCAGTTAAGTAGAGATTTCTTCTTAAGACGGTTTTTGTGAATCTGTGCCCTGTTCTTTTTTCAAGACATTCTTTCTACCTCCAATCTGGGGCTAGATAGATAGAAATCACACAACCAGACCAGTAAAAGTGGTGGTGGTGAACGCACATATTTAAAGGGAGAGACAGCGAGAAGGCACAGCAGAAAGAAAAAGAAAGAATGAAAGAGAGAGAGAGGGAGACCTAGTGTCCCACGGTTGGAACAGTAAATACTACACAGGCCCAGGGAGCGAGAAAGGTGGAGATTCCAACCCTCACACTCTAGCTCTGCAGCTGTTTTCTCTGGGGCTGTGTGTGTGCGCGCGCGCGTATCGGTGTGCGTGTAACAGACAGCCGCTCTGCGCTCATCTGTCTGGGTGTCCTATCTGAACGGCTTCAAGGTGAAGCTAGTTTTTATATGGAGGGGTTGGTGCACACACACACACACACACGCACAGACTGACAGACACACACACTTCACACTTGAGTCATCCAGTCAGGCATGGTGCAGTGTGGAGAGAGAGAGAAGCAGAAGAGAGAGAGAGAGAGGGAGAGAGAGAGAGAGAGGGAGTTAGGAGAAAGGACACACGCCCGGTGAAAGAGTATGGTGTGGGAACTTACTGTTCCTTTAAACTCCCTTTCAATGGAACCGGTAATCTCATCACGTGGAGAAGTGCTGACTCAGGCCGCTGGGTAAAGTGCCTGCAGATGAGTGTCATCTCGGAGGAATTCAGCCTCATGTAATGCAAACCAGCTCCCAGCACCCAGAGTGGTGCGCTTATGAAACCACCTCTCCCTCGCGCCCCACATCCCTCCCTCTACCCCTCTATTCCACCTCTACCCTCTCCGCCACCAGTCTCTTCTCTGCCAGCCTTGCCATTCTTCCCACCACTGTTTCCATCTCACTCGTTCTACCTCCGCCTCCCCCCTAGCCTCCACGTCTCCCTCTACCCATTCATCTCCCCTCTGCCTCCCCTCCTCACTCGCTCTTCTCGTCTCTGTCCTTTTCTCTCCCTCCATCATTTACAGCTCCCTGAGGGATGAGCAGACACTCACCCCCCCGACTTATTTACATGTACACCTATCAGCATACTACAACTCACTACACATTACACTATGTCTGCGTTCCAAATGGCACCCTTTTCCCTTTATAGGGCACTACTTTTGACCTATGATACACTACCACAGCATCCTGTAGGTCTCCTTCAGTGCACACTAGAACCAACACCTCAAACGAGCTGACTATCAGCGAAATGACTAGTATTGTAATGCTTCATCATTAGCATTATTAGCAGTGTTAGCTATTCCTGGTCTGTGGATGCTGTAATATTAAATGCCCTACAGTTGCATTGATGAGTGATAGGTGGCTGTCTTAGACAACACTATCAGGTCTGCTTATTAGAATATGCATCATAATTACTGTGGGAGAGTAGACAGGTCAGAGCATCTCCCCCTGCTGGTTCAACCAGGTAATGACCCCCCCCAAAAAACAAAAACAAATCTCTAAATATTTACATATTGACTCCTAACATGACTTTATTCAGGACACGCTGATTATGTTTATGGTAGCCCCAAAATAAACAATTTAAAGAGCGCAAACTTGTAACTTTCATACACATTTATCCCCTACGTTTTTTTTTAACTTTTATTTAACTAGGCAAGTCAGTTAAGAACACATTCTTATTTTTAATGACGGCCTAGGAACTGCCTGTTCAGGGGCAGAACGACAGATTTGTACCTTGTCAGCTCGGGGAATTGAACTTGCAACCTTTTGGTTACTAGTCCAACGCTCTAACCACTAGGCTACCCTGCCGCCCCATTTATGTGTACTCTAAACGTGTACTAATGTCCTATATTCAGAGAGAGGGTGGCTGTGGGGCGACTGTCTGTGTGTGTGCCACTACAATGATGCTGGCTGGTGTTTGTGGGCCATCGCAGTAGACTCTCCACTGGGAGGAAATTGACACGGAGTACAAGAGCCTATTACAGGTCTTATCTGCCTGCTCTGTTCTGTTCTGCTTGCCCTTTATATAGAGTGAATTAAAGGACTGGGCAGCAAGGGCTACTGTCTCCGCTGCTCCAATTTACTGCCCCCTCCCACCCCCACACACACACACACACACAAGCAGATGCACACACACACACACACACACACGGCAAAGACAAAAGGGCTAGGCTTGGCAAACACATACACGCCACGGAAAGGGGTCCGCACACGCGTACTTGCATGCATGCTCTCTACATCACGCTACACACGCTAAACTATAAACTCCTTCTCTGATTGAAAACATTGCTTATGAATCTGAACTTTATCCCAGACCCATTGGCACTATGCATGAGGTACTCCATCAACCCACTCCAGTCTATCCAACTGGAGACTATGGATGTGTGTGTGTGTGTGTGTGTGTGTTTGTGAATTTTAGCCGGAGTGAAACGTACGTGAAGTTTACTTAACCCTTTGTCTCGTCTTTGCAGGGCTGTGTGACTTGTCTGAAGAGTGCCGTTACTATGGGACTGGGGCTGTGTGTGTGTACCAATGTCTTTGTTGGATTAGCCTGGGGGTAAGAGGGTGAGGAAGAGGAGGAGGACAAGTGTGTGTGTATGTTGTATATAGGGGGCGTATATGTCTACCCAGGGTGACAAGGGGCGGGCCGTGTGTGTGTCTGGTGTGTGAGAACTGTATGCTAGACGGGCAGAGCGCAGGGCATTATGGGGTCCTCAGTGTGGTGCCAAGCCCCGAGGTCTCAGGGTGGCAACCACCACTGGCTCCCATGGCAGCCTCCACCCACCCCCCTACACCGCGCTGACCCACGGGGACTGTGCCCATCAAAAACACACACACACTCTTTATTTGGCTTCACTTTAACACTTATCCCCCTTCTTTCATTGGCATTGCCTTCCTCACCCCCCAACCCACTTTCCCAAAAAGCTGCCAATGAGAGAGGAGGAAGGGGGGTAGGAGGTATGGAGAGTGGGCACAGGCACACAAACAACGGCTCCTCAATCAACCGTCTTGACTGTACCCCCCCTTTCCGTTTCCATGGCGAGCGGACTGGGAATGTTTACTGTTACAGTCACATCTCTCTCTCTCTCTCTCTCTCTCACTCTCTCACTCTCTCTCCATCAATCCCTCCTTCCCTCTATCCCTTTCTCTCTCTCTACAATGGCCAGCCATGGGTAACTTTTGTCCCCGGAGCCGCAGGGAGGTTTTGAAACTAGGGGCCGAGTGTTGGGTGTGTGTGTGTGAGACAAGTTCCCGCTGTGGGGGTCACACACTTTAATATAGCGAAGCCCTCACTGTCCATCTCGAGCCTTTTCATGTCGGGGGCTTTAATATCGCGGCTCTATCAGACGAGCTGCCCCCCCACGGACAAAATTGACATTGACGGAACGCACGGCAGAGGGAAAACGCTTGCACATAGAGCTGCTAGTAGTCCAGTGGCTCGGCCCCTAAGGGTATTTCTATGGGCGTCTGAAGAACAGAGAGATTGCAACAGTGCTACTGCTATGGCGAGAGAGCCTAGCTCTGCCCATTAACGTTGAAGTCAATGAGAATATTATTTTCTACTTTTAGCAGGCCCTTTGTCCTTCCGCAATAAAAAGGGTTATTTATTGGATAAGACACCGTGGCCACATGATTCCATGGCTCTTATGGTGAGAGTAGTTGTGTTGAAACCAGTATCCCATACCATAATGACCACCTAATCATCACCAAGTGCGCTGAGCTTTCTGGCGAAAAATGGCGTCCTGAATACATAATCAAACAATGGCTCACAAACACCTAGACGGGGAGTGTGTGTGTGCGCGTGTGGGTATGCGTGTGTTCGAGAAACAGGCCTCAGAGTCCCAGGCCTCAGTGCCAGGCCAAATTAATAATGCGCAGAGCGCCGGATTGGCAGGCCTGAGCAAACACAGATAGATGCGCAGATTGGGCTGGAGGCTTAGTGGATAACCCCAGTGGGATAAGGAGAGAGAGAGGGAGAGAGAAAGAGAAAAGGGAGAAAGGGAGAGAGACAGAGCACGGGAGAGAGAAAAAAAGAGCGAGCGAGAGAGAAAAAAATGACAGAAAGAAAGAGAAAGAGAGGAGGGAGAGAGAGAGAGGCCGGGATGAATAAATAGATAAATAAATAAACACAACAATAAATAACAGCAGCAGCCACTCGGCTAACCTCCCTCCCTCCCTCCCTCGCTCCCTTCCTCTCTCCTTTCTGGCAGTTGTGACAAACACCTGCCTCCACTCTCCCAGGGGGAAGTGTGTGTCTTGCGGCCAGTGACAGAGTCAATAAATCGACGGCCCCGCTTGCTGAGGGCCGCAGACGCGCCGCTTTGACACACACTGGCCCACACACACAAGCACGGTCACAGACAAACACGCGCAAGGAAGCACTCGCACGAACGCAAGCACACGTGGCCATTCCTTGACTTCGCTTCACCTCTCCACCCTCTTCCCATCCTGCTTCTCTTTTCTCTGGCAGTGAGTCTGTCCTCTGGCTGGCTGGCTGGCTGGCTGGCTGGCTGATGCACTGTCTCTTGTGTACTGTAAGAGCTGGTTAAGTATTGACGTATTCTGGTCTGTCTGGTTTGTGTGTACTGGTATACGATGGTATGGGAGGGTAGAAACTGGTTTCAGTGTACTAGTGTGTAGTGATGTGAACTACTGTGTAGTGGTGTGTACTAGTGTGTAGTGATGTTTAGTTGTGTGTAGTAATGTGAACTAGTGTGTAGTGATGTTTAGTAGTGTGTAGTGATGTGAACTAGTGTGTACTAGTGTGTCGTGATGTGTACTAGTGTGTAGTGATGTTTAGTTGTGTGTAGTGATGTGAACTAGTGTGTACTAGTGTGTCGTGATGTGTACTAGTGTGTAGTGATGTTTAGTTGTGTGTAGTGATGTGAACTAGTGTGTACTAGTGTGCAGTGATGTTTAGTAGTGATGTGTACTAGTGTGCAGTGATGTTTAGTAGTGTGTAGTGATGTGAACTAGTGTGTACTAGTGTGTCGTGATGTGAACTAGTGTGTAGTGATGTGTACTAGTGTGCAGGGGTGTGAACTAGTGTGTAGTGGTGTGTGTAGTGCTCGGTGTGTGTAAGTGTGTGAGTATGTGTGTGCAGTGGTCAGTGTCTAGAGAAGGGTGTGGGGAGGAGAGAGAGAGAGGTGGGTCTCAGTCGGGGTCCCACCAATCACAATCACCATAAATGACCTCTGGAATAAGTCCCCGTCCAACCTAGACACTATTACTAGTAGACACACACAAATACACACACACACACAAATACACACACACAAGTCACCAAGTGTTAGCTTATCACACAGCTCCCTTGGGAACAGAAGCTACAGTATGTAGTGTGTGTGTGTAGCAGACTTCGGGGGAACAGAGGACTCTCTTTCCCAGCAGACGGTGACAGTAGCCGTATAACAAAGTAGGGTGTGTGGCTCACCTGGGGCTGCTGAGGGATATTTACAAAGCTGGGGTCTCGGGGGCCCACACTGACGAAGCGCTGGGCTGGGGACGTGCTCGGTGTGGAGTAGGCTGCAACGGACAGAAAGACAGAGAAAGTCATGCATTGGTCATCCTTTGAGATAGAGAAGGTGAGTGCTTGCTAATTACATAAGTAGGATGTCAACCCAAGTAGCCAGGTGATACGTCTGTGTGTGTGTGTGTGCGTAGGTGTGTTGGTGTCCAGTGTCCACTCACTTGGCGAGGTGGGGGAGTTGCCCCCTCCCTCGGTGGAAGTGGAGGGTGGTTTGGAGTCTGGCACAGGCAGGGGTACGGGGCGCCATGGGGCGGGGGTGGAGGGGGCAGCATGGGGGTTGGCAGGAATGGGTTGTGGACCTTCCCTGACTGCTTCCGTTAGGCTGAAAGAGAGAGAGAGAGAGAGAGAGAGAGAGAGAGAGAGAGAGAGAGAGAGAGAGAGAGAGAGAGAGAGAGAGAGAGAGAGAGAGAGAGAGAGAGAGGGGGTAGAGAAAGCGAGACAGAGGGAGACAGAGAATACAAAGTAAAAACCAAGTAACATTGCACCTTCAAGCCTGAACCCACCACAAACGTACTCATAATTTGTCCATTGCACGCACGCACACACACACACACGCACGCACGCGCAAACCTCCCAACAGGTCAGTGCTGTAACCTGTTATGGTATCACTATCAGAGTATCGGTCCTGCTTGTCCTCTAAACAGACCCTTGCGTGTGCGCGTTCGACGGAGGACACGCGCACATTAAAGCGCTTCTTTGCGAGACACTGCTCAGCAATTTTCCCTGCTCCTGGTCATAAAGAATTCTGCTGCTGTGCGCACTTTGCCGTTGATAATCTATTACCAAAACAGTGTGCTGGGGCTAACTCTCTCTCTCTCGCTCTCTCTCCATCCCTCTCGCACTCTCTGAAGCATCAGGGCTAACTCCTCCACTCTCCCTCTACCCCCCCCACTCTCCATGTCTCTCTTCCCCCTATCCTTCCTCTCTCTCTCCCTCTTAATCTATCCATCCCTCTTTCTCTCGCTCTCTCCACCTCCTCCTATCCCACCCTCTCTCATTGTAGTGTCAGGGCCAGGCTGGAGACAGCAGGCAGTAGGGTCAGCCACTGTGCACTACAGATTTATGCCTGGAAGGAAGTCCCACCGGTGTGTGTGGGTCTATGCGCGTGTGCAATAGAGACAGCTGTAAATCAACTAGCCACTTGTATCAGATACGCTAAATCGTTTGGTATAGAATCCTGCGTCATGTTTAGATTCCATCGAGCACGGTTCTGTAGCTCTGTTTTGGTGATTGAATTACTATGAAAAGAGCCAGGTAAGACGGTTAATTGATATGTGTATACCCTTATCCTTTACAGCTATTCAAAGCTAGAAGTACCAGATTATTGGCACGGCTCACTAAGCCTTTAAACACACAGTGCTGTTCTGTGTGTGTGTGTGTGTGTATGTGAGAGAGTATGTCTCGCAGTGTGCGTTTTTTTATTGTGGGCAGAAGTACACGGAGAGATGGATTCAGATTAAATGGGCGAATGAAAAGTGTGCATGGGGAAACTGGCCTGGGTATTGATTCAGTGTCTAGACAGAAATATATCAACTATCTAACTGCAGACATCGAGTCAAACCCCCACCCAGATACAGACACACACACTCGCGCACACACTCGCGCACACACACACACACACACCCGCTCACACACACCCACACAAACGCATTCCCACGCAAGTACATATACACACATACAGGCATACGCACGCACACACACACCTCCACTGCAGTGCTCTCTCTTCGACCACTTGTACAGTATTTCCCCCATGGTATTTCTGCATACTTCTAACAGAGAAAAAAATTCCCCATTAGTGTATATATATATGTGTGTGTGTGTGTGTGAATGGACCAGCATGAATGTAGAGCACTATAGAGGGAGAAAGAAAACTACAGAAGAATCTAAACAGAAGGATCCAAAAAACAGGTAATACATCCCAAACGACAGCCTAATCCCTATGGGTCCTGGTCCAAAGTAGTGCACTATCTAGGGCAGGGGTAGGTAACCCTGTTCCTGGAGGTACTGCAGCATATTGTTCCAACTAGGCACCACACCTGACTAACTAAGCTAATTGATCAGTTCAGCGATTTGCCTAAATTCAACACACCTGGTCTTCCAGGTCGGTTACATCAAAACGTGAAGCGCCTGCGGGCCCTCCAGGACCAGGGTTGCCAACCCCTGATATAGGGAATAAGGTGCCATTTGGGACACGGCCTAGGTGTTTGTGGTATGTACTGTAGAAGGCTCCTTGTTCTTACGTTAAGGAAGCCCACCTGTCCTCCCTGCTGGCCGGAGTCGGGGCAGACGAGTTGGACGAACTCCTTGAGGCTCTCCTGAGGGTGGTAACGGATGGCCGGGTGGGAGAAGTAGGAGCCGGGCTGCTGGATGATGGGCGACGTGGGGAAGTGGAGGCTCGACGGCGTGGCGTGGGGACTCGCTGTGGGTGGAGAGGTGGGGGGAGATAGCAAGTTTGTCACGGCAATAAAGCATTTTGAATTTGAGAGCAAGAGAGAGAGTCAGTCTGGTTAGGGAGTAGACTAGAGAGATGGGAGGATGGAGAAGGTGACAGCATCGATCACGGTGGGGCTCCATGCACCATAGTTTGTTACACACCATTTAGTATGTCACTTAATACCCTACATGCACCGCACATCAACACACCCACATCCAGACACACCCACATAATCACACCCACTAATTCCCAAACAAACAAGCGTCAAGACACAAACACAAGGTGGGCTGTGCGTGTGACAGGCCTTTTTGACGTGGTGGTGACAGAGGGCAGGCGGCCCACGGTTCAGATGACAAGACATCTACGGACCACAATGCACCTCACTGTCTATCAATAGGGAGGCGGGCCCTTCATGATACAACCAAAGGCATACTTTGGCCCGCATTCCTTCACTCACTCATGGGAAAAATGTGGTAACCGTTGACTTGACACTTCCGAACATGATATTTGACGCAAATTGGTATACAGCCATTGTAATTAGGCAATTTAGGCATTAGTGACATTTGTGATGTCCGCTAATGGCATTTGACTTTGCACTGTCACAACAGAAGTGTCGAGAGCAATGAGTCTGGAGTTGTTGGTGCCAAGTCTTAGTCCATGTTTGTTTTGGATGTAGTCGCCGATGATACAATTAGATATTTCAATCCTCTAAGTTCCAAATATGTGTGTGTGTGAGCATGAGTGCGTGTGAATATGTGTGTGTGATGTCCGCATGTGAGTGAGAGTCGGTGTGAGAGTGAATGCAAGCGTGTGTGCCTGTGAATCCTGTGTGTCTGTGTGAGTGAGACCGCATGTAGTGTGTGTTTATCTGCGTGTGTGCGTGAGATTCAACGCAAGTGTGTGTACTTAACTTCCTACGTGTGTACGCATTCATGCAAGTGTGCGCGTGGGCTCAATGAATCGACTGGCACAGGTCTGCAGCACAGCACTGCACCCGTCCTCCACCCGGATCCCGCGGTATAACTGACAGTGCTGTAATGGATCAAGGCTTATTAAGTATTTAATTGTAACCAGCACAATCTAATTAGGCTGCTCTTAATAGAGGTAATATTCAGTTATTGGTTATTAGTATAATGCCTGGCTGGGACGTGCGACGGCGGGGGAGAGAGAAGGGGTCTTTAAGCCTGTGATGTATTACTGCTGGGTCTCTTAATAAGACTCTCTCTATCTCTCTCCGCCACTCTGCCCATTTCCAATACCAGAGAGAGAGAGAGAGAGAGAGAGAGAGAGAGAGAGAGAGAGAGAGAGAGAGAGAGAGAGAGAGAGAGAGAGAGAGAGAGAGAGAGAGAGAGAGAGAGAGAGAGAGAGAGAGAGAGAGAGAGAGAGAGATGGTAGAGAGAGAGAGAGAGAGAGAGAGATGGTAAACAGAGAGAGAGGGAAAGAGAGAGAACGTACACTATTACAGAGGCAGAGTAGGATAAAGAGAGATGGTAAACTAAGAAAGAGATGGTAAACTGCGAGAGAGAGACCCCTTCTGAGAGCGAAAGAAAGAGAGGGAGAGAGAGGGCAGGGCAGGGGGAGAAGCAGGGATCGTACAGCTATCGGAGAGAGAGAGATGGTAAGCTGATACTACATAAACATTGTTAAAGCCACAGCTCCCTGCTGCATTAATTCACTTAACTTTGCCGTGATTTATGGCTCTGTCAATAGAGGCTGACTGGAAACTGGGGGACGCTCCCCCTCCGCCATGCCGCTATGTGGCCATTGTGTTTACAGTAATAATAGAATGGACCACGGCTCTCTCTGAGTGCATCTTAAACGGCACCCTATTCCCTACTTACAGCCTCAATAGAGTCTGACTGGAAACTGGACCCTGGTCAAATATAGTGCACTATATAGTGGATAGGGTGCCATTTGGGAAGCAGACTCTATGCCCTTCCTCTATCACTTTCCAGCCTGAGAGGCTGAGAGACACAGAAGCAGACCCCTCCTTTTCTCTTTTTGGCGTGTCCCGTCTTTTCATATTCCTGCCTTTTGTCTGGGGGGCTGGAATGTTGGACTTTTGAAGTAACTGGTGGGGTCGACGGGGGTGAGGGGTAGAGAGACCCTCGATGTGCACTCACGGGCTGCGCGAGCACACACACACACACACACACAGACATAATGAGCATGTGCACGCACACAGGCGGAAGAGTGGAGTGTCCAGATTCTACAATTGAATTAGCCTTACTGTGCTGTGTGCTGAGGCAATGCTGCAGAAGCTGCAGGCAGGAGAGAGAAGCACACTGACCTCACAGAGGCAGACACACCCATTCACAGGCTGACTCAGTCAGTCCCCCTCCTCCCTCTCTTACAGACACACTCTCTGTCCCTGTCATCCTCTTGCTCTCTCACTCTATGCCCTCAGGCACCGCTCTCTTTCAGACACCTCTCCCCTGTCCCATTCCCACCCTCTCTCTACCCCCACTCTCCTCCTCTTTCCAGCTCACTGGTCTGAGACCTGTTCTCTGGCTAATGGCAATAGGTCATTGCTGAGCCTCCTCACGGACAGGGCAGTACTGGGTACAGTAACCCAGCAGTGCAAAGAGATCCTTTTATCGGCACGGCCAAATTAACAAAACTTAAGTATTGCCAATTTTTATGTTGGCTGCGCTCAATGCAATGGCACTTACAAATGGAGATCCTTCAATCACCCTCAAACAAGGAAAATGATCCCAATCAAAGGTGTTATCACGTGCTCCACTAAGGAAGGTATTTATCTTATAACTTGCCCTTGTGGTAAAAATGTGGTGGGTAAAACGAAGCGCAAACTAAAAGTAAGAATCTCGGAGCATCGTAGCACCATTCGGTGCAAGAACTCGACGTACACAGTTGCGGCCCACTGTCTGGAAGTGACCACTCTCTTTCGTTCCTTCGTTATATATCGGCATCGAACACGTCAACCTGCCTAGGAGAGGGGGTGACCTTGACAATTTATTGTTAAAACGAGAGGCTGCCTGGATCTTTAATTTAAAGACCCTTGCTCCCTTCAGTTTCAATGTAGACTTTGATCTGAAGCCATTCTTGTGATTATTGTGATTTTGCCATTCATTGTAAATGTTAAACAAATCCAAATATACAGTTGAAGTCGGAAGTTTACATACACCTTAGCCAAGTACATTTAAACTCAGTTTTCACAATTCCTGATGTTTAATACTAGTAAACATTGCCTGTCTTAGGTCAGTTAGGATCACTACTTTATTTTAAGAATGTGTAGTGTCAGAATAATAGTAGATAAAAGCTGAAATAAGTCATTCTATTTCTTTCATCACATCACAGAAGTTTACATACACTCAATTAGTATTTGGTAGCATTGCCTTTAAATTGTTTAACTTAGGTCAAACGTTTTGGGTAGCCGTCCACAAGCTTCCCACAATAAGTTGGGTAAATTTTGGCCCATTACTCCTGACAGAGCTGGTGTAACGGAGTCAGGTTTGTAGGCCTCCTTGCTTCGCACACGCTTTTTCAGTTCTGCCCACAAATTTTCTATTGGATTGAGGTCAGGGCTTTGTGACAGCCACTCCAAAACCTTGACTTTGTTGTCCTTAAGCCATTTTGCCACAACTTTGGAAGTATGCTTGGGATCGTTGTGCATTTGGAAGACCCATTTGCGACCAAGCTTTAACTTCCTGACTGATGTCTTGAGATGTTGCTTCAATATATCAACATAATTCTCCTTCCTCGTGATGCCATATATTTTGTGAAGTGCACCAGTCCCTCCTGCAGCAAAGCACCCCCACAACATGATGCTGCCACCCCCCGTTCTTCACGGTTGGGATGGTGTTCTTTGGCTTGCAAGCATCCCCCTTTTTCCTCCAAACATAACACTGGTCATTATGTCCAAACAGTTCTATTTTTGTTTCATCAGACCAGAGGACATTTCTCCAAAAAGTACAATCTTTGTCCCCATGTGCAGTTGCAAACCGTAGTCTGGCTTTTTTTATGGCGGTTTTGGAGCAGTGGCTTCTTCCTTGCTGAGCGGCCTTTCAGGTTATGTCGATATAGGACAAGTTTTACTGTGGATATAGGTACCTTTGTACCTGTTTCCACCAGCATCTTCACAAGGTCCTTTGCTGTTGTTCTTTTTGCACTTTTTGCAACAAAATACGTTTATCTCTAGGAGACAGAACGTGTCTCCTTCCTGAGCGGTATGATGGCTGCGTGGTCCCATGGTGTTTATACTTGCGTACTATTGTTTGTACAGATGTGGTACCTTTCAGCGTTTGGAAATTGCTCCCAAGGATGAACTAGACTTGTGGAGGTCTACATTTTTTTCCTTTTTTCCGTCTTTCTTTTGATTTTCCCATGATGTCAAGCAAAGAGGCACTGTTTGAAGGTAGGCCTTGAAATACATCCACAGGTACACCTCCAATTGACTCAAATTATGTATCTCAAATTATGTCAATTAGCCTATCAGAAGCTTCTAAAGCCATGACATCATTTTCTGGAATTTTCTAAGCTGTTTAAAGGCACAGTCAACTTAGTGTATGTAAACTTCTGACCCACTGGAATTGTGATACAGTGAATTATAAGTGACATAATCTGTCTGTAAACAATTGTTTGAAAAATTACTTGTGTCATGAACAAAGTAGATGTCCTAACCGACTTGCCAAAACTAGTTTGTTAACAAGAAATGTGTGGAGTGGTTGAAAAACGAGTTTTCCAACCTAAGTGTATGTAAACTTCCGACTTCAACTGTATTTTATATTTGAGAATCTTCAAAGTAGCCACCGTTTGCCTTGATGACAGCTTTGCACACTGGCGAGTCGGGCTAGTAAAATGTTGACGAGTCACTCTCTAGTTAGCGCCTGACAAGTGTGCTAATAACACTCCGTCACACTGGCAGTCTTACACGCACAGACAAACTTGACACGTGCACACACAACTCAAGGAGGTAGTATGTCCCCCATTAGAATCATAATCAATCATTGGTGCTTTTATATCTCCCGCTCGTCACAACGTTAGCTAGCGAGGCTAAAGTAGACTACCATTGACAGGTGTCACTTAGGCTGTGCCCAAAATGCCCTAAATGGGATCTGGTCAAAAGTAGTGCACTATGTAGGGAATAGGGTGCTATTTTGGACGCAACCTTAGTCTCTGGATCACCGCCACTTATCCTCGTTTACCCCGTCCAGTATATGGCCGTAGAGTCTGAGTGACCGCTGCCTCTCTGGCCACTGACCAGCTCCTGTCCCACTGTGCCAACCGGCTTGGACCGGTCCAAGAGGGGTCCGCCAATGTCAACGTCAATTAGGAATCATTATTTATTTTTGGGGAGACCAAACGTGACCAAAAGTGTTCGAGAACGATTTTCAATTACTTAAATAGCCTTGCTCACGTGTTGTGTTCCTCATTTATGCCCTGATTAATATTTCCAGGGGAGAAATTGTGAGTAAACTAAGTTTCGCGCCCATGTTTCAGCTTGTCAACTAATGAGCCCAAAAAGGCTTTTAGCATGTGGAAGGGGGCTGCTACTCTACTCCTTAAACCCATCTGTACTGCATTTAGTCCCCTCTTGACATCTAGCGGTCACACTACCGATCCTGGGGGACCGCTAGCCTGTTTAACACCCGACTGAATTCTGTACTCAACATTACTTCGACAGCGCAACATTCAGTCTGCTTTAAACAGGTTAGGGGAGCCCTGTCAATACTTCTTGTCATTCCCATCAATCACTGAATTATCTGAATTATCTACACTGAAGAAAAACATTTCATGAGCTGAAATAAAAGATCCCAGAAATGTTTCCATATGCACAAAAAGCTAATTTCTCTCTCATTTTGTGCACACGTCTTTACATCCCTGTTAGTGAGCATTTCTCCCTTGCCAAAATATTCCATCCACCTGACAGATGTGGCATATCAAGAAGCTGATTTAAACAGCATGATCATTACACAGGTGCACCTTGTGCTGGGGGCAATAAAAGGCCACTCTAAAAATGGGCCGTTTTGTCACACAACACAATTCCACAGATGTCTCAAGTTGACAGAGCGTGCAATAGGCATGCTGACTGCAGGAATGTCCACCAGAGCTGTTGCCAGAGAATGTCATGTGCATTTCTCTACCATAAGCCCCCTCCGTCATTTTAGATAATTTGGCAATACGTCCAACCGGCCTCACAACCGCAGACCACGTGTAACCACGCCGGACCTTCACATCCGGCTTCCTCACCTGTGGGATCGTCTGAGACTAGCCAACCAGACAGCTGATGAAACGGAAGAGTATTTTTGTCTGTAATAAAGCCCTTTAGTGGGAAAAACTCATTCTGATTGGCTGGGCCTGGCTCCCCAGTGGGTAAATTAATGAGGCTCTAATCTATGGATTTCACATAACTGGGCAGGGGCACAGCCATGGGTGGGCCTGCGAGGGCATTGGCCCACCCATTTGGTAGCCAGGCCCACTCATGTCTGCGCCCCTGCCCAGTCATACGAAATTCATAGATTAGGGCCTAATTTATTTATTTCAATTGACTGATTTCCTTATATGAACGTTAACATTGAAATCGTTGTATGATGCGTTTATATTTTTGTTCAGTATCGATTCCATTTATTGACCAATTATTTGGGTATGATAGGTGAGCTGTCAGGGGTCCAAATACCATGAGAATTCAGCCTGTTATGAGCAGTTATAACACTGTGGATTTGAAAAGACTCCACAGGTAGTAAAGGAGAAATTGGGGTAACAGTGTTAAGGCCTGTTCGAGGGAAGGGTGGAGTAACCTGCCGCTGCTACAGAGAAGGATGTATCCCTGACAGCGGACACACAACAGCTCATTACTCCCTGAATAAGCTCCCTCTTCTCTTTTCTCCCTCTCTGAGGTTTATTTGGGCTTTGCCTCGTGAGCGAGGCATCACATTGTACTGAGTGTACTAATGCTACATTGTTGGGACAACGGGGAGGATATCAAATATGTCAAAGCAGCTGATATGCTGCTAGCCTGCTAGTACGCTAACTATGGCGCTTTAATAGCGCCTCACCGGGCTTTGTAGCCCCGTGCCCCCATGCCTCATCCATTCAACTCCAAGGGGAGGGGGGTTGGGGAGGGAGAGGCGGTAGGGGAGGTTGGGGATAGCATCCCCAGCAGGGTCTCGGAGGGCCTTTCATTGCGGCTCTAAGCGAGGCCTGTTAGCTGTGACTTTAGCGCGTCATTATGGAGGAGAGATGAAAGTGGGGCTGGATGGACAGCAGGTCCTCCCCACACGCGCCCAGTGGGTGGGCCTGTAGCTAATCTGTAGGGGGTCCAGGGGCATCCTCCCCGGGTCAAGTATGTAAATTATCATGACGTGGGAGGGGACGGAACAGGACGGGAAGCTGGCTAAGGCTTCAGACAGCTGGCGGGAGATGGAGGGAGGGAGGGAAAGAAGGAGAGATGGAGGGAGGGAGCAGTGGGCTCCATTGTGGTCTGGGCCTGCATGAGGGGCTGCATGGCCAATAGAAAAGTGCTACGGATTAGTTCCACTTTGCAAATCGAATTGGTTCGCTGGCTTTTTCTTCCCCCACCTACCACCTTGTCGTTTACCTCCACTGCCAACTTTTACTTGAAAAATAAATTATAAACTGAGTGTACAAACATTACGAACACCTGTAAACAGTGACTGGTAGCAGGAATATATAAAATACTAGTAATATTCTAGTGGTAATACAGTGAGTATACCAAACTCTAAGAACACCTTCCTAATATTGAGTTCCAGAACAGCCTCAATTCGTTGGGGAATGGACTCTACAAGGTGTCAAAAGCGTTCCACAGGGATGCTGGCCCATTTTGACTCCAATGCTTCCCACAGTTGTGTCAAGTTGCCTGGATGTCCTTTGGGTGGGGGACCATTCTAGATACACACGGGAAACTGTTGAGCGTAAAAAGAAAACAGCAGCGTTGCAGTTCTTGACACAAACCGTTGAGCCTGGCACCTACTACCATGCCCCGTTCAAAGGCACTTACATTTTTTGTGTTGCCCATTCACTCTCTGAATGGCACACAGACACACTCCATGTCTCAATTGTCTCGAGGCTTAAAAATACTTATTTAACAAGTCTCCTCCCCTTCATCTACACTGATTGAAGTGGATTAAAAAGGTGACATCAATAAGGGATCATAACTTTAACCTGGATTCATCTGGTCAGTCTGTCATGGAAAGAGCAAGTGTTCATAATGTTTTGTACACTCAGTGTCTATAATCCACAGATGGATTAATGAAATCTTTTTAAATTATACAACAAAAAAAACCTTCCCTTATTATGAGGCGGGTGGTTTTCACATGGAAAGATATCAACAGGTGGGTGTGTGTGTGTGTGTGTGTGTGTGTGTGTGCAAACCCGTGGGAGGAGGCTGCTGAAGAGAGTGCAGAGGGAGACAACAGAAGAAGAATGTTTTAATAGCCCTTTTGAAGACGAGAAGTCAAGCTAACGAACCGTGCGGCTCGCGAGTCTTTGTTTGCCAAATTGCGGTACCCTGTGGCTACACCTACGTCTCGCGGCTCAACGGGTTCGGCTAACGTTTCAAAAGGAAAGTGGGGCGTGAAGAAGGCGCTCCAACTATGATAAATCAATTACAGATGAGATTGGTACAACAGGGCGGTTAAAGTCAACCAAACAGACATGACAACCGGTTCGACTTATGAAGATGAATGAACACCCCCATTTTGGCCTTTTATGTGAGCGTAGAACACAACATCCTAAATGTGACAGTTATACTACTTACTGACACGACTTAATCCCCCAAGCCTCAACCTTTAAGCCCCAGTGGGTTTTAATGTTTTTTTAGGTCAAAATATTATGGACATCAAGCCTGTAGTAATCATCCAAAAGTGCACTATTTGCACACACACACACACACACACACACACACACACACACACACACACACACACACACACACACGGAAGACATTAACGAAACAGTGGTGTGTGTGCTTGTGACGACTACCTTCTCCCTGACATACAGTGACGACAAACTAGCTAGCTGCTTGACAACATGGAGAATTCAAAGCATTCACTTCACTTGTGATGGATGATCTAACTAACATGTTCCATATTCACTAGCGCACAAGCATCTGCACCTAGCTTAGCAGTGAGTACTAACAGAAGGGGAGACCTGCTGAAAAATGAGAAGAAATCAAATGGCGAATCAAAAGAAAAGCTATACCAACGCTATAGAACTACACGTTCCTCAATCCATTTCTCTGTAAGAACACGATCCGGGACAAAGCAACTAGTGCAAACCAATGTTTGGATGACCCATATTTTCCCGCTCAAACAAAGAGCATTGCCAGAGCATATGAAAGCATTTCCTCGCTAAAGCAAATACTGCTGGTGGCCAGGAGGGCAAACAAATCTCCTGGATAACCACACTATACTGTAGCGCTGTGTCCCAAATGGAACCCTATTCCCTTTAAAGGGCACTACTTTGACCAGAGCCCTACGGCCCTATGCCATTTAGGACCCATCCTAATGCTTGGCTTACTGTCGATATTAGTTCAAAAAGTAGCACTTACAGCTAATGATTTATGATGATTACTCATTTCAATGTTAGTTACTGGTCTCCTGAAACATTCATATTTTAAAAACTTGTGTGGTCTACATTTATGGCTATACGGTCATAAGTCATAATATATAAACCATATAGAAACCAAACCATATAGAAACCAAACCGGCCAAAGGGAAAGCAGCTTGCCTTGGTGAGGTAATCTGTGGATTACACTCACAGTAAAAAAAAAATGACGCTCAACTTGTGTTCTGACATGACCATTCCCGGCTAAACCCACAGCCGGCCATTCATGCACGCACACACGCGCGAAAACAGACACGCACAAACGCGCACACACATACACACGGAACTAACCACCAAGTGTGAAAGAGGGATGGGATCTCGTACTCAAACTCATAAAGCAGAAACTGAACAACAGTGTTTCCCAACTCCGGTCCTCAAGTATCCCCAACAGCACACAATTTCGTTGAAGCCCTGGACAAAAACACCTGATTCAACTAGTCAAGGGCTTGATGATTAGTTGACAAGTAGAATCAGGTGTGCTTGTCTGGGGCCACAACAAAAATATGTACTGTTGGGGGGTACTCCAGGACCGGAGATGGAAAACACGGCTTTATAACATGCTTACAGTAGCAACACTAAGTATGAGCAGGGCCACACACAGCACCACCAGCAGCAAGGAGCACTACGCTTTGTCTCTCTCTCTCTACAGCCCTTATCTGACAGAGGGGAGTAGGCAGCTATAGGTGGTGAACTAGGGGAGCCAGGGATGACACTGGTGGGGTGGGGGGACCTCACCTCTAGGTCCTGTAATGACAGGCCGATGATGGTGTGTGAATGCCGTTCGGGGGGAGGAGGTGGTCTGCGAAGGCACGACAGGGCTGCTGAAACCACACTTCTCTGACTTCTTTAATGTGGTGGGCGATGGCATCCCTGGCAAGAATGATTGATAAGTGCAATTTAATAAGGAAAGGTCACGGAGACTCACAGGCTGGGCTCACAGGTGAGAGAGTGTGTGGAGGAGGAGGGGAGGGGGCGGACTAGGGGTTGGGGGAGGAAGGGGAGTGGTCAGGGCCCAACGGAGCGCAGCATGGGCTACTGTACGAGTGGAGGCCAGTCTTTAAAGGGGAATACAGATAATTCTTTTTTTTTTTAAAGATGCTGCCAAAAATCCTCACGTTTGTTGTTTGCAGGGTCCTCAATATTAATCCGTATGACAATGTTAGGGATTTGATGACGATACAGAAGCTAAATTACTGTGAAGCATAGCTCAGAGGCACATACAGTGAGGGAAAAAAGTATTTGATCCCCTGCTGATTTTGTACGTTTGCCCACTGACAAAGAAATGATCAGTCTATAATTTTAATGGTAGGTTTATTTGAACAATGAGAGACAGAATAACAACAAAAAAAATCCAGAAAAACGCATGTGAAAAATGTTATAAATTGATTTGCATTTTAATGAGGGAAATAAGTATTTGACCCCCTCTCAAATCAGAAAGTTTTCTGGCTCCCAGGTGTCTTTTATACAGGTAATGAGCTGAGATTAGGAGCACACTCTTAAAGGGATCTCAGTTTGTTACCTGTATAAAAGACACCTGTCCGCAGAAGCAATCAATCAATCAGATTCCAAACTCTCCACCATGGCCAAGACCAAAGAGCTCTCCAAGGATGCCAGGGACAAGATTGTAGACCTACACAAGGCTGGAATGGGCTACAAGACCATCGCCAAGCAGCTTGGTGAGAAGGCTGCCTATGACCCCAAGAACACAATCCCCACCGTCAAACATGGAGGTGGAAACATTATGCTTTGGGGGTGTTTTTCTGCTAAGGGGACAGGACAACTTCACCGCATCAAAGGGACAATGGACGGGGTCATGTACCGTCAAATCTTGGGTGAGAACCTACTTCCCTCAGCCAGTGCATTGAAAATGGGTCGTGGATGGGTATTCCAGCATGACAATGACCCAAAACACACGGCCAAGGCAACAAAGGAGTGGCTCAAGAAGAAGCACATTAAGGTCCTGGAGTGGCCTAGCCAGTCTCCAGACCTTAATCCCATAGAAAATCTGTGGAGGGAGCTGAAGGTTCGAGTTGCCAAACGTCAGCCTCGAAACCTTAATGACTTGGAGAAGATCTGCAAAGAGGAGTGGGACAAAATCCCTCCTTAGATGTGTGCTAACCTGGTGGCCAACTACAAGAAAAGTCTGACCTCTGTGATTGCCAACAAGGGTTTTGCTAAGTACTAAGTCATGTTTTGCAGAGGGGTCAAATACTTATTTCCCTCATTAAAATGCAAATCAATTTTTCACATGTGTTTTTCTGGATTTTTTTATTGTTATTCTGTCTCTCACTGTTCAAATAAACCTACCATTAAAATTATAGACTGATAATTTCTTTGTCAGTGGGCAAACATACAAAATCAGCAGGGGATCAAATACTTTTTTCACCTCACTGTACATTTGCCTTGATTGCCATTTTGTAAGGACATCTTTGCCTATTCAGTTAGCGTTTTTAGAGGAAAGTTTATGAAATTCCAGGAGATAGTACTAATTAGAAAATGTATATATATATTTTTTATTGAGTTGAGGTTAGTTGTTGAATGATATCATTTCCATACCAGAAAATGGGCCAAAAAATATATAGAACGAATAGACATGCCTTATCCGTGGGCTGATGGGGGTTTAGGGTTAAGAGAGAGATGCGGGAAGAGGAGAGAGGGAATGGTAAAAAGAGGGGAAGGAGGAATAGATGGTATAGTTGACAGGTGAGGTCCTAGTGGCAAAGCACACAGCACGGTCACACAGTCCTCATCCAGTGTGTACTGGGGCTTTGCTGGGTTCGTGTGAGCAATGGGTTCAGATAGCATTTACCACAAGAGTTTAAGCCAAAGAGAATAGTCAGTAGAGAGACCATGCATGATAACATTATTTGTATGGTCCCATACTCAGTCTCTACTGTAATTGGTTGTGCACCACAGCCAATCAAAGCTATCTGACCACACCCCAACCGCACTGGATGCTTTCGTTTTACCTTGCCAGATTCACCAATGGAATGGTCTAAATTATGCAAACTCTGTACACCAGACAAGGTCATAAATATAATAAAACTTTCCTAATCATTGTAATGCCTCTCATTTTTGTTATGGAAGAATTAAACATTCCTTCCGACATTCCGAAAAGATCATGCACCAAGCAGAGTTGAATTTTGCCATTTTCTAGCTCGTCTTGGGAGCATTGGAGGTGGGATCTGAAGTCTCTAGGCGGGTCTGTGTCAAGGGACTGAGGTGTGTGTGTGTAAAAAGTGTGTGTGGCAATCTAGCTCTAAATGACACAGAAGTCTTGGTTTCTCCAGCCCTCGCAGACTCCTTTCCTCTTTCAGGCAGTGAGAGAGGGAGATAAAGAAATAGATGGAAGGACTGACTAGTAATTGCCCTCCGTTGGGTAAAGAAGGGTTATTGAGGAAGGCTGTTTGATCAAACTGAGTTGGGTGACGGGAAGGACTCAAGGTAGAAGTTGACCCTAACCACATATCTAGGATCAGATTGCACAGCCCCCAATCGTAACCTTAGCCATTTGGGGGGTAAATAATATCTGCTCTTGGACCAGTTAGGGGAAACTTCGGGTTAAGGGAAGGTTGGAGGATGGACACACAGTCACAGTGTGAGAACATGAAGAGGAGAGGGTTGGTTGCTTTCAACACAAACAGATCAGGTCATACTGACACCATAGAAAGGACCCCAGAAATCAAGAAACAAAAGGGTACACAGACAAACAAAACAGAGGTCTATAAACCCACATCCAACACAGTTTCACTCAGTAACAGCTCTACAATGGCTCACAAGCACACAGCATTCATCCCTCAGATACACACGTGTTCACCTTATAAAGACCTATCAACTCAATTGAAACGTATGTATTATTAGACACATTGCTGAATGTCTACTTTGATCTTAAACACCTTCTCCAAAGCCACTGGATGTGCATATATATTTGAAGCCCCAGCCCTCATAAACAACACTAGCAACAGTAACCACAACTTCTAGAGAGAGAGAGCGGCAATCAAGCATGGAAAAAAAAAAACATCTGACGTTTGGGTGACCACTAAAGACGAGTCGCCCTTTTAAAATCCTGAGGCGGTTTGTGACCAATTGCACGACGCATGGGCCGTCAGAACCATAAATACCATGATCTCATGGGCTGTGTGGAGCAGAGAGATGTAAGACAGGGGGGGGTCAGACCAAACGTTGGCCGTGCTCTTTGAGGGGGAGAACTTTGCGGCGGCTAGCTAGCTAGCTTCAGAGGCCCGCTGGGCTGGTCCCTCTCCAATAGGGTAGCATAGACCAAGCAACAGGGGAGGCTGGAGGGGCAGGAAGGGGCAGGAGGCTCAGACTTGGGCTGCAGTCAACAAGTTGATTCGTGGGCTAATGGCCAGGATCATATTCAAAGGTTTTCTGCTGTAACAGTAAGAGCCTATAGGTGTACATGCAGCTATTGTAGACTAGAGTCTTCGTCTTGTGCTAGGGATTGGGGTAGAGTGCTCAGGGAGCTCTGGGTGCATGTGATTCAAGAAGAGATAGAGATTCATAGAGGTATGCGTAAAGTGAGATAGAGAAGAGTTAGAGAGGTAGAGAGAGAATGAAGAGGAGAAAGTGGGTATAGGGGCTGAGACTGGGAGGCCAAACATCTGGACTGAGAGAGAGATTGCATGTGTGTGTGTGCGTGAATGTGTCTGTGTGCTCGTGTGTGTGTGTGTGTGTGGGGGAATGCAACTGCGTGTACTTGCTTGTGTATTTACTTGCTTGTGTGTCTGGGTGAAGGGGCCTGAAGTCTGAGAGTGAGTAATGAACACTAGAAAAGGTTCTGTCAGGTGGAATCAGAGCTGGGCTGTACTCAGCACTTTCCCCATTCGGAGGCGTTATTACACATAGAGGGGGCCGCTTCTCTCCCTCCATCCCTCTCTCTCCTTTGCTCTCTCCTTCCTCCTCTGACAAATTGACAAGCCTGCTGGCTGGTGGGCAGGCGATTCTGTATCGAGCATCCGCCCCCTCCTCGTCTTTCTCTGCTGTCCATCCGTCTCCCCTTCTACCGAGGCCTCTTCTCCGGTAAGCATCAATCAGTCCCAAGCTATCCCTGCTTTGCCCCAACTCAGGGGTGTGCAAGTGGGCGTGCACAGCAGCCAGACAGGCTACAACGGAGAAAGGTCCTTTACCCGAGTGGACAGGCAGGGCAGGTTCAGCCATGAATACAGACGGCCTTATCAATGCCAGGGACAACAACGTGCAGAGTCATGTCTGCTACACGTTGCTACAATGCCTTCACTGATAGGTGGAGACATATCAGGAAGCGGGTGTAGGTAATGTTCAAATACAATGAAAGGCGATTATGCTTCCGGAATTTAACCTATTAAATATGTGGATTGCGTAAGTCTTCTCCTGGACATGTTTCATTGATGAAATAACTTCTTCCTTGAACAGTCAGTTGAGACATACAGCTCAGCACATTGCTTAAACCCCCTTCACACACTCCCAAGCAGACAAATACACACACGCAGAGGCGTGCACACACACACACTCCCTCCCTCTGACACTTAGCTATTGAAGCCCGGCGAGACGGCCATGTGAGTGACGTTGTTTCTGAGACCTGACGTGGGTTACCTGGGAAACGGGTGGCATGCCGTTCCACGGGATGCACTTTCACGAGCTGTGGCTAATTATAACACTGTCCACCGTGGTGAAATGTTCACACACACCAGACAAGACAGCAGCTGTTGACGTGTCACACTAGTCCCAATGTCATCGAGTGTTTCAACACACACGTATCGGTAACCACAAACAAACCAAAAAACAAACCAACTGGACAGCAACAAGAGCCAAATCC
Organism: Brachymystax lenok tsinlingensis; assembly: GCA_030435695.1. Lineage (NCBI taxonomy): Eukaryota > Metazoa > Chordata > Actinopteri > Salmoniformes > Salmonidae > Brachymystax > Brachymystax lenok. Next base: position 9,359,570 of record CM059790.1, read on the forward strand.
AGCGTCAACAACATCGTAATGCTCAACAGGATGACAAAGGTAAAAAGGAAAATGACACATGGGGACAAAAAAGATGAAGTTGGAAGTTTGGATGACGACGAAAATCGGAATCCCGAGTTATCGGGAGAAGGCGAACAGGCAGACATGCGCAACGCGGACATTCATGTGTCGGCTTGTAATGTTCCAAATCAGGGTGTAGATAAACAAGGACACAGGCACCAAGACATACGTTCATGGAAATGTATGCAAACACACACAGACACACAGTCCACACCCCGGTTGGTGATGGGGGGGGGGGGGTCTGTAGCTACTTCCCAATTCGCTCTGAATACGTAGACAATACGTTCTGAAGTTGTTGACAGACACTTAAGATAGAAATGGGTGGAGTTGCTTGAATGTACATATCATGGTGCACTGTCAAGATTAGCCCCATGCTACAGTACAGACACAGTGGGCCTGGTGTGCCGCAAGGATCTGTTTCAGTCCCACTATTTTTCATCACAATAACACACAGTGAGGGAGAGGTGGAGGGGGGAAGGGAGGTGGGGGCAACCTGGACAATACAAAACACCAACCACAAAACTCGATACCACAACCAACTACAGAACCTCCTGATTTGGAGGGGAGGGAGGGGTGAGGGTTAAGGGACTGGGGGAGGGGGGCAACAGAGGACGGGAGGTGAAATTGGAAACAGTGATGCATCTTTACCTTGTCTTGAGATGAACGAACTAGCTAGCGAGCCACGCAGTTTATATCCAGCTTTTGAGAGACAAAAGGAAAGGGGGGAAAGAAACAGAGGGACAAAAAAACAAACAAAAAAAGAGGCAGGGTGAATATAGTGTAGCGTTAGGAGAGAATATGGAGCATTACCTCATCAATTAAGTATGCATGTCAGTCCTGTTCCCATGAGGGAATGCGGGCCGGGGTCACGTTACACATACAAATCACACACACCCATTCACAAAAGCATACACACACACACACAAAAGAATACACTATCACACACAAACGTACATACTCACACAGCCTGTTTAACTCATGCCTAGGACATGCACTCGTTGACGCCGTGTTTAATTTCTATCCTCTTGGAACACGAAACAGAAACACTCTCGCCGACACACACACACACCATAGAAACAAGAACACACACCCCGCCAGTCCTCTCACTCTAAAGACGGGCCTCTGAGCAACTCCACCCTAATATTCCCAAACCACAAACACACCCCGCAGCACTCCCTTCATGGTTCTTAACATGTTAGTGATAGTATTAATGTCATTGTTAATACCATGAATGTGAACCATAAAATTGAAAGGGGGAAAAGCCCATGGCTCTATAGCGCTATCAAGTGACCCATAAAGTAAAAGTATCCTAAAATGATGAGCTTGCACATAGGGTAGGACACTGAACTTTTGAGAGGAAAGCTGCAAAATGGCAAATTGCCCATCAAGACAGATCGCCTTTGTAAAAAAAAGTATATAAAGGTCCAAAAGTGGTTCTGAAAGATTATTATGGAAATCTTTGTTACCAACACGTGAGGTAGAGACAAACTCAGACAGACAAGGGAGAGACAGGACACGATTCTCCCCCCTCACTGTTTAGACGCAATCCTACATTCTCACCCTTCACAAATGCACAATCCTGCATTCTCACCCTTCACAAATGCACAATCCTGCATTCTCACTCGAGACACACACACACACTCCTCTCACTCCACTTCCTCCCAAAACATACTACATGTCTCTAGCTTGAAAGGGGAGAAGAAGAGCTATGTACAGTCGTAGTAGTAAGAGTAGGGAGGGTGTCAGGGTAAGGGTGTGTTACAGGGGTGTTGGCATTAAGGGCAGGTCGGTTGGCAGCTTACAGCAGTACGTACCTGGTTCCACTTCGTGCCAGCTGCTGGCCTGGCTGCCGCTGCCCGGGGAGCGGCCCTGGCCTGGGTAGTAGGACTCTTCTCCTGGACTGTCCACCTCATCCTCCATACACTTGATCCTCTTGGCCGAGCTAGTGGGAACACACACACAGACACACACAGGGACAAGGGTGAACACCTGCTAGCCATGTTTCAGTGCTATTCAGAGGCCATTCCTTAGCGTTGGGCCTCAACAGGAGTTTAATGACAATACGCCTGTTTAAATAGGCGGCAGGTACCCTAGTGGTTAGAGCGTTGGACTAGTAACCTAAAGGTTGCTAGATCGAATCCTCGAGCTGACAAGGTTGAAACTCTGTCGTTCTGCCCCTGAACAAGGCCATTAACCCACTGTTCCTAGGCCGTCATTAAAAATAATAATTTGTTCTTAACTGACTTGCCTAGTTAAATAAAATACTAATAAAAAATATTTTCACTCATAAATCATACATTCAATCATGATCTAAATGTGTTGACAAGAAGTATATTGTCACGGGTGTTTTTATAGAAACACTGTGTGTGTGTGTACGTTTAAAGGTTCATCTCTTTGTGTCTGGTGCCCATGCATGTGGATCAACTTCCATCCTCCGCATTGGCCAGAATAGGGTGTGTGTGTGTGTGTGTGTGTGTATACACATGGGGATATCATCTGATGAATGCAGCCATCCCCCGGAGAGAGAGGCAGGCCAGATGAATGTAATCCTCTTTAACAGTGGCAACTCTGGCCAAGGATCAATGGCCTGGGACTGACACACACGGCTGGCCGGAGTCTACCAGGGTATGTGTGTGTGTGTTGGGGGGGGGGTTTGTATGTGTTTGATGTGTATACAGTTAGTATGTTACCTATGCATTTGGGGTTAACGAGTGTGTGTGTATTCTGTCTGTATGTAAGCGTGCATTCGTGTGTCTGCACACGCACGTGGGCGTGTGTTGGGCTCCTACTCGCGGCCACACTGGGGCCTCCCATCAAAGCCTGTCCCACACTGCTGTCTGCTTAACACAGTATCACTCCACACATGGACCGTGGTTTGGTGCTGGTGTGTGTGGGGGGAAGGGGGTATATATCGGTCTCTTTTAGCGAGGTGGGCTACCAGACCACTGTTAGGCGGCGTCTCAAACGGCACCCTATTCCCTATATGATGCACTACCTATGACCAGGGCCCATAGGTATCCCATAGGGCTCTGATCAAAAGTAGTGCACTATATAGGGAATAGGGTGCGAATTGGGAAGCACCACTAAACCAGTGAGTTGTTTCCCTTGCCGTTGGTTCTGACATTTATTTGTGTGATGTCTGCTGGCGTGTTTCCCTCCTAATCGAATAATTAGGGGCGGGGCATGCACACACTGCCTCCTTGTTCAGCCGTGTTCGCTTTGGTAGGGAGGAGGCTGGACGGAGAGAGAGGCCGCTGGCTCATGTGGGCTTGACACACATGGACATATGGAGACACACACGCACCAATGTGCGCACACATACTCTTGCACACGCACACGTGCATCCAAACACGCACACACAGCACCTGCGCATACACATATGCAAACACATGTGCATTTACCATGCGCAAGTTTAACCAATGCACAGAGAGAGAGTGTGTGTGTGTGTGTGTGTGTATGCTAGACCGTACAGTGCAACACTTTACATTGGAAAGGATTCGGGGCCATATTTTGCAGTCATTATGTGAGTATGGTACAGGAGATGGTAGGTTGGAGGTTGAGCCCAGTTCAGTGAGCAGCGCCTCCAGGCTCGGTGTGTGTAGCTGCTCTTTCAGACCTAACACGGTGCGTGGGCTGTCTCCAGAGTAACGGGCAGAGTCAGAATGTGTGCGTGTGTTTGAGAGAAACACACATAAATGCACTCCTAAACACATACATTAGTATGAACGCACAAACGTACACATGAGCAAATACACACAGTGAGCTAAGGGTCTTACTCGGGGAATGAGCAAGCGTGTGTGCACGCTTGTGTGTGCATGCTTATGTGTGTGCGTGAGTGTGTGTGCCTGTTTGCGTGTGTGTCCCTCTCATTCTGTGTGTGCGCGTCAGTGTGTGTGCTTGTTTGCGTGTGTGTCCCTCTTATTGTGTGTGTGTGTGTGTGTGTGTGTGTGTGTGTGCGCGTTACCTGCTAGAGGAGGTGCTGGGTAGTGGTCGCCTCATGGCCCCGGGGCTCATGCTGTAGTAGGAGGAGCTGTCCAAGTCTGCCAACGAGAAGTTAGGACCCGTCCCCGCTGCGATGGGGGCTAGAGAGAGAGAGAGGAGAGAGAGGAGAGAGGGACGGAGACCATTAGTTGTGTTACATTTCAAACGTGCTTTTGTGTGTTTTTCTTTACACCACATACTTCTGCGTGCACATCTGCATAGTGGTTTCCTCTCCCTGTCTTCTTGTCATCTCCTTCATCTGCACTGATCCCAAACACACAGAATAGACTTAAGCAACATGGAGGAGTATTGGGAATGTGCTTCCACCTGTACAGTGCTGATGACAGGAGACAAGAGGAAAGGAAGCCACTTTTAACTATTGAGACGCGGGTCGGTACCTCGTTCACCTTGTTGCACCAAAGTGTCACACTTAAAAGGTTTCCCTTCCCTCTGCCTGCTCACTCACTCTCGTGTGTGTGTGTGTGTGTGTGTGTGTGTGTGTAGGTCACCGTGGAACTAGCTGGCGTGCTATCGAGCGCCTTTCATCAGCCAGTCCATAAAGGAAGGCGTTGGTGCCTCTTTATATTCATGGTGACGGGGACCACTATTTTTGATGAGGACAGCGCAAACGTGAGGCGGAGGGGATGAGGGAGGAGGAGTGTTGCCGCTGCATACCAAACAGAGGAGAGGAAGAGGAGGAGAGGAAGAGAAGGAGGAGGCTGCTGCTGTGACAGACACGGTAATGGTGTTCCTAATTAACATTGGAAGAGGACATAGTACAGGGGCCAGAGAGAGAAAGGGAGGGCGGGATGGAGAGAGAGAGAGAGAGAGAGAGAGAGAGAGAGAGAGAGAGAGAGAGAGAGAGAGAGAGAGAGAGAGAGAGAGAGGGAAGGAGGGAAGGAAGGAGGGAGGGAGGGAGGGAGGGAGGAGGAGAGAGGGAGGAATGGAGAGAGGAGGAGAGAGGAGGAGAGAGGAGGAGAGGGAGGGATGGAGAGAGGGAGGGATGGAGAGAGGGAGGAATGGAGAGAGGAGGAGAGAGGGATGGAGAGAGAGGGAGGAATGGAGAGAGGAGAGAGGGAGGAATGGAGAGAGGAGGAGAGAGAGAGGGATGGAGAGAGGAGGAGAAAGGGAGGGATGGAGAGAGGAGGAGAAAGGGAGGGATGGAGAGAGGGAGGAGAAAGCGCAATAGTGCATGTGTCATCACAAAACAGCATCCAGCAACCATCTCTACTAATAACTACCAAAGAAATCAACACCGTCCCGCGTAGTCAAGTCATTCCATAACCCACCCCCCAAAAATGACACTGTTATTTCCAAAATTCCATCCTCTCTTCATCCTCCCTTCCTAATCCAAAGTGGCTTGGCGGGCTTATTTACGAGGCGGGCAGTAAAGCGGCGGGTACATTTGCATGGCTAATAGTGGGGGCCGCAGAAGTAATTTGTGAGAGAGCTAACCTGGGCACCGGGCTGCAGTAACTCAGCCTATAGCTCTGGTCTGGAGAGGAAGAAAGAGAGGGATGAAAGAAGAGGGGGAGAGTAGGGATAGAGGGGGGTGTAAGGATGGACAAAGGCAGGGGGAGAGGGGGGTTGTAGGGATGAGGAAGGGAGGGGGAGACGGGGGTGTAGTGATGGAGGAAGGGAAGGGGGTAGAGAGAGGGATAAAGAGCGAAGGAGGGATGGAAAGAGAGAAAAGGATAGAGGGAAAGAGAGGGGGATAGAAGGAGAGGACAGTAGGAATTGAGTGATAGTGGGAAAGAAAGAGGGATAGCGAAAGAAAGGTATACAGAGAGAAAGAACCTGGTCCTAAAGCAAGGGCCCTTCCTTTGGAATCAGTGGGACAGAGGGATGAGAAAGAGGGAGGAAGAATAAAGGGAGAGAGGAGAAAAATGACCAGCGCTGCAGTCTGTCTGACTGGAATGGAAATCAATCATAAAGGTAATCCGCAGTCTCTACCTCTTAAGGGCTTTATCAAGTGCTTTTTGCCTCCTGGAGGATTCCAAATGAAACCTGTAGCTATCAGGCCTGCATTGATCTCTCTCCCTCCCTCCCCTTTCTCGCTCGCTCTCCCTCTCTGACGGAGCCTTCCTCTCTCTCTCTCTCTCTCTCTCTCTCTCCTCTCTCTTTTCTCTCGTTCTCTGATGGAGCCGTTCTCCCTTTTCTCCCTCCCTGTCTGTCAGACTACCTTGGTTGTAAACTTGCCAGTGCAGAAATAAAGTTTAGCATTAGTGAAATGTTTCAATCAGCTCAATCTACTTATTAGCCACTTTAGTGCAAAGGAATGCGTCTCAGACGGTAGGTGTGTGTGTGTGGGAGAGAGAGACAAAGGCAAGCGCACAAACTACTGTACACTAGTGCCGCGACAAGGTGGTGCTGCTGTACAATTGGCCCATCTGTTTGCTAGCCTCTCTATTTATCCCTCCCTCTCTCCCTCCCCTCTCTCTCTTCAGTGTGGTCCACTACCAAAGAGGCTTCCATTTCCTCCCCACGCTCCCCTCACCTCCCCGGTCTTCCTCCTCCCCTCCTAACCCCCTCTCCCCAGTCCAGCCAGACACCGGGGATCTAAACCTCCACAAAAGCTGTGAGGGCTGTCTTTAGAAAAAAGGGAAGAGGGAGAAAGGAGAAGAAGAAAAAAACTCTTTGTTCGAGCGGATTTTCAAATTGAAGCATTTGACAACAAAGGCAGCAATCAACTTCAAACCCGGACATCCGCCCAGCAACTAGAGAGCGAGAGAGAGAGAGAGCCCCCGAGCCTCTCCTCCCTCCATCCCTCCTCCTCTCCTTTCCATCGCTTTATTGACGGAGAGTGTAATGGCATGATGGGATGAGCGAACGGCTACAGAGGGAGGAGATGCGAGGGGAAAAGGAGCAAGAGCGAGAGAGAGGCCCTGACAGGACTTGGGTTTTTCTGCTTGGTCAGCGCCGCTGTGTTTTCTCTCTGTTGCTGCCCTGCAGACCTGCTCCTGGACTTAACACACACACTCACTCTCCTGGTGGGGCTTCTCACAGCCACACACACAGATAGTGAGCTACCGCTGTACTACTGGTACTGGGAACTGGTCCTATATACAGTGCCTCCAGAAATTATTCATACCCCTATTACTTATTCCACATTTGTTGTGTTACAGCCTGAATTCAATTATTATTATTTTTATCTCACCCATCTACACACAATATCCCATAGCGACAAAGTGGCAAACATGTTTCTAGGATTTTTTTTATTGAAAATGAAAAAACAGAAACATCTCATTTACATAAGTATTGACACCCCATGTCTGAATCCCCTTTGGTAGTGATTACAGCTGTGGGTCTTTCTGGGTAAGTCTCTTAGAGCTTTACATACCTGGATTGTACAATATTAGCACATTATCATGTTTAAAAATCTTCAAGCTCTGTCAAATTGGTTGTTGATCATTGCTCGACAGCCATTTTCAAGTCTTGCCATAGATTTTCAAACCGATTTAAGTCAAAACTGTAACTAGGCCACTCAGGAACATTCAATGTCGTCTTGGTAAGCAACTCCAGTGGTAAGAAACTCCATCTTTGGCTTTGTATTTTAGGTTATTGTCCTGGTGAAAGGTGAATTTATCTCCCAGTGTCTGTTGGAAATCAGACTGAACCAGGTTTTCCTCTAGGATTTTGCCTGTGCTTAGCTCTATTCCGTTTATTTTTATCCTTAAAAACCTCCCTAGTCCTTGCCAATGAAAAGCATACCCATAACATTATGCAGCCACCACCATGCTTGAAAATATGAGTGGTACTGTAATCAGTGTTGTGTTTGCCCCAAACGTAACGTTTTATATTTATAACATAAAGTTAATTTTTACAGTTTTACTTTAGTGCCTTATTGCAAACATGAAGCATGTTTTTGAATATTTGTATTCTGTACAGGCTTCCTTCTTTCCACTCTGTCATTTAGGTTAGTACTGTGGAGTAACTACAACGTTGTTGATCCATTCTCAGTTCTCTTATCACAGCCATTCAACTCTGTAACTGTTTTAAAGTCACCATTAGCCTCATAGTGAAATCCCTGAATGCTTTTCTTCCTTTTCCGGCAACTAAGTTAGGAAGGATGCCTATATCTTTGTAGTGACTGGTTGTATTGATACACCATCCAAAGTGTAATTAATAACTTCACCCTGCTCAAAGGGATAATCGATGTCTGCTTTTTTTTAACCCATCTGCCAATGGGTGCCCTTATTTGCGAGGCATCGGAAAACCTCCCTGGTCTTTGTGGTTGAATCTGTGTTTGAAATGGACTGCGGGACCTTACAGAGGGACCTTACAGATAATTGTATATGTGGGGTACAGAGATGAAGTAGTCATTCCAAAATCATGTTATACACTATTATTGCACACAGAGAGTTGTTAAACATGTCCTTAACAACTTATTGTTAAGGACATGTTTACTCCTGAACTTATTTAGATTTGCCATAACAAAGGGGTTGAATACCTATTGACTGAAGACATTTCACTTTTACATTTTTTGATTAATTCGTAAACATTTCTAAAAACATCATTCCACTTTGACATTATGGGGTATTGTTTGTAGGCCAGTGAATACTTTCTGAAGGCACGGTATATTATAACACCCGTATTGAGTGCTGCTACTGTGGCACAGCCACCAGATCCATACCAGCTGCACTGCTTAACCCCATACATCACCCTGCAAGTGCCAGTACTGCCAGTGGCGGTGTGTGGCGCCCAGATGGCACTGCCCACTGGCACAGGAGCCAGTCGGGGCATGGTGATGGTGTTGGGGTTGGGGTTGGCAAGGCTGGCACACCGTGTGGTGGATGAAGGGTGTGTGTGCGTGTGATGTGTGTGTGCATTAAGTATCCCCAGAGGTGGTGCCAGGGAGTGCCAGGGGGGCAGACAGGGTGGCTGAGGGTGAAGGGGGGATGGATAGAAGGATGGCAGGATGGAGGAAAGGCCTTGCCAGCCCTTCTCTCTTCCATTATTAATTCATTTGCTCACCCTGTTCTTCCCAGTCATCTGGTCTCTGGGTGTCCATGCCAAGGCCGCATTGTGTGTGTGTGTGTGTGTGTTTGTTGGAGGGATCCCAGGTGGGCATGCCCCTTGAAATGGGTGCTGTTTGCCACTCTAATACTAGCACAGTGCCAACTAGTTTTTAGATAGTGTGTGTATGAGTGTACGCGCGTGTGTATTCATGTGCCTGAGAATATGTGTGTTTGTGTGTGTGTCCATGGTGAGCCACTATTAGCATGATCTGGAGGTGGGCACTATTGGCCGAGGTGTGTGTTGCCCTGGGGCCGGATTCACAAAGCATTACTTCAGAAATGAAACTTAAGAAGCTGCTTTGGACAAAAACTAAGAAGTTCATAAGATAGTTCGTAAACGCAATTCCTCAAAATGTTCTTAGGAACTTCGTAAATATCTTTCTTAAGAACTTCGTAAATATCTTCTTATGTGGCATTGACATTAGTGACGTGCTTAAAACTAATAAATAAGCGACAGGGATGATAGGATTTGGCCCACTATAATAAAGTGTTGATATATACACTTAATTACATTTATTTTTTTGCTTTATGTCTCGAGAATAAAAATGTTTTAGTTGGCACGCGAACCCTTTATACACACACAAAAAAAACCACGTTATTTTACACACATTATAGCCAGACTAACATTAGCTACTGTACATCAAAATAAAAAAATTTATGACTAAGGAAAGCGCAATCAAAACTCAAGCAAACAAGAGCTTGCAGTGATGGTGGAGGAAATAGCATCCAGGAAAAGGTTGCCGTTGGGGAGACTTGATAACTGCGGGGTCACTGCAGAGACCAAAAAGAGAGGATAGGCGAGAGTGGCCGAGTCTGTCTCTGCCGTTGGGGGTATGGCAAGGGACGGTGACGCCGTAAAAAATAAGTGGTCCGACATCAAGTCGGCTGCGAAGAAGAAAGGACCTGAGAGACCATTAATGTGGACCAGCTGGAAGAAAAGGTGTCGTCCATGATAGGAGAGATGGTGGTAGAGGGACTGCGCAACCGGTAAGTTAGGTAGCTACCTTAGCTAGCCAACGCGTCCCGACATTTTAGCCAACAACATAGCTAACGACGTTAACGTTAGCTAAGTTAGCCAAGTTCTTCTATGCAAATTGACGAGATAATGCTAGCTATTTAACACTTCGAGAATATTGTAATATATTGTTAATTACTAGCTAGCTAGATAGTGCACGTTTAATTTGTTTTCTTGCTGTATTTAAATATCCAACTAGCCAACTGTGTCTGTGGTGCAAGAAAACGTTAATGTTTACAAAAGTATCCATTCGTCTCAAGACAAGGGTTTAGCTGTCCTAAAGTTAAGTACATTTTAAGAATCCCATTTCTTCTTAACTTTTTTCTTAGGAAGAAACTTAGGAAAAACGTTAAGAACATTTCCAATAACTTTATTGAGGAATAGCAACTTTGCTTAACTTTCTTCTTAAGTCTATAGTTAAGGAAAAATGGCAGTTAAGAAGAAATGTCTTCTTAAGAAGGTTTTGTAAATCCGTCGCCAGGTTGTCTATGTGGTGCCTCCTGGCACTGTCTCGACAGGGTGCCCTGGTCAAACTGGCACTGTCTCGACAGGGTGCCCTGGTCAAACTGGCACTGGACTACAGAGATAAAGCCATGACAAAGTAGTGATACCGCATTCGTTTGGGAATGTCTAGAAGGACCAGTGAACTAGAATAGAGGAGCACTGTCTCAGAAGAGACGGATAGAATGTACGAGACATAGATGGGTAAGGGAGGAGAGAGAGAAAAAGGGAGGCATAGAAAGGAAAGGGCGGTACACAATCTCCCACATGACCCGGCCCGGTATTGAACAGACCAATTACAATTACGCCCAAGTCCCATCTACCAAAATAAATAAAAAAACAATGTAGCTAGAACCGCTAACTTTATGAAGACTTTCATTTCGCTCTCTCTCCCCTCCCTCCCCCTCTCCCCCTCGTTTTTTTTGTGTGGTGCTTTAATAGGATATTGATCGACAAAAGCAGATTCGATTGGGCCCTGCCACTGAATTGTGTAATGGGTGCACAAAGCCAAGGTCACACTGCCATATAGACGGGGGTCTATCGCCCCATTCAATACCATGAACGACCTCTCATCTTCTGCACTGTGCACAAGTCACACAGGGAGACACAAACATCCACGCACACACACACTAGCTCGGAGCATCGTAATGTCGACCTTACGTGAACCTCCACACTTTCACTGGGATTACGCTAAGGTGCAAAAGCTTTTTGATGCCAACTGTAAAAAAAAATAAAAAAACACACACTCACTCAGGAAGTGTGTGTATCCACCAAAGTCATGGCCGTGCATACTGTCCAGCACTCTATCTGGCCATTTAGAGCAATCCCCTTAGAGAGACCCCTCAACCCCCACCCACACAGATACACACAGACACAGCTTTGCTGACTGGGTAGATATGGACACTTTGGGCAGTGGCTATTTAAGGGAAGACCAGGCACCCTTCGGCAAACCACGGGTGCTGTCAATGTTTTGGGGGGATTTTAGGACAATGTGGTGCATTCTGTCATCGTCTTCTAGATGGACAGAACCTGGAGTGCACTCGTATGGACCTTGTCAGGAGGCAGGAGTCTCCTGTAGCTACAGGTTGTGCAGGGTTTTGTTCCAGCCCAGGAGGTCTGTCTCATGTGCACTGTGTCTGTATATTAAAGGTTGACAGTATTCTTTGCCTGACCTGTTGATTGGCAAAGGCATTTTATTTGAAATATTCAACACAACACTTCATTTCATACTTGATTTATTATGTATTGGCATTTAGAAGAAAAAACCTTTCTAGACTGTTAGCTTTAAGGGCCACACACAGTCAGTCAGATGTACAGTAGCTAAGTGAATAAAGCTCCCTTGTGGCTATGTTGTGGCTGTGAGAGAGAGAGAGAGAGAGAGAGAGAGAGAGAGAGATACAGCGAAAGAGAGAGAAAGTTTGTATGAGAGAGAGAGAGAGAAAGAATTCTTCCAGAAAACATATGCCACCCAGTAACTGCCTTTCTTCTACCTAACCCTCCCCGCCCCACACACCCCCCACCCACCCACTACGTGTCACAGATGTTGGGATAAAAGCCCAGCTCTTCATAGAGCCGGATCCATTATGCATATTCCTTAATCTTGTTAACCATCACATGCCAGGACTTCTGATGCGGGGGCCGCGCTGTGCCTGCGCTAATCAGACTAATATCACAAGCTAGTGATACACATACCCCCCCCCCCTCACACACACACAAACACACGTCCCAATAGAACACAACCTATTGTACACTCAGGATCAAGAGATCTTTCTGGTTTCTCCCCAATTAACTACTGTCTGATTGCTTGCCTAACACGTCACACACACTACTTTCACACACACACACACACACACACACTACTTTCACGATGGGTCTGCCCTGCCCTACCCTGTCCTCTGCCAACACAATGGAGGCATCTGGAGAGGGCCAAGACCTGGGTGCCAGCTCTGTGAGACTGAGAAGAGGGAGTAGAGGGGCGGTGTGTGTGTGTGTGCCTATGTGTGTGTGTAGGTTAAAGTCCTGGTGGAGGGGGGGATCCACACAGTGGGCCGGCTGCCCAGGTCCGCCCTGTCTGGGTCCACTTGGCGCCCCTGTCTTCCCTCTAACTCCCCCGTCTCACCTCCCCCTGCATCTCCCTAACCATCCCCACTATGGCTGGTCCTAGGTGTGGTGCGGCCCAGCCCAGTATTGGGTCACGACAGTGTGTGTGTGTCTGTGTGTGTGTGGTGGGGTGGTCATCAATGCACCTTTGATCAAAAGGGGCTCCAGTCGGAGTGCTGACAGGCACTTTCAATGGGCTATTGTTAGCGGGGGCTATCGACAGGGCCGTATGGATTGTTCTGCGCTCTGTCACTCTCCCCCTCCATCCATCCCTCCCTCCCTCCCTCCCTCGCTCTCTATCCCCCTCTCTCTACCGCCCCGTGTTGCGCGTAGACTGCACTTTTTAAAGGTCACGTTTTCCCTCCCTCCCTCCCTCTCTCGCTCTGCCTCTCCTCCCATCTCTTTCTTTTGTCTCTCCGTCTCCTCCTCCTTATCCGACGACAAAGATGGCTTTCTTTCGCTCGGTACTCTGGCTCGCCACGTCCCTCACCTCTTTCTCACCCCTTCACTTTCTCGTGCCCCATTCTTCTTCCCCTAGAGGGCGTTTACATACAGGTCCTGCAGAGTCACCCAGTCATCCTCCACCACGACACACCAGTCAATCATTAGCTAGGGCTTCTTGTCAGGTCTTGGGGACCAGCTATGATGCCATATTCAGCAGACGGGTGCCTTGTCTTGTTTTAGTTCACTTCGAGCCTTACCTGACATAAAAGGGACTTCAGGGCGTGTGTTGCAGCGGCTCAGAGTAGGAGTGCTGATCTAGGATCCGGTCCCCCATGTCTTATTCCGTATGATCTAAAAGGCAACTGGTCCTATCAGCCCTTTGGGAATACGGGCCCAGATCTTAGTTGATCTGGGTCTTTGCTTTTAGCTGACTGTCTGATTTGGGAGAGATTTGGGGTTTGCTCTTAGTTCATTTAAGAGAGTGGGGGGTGGTGGGGGACTCTCCGTACTGGTCCTGATAAATTGCATTAGTGGGCCGGACCATATCGATAGCAGACCGGCAATCAAATCACAGCCTGCAGGGCTCTCTTTGCGGAGGGGGGAGAGATAGGGGGAGAAAGGAAGAGAGAGAGAGGGAGGGAGAGAGGGAAAGAAAGAAAGAGCGAGGGAGGGAGGGAGAGAGGGAAATAGAGAGAGGGAAACAGAGAGAGTGAAATAGAGAGAGGGAAACAGAGAGAGGGAGGGAAAGAGAGGGAGGGATGGGGAGAGGGAAAGAGAGAGAGAGGGATGGGGAGAGGGAAAGAGAGAGAGAGGGATGGGGAGAGGGAAAGAGGATGAGAGGGAAAGAGAGAGAGAGAGGGAGGGAGGGTCAAGGAGAGAAAAAGAGACAGAGATTAAAATAAGAAGGAGAAACTTACTCTGTGAGACTCGCACGAGTTCGGCAACACTGAAGACCCCCGACGTGACGAAGCTGTCCTGGAAGCCAAGATGTCCTAAAAGCGAGAGAAAGTGAGATAGAAAAGCACAAGGTGATGTTATTGCCAACAGAGGGACTGGGACATGAAAGAGGAGACATGGTACAAGGGAAGAGGTACAGGATACCGCATGTTTCTTTTCAAACACACACCATGACGTTGTCTCCTGTTACGCAACACACATGCACAAACACACCCACCCTTCCATGTCCCGGTGGAAAGAGAGGCAGTGTGGGGGAGGAGGGTGTGTTTAGGGTAACCCAGAGGGCAGGGCACATCTGGGGCCTCTGTCCCCATGGGTGTGTGTTTGCCTCTCCCGACACTACAGCAGGGGGCTCCAGGAGGGCCCCTAATCAAACTACTGGAGCATGTCTTGAGTTGATACTAAACAAATTTGAGTGTCGAACTAAATCCCATCTCCGCCCATCTTTCCAAAACTTTGGACATGCTTTCCCTACGCTTTCCCCCTCACAACTCGTCTACATTGTCCAGAACTGTGTCCCAGACAGCACCCAATAGCATTATTAGCGCACTGCGTTGGATCAGGGCCCAGAGTGCTCTGCTCAAACGTAGTACACTATTAAGGGAATTAGGTACCATTTGGGACGCATCTTCAAATGTAGACCTCTAGCTCGGGTGGTGGTGGTAGCGGGGTGAGCCCCCCGATACAGAGTGTTGGCGGGGAGACTGGTGACACTCTGGTTGGTGGCTGAGGAGACCTGCAGCATGTGGACCACTAGATTCATACATAAAGAAGGCAACCGACAGAGAGAGTAGAGGGTGGAGGGGGGTAGAGATAGAGAGATAGATATTAAGAGGCAGGGAAAGAGGTAGACAGAAAGAGAGCCTCTTGCGTGAGAGAGCGATAATATATACGGCTCATTGCAAGCCAAACTGCTGACATTAGCTAAAAGTCTGCGGACCCACAGAGCACTCCTGCGCAGACGCCCCTGAGACTGAACGGGGGAAAGAGAAACAGAGAGGGGAAAAGAAAGGAGTGTGACTGAGAAAGAGATAGAGTAATAAACAGGACAAGAGAAAAGAAGAGCGAGGAGAGAAACTGTGATATGGTGTGCTGGAGAAGCAGTGCGAATGTGAAAGAGCGTGAGAAAGAGAGAGCGTGAAAACGAGAAAGAAGGAAAATGAGAATGTGAAAATTCTGAGAGAGAGAGAGAGAGAGAGAGAGAGAGAGAGAGAGAGAGAGAGAGAGAGAGAGAGAGAGAGAGAGAGAGAGAGAGAGACAGACATACAGAGAGAGAATGAAAGTATGTGTAGAAGATTGAGAGAGAGCTGGAGGGAGAGAAAGTTTGAAAAAGAGTGTGTATGTGTGCGCATGCTAGTGAGTGAGTGTTAAGTTAAATAGTGTGTGTACAGTATATACGTGTGTGTGTGTGTCGTAGAGAAGTCAAAGTTTCCATGCAGCTTTATATACTGTGAAACAACAATTATACAAAGCGTGTGTGTGTGTGTTTGAGCATAACACAGCCCCCACTGTGGGATTGTAGGACACAGCGGCATAGCGTAGCATAGCGTAGCCGCAGCGCACTAGCTTGAGCTAGTGGGTTCAACAAGGGCATTTCCATGAGGGAGCGCCTCGTATAGGGAGACAGGGGAGAGGAGGAGGGGGCAGGGCTTCTATATCTCAACAAGGATAATCACTCCCAGCTGTGTCCACTGAGACAGAGAGAGAGAGGGCGGGGGGAGAGTTAGAGAAAGAGAGTTAGAGAGAGGGCAGAAGAGGGAAAAGGGAGAGAGAGAGAGAGAGAGAGAGAGAGAGAGAGAGAGAGAGAGAGAGAGAGAGAGAGAGAGAGAGAGAGAGAGAGAGAGAGAGAGAGAGAAATAAGAGAACGAGAGGAGGGTAGGACGAGCCAGACGTTCGGCTTTCATAAGAGCTGGGAGACCTAACCTCCCCTCCGACAGGCGAGAGAGACCGAAAAAAGTCAGCTCAACAGCGTGGGAGGGAGGGAGGAAAAAAGGTTGAGGCCCAAGTTCAACTGAGTCAGGGGAGAGAAAACGTGTCCCTACCAAACAACCACAAGTCAGAGAAAACCTTTGACATATCAACAAGTGCTTTTCTGTTGCTAAAATGTGTGTGTGTATTGTTTCTAAAACATGTGTGTGTGTGTGTGTGTGTGTGTGTGTGTGTGTGTGTGTGTGTGTGTGTGTGTATTGTTTCTAAAAATGTGTGTGTGTGTGTATTGTTTCTAAAACATGTGTGTGTGTGTGTGTGTGTGTGTGTGTGTGTTTTGTTTCTAAAACATGTGTGTGTGTGTGTGTGTGTATTGTTTCTAAAAATGTGTGTGTGTGTGTGTGTGTGTATTGTTTCATATGTGTGCAGCAGTAGAGGGTGTAAAGGAGAGGATATCCTCTGGTCTTATCTCATGGCCTGTGGATTGTACAACAAGCCTCTTGTCCTCGAAAGACACCAGTCAAGCTTTGTCAAACGGCACGTAAGGTTAACCAGAAAAAAACACACACACACTTTCTGTCACACACTCGCGCAGACACACAAACAATTGCCAACACATATTTGAACACACACTTTCCCCTCACAGTCACACAGCGTGTTTTCCTGTGCTGACGACAGAGGCAGGGACGAGGTGACGTCGTGTCAGAGGGCTGGGTGAGGAGCTGGGTGAGGAGGGGAGAGGTAAAGTGTGTGTGGAGTCAGCATTGTTGAAACCACAGCCTCTCTATTCTAACCGCCAGGGTCAAGTGCAGGATATGTCTAAGTTATGGGCCAAAGCTGGCGGCATAGTAGCTGCCTATGCAGGGCTTAGTACACCGACTGAGACTGGAGCGATGCAGAGCAACGTACGGCAGGCCGTTCAGCGTTTACTTTTAGGAGGCACCCAGTGGCATTTTCTATGTCACACTAGTGTTGGGTGGAATTGATCTACCGAGTGTAGGTGGTAGGGGCTAGGTGTGTGTGTGGGGGTCAATTTGGGATTCAGCAGTGGTGTGTTTAGGTCAGGTGACATTATGACAAGGTAAAGTGTTTATTCTAGATGGGTTGGGTGAGGTGGTTGGTCTCTGTGAGAGAAATAAACTGTGGGGTAGGTTAGGTTGAGACGCAAATTATTATCTGGTACATGATTGACCTATCGATTGAGATGACCTGTCTGTTAGGTTGAGGTGACTTTTAGGAAGTGTGTGTGTGTTGGAGGGATTATTCCCTCTGCTGAGTACCCACACATACACAACTCATCTCGGCCCGGCGCTACAGCCAGCCAGCAGATGGACTTTGGCTCCCTCCCAAAAAAAGAAAACATTAAATCAAATAAATAAAACTAAAATATCACACAGGCATTATGGGAGGTGATGTTGGATATCCACAAGAGAGGCACATGCAAGATGGAGTGACCTTCAGTTCATCCACAGGGGAGAGCGAGAGAGAGGGCAGAGAGGGAGAGCGAGAGAGAGGGCAGAGAGAGAGAGGGGGGGTGGTGGTGACATCAGCTACACATGGGCCAGGGGGTGAGAGGAGGGGAGGCAAGAGGGAGGGGGGAAATAAACAAGCTCCTCACCTGTCTGTCTGTGTTAATTGCTATAAAAAGGCCCAAACACAAACACAGGGCGGGGCGGTGTCACGCGGAAATAGGTCCCTCTCACTATACTAAGTACCACTCCCAGCTAATAGGGGAGTGGGAAAGACATTTGTTATAAGACAAATGGGTGTTGGCAGGGACAGTCTTAAGATATGGTCATGTCATAAAAGCAGCACTAGACACTTATGAGAGAGATGGTCAACCCTCCCCGTAGGACCGAAACACACACCCTTCCCCAAAAACACACTCTCCTCTTGGCTACGTAACAGCCTCTCGTCTCCCCTTGGCATTAAGGTGCTAGATGTTCACACAGGGTGTGAGTGTGTTGTAAATCGCCAGCTCAGAGCAGCCCAGGAGAATAGGGCTGGCTGGGCCACAACCACACTGCTTAGCGAAGGCAAAACATATGTCCGTGTGTGTGTCTGTGTGGTCGCGGCGGGGAGTGAAAAACTAAATCACCTCTTTCTCCCAGCCAGCGTCCAGACTAGTTTTGGCACGGACAAACAAAATCTAACAGGCAGAAAGTACTGTAGTTTAAAATCGTACAGGAAGGTTAAGTGACTGTGAATAGAAGTGGACTTCTTTGGAGTGGACCTGTGCAACCCCTTTTAATAAGGCACCCTTTTAATAAGGCACCCTTTTAATAAGGCATCCTCCCTTAAAATAGGAAAACGTACCATTACCTGTTTGCACCTTTCAGTCATTGTTTTGTCAATAAAAAAGATTAAGACTTCCTTCCTCCCTTCAAGTGAACACTGCTCTGACGTGATTGGATACTGTAGGTCAAAGCAAGGACTCTACACCACCACACAGCTTTGAGCAATCCAGTCGTGTTAAGATCAGTGATCACTTCAAGGAAGGAAGTATTTTCAAAGTATTGGCTCGGCGGGCACGGTGGTGTAATTTTACAGAAGGGCAGAAGTAAATAATGAAGACAGGTGAACTTATACACACACACCTGTGTATTGGTAATTTTAGTAGCACGGTTGCAGAAAAAGCACTTAATAAATCAAATGTACTATGTTAGTACACTACAGTAGTTCTATAGTAGTACTATATTGTCATTAGACTCTTACCGTTCTCAGGCTGGTCCTTGATATCAGACTCACTCTGCTGGTTGGGACTGTCTGACTGGCCATCTACAGAGAGAGAGAGAGAGAGACAGAGAGAGAGAGATACTGTAAGGGACTGGAGCAAGGGTCTCACTACTTCACTTTCATAAAAGCCAAAATGATACATTTTTATTTGACGAGGAGGATGTCATGGATATATAAAAGGTAAGACAAGGTTGTGGAATCCATAAAAAGACTTGGATGGGGTAAGATTCTTTAGTCACAATACTCCATGAACACATAGGTCTCAATGCATTTGTCACCATAGTACTGTAACTGAGCATGTGAGTGCGGTCGGTGGTTGCCTACAGTCAGTGGGTTAACCCAACCCGCGGGGTGTGCTCTGTGTGAATGAGTGTGCTCAGGTGAAACCCTAGCCCCCGTGTCTCAAGCTCTGCGATCGATGCGGCCGTCTGTCTTCCCCCCCTGGCCTACGCATCGACTGCACACTGGCACACTGTAGGAGACTGCAACCGTAGTTAAAGACAGACTGACTGACAGACACAAGCCATGGGCTAAAGCTACTGTAGACTACTGGCTAGTCTGGTTTAGTGTGGTGGGTCGATGACCCCCCCCCCTCCGCGGTGACATTGACTCTGCCTTCGTCTCATAGTACTCTACTGTACTATCCAGCGTGTCAGCGTCTTTACTGTACTGACAGTGCACTACGCTGTCTGTGGGTGTTGTGTGGAAAGGTGTGGTGGTGTGGAGACTCTGAATGTTTTTCTGGGGCTTAGACTGACATGTTTTCAGATGTGGTGTCGGTCAGAGGTGGGGAAGGAGTTGAGGAATTTGTGGTTGGGAAAGTAAAGGGGGAATGAGGCTTTTGGAGAGAATGCCCAGTGCGAGGATGTCACACTGTTGGCAAACACTCCCTTATGGAAATTGGTCTGGCTGGAGAAACACTAAGAAGCCGATGCCTGCCGCAACAACTGCATCCATGGCTCATAAAACAAGGAAAACCCATACATTTTACGGGCAAATTTTCTGCCCAGCGGAAGAACGTCTAACAGTGTCATTAGCGGTGACAGCGATGATGAGGAAAGTGACGTGTAAAAAGGACAGTTCTTGGTGCGAAGAAGTTCGCTCCTTATGTTCCGCCTCTCTTTTTAATGTGTTTTTTTTACTGCTGCCAAAATGGCAGAGGAACACAGCGTCAGGATGATTTAGCTGCTGCTGGGCTGTATCGATCCGACGGGCTGCAGATAAAATTGTTGGGAGTGGGAGAAATATTACCCATCTCCACTCTGGGAGTCAGGACTGAAGAGAGCCAGCAGAGAGACAGAGAGCTATGACTCAAGGCCTGCTAGGCTGATGGGACGACGTGCCTGGTATTGCTGCTACACATAGGCTGGAAGCTGATTCACTGAAACTAGTTTGCTTGTGTTCTACTGAAATAGGTACAAGAGGTTTGCCAGAGTAGTGAAATAGGTACAAGTGGAGGAACTTGTCTTAACAAGGCTGAGATAAAATCTAACCAGCACCATGTTTTTTTGGCATAGTGTTTAATTTTCTCTCTCCCCCCGCAATGTTTTTCTGCTCTATTGCTGGAGAGAGAAATCAGGCTGAGTGCGTTTTTACACCAAATGTTTATCTCTAAAAACAACGATTTTTCAGAGGCAAGTGTTACCAGACAAGCTGATTGACCCCTTTGATCTGTCGGAGGGAGTGCAAAAGGTCCATTTCCGAGGCAACCAACGACGCGTGGGAAACAACAACAAAAAACCTTCCCGAACATACGTGACTGGAACGTCAAGAGGGGGAACGGGCAAAGAAAGGCGTCAAAAACGGCAAAGGGAGGACAGAAAGTCAAAAGTATGAAATACTAAAACAAAACAAAAAAGGAGAAAAGTTTTGGGCTGGTGGTTTCCCTCCACTCGCAAGACAAAGTAAACAATTTAGAGGGAACTTGTTTGCATTCTGCGCAGCGTTTGTGGTCTGCATCAACAGCTTAAAACAAAGGCAATCTGGAGGCCCGTGGAACAAAACGTCCCCCCAGCAACCGAACAGAGGCGGCTGAAAGCGGGGTGGGGGGTGGTTCGCCGGGGGCATGAGGCTAGTGGCTGGGTGTGGGTGGGGGTGGGGGCACTTTCACACAGTCCACACCCCTAGTCTACCCCGGCGCTCTCACACGCATTTCCCCCTCGCTAATTAAATATGCAAATGAGGCGTGAGACCCAGACTGTGTCTCACATCTGCATTTACCCCCTGTTGAGGGCCCTCAGAGCTGGGAGAGAGGGGGGACGAAAAATCTGGCCGGTTAAAACAAAACTACAAAAAAAACGACACTAAACAACAAACAACGAAATCCCCCCCCCCTCCTCCGCCACAAACAAGACCTATTCACGCTGCCTTCAGCCTCTATACAAATCCCTTAACAAGTCGCTCTTTATCTTTCTCTCCCTCAGTCTGACTAGAGCCAGGGGCCGTGTCTGGTATAGGGCTCTGACCACCTCCCACCCTTCACTACTACGTCTAAGGGCCCTGAAGGGGTGGGCACTTGATGGGGGGGACCGGTGGGGTACAGAAAGTAAAGAAAGCCAAAAGACCCCCCCCCCACTCATTCCAGTCCAGACAGAGGATGCACTACAGCCACCATAGATCAACGGCTGGATAAGAGACCGTTCATTATCGTTACACCGTTATGAATATGCACTGTCATGGAATTTATCACCCCTCCCTGGAGGCATTAATACATTACAGGATTAGTGTCACAGCTCTTTCTACGGCGGCCAATAACTTTCATACGACTAATTAACGGTCCGAGCTGTGTGAGGCTGTATTTTCACCATAGCAACCGACGGTTTTTACAACGGAGCCATGAAAGAGAGAGAGAGAAAAGCCTGGGTCGTGTTCATTAGTGCACACCGTGGCAAAATGTTTTGTAACAGAAAACAAGCATTTCTTATTGGACACTTTCAGGCTGTCCATCCGTGTTTCAGTCCGTTTGCTATCTAATGAATACGACCTAGGGTCTAACTGTGGGTGCATACCGTTGGTTCTCTATATGGTCTTTAACACGACCTGGCTAGACCAGTAACACTCTTAACCACCGAGCTGGTAAACTTTTACGAGCAGGCCCTCGTCTATTAAACGGACCAATGGGAGAGAGTAGATTACAGTGGAGTACAGTACACTACTACTAAAGTGGAGTATATAGTGGTGTCTCCGGCCAGAAAGAGAGATGAGGAGAGCTGGGGGAATGTGTGTGTGTGTGTGTGTGTATGGAATGTCTTGATGGCTGGTAGTTGAATTAGTGAACGAGTTGACACACTAATTAGATCGCTAGGGGACGGCCTCGCGGCTGCATGTGTGCCGACTGCTCTACTGGTGCAGCTCTTCGCCTCAGACACACACATTCCCAGGTCATCCCTCTGTCCCCTCCCTCCCTCTCCTATCTTTCTCAGCTTCTCTCTAGTCTCTTTCTCTGTGCTCTCCCTCTCTTTTTCCTCCCTCCATCCCATAGTTCTCTCCCTCTCTTCAGTCTCCCCCCCTCTTTGGCTCGCAGTCTCCAGTCTCTCTTTCTTTCCTTCCTTCTCCCCCCTCTCCCCCTCTGAGCCCTGGCTGAGAGGGGGACACCGCCTGGCCCGCTCCGCCCGCCCTAGCGGCCGCTTCATTATGCATGCGCCAAACACTCTGTACCTCTCCCGGGTCCCTCTCCCTCCCGCCGGCCCGCTTTCCCACCAAGTGCTCGTGCTGTAATCCAATTGTGTGTTAAAGCCCCGCTTTCTAAAGGCCTTTTTTACACACTGAGCCCAGGAACACGCAAGCCAATAAAAGAGGAGGCAGAAACTTAATTTAGAAATACAAACGGCCCTTTCTGTCCGCCATCAATGGAAGGTGAAGCCACAGGGATTGGCTTATTGTTTTCACAAGTATCGTCTCCTCTCGTCTCCCTCCCAAGCTTTTTCGTCCCCCTCGCCGAGTTGAGCGGCAAGCCCGGCTTTGTTGGAACGATTGTGGCGGATTCGCCAAACCTTCAGATTTAATTTGGCATTCCTGTAAACCTCTCGCCCTCCATCCATCACTGACACCCTCCCTTCCTCTGAATGAAATGGTACATGACCGGAGAGCCATTCCAGAACAATCCACCACCGGGACACTTGATGTGGGTTTTGTTCTATCAACTGTAACCCTGGTCCCAATCAACATGGAGATTAGTCCTGGGAAGTTTCAAGTAGCTACAGTACGTAAAATCGTAAGCGGACATTTTCAATCATTTCTCTCAAATCGGTCCCTATAGGGTTAAAATTGAAGGCACGCTGAGGTCCTTTCAGTGCACGGTGTCAGTACACACACGCTACTCATATCTAGCCTGCGCTAGAAATAGGAGAGAGCATATAGGGAAAGCCTGCCCGGGTGAGTTTGTTTCTGTCTGCGTTCCCTGTGTCCAGTGTTTGGCTAACCTCGACCTTCATCCAGGCTCCCTACGTCACTCCATATTTAATAAGCCCAGTGTTTACATAGAACCCCTTCTGCTTCTCATCTATAGCACAGCCTCAATCCCACTCCTGTGCGTGTGTGCGATTGCTAGTGTGTGTTTGATTGTACTGTATGTATTGTGTGTGTATATGTGTGAGCTCTGCTGGTGGGTGGGTGCGTTATTTTCTGGGCTCAGGAAGAGGGACAAAGAGTATAAAGTTACGGTGGCTGTGTTTACAGATCCTGTCTGTCCTTTCAATCTAGACAGCCGGGCATTTGAGCGCAAGTGTGTGTGTGTGGAAATAAAAACACTGACCACCTTGGAGGAGGAGACGGAGTGCGCAAGAGGAACAAGGGCATACAGGGTTCTGTTTTCCTGTCGGCCTGAAAACCTTCCCGAAAAAGAAAGAAAATGGGCTGTTCGGTAGGGAAAAACGCAAAAACTTAAAATAAATATAAAAAATATTATAAAGGAGCTTTCTAATTGGACGTTCCAGGAGAACCTTCCCATTTCTAAAGGTTTCAAAACGTCTCTTGCACATTGAACACAGCCCAGGCATCAAGCGCCAATGTTTGGTCTGTCAATACTGTACAAGACATAATACAATGTCTTTAACTATCGTCTTATCCAATATCCTGAACGTCAATAAGTTATGTTTGTGCCGTAATGCCCCTTCCAAACCACTAAATAACACCGTGTGTTATTGAGTGTGTGAAGGACTGGTGAATTCTGTGTTTGTGAGCGAGGTTCGGACATAGGCATTAGGGAATGTCTCCAGTTGTCCTCTGTCTATTCTATTTGTTGACGTTTCCAAAAGTGAAGGAAGGTGTGTCTGTAGGTTCAGGTTGTTCACTGTACGGTCCCGGTTGCTGCTGCAGCCCTGGTGAAGCCGTAAGCACTCTGCTGCCTCCATTCCAGCCTGTCTTCACCTCTAGCACTCTCCATCGTTATAACCTAGCATCTCTACCGCTCTCTTCACCCCTCTCTACATTCATCTATACTTCCATCT
The DNA here is from genome assembly GCA_030435695.1 of Brachymystax lenok tsinlingensis. Classification (NCBI taxonomy): domain Eukaryota; kingdom Metazoa; phylum Chordata; class Actinopteri; order Salmoniformes; family Salmonidae; genus Brachymystax; species Brachymystax lenok. The sequence continues at coordinate 9,383,755 of CM059790.1, forward strand.
ACCGATTAATATCTACCTCTCCTCCTCACAGGTGCTTCAGTGTTCTGGGTCTGCCCTCCTGGACACTGGGGGAAGAAGGGAACAATGCAGCGAAGGAGGTAAAAAGAAGGGGAGTGAGGGAAGCCTGGAGGGGCAGAGAGAGAGAGAGAGAGAGCGAAAGAGAGCTCACTCCTAGCTGGCTCACTAGACCTCCCTGCTGCTCCAGAGGAAAACTGTGGGAAAAGTCAAACTCTGTGGCCCCGTAGGCTGGGCTATGTGGATTGAAGAAGGGGAGAGAGAGGGTAGATAGAGGGAGAAAGAGAGAGAGGGCCTTGCTCACTCACTCCCTCCTTCCTCCTCTCCTCTGCTGTTATTCTGCCGTCGTTTCTAGGAAGAGGGTAGAAAAAGAAGGGGGGAGGCCGAGGAGGAGAGACAAGTTCTTGGCCTTTTCCCAGCAAGGCAACAAAAAAAAAACAGCAGTCCAATCCCAGCATTCTCTAGGGGTCTGGTGAAACATACAGCCCTGGGGCCGCTTTCAATTTACTCTCTCTCTCTGTGTCTAATCTTCTCTCTCCCCGTCTCTCTCCCTCTCTCTCTAAATAGCAGGACTGTGAGAGAAAAGTCGAAGCTGTCATGGATCTGATGTGCTCCGCGACCTCCCTTAGCCCTGATGGGGAGAAATAGAAAGATTGAGGAAGGGTCAACTGTGCATGAGAGCCAAGTGTGTGTGTGCGGTGTGTTTGTTTGTGCGTTTTGCATGCTAGGTGGACTGGTGGGTGAGAAGATAATAAGATAATATGACGCAGACACAAACAAAGCATTCTTTAAAAAGGTAGAGATCGTTCGCCTTAAACAAACAAGCTAACGGCATGTAGTTAAATAAAGGTTAAGTAAAATAAATAAAAATAAATGCTCTTTGCTTTAATCGTACCCCCCCCACTCAAAAACACTTCCTGTCTTTGTCTGACTCCATACACACACTTGCTCTCGCTATGGTAACAACTAACAACTGGAGAAAGCTCAGGATAGGTACAGTAGAAGCTGCTTACAGCCCTACTTTCTAGTGACAAATTGGCTCTGCGCCCTCGACAAAAGTAGTGCTCTGCATTGGGAATAGGGTGCCATTTGGGATGCGGGAAATACCGTACACATTCTTCCTGAGAGGCTCTAACAGCGTAGCCATCATGAGCAGAAGAACGTCTAAAAACACTTTGGCTGACTCCCAAATGGCACCCTATCCTCTAAATAGTGCACTACTTGTGGCCAGGCCCTTGTATTCCGGGGAAGAGGAGAGGAGGAGAATGCAGACATCTTGAACTTCTCGTCATGTCATCTTTTCTACCCGGCAGCAGCCTGGGACAGCAGGAGTTGTCGTCGGTCAGAGGGTATACAGTATTGAATCAAAAAAAGTGTTGTCAGTTTGACTGTCATTTGCTAGAGATCTAATCTTGGTGAGTACTGGGGAGGGCTGCCCCTCGGTGACACGGGAAGGAAGCCGGGAGAGAATGTGTGTGTCTGTGAGCTGTAACTCACTGTTGTCCCAGGGACCAGCTGACAGGATCCAGCTGCAGTATCGAGGTACTGTGTGTGTGTGTGTGTGTGCTCAGAGGCTGTCAAAGGCGTCGTCACACCAGTCTCCTAAACAGCAGCGAGCCCGTAGTGCCAAGTTAGAGCCCCCATTCCACCTCCGCCATTTTACAACTGCAGGGAATGACGGGCTGTCTGAGACCAGGAAGTGTCAGTCACCGCCTCTCTGCTCTCCTACCGAGGAGGTCATGGAAAACATGGTTGAGCGGGAGCAGCGGATCTCTCTCTCTCTCGCTCCGAGTCCCTACCCGCTCTCGCTCCGAATTTCCCCCCCAAAAATGTCCATTCTCCGCACTGAGAAAAAATAAGATGGACAGAAATTGAGGAGGGTGTTGGGGTCTGAGGGGGGTACAAGACGGGAAATGATCATGCCACCTCAGGCCCCGTCCTCCCCCGCGGTGATCTAATCGAATTTACTCCTTTAAACAAAGGGGTGACTTTGCACATAAACAAGTCACTCTGGGCCAGATGAGTCAATACATGGGACCTAGGAAAATAAACAGGAACAGGGGTGGCCGGGAGGGGAATGAGGAGCGACTGTACTGCCACCCTGGCAGGAACAACCGACACAAAACCAGAGCTCGCCTTGTGGGAAGGGAAGCCTCGACTTGGCTTCTCTCCTCCCCTCCTCTCCTCTTTCTCGCTCTCTGAAACAGTGAAAATAGAAAATCTCCCATGCTCGTGCAACACCAGCAAAAAAATATAAAAATGACAGGGTGAACTGCTTTGGCAGCCAACTTCTGCGCTGCCTCCTCCCCTCCCTCTCCATTTTCTCTCTCTCTGTTACGCTAGTGCACTCTCTCTCTCATAGAGAGAGCCCCTGGCTAGAGCCCCTGTCTGGAGCAGACTAGGGGAGCGAGGTTGGTGCCAGGGTTGAAGAACTGGATGAGTGGCGCTCTGCACCGCTCCACGGCAAACCCAGCCCAGCCGCTATCCTCTCCTCAGCCCGCTAGGCTTCCTTCCCAGCATACAGTGGGGCTTTCACATGGCCCGCAGCGAGGAGGGAAGGGAAACCCCCAGTCGCTGCACACAGCATGCCCAGCCTGGCCACTCCTGCTGGGTCTTCCCCCTGCCTACACACTGCCCCACTACAGTCACTAGAGCCAGGGTTACCCGCCCACTAACACACCCTGCCTGACTAACACACACAGACACACACACACACACACACACACCTCATTAAACACAGCTCTATGCAACAAATACTAACTGAAAATGCCAATAAATATTTTCAGAGCGGGGGATATGTTTTGTGATATTATTGTTGCAAAATAAAACAATTTCAGTTAGACTGCCTCTTCCCAGAGAAGAATTTGTAATAAAACGTGTTTTATATCCTATTTGAAATTTAAATAGCCTACCATGCCACATATAAATTACTTAACATTATTATGAAATGTGCATTGTAAAACAATATATTCCTTATTGATTTTACAGACACTTTATTTTCCTTTTAATGAAATTATATGATATATGGTACGATTTCAAAAGGCTGTCAGTCAATATCGAGCCACCATTCATTTTCTTCTGCAGTTAATTTCAGAGAAATCATAAATTACCAATATTTACATATGCTACCTCGACTCTCCAATTCTTTGCATTTCAATACACATATATACACCCTTCTTATATTATTTATATAAATAAATAATGCAAATATTGCAATACCAATAAGCCTACAATACACTATACTGTATTTTACACGGACAGGTACAAGATATTACTTTTGTTCACTATTGATGATAATGCACTATTTAGCATGACAATCAGAACGTAATTAATGCTCGCTAACGGATTCGCTACAATGGAGGAATTCGAGAGAACTTGAGGGTGTCAGATAAAGAAAACAGCCCTTAGAAAAAGGCTCAATGGTGGAGAGTATGCCAGTCCAATTGTCTGTCTGGCGTATGCCCGCCAGTGCGTAAGGATCAGGGCTTATGCCAGCCAAGGCGCTGGGTTGGCATTTCAACCCTGGCAGACCCCTGTACTCGCGGCCAAATCGACAGCGAAAGAGAGAGGGGAAAAAGAGATACATGCTTTTGTTCGGTTCTGAATGCTAAGTCTGTACAACCAAAAGCGAAAATGCCAGTCTAATGCCTGAATCATAGTTTTTTTTAAACATAAAAGACAAACAATTCGACGATGGGTGGCAATAACGCATTTTTTGTGCCAGGTAGACAAAACGTGGGGATTTCTTTTTCAGCGTTTTTGTGTGTGTGTGTGTGTGTGTGTCCCTCCTTAAACGTCATAGCAGAGTAGCCTGTTACCGGCGCGCCCAAACTCTCCTCTTCGCCCCTCCCAACCGCCTCCATTTTGTTAACATCTGACTGCCTCCATTTTATGGCAGCCCTTTCCTCTAAGAACGGAGCAAATACAGTGCTATCATCGATTCTCCAATATACAAAAACTGTTGCCCAGACGCTACACTCACAAATAAAATACTTGCCGAAGATGAAAAGCACTGGCTTTGAATGAGTGCCATCGCTTGTCAAGCCGCCATTTTAAAGCGAGTCAGTCTCTCTCGCTCGTATTTGGTCTTCATTCTCCTCCTTTCCTCTCTCAGTCTGTGTCGCTCTCTCTCATGCTTATCCTCAACGTAGCTGTTAAACCATCCTGCCAGGCAAAGCTATACTGAGAGAATCACGTTAGCTGCCTCCATTGTTGGATGACACAGAAGCAGTCACTGCCAAGAAGTTTGCTGCCAAGTTCAACAACATTCAGAGAAAAGACAGCAAGAGCCACAAAAAAAAGGAAAAGGCACAAACACAGAACTCAGCAGAGCCCAGGACAGAATCTCCAGTGACGAAGATGGCCGACATGTCATGGTATTAGCTCTAACGTTTACCACTGATACACCCCTAACCCCCTTTACACCTAATGCCCTGGCAGCCATCTTAAAAGCTTTGGCAACCATTTTGAAAGTGCTCGCTGCCTCCTTTGAACAGTCGCCATTCTTCATGCCACATTTTCACAACAAAAGATGCAGTCGGAATTACCACTTACGCCACCAAATACCGTGCGTTCACAAAAGACTACTGTATGTTCCCAAACAAAATGGTGAAAGAGACAGAAAAACAAGCGTTTGTTTTCATTTGGAACAAAAAGAGATCTTACGACACTTGTGTTACAGAACTCTGACCCTTCCCCTAAACAAACCAGGCAACTGATAAATGTACCATTTCCTGTGCAATGAGATACATTCAGCTCTCTCCAACATAGCATATCGATTTCGATATGAATTTTAACTTACTACAGAATCACATGTAAGTCTCCTGAACAATAGGCCATTTAGATAAAGCTGTTCATAAAGCCACAAATAAAATAAACTACAGCTTGTGCTGCTTCGGGTATGTTCATAGGCACACAGTACCATTCAAATTGGTGTGCTAGCTATCACGTGGTTAAAAATGCACATTATTTACTGACAGTAACCAGGTTTCCATCCAACCTTTTCATGCGAGTAAAGGACGTCAGGACAGGCCTGATGGAAACAGCAAATTTGTCGGTAAACTTTCCAAATGGCGGCAAAACAAAATACGCTAGGCAAGGTGGGATCTGTTTGTGTCTGTAAAATTAATTATGCGAGAAATGGAGGCGGAAACGCCTCAACGCTCAAATATTGATATAATAAACCATCATATCGAAATAATGGTATATTGTGTGGCCCTCCCACTATGACTCAGGAAACCATGCAGTTTATTAGGCTACAGATAAAATAAGTTATGATGAACTTCACAGGGTGGTGAAAGTGCAGTGATGAGCCTGATGCCGCTTTCCAATAAATATCTAGAGTCTTACTCTGGTGGCATGGTGATCGATGCTTGGCTGCCGTTTGGCAAATACAAATAATCTCACTCTTTTGTCTAGAATATTCTCATCATGTAGGCTATACACACACACACACACACACACATATATATTGATATATGTAGGCTGTATCTGCGAGCTGTTGGCTAGAGCGCACGTGCTATGACCAGAGTGGGCAAATTCACTATATAACCCAACAATCTTTTGTGAAATGCTTGTGCACTACATCATCACGCCCAGGCTTTTATCAGCCACTGGTCAACTTGATGGAATCTCTGGTGGGAAAATATGCATCTTGTTTTTATTTCGATTTTCGAATATTTACATGAAAATCTGTCACCAATTGGATGGAAACATAAATAGTGTGGCTGGTTGTCACTTCAGCATTAGTCTTGATTGAAAGGCCCATATTAGGTTAAATGGCTCCGAGTCATGTACATGCTTCATTTCTTGTTCCCCAACACGCCTGCGACGCTCAAATTACTCAAACGATGCAATTACTTTATGCTATAACACTAAACGCAGCATTCAGCAACATACAAAATCGAGGCTAACAGCACCGCTTTCACAGGATATCTCAAAGTCATCCGTCTTGCTGTGGGGAAAGCATTACGCCTGGGTTTAGTGTATAGACTAACCAGGTACACAGTCATTTCCAGTATAAATAAATTTTTACTGCTTTGCTGGCAATTAATTCAATTGCCTATATGTCTATAGCACAGCATTAACACAGACTACACAAACTAATTTCCTTTAACTTGCCGGTATTAAACTTTGTAATTAAGCATGCCATAATGGTATTGTAATGTAATGTAACTTACAAATAAAATGTCGATAACATTTGCATATAGTACTAATTATATCAAAACACTATTTTTAGACATACGGCAGCTTGTCCGTGGTAGATAGTATAAAAGGTCTGAAAACGGTCCATTAAACAGAAACGTGACAGGCTGATAGGTAACCCTGGGAATGAAGTGGGATTAGGAGCTACCCCAAGTGAACTAGGCAGCTATGGGTATGTGATAGGAGGGAGTGTGTGCGTAAGTGTCACATATACTTGGATGTGTGTGTGTGGACCACAATAGGCAGGATCTAAAGAAGATACTCTCCCACTATTGTGCCCATCGCTGTTCCCTTTATCTAGGTATGCTCTGGGGGGGATGGTTCACCTATGGCCAGTCTTGGCACTCGGACTACTGCGGCAGTGGATCAATTAAGGGGAGCGTCCAGAATAATGGACGTTCTGGGGAAAGTGGATTAGGCCGGGATGGAACCTTGATGTGTGGGCGAGATATTGTGCTGGCGGAGTGAAGGACGCCATGGGCAGTGGCATGATGACATAAACCAGATTGAAATAGTTTGGAATGCGATTGATGAATTGCCGTATTGATCGGTTCTGCCTCACTTACCATAATTATAGCATCGTAATGGATGGCGTTACTGATGTCAGATGGGTTCTCTCTTCTCTTTTTGCTGCTTCCTTCGCCTCTCCCTCGCTCCCTCTCTGCCTCAAAAGTAGGTGGAACACCCTCAAAGCTCATTTTGAACGTCTCAGTTTGACACTGGAAGAGGGGGTCTTCTCCCCTCAACAACAACTAGTGATAAATGGTAAACATGCCTTGTCTGGTCTTAGTCTGGGAAATTAAATAATCCTTTTCATCCGATGCCACAATAGTTCCCTTCCCCCATGTTCCCCCCTGCCCTCTTCAGTCTGTCTGGAGAGTCTCTTTGCAGGGCCGGCTCTGATCCCTTGAAGAATGCCAGCGAGGGGAGCCGATATCACCTCTGCAGAGACACAAAGTGCCGACTTTCAGCTGGAGAGAAGTGGAGCCCTTGCTACTCCCCCTCCTGGCCCCCCAGTCATTGATAAGTAGAAAATGGCCCAGAACAAGATTCCTCAGGCCCAGACAATGGGCTTCCTGTGAGGCTACAGTTACCCCGGGAGGGGAGACAGGAGGAGGAGGAGAGGAGGGGAAAGGGCATGAAGACGACAGGGAGGGATAGAGAGAGAACGAGAGGGAACAAAAGAGAAGAGCAGACAGTGCTTGTGTGGTAACTAACTGGGCAAGCTACTACTTGATACTGTTCGAAGGTTCAAAACCTTTGTCTGTGCTCTGTCTGGGGTAGGCCCATGAAAGAGAACCAAGCATAAACTCACAACAAGTGAACCCGAACTGTGAGACTTATTTTAGGCAACACTACAACTATTCTGTCCCACCGGGTGACCACCTGTAAATCAGGAAATGTGACAGACTCAGTCCCTCAGCCGTTTCTGTCAAGGAGAACGTCAAGGAATTCCAAAAATGATATCTTAACTGTATACGAATATAACACAGAGAGAAAAGCTGCAGCTTATAAGACACACTTCCACTGCTATATCATGTAGGCTATAGTCCATCTATACAGACCTATGATATATACCGCAGGATCTATGTAAACTAACCCAGCTACATTTTCATTTAATAGGAAAGTAAGGTGGAGTTTTCCTCTGTTGTTGTTGAGGTGGAGTATTCTCAGGTGGGAGGCCAGGTGTGTGGGAGCGTGTCTGTTTTGACATCTCCTCCCATGGAGAGGAGTACCCTGTGCTGGAGAGGAGAGCCCTGTGCTGGAGAGGAGTGTGATCGATAGGGCAGCCAGGGGAGGGTGGGAGGGCCCTGTCTCTGGTTACCCCCCGTGGCCTCCCCCCAAGGGGCACCCGTCTGAAGAGCTGCCCTGACCACCCACACACACACACATCCAGCCCAATGATGACGAGGCTTAACACAATGCCAACGCAGAGCGATTCCCTACTAGAGCCCTACTAGAGCTTTTTCTGGGCAGCAATCCCACATGAAAGTGCTTAAAAAATATATTTCAAATGTGAATTTTCATATGGGTTTGACATATTTCTTTGTTTAGCATACAGCTTCTTTTTTTCGGTAGCCATGTGGACGTTTAATTCTAAGTTGTCAGAGAGCAGTCAGCAGTCAATTAAAAACGTGGCGTCATGGTCACACATCCGAGTGGTGATAACGTTGACACCGACAGCGAGGGAAGAAAAAAAACGTAGCCTCATGCTTGAGTTCACACCACAAAACAAACAAACACACAACAGATACTATGAGAATCGATGTCACGGTGGAAATAGTCATTTAATTGTAAATGCTGGAGAGAGTGGGCCTCGGATGTACTAACAGCAGATATATACATATGTGTGTATTGGCTGGGGCCACGCTTTGTGAGCTGTGGACAATGTCAGGCAGCAGCATCGACCGGCGAATCAATCCCTGCTGGGGGGAAATTGAGAGGGAAGCTGCAGTAGTGCAGGCTAGGTTTTCTAGGCACTAGCCTTGCTTTCTCTTCATCGGACTGCCCTGCAAGGCTGCCAACCGTGCACCCCACACTCTCTTTTCATTTCTTACTTTCCGACTCACTCTCATTACGTTGGTACCCTCTCGTTGATTTCTCTCCCCCTTTTCTTTTTCTCGTTCACCGTCTCTCCTTTTCTCAGTCTCCTTTTCTCAGTCTCCTTTTCTCAGTCTCCTTATCTCAGGTTCATATCCACTCTCTCTGTCAGTCAGTCAGTAGCACAGTACGGGACATGGCATGGAGCGCTCTCCTCTCAGTCAGGATTCAGTCAGGATGTCGGCCTCGGATAATACAGGGATGAGCATATAGGCACTCACAGCACTGGCATGGAAGACACAGACACACTGTTACGCACACAGAGTTCTGTGTTCTGAAAACCCTTCATGTTTTCTGCTGTTTATCTTATCTGACCTCACTCTAATCGTGTTTATACTTGGTCCTTTGTAGCTCAGTTGGTACAGCACCGCCAGGGTAGTGGGTTCGTGGAGATTCAATGGAGATTCTCCATTTAGCTTCTTTGTTTGTATTAATGTCCAGGAAACTGGCCCATAATGCAGTGCTTTGGCCACTGGACTTCGAGGGTGTTCCAGGGTGGGCGCACTCTGTCTCCAGGATGGATTACGCACCTGCCATGAAGGCCCCTCCCTCCTTCCTCCCTGCCACTTTACCAAAAATATCCTAAAATCGGCCTTCCTCTCCCAGCCTGCTTCTCTCCGGAGAGAGGCATTGCATCAGGCCATTTATCACTCGCCATTTCCCGCAGCAATCTATTAGTCCTCCAAGTGGGCGTACCTGAATCCTGTACTTTGGCCCTGGCACTACCTGTTCCAGATGACCACCCGCCTGTCGGTCTGTCCGCTCTACCCGTCTGTCTGCCTGCCTTTTCCTGGAAATCCTCTCTCACGTATTTTCCCGTCGTTTTTTTCTTCTCTATTTTCCCCCTCTCTCTCTCTCTCTGGAATACCTCAGATGAGAGACAGGCACAGCAGAGATGCTTGTTCAACCTCTTCTGAATCATGTCTTAACCTCTTCCAGCTAGGGTCCCATTTTCCAAATTTTCGCCTGTCTGACGTGCCCAAAGTTAAATGCCTACCACTCATGGCCAGAAACTAGGATATTTACATATTTAGTACTATTGGATAGGAAACACTCTGAAGTTTATAAAACCATTAAGATATAGTCTGTGGCTATTCCAGAACAGATTTAGCAGGCAAAAACCAGAGAGATTTCTGTCCGAATTTATTTTCTGTTGCTCTCCTCTCATTTTGAAGCCCATGTAATATTTTTCTATGGGGAATAGGACCGAGGTTGCAGTACTTATGGCTTCCACTAGATGTCAACAGTCTCTGGAAAGGGTATGGAGGAAAAAGCTCTGACCAGATCCTTAGAGAGAGAGAATTACTACGGGTAGGGAAAAAGGTAAACAGGACGTGCGCTCACGAACGTGAGCAGCGCCAGCGACCAACTTTCTTTTCGTCTTTTAACGTTTCACTTACCGTTCTTGTAAAATATGATCGCTATTATTCATAAAAGAATACATAAGGATGCATTATTAATGATATTTGATTTGTTTGTGAAAAGATGAGAGGTATAATTTGAACGCGATCCCTTCACTGTAAAACGGGCGAGTAGACTGACAATGCTTGGTGGAGTAGCTGAACGTAACGTGCCAAAAACAACGGATATTTATGGATATAATTATTTACTTTTTCTAACAAAAGAACCATGGATTATCTTGTTTGGACACTTGGGAAGACCTCAGAAGAAGTTATTTGAAAGGTAGCGATTTATATTAGCTGTGATATGGATATTTTGAGAACCGAGCTGGATATGAATTTATGCTAATGTGGAAAATATGTGAGGTACTAGCCTCAAACAATCAAATGTAGTGCTTTCGCCGTAAAGCCTTTTTAAAATCTGACAACGCAGTGATATTGCCAAGAAGCAGAGCTTTTGATGGCTATGCAACACTATGCAACACTTGTATATCGAAGTTAAATATTACGAATATGTATTACGAATATGTATTTTGAATTTGGCGCGTTATGTTTGCTCTGAAAACGATCCCGCTAAAGGGATCGGCGCGCTAAGAGGTTAAAGAGAGTGGCGCTCTAAGAAAATTCCACCTTAGAACTGGACTCTGCTCACTAACAGTCAAGTTCCATCTGATACGTCGTACCCTGCTACAAATTGTATGAAAATACTGATATTACAGTGTCAATGGCAAAATACATGTCTTTTTTTTATAATGCAATACACTTACAATACTATTTTGTATTGTAGATTTGACTTATAAGCATATCTGTATCATTGTTTTGTTTGTTGATGAAACAATAGGAAACAAATTCGCATTCAAGCACACACACACACACACACACACACCGAAGACAAAGCCTGGGCAGCAATGCCAATGTTTGTGCCCCTCGAGTGCCACTGGGGTTTGCCTGTTCCCAGGGTTGTCAGGCAGCCCAGTGCCCATGGCCTGCGGCTGGGAGGAGAGGAGGGGGGTACAGGGAGGAGGGAGCAGGGCCAGAGGGTGGGCGCGGGTTTGGTAGCGACCAAAAGGGGGGGGCGGTTAGCAGAGCTCGCCCTAAAAACAACAAATCTCCAAAGTCCGGTGATAGGAAAAAAGGACCGCACAAAATGTCTTTGGAATTAAAGAACCAGGGATGAGTGAAGGACAGAGATGAGAAAGAAAAGAGAGAGACCACCACCCCCACCCAAATGGGCACAAAGAAAAATGTGAACGAGAGTGTGCGCGCGCCAATGTGTACGAGAGTGTGTATGTTTGCTTGTTTGTGAGAAAGAGTGTGTGTCTGGGAGGGAGTAGAAGGGTGCTGAAAGGGGGCACTGTTTACCGCTCCGTCTCCCCGGCCCTGCACACAGCCTGTCTCACTTCAAACAAAGCTATTGGCAGGAAAGAGAAAAGGCAGGCCGCTGCCACCGCTGTTTTTCCAGGGCCGCCCGACGTTCAAAGCCCGCGTGAAAGAGGGGCAGCAGCAGTAGTCGTCTGGAGGCTACAGAGAGAGAGAGCCCGGGCTGGCATACTTGGCTGGCGCTGTGGCCAGGTGGTCTGGGCACACTGGCAAAGACACTGGCACGACGCCCTACCCAGATGGCTCCCCGGGCCCTCCTTTTTTTGAGGTGCCGTTCTCTCTTTCTTATTCTCCCTCTCTCTTCGCTCTCTCTCTCCCCTCTCCCTCTCATCTAGTCTTATTCTCCCTCTCTCTTCATCTGGCTTCGCTCTCTCTCTCCCCCTCTCATCTAGTCTTATTCTCCCTCTCTCTTCATCTGGCTTCACTCGCTCTCTCCCCCTCTCCCTCTCGTCTAGTCTTATTCTCCCTCTCTCTTCATCTGGTTTCGCTCTCTCCCTTAGTCTCTCTTCCCTCTCACCAAAAAATGTGCATGTGCACGCACGGACATATTCCCTCCTGAGAAAAAAAGAAATAAAAAATTCCCGTCCTTGTGATTGAATCAATGATTGAGATTTGCTCCTGGGCTAAGGGGTGGCAGGCTCTGCAGGGGCAAGATGAGCCCGGGTCCTCCCAGAGACGGGCATGCGCAGGGAGGCGGGCATAGAGGGTTGCCAGCTGCGCCAGGCTGCCTTTGTGGAGCCAGCCATGCCCGCTGCGCCCACTGCTACAACAGTGGGCATGAGAGAGGGAGTCACCATCTCTATGCCGCTCCCTACCTATACACCCCCCCCACACACAACATACATTTACTGTATCCTAGTGTACTCTAATAAAGAATGTATCTGATCTGTATCATACACTATTATAATCTACAGTGGTAGAAGGAGCAGAGAGGAGGAGCAGGGAGATATTGTGGTGAATTCCCTGCTGCTGTGCTCTGGGTAGCTGGGGGCCTGCAGTGGCCTTCTGTGGCTGTGTGCAACGCTCCCCGAACATATGGAGGAGGATCCGCCAAGCCCCGCTTCACAGCTGTCTGCTTTGTGCCCCACCTCCCTCCTCATGCACTGCTGGCTGGCTGTACACACACACACACACACACACACACACACACACACACACCTGTGCAATGACACACACAACTGTGCACTGACACACAGACAAAGATGCAACTGTACACAAAAACAAACCAATAAACACACACACACACACACACACACACACACACAAGGCTATGCGTGGAGAAAAATCACCCTCCAAACTGTACAAGGACATGGCCCCACCCACATTAGTATACATTAGTTGTAAACAAATGTGAACGCTATAAAAACGCTTGCAAAGCCACGTGGCACGTTAAACTGAAACACTGCCAAACAAGCATCAGAAATCTATTCTTTTTCTGCTTCATACAACATTTTGACAGACTAAATTGTGCTTTTGTGCGGTTGCCTTGAAAAATAGAGTAACTTAATTACCCGTTAGGTTAAGCTAACGCCGTTCAGCTCTCCCTCTCAATCCACCCTGTTACGCAGCAAAACAGCATACAGTAACTGTTTACAGTATCACAGTCTGAAGAAGGCAAAACACAAGCGAAATGTGTAAGTGTGCCATCGTTTGTTTTATCTTCCTTGTGGACATGCCATCGTAAAGACATTTTCATTCTTTCAAGCATCGACAACACGGAAAATCTATTTTCTACGCAAACAGAATAACCAGAACAATAACCAGAACAATAACCAGAACAATAACCAGAATAACCAGCTCCAGCCTAACAGTTAACCAAGGCCCCCCCCCGATGTACTCTACAACGTGCCATTATGCAATCATGATGTTATTTTACACAGCAGAATCATGCTACGCCGTGAGAGGCCCCTATGGTGATCAGCGTGCCCAAAACGTTTCCTCGTGTTAGTTAGCCACTCGCGGCCATGCCAGCCCAGAATGCATCACACCACAACCAATTATGGCCCGGGAATGATTCGGGGGGGGGAGGGATTCATCGATAAATGTGAAAGCAGGGAGGGAGTGGAATGTTGGTGTGTGTGTGTTAATGAGGAGAGAAAGTGATGAGAGGGAGAGAGGGGTAAAGAAAGAAGAGTGGGTCAAGCTGCATCCCAAACACTCGAGGGAGGGGCCCCCCCCCTTCACGCCCCCCTCTGCCTGTCTCCCTCCCTGCGAGTGACCCAGAGCCACTCCATGGTGTGAATAGACGGCCGGGGTCTTTCAGCCCTCTCACAATGTTTGGACATTTTCCTTTGTCCACTACACTTATCCCTCTTTCAGCCGGCCTCCATATAATATCCCTTAGAGCGGGCGTCTTGTGAATGGAGATAATCTCCTCCACACTTCCACACACAGACACAACTTACAGTAGAGTAGGGGGACTGGGAGACTGGGGACCACTGCCCCCTTGCAAACTCTCTCTCACTCTCTTTCTGTAACCTATGGCCACGAACAGATGTCTTGCTTTGCTCTGTGGCCATACTTGGTTTGCTGTGGACTAGACAAACATTTGTACGCGGTAACCGCTCCTTATAGCAGCCTATAGAAATGCAGATGGCTGTAACGGTGTTACACACAGGTGGGTCATTGAGTGTCATTCAGTGTCCTTCAGATTTGAGAGTCAAGAGGATGGGTTTGGGTTGGAGGTTAGGAATGGGGGGGGGTGAGAGAGGTGTTGGAGAGAGAGGAGGAGTTGTACTTTAGAGAAGGGAAAATGCCTAAGGTAGTCTTGATTGGCCAGATAATGTATCCAAAGCAGGACAAAGTACACTGTATATTTAGGTGAAATATCTCTGCTATGGATTTTCTCTTTTGAGTTGATCATAATGAGAGCCACTGTGAATCCTTTCTAACTATCAATGTAGAGAAAAGACCTACGTAAAATATATATCGATCGGGGTGTTTGTTGAGGAACGTCTGCTTGCTTAGAAAAGGAAACCACTAATGCCCTTTTCGATATCATATTGCATTTGTTTTGTGTTTTCTTTTCCACGGATGCTCCCTGGTGCACCAGAAACACCCCAATTACTCAAATCTTGTCTCCAAAACACTATCTATCCCTCTGATAATTTTCACTTCTGTGAAATCCTCTCGTAACACCCCCCCTTCCCCCATTCTGATCCCCCCCAGGCCTAGCTAGCTTGAAGAAAATGATTTAAACCCACCACCTTTCTCTGAGGTTTCAATTTGGCATTGTCTCCTCATTTATCCCCCCCCCCCAAAAAAAAATAAAAGCAGAACATCGGCACATCGGCAGTTGGTTCTGAAGTTTCCCGACTGCGGCAACAAACAGGGTAGGGGAAAATCGCATTCGGTCGGCAAAGTGGAACCACATCAAACAAGAAAGATGTTAATCCTGTCTGAATTGAGAACGCTCGCTGCCGTCCTCTTTTCTATTAATAGTAGAGATAGAGAGGCAGGAACATTATGGATTTCATTTATTTATTGTGTCAAACGTATTAAGACGTGTGAGCGTGATCGAGGTCCCTCTTGGAACATTCAAACAAAAAATAAAATCCTTCCCTTTTTTTCTTCTGATAACCTATTTACATATATGGAAATGTTGCTTTTCACCCACCAACCAACCTCCTCGTTTTCACGCATGAAAGGTGCATTAACAAGCACTGTGGGACATAAATGAGTGTATAACGTATGTAAAATGTTGTATATTTGCCATTTTGACCTATGTCTGATGTTGTTAATCGATTGGTGTAGTAGCTGTAGTATTATATGGAGCAGTAGGAAAAGAATCCTCTGTTTTATTATTAAGAAATAAGGCCCAAGGGAGTGTGGTATATGGCCAATAAACCACGGCTAAGGGCTGTTCTTAGGCCCGACGCAACCCTTAGCCGTGGTATATACTGTACCACACCCCCAAGGTGACTTATTGCTATTATAAACAGGTCACCAACGTAATTAGAACAGTAAACAAGTAGTTAGGCATTATACCCGTGGTATATTGTCTCATATACCACGGCTTTCAGCCAATCAGCATCCAGGGCTCGAACCACCTGGTTTACAATACGTTTTAATAATGTATATATCAAAGTATAGTATACTACTGTGGTCAGTAGTATACTATCACACCAAGCAACTGTACAGGGACGAATGGGCTAGATTAGAACGGTGCTTTCCGCTGGCACAAATCTGTGTGTGCGTGTGGGCATCTCTGTGTGTGGGGATGGAAAGTGGCTGTGGGATGCAGTGGTGGTCGGAAACACCATTATATTCTCTCTCTCTCTCTCTGCCAGAGACAGGCATGGCATCCCTCCACGCCATGCCACTGTGACTAGCCACAACGGACCCGATCACAACGACCAGAGACTGGTTCTGGGCCTACATACACCTAGCTGGTTGAGCCTAAATACAGATGTCCGACAATTGTTTGCAAGATAATGTACTCACGTTCGCATACGCCGATTCATACCCTGTCTATATCCGGGTTGCATCCGGTCTATAGGGACCAACATCACAGGCACTGGCACTCAGCGTGCACAGGGAACAGCGAAGACGGCATCACGTCACCAAAAAAAAAGGCAGACATTTGATGAATATAAAATGTTAATATCTTTGGGTGATGACATTTTTTTTGGGGGGGGGGGCCTCAGCTACAATTATTTGAATAATTCAGTGGATGTTTTGTGCACAAAAATGATGGATAACGTGTCTTATTAGGAATTTTCTAATCTGACTTCTCTATGTGGCCGTGTTTGGAAATAGCCTTTCTGGGGCCGGTGTCAGTTAAGACTGCAGTACTGAAACAAAACTGTAGGAGCAGTCGAAACCACGCTCCTGGACCCATTGGGTTCAACGCTCTCCTAAATGGAATGAGACTCCAACCTTGGTGCTAGCAGGAACCCTAACACACCCTCACACCTCCCCACATGTCCAGTTCTCTTTCTCTGACCACAGGTCCCATGGACCACAGTGTCACAACGGGTTAGGGGTGGGTTAGAGAGTAGAGGGGCGGGCATTTAATCCCACAGCCTTGCATTAATCAGCGGCACGCCACCCTTTACGTTTGCGGCAGAGCGCTAAAGAGAGAGAGACCCTTTCCCCTTTGCCAAAACCAATATAAACACATGCTATTACTGTGATTATCTGAAAACCGCTGCGTGCGTCTGCCTCTCTCTCTCTCTCTCTCTCTCTCTCTCTCTCTCTCTCTCTCCTTATTGTGATACGGGGGCTGCTATTACTGACAAGCCTCTACATATGTTTCTCATTTCTGTGAAGGATTTTAATTCCTAACAGCAGTTTACAGATCTCTCATTACCAAACTATGCTGGGAAGGGGAAAACAGCAACAATAAAGAGGAGTAAAAACAAGGGGGAAGAGAAATGCCTCGCAGGCCTCATCAGCCACAAGAGCCTTCTCCTTTCTCCCCTCGCGGCCGCCGCGCCCTCGCTGCTAACACGAGCCCCACTCAGAGCTGACTAGGAGGTCAGGGGTCAGCTAAGAGAGCTGGGCTGGGGAGTCGGGAGCCTAGCCAGGGGTTAAGCATTGTGTGGGATTGTGTGTGTGTTGAAATGTTGGTGCAAGTGTGGGAGAGTGTGTGTTTGAGGAGGGGCGATGGTCACGGAGATAGTGAGGCTGCTCAGTGTGTGTGAATGTATGCTTGAGTGTGTGTGTGTGTCAGTCTTTGACTGTATGTATGTATATACAAAGTCGTGGTGAGTGCCTTTTGTGCGCTGAGTAGTCACAGAGCCCCTCGCCAACCCCTCCACACCATTAGCAGCAGTGGGCAAAACCTCACTTTAGCTAGGCTGCTAGTCATTACCCTGTCTGTCCCTGACCAGAGAAATCACACGACACCCAGATCCTCCTCTCTGCTTAACTGGAGCCACTCCCTCCCACTCATTTGCACCCTGTGCTAATAGCCCGAGCGCTAAGTTATGAATCAGGATTTAGGGGCGGCTAAGCTGAACAACCCCCAGAGGTCAGCTAGCTAGGCCAGTGGTGCATGGCATTTTTCTGAAAACTGGCCAGTAGTCGCCATGTAATGGCCTCCTGGCGCCATATCGGCAACCGCCATTTTGTCTCTTCGGCTCTTGTTTTTCCCGCCCGACGCGGGAGCCGTTCGTTCCCTTTTGCCTTGTATCGAGCGTGTGTGTGTGAGCGCTGCGTAGCTGCAGAGAGAGAGCGCAAAAGAGAGAGAGAGAGGCTCCTTTTGTTCGTCTGGCTCGGAGTAGAGGGGGGAGAGAGGCTTGCCAAGAGCTGTGGTTGAGCCCGCCGCCGTGTTGCTATTAGACATGGTTAAGGGATGGAGCGAGCGTTGGAACGACGACGCCAACACAACCCATCCCCGCAGCAGCAGTGTGTGTGTGTGCTCTCCGCCCTGGGGTCTGCTGGCTTCTGTTAGGGCTCCACACAGCAGCACCCTGATACTCACTGTACACGAACAGTTCATCTTTCATCTCAAAGCGTACTGATGCGCCTTTATAAACCATACTGTAGTATCTCATTTTCCAGATTTATAGCCATCATCCATGACAGAGCTGTGAGAGGAGTAACCTATTGTGTTAAATCAAAGCACATTTTATTTGTCACATGCTTGGTAAACAGCAGGTGGAGACTAACAGTGAAATGCTTACTTCCCAACAATGCAGAGAGAAAAATATAGAAAGAAATCATAACACAAGGAATAAATCCACAATGAGTAACGATATTTTGGCTATATACAGGGGTACCAGTACCGAGTCCATGTGCAGGGGAACCAGGTAATTGAGGTAGATATGTACATATAGGTAGAGGTAAGGTGACTTGGCAACAGGATAGATAATAAATAGTAGCAGCAGCGTCTGTGGTCAAAATTGTTTGTGCAAAGAGGGTCAATTAAGAATGTCCGGCTAGCTATTTGGTTAACTACTTAGTAGTTAGTATTAAATGTAGTATTTAATATCCTAAAGAAAGTGTTGTTTATTATACCACATGAACCTATCAATGACTGAACAGGCATGCCATAACATGCCTTCATGTGGTGAATCAGGTGTGTTAGTGCTGCTCTAGAACAAAAATGTAATCCCGGGGCTCCCACTGGGAATGGATTGAGAAACATGAACAGAAAGTTTAGAGAGTTGACCACAGAAGCCGGCCACTTGGCCGTTTGTTTACAGCCACAACACAAGCACAAGGAGGAGAGGAGTGACATGGAAAGCTCCGGCCCAGAGGCCTTTAGAAACCTGGGCCGCATTCACTAGACGCCAAACGGAAGAAAACAGACAGCTCCACTTAGACTTCGAACCACTTCTGGAGAGAGCTGGGGGTTGGGGGGTTCCTACCATGCAACTCCAATTCCATTTTGAACCGGGGTTAAAAAAATCTATCCTAATGACATTTCACTACACATGACTTCATCTGGAATTAGAGGGAGGGAAAAGCTAATTGGACTGGAGATAAAAATGGATCTGATATTGAAATGCACCAAAATAAAATATTGCCTCCCTAATGCATTGTTTAGTTAACAAGTATTGCACTGTCTGGCTTCCCTGCAAGAAATGTTCGGAACATTTCTAAATAAATACACAAAGGATGGCAAAGTTGAGCACGAGCAAAGTCTGAAACTGTTTGGGTGAAGAGTTAGTGGGATGGCTGGAAATTAGACATGAGGCAAGAGGGAGATATTCATTGATTAGGAAACAGCTAGCAACTGGTGGTGCAGGGATAGGCAAGGGGCCGTGTGTGTATCCACAGGACCCCAGGTGAACGTGCACACACACACACACACACACACACACACACACACACACACACACACACACACAGGAAAACACCTCATTAGGTATTGGCTTGGTGGCTCTCCCGGAGCACTGAGGCATTTGTTACGCAGGCGACTCATTACATCATCATTTGTTATTTTGTTGAAATTTGGCACTAATCTCTTCATGCTTGGTTACAGACCAGGGGAGGAAAAGGAGAGAGGAAGTAACAGAAAAAATAAATTGGTGTGTCAGACCACTAAGTTCTCTTTTTAGAGTCCCCCCACTCTCTTCACCCCCTCTCTCTCTCCACCCCAGCCCTATCCATAGCTCTTGGACTCAGGCCAGGAAGGGAAATCCATGAAACATGAAGAATGTGAGCAGCGCTAGAGCTGTACGACCGCTCACAAAACTTTTCCTCCCGAACGAAGATTCTACGCTGGAAAGCCAGCCTGTCCTGAACCGAGAGGAGTTTGTTGTACCCCATTTGGACCAGACCCAAAATATGCCTTCTAACTGCCATTGGAAACAAGATTCAGACTGAGGACATTTGAGCAGTCTTTCCAGAAAGGGGAGGAAAGAGGGAGAGAAAGAGGGAAAAGAGAAGGATTGTCTGCTGCAGGAGACACTGCTATCGTGGCACGTCACATGATCCTATGGCCACCTCCGATTGGTCAGGAAGCGGAGCAAATCTATCCGCCATGTAAGGAGGGCTGAGAGCGACATTCTCTTTCTCCCTCTCTCCCTCCTCTCTCTCCCACTCTCTTGCTCCAATCTTAAAATGGCTGCCGTCGAAAGTGTGCCAAAAAGCAGGAAAACCTACAGCTCTTTCTTTTAAAGACTCCTTTTCATATTTTTTTACAATTCTTTTTTTAATAAAAGAACTGGGAAAGTGAGAGTGAGGAAAGGTTTGAGTAGAAACAGATGAAGCAAGCTTGTTTTTTTGTTCAGCGCTGGGCTGGCTGGTACGGGAGGTTGAGGGGAAGTTTGAAAGTGGGCCAGGAAAAAACATTAACTGTGCAGTGTCCGGGAGCCTGAGCCCAGAGAACCCCTGGACTTTTGGCTGGCAGAGGGAGACGTGAACACACACACACACACAGGAGTTAACAGGCTCAGATCCCCTCAGGGGGGCTGACATCACAACACTGGCTGGCCCAGGGGCAGCAGACCGGGGCAACAAGACACACCTACACACGCACACTCAAAGTGTACACACACACACACTCACAATAAATTCCCAACCGGCACAGGCTCAGTGCAGTTCAACGCCGCATGCATGAATAACACAAATATTTGCCTGGAGGCTAAATACTAGGCCACCCCAGTAGCACCAGTGACTGCCAGGCAGGCCACTAAACTGGGAAGAATGTACTGGGACTGGGAGGGAGTACCAAACCAACCCTCCGCTCACCGAATAGACACACTGCATATACAGACAAACGTCTGGTTAACAGATAGCACCCACTTAGCGCCCAACCTCCAATGTGACTCTATTCCAATGGCAGCAGTTGCATGAGGCAAGATGCACACGCTCTGAGAGAAAGGGACAACGTAAAACATGAGACATAATGCCTTCACATGTTGTCAATAAGTATGAACATTTACAAGAAATTCGAGTCACTTAAATACACAAAAGAAATGCACGACAACGCTTCAGAACAACTGAATAGTTTGTTTTCTAAAATTGACATTCAAATATAGCACATGCACTACCATTAAAATAACTCCACCGCAAATGGTGCTCTTCGACCATAAATCAGTGTGGCTGAAGTCTGTAGGGTGATAAAGGACGACAAGTCTCATATGGTCAACATACACCAAATGATAATATGAGACGGCATGGGATGGATTGGGGAAACCACAATGTAAACATTATGGCTGAGCTAACTTTACTTTTAGTTGGATTTTAAGCCCTACTGTACACTGTGCTACCACCACTACTTACCAGATGGTTGCTACCTAGTGCTACCTTTAGCAAAATTCTGGTCGATTTCCCCAAATTCCCTGGAATTTTGAGAAAGTTACCAGAATTTTGCAACATGAGTTACTACTACTGCAGTAAGCAGAGACAGAAGGGGTATCCTTCTCCACTGAGCTCAGAACATCAGATCTCCAGTATGTGTGGACTTGACCGCAGCCAGCTGCTCTGTGCTACCAGTGGAGGTATGGAAGGAACCCAATGGCTTTCGCAGGTTTGGAGTCTTACTAGCTGGGAAACGTCAGATCTCCAGTTGACATGTGGTAGAAACAGACACTGGGCTTAAGTGTCCTAGGTCCACTGTCACCTCTAATGAGGATTTAGTCAAATGCTGACATAGCTCCCTGGTCCTCAGGGGGGGACAAGATGGCCCGCGGGGAACCTAATCGTATCAGGGCCGCTGGCTTCTGCTGGCTCGGCCAGGCAGCATCAGTGAATCATATGAAAGAGGATCATGGTGGAATGTTCTGTGGAAAGGATCACGGTGGATCCCTTCCACTCAGCTGACCCTAGGGCCACAGGGGCCCAGGTCAAACTGATTGTCTTACCCAGCGAGCAGCCTAAGGACAGGGGAGAGAGGACCACTGCTGGGAGCTGGGGATGGTGGGGCTGGAGCTATTAAAAGAGCCAATTAGGAAACCAGTGCGGACGCTGGTTGACTCCCACTGGGCTCTTGGCTCTTTCACTTTTGGCTGTCTGGGGTGGAGGCGGAACAGAGGACTCTCTCTCTTGCTCTCTGGCCAGAGTGGGCAGTGTGGAGTGCACCCAGTGGACTAGTATGAAGAAACAACTCTGGTGGTTCTATCGTAAACTGCTCCCCATGGCATCCAATTTCAGAAGAAAGCAGGTTGAGTAAAGAAACTGACATTTCAACCTTTCTGACGAAGTGTTGAAAGTGGGAGAAAAGGGAGAAAAACAAAGACGGACGGTTTTGTGGAAAGGGGTGTGGCTCCCTGGATCGCTCTGGTCAGCAAGTCGCCCACTCGCACTTAAACACAGACAGAGGAGGGTGTCATTTCTCTCCCAGGGCAAACAGACCGAGCAGTAGCAGCCACTGATAGCCACTCTGAGAACAATCTAGTCTCTCCAGTCTCTCTCCGCAGTAGATATGGAATCCCCCTCCGCATGACTGACAGCCTCCAAAGCCTGGTCGAGGCAGCCTCGGCTCCATCCTTCTCAATCTCCCAAACTAATACTATTATTCTCGTTATTTTTGTGTTTCTCGAGCGCTCCGCTCCCGATGTGCGGTGGCACGCTGTTTATGACCCAAAACAATTGCTGTCTCTCACATCCATATTTAATGGTGACAGCTGAACAAATTACATATTTATGGTTTATAAGGGGGGAAATACCATCCGGATTCATTAGCTATGCAGGCAGGTATGGGGGTCCCATCTGTACTGGCATCTGTAAGGCAGGGGGGCTGGTGCATACAGGCCAGGGCTGTGCCGGAGACCCCCTCCTTCTGTGCTTGTCCGTCCCTTACACACACACACACAACACAAGTCACACGATACAGCCAAGCAGCTTTGTGTGACATCCCAGTCTCATGTCAGCGGCATGCTAAAAAAACTAGCGAGTGTGTGAGCATGGCAGGCCATGGGGTACAAGCTCAAGTCCATGTCGATATGGCAAAGCCAGCTGAGAGGCTAGAGGTGCCACTCTGGTTAGAACAAGTAAGACGTTTGCTGCTCTCACAGTGATCTTACATTCAGCTTAGCGATACAAAGACGTAGACACAGCACGTTATTTTTAACACCACCAGCTGGGGAGATTCCAGGTCTTGTACTCTGGATTGGGGAAAGCTACAGTAAGCTACTGAGCCTGTGGAGAACAAGTAATAGGGGGTAATTCTGATCAACCTAACCCAGGGATGATGGGGGAAAGAGAGAAAGATCAGGGAGGTCTACTCAGTATTCAGTGGATTAGTTGCTCCCCCAGCCACCCATCCCATTAAATCATGTACTCTGTGGAGTTTTCCTCTCACTTTCACCTTAATTAAGATTTATATTAAGGCAGTGTGGGCCCTAAAAACCTAATAATCAGGCGTTGTAAATCACAAGGGGAAATATCCACCATAGAAACAGGTTGATACAATTCTCTGTATGATTTTGGATCGTGGTCGTCTTCAAATATTCAGCCATATTTGTCTTGACCATCTCCTTGGACTCTGTTCCAGTCCAGGGCCAGATTACCAAACGGGTACGTAGGGCACGTGCCCCGGGACCCCCAACTCCATATGCTATCTGGGCCCAGGAAATTAGGTTGTTTGCACATTTCTATCAGCCCCAGGGCAAAATGTGAACAAAAAGATATGAGATACTATAAAAAAGCCAAACAAATTCTCAGCCCCATGGCAAAAAGTGTAGAATTGCAGGAAATTAGCTTTAAAACTGCAACATTTTCTCAGCCTCATAACAAAATGTGTAGAAGAGCTTTATAAAACAGACCTGTGCCCGGGGACCCAAAAGCGGCCACGCAGTCATGGGTGAACAGGGAGTACAGTCTGAAGACAGTCTGCTCCTGTCTTCAGCTGATTCAGTTGTTTTCCTTTAAGCTTAAGTTTAATGGGTGTCACACCAATCCCTCCCTGCGATGATGTGACAACCTTGTGCCTCACTATTATCGTAAGCATACCCCATTTAGCTGCTCGGTCCACACAAGAACTCCAACCTATGTACTGTAGGCTGATAGTTCTGCTGGACAATAATGCCTTGATTCAGTTCTGTACCCAGAAACAACTGAGCAAATCATCCACATGTTTATGTACAACTGATGAACTCGATGACACCTTATACAGAGTGGGAGTCAAGTTCAAATCCTCCGCCGAGGACGTAGCTCTCAGCCATGTCAACGCACGGTATTGGTGAGGAATCTTGCCCGTACTTTACGTTGTTTAACCGATGCAGTTCAGAGTCTCCCCCGCGGCAACGAACCGCTGTAATTAGATATTAATTGAGGCTATCGCCGATGTCTCCTAAGCCATCGTGATTTTGAATACCTGGAACCGAAATACTTTGGACGATTCGCGGGGTGGTGAGAGGAACAGCTGCTCTCCCTTGTAAAGTACTTACAGTGCAAGAGGAACAACTTGTTCCGGCACGCTAACAACCTTAGCAAGGATAAGGCGGCTGATCTGCCAGCGTTAGGCTCATTATTGTTGGAGAGGATTTGGGAGCTGCTTTTTCCTGTCTGGGGGCAAACCAAACGCAGCGGTTAGGCTCCTAGGGCTCCCCCACAGATTGGGTTTTGTGGCTTACCTACCTATCTACAGATTCCCCTGGAATTCACTGGGGATGTTTTTTGAGTTGCCACCAGGTATGAAAGATGACAAGAGAGCACGCAATGAGAGCTAAGGCAAACGGGATTGGGGAGTTTTTCGGGGGGGAACAGCTTGGCTGTGTCTAGGTCGAGAAAGAGGCAGGAGGTCTAGTGAGAGTTTACAGCAGGCAGGTTGGGTTGGTAAGGGAAGGAAGGAATAAGGGAGGGAGTGAGGAGGTTTGGAACTGCCATGGCTGTGGTGACAGGAGGGGAGGTGTGTAGTTAGAAGAGACTGCATCCTCCAAACCAGCTGCACAAGAGGAAGGGAAAACAAGGAGAGGGGTAAAACCACAGCTCGTTTTCGACAAGTTGCTACTGCCTTTGTCTACTGTATGTCCCTGCCTCTCTCTCTCTGCCTCACATACAAAAGCACACACTCGAACAGCCTAATTCAAACCATACAAGATTGCCACGTTTCCTCTGCTTCCCGTCCAATTTGAAGAGGAGCCATGTGAAATCGCACTTCGGTCCAAAATCTCTTTTCATATCAGAACGCAAATCTATTTAAGAGAGGACACGTCACTGTTCTACTTTCATGAAAATAGTAATATGTAAATAAATGCATAATGATGCATGCTAAACGTGTAAAACAGCACGAGTAAAACAAAAGATTTATGAACAGTGCCAAAACGTGGCCATGTTTCCAAACAATCAATGGGTTCATCTGGTGCACAATCGGTTGCATCATAAAACTAGAGAGCAAAGAGAAGGAGGTATGAGAACGAGAGAGAGACTGTGCTCTCTCTGGGCTCGGGCCTGGGTGCTCTGCTCATTAAGATTCCCGCGGTACGGTGACTCAGCCCATTTTGATAATGGAGAGCCCCGGCCACCTAAAGATGGAAATGGACATTTTTCAACCCCCCCACCCAACCCCCTCCCTTTTATATATAAATTATCCCGAGCACTCACAAAGTAGGCCAGGAACACCGCAAGGTCATTCTCAAATCTTTTGGATGCCTTGGATTGGAAGAGGGGGTTTTAATGGGAGTGCTGAGGACAGCGGGGTGAGCTGCAGCCATACATAAGAGACGGGACAGCTAGCAGGCCAGCCAGGCAGGCAGCAGAAATCTACAGCTAATTTCTAATGGGGCTCCAGTCATTTTCACTCCCATCAACTTGATGGTTATCGACTTACTTTTGGGATGGGAGGTGGTATGGGGTGAAGGTAATGGTTTCCTCAGGGAGGCAGAAGTTGGCAAACTTGGGCTTGAATCTGGACTCCCTTCTGAAGTTGTGTTACCTGACATGCCATTAGACCAAAATGAAAGCTGGATAATCTCGTCAAGAGATATCAACCATGTTTACACACCTGCACGTGCTTCTACATTGCCAGTTTGTGCAGGTTAGGGTAGGGGACAGTGGGTGAAGTTGGGACATCAATAGGTAAAGACTCCCGGGAGGGGAACAGCAGGTGACGTCCAATCCCAAATCCAAGCTCAGCTCCTGGAGGTTAAACCCGTCTGGGGCCTTCACCCCCACGGCCCTTCAGCTGGCCCTGTAAGCCTTGCTGTCCTGACCCCCCGCAACCCTGCTCTGTCCTTCCCTGCTTCACTTTATCCTGAAGAAAGGTCATACAAACCCAGTGGCTCCTCTCCTCCAACCCCCCCGGCCCCTACGAGCCAGCTGACCCTCTATTAACCACATGACCCGCCAGACCATATGAACTAATAGGGGGGGGGGCCAAGGCCAATCAGCGGCGAGGGGGAGGTAAAGAGGGATGGTGGGTAGGGCTTAGTGATGGCTAATCTAAGTGTGCGGAAGGTCCCAGTGCAAACGGATGGGGTCAGATGCCACACCACCAGCCCTCACCGCCACCACCTTTCTTCCTCAGCCACTCCTTCTCTTCTTCTCTCATTCACTAACAGTGACCTTGTGTGCACTGGAGGGAGGGAATGGGCGAGTGCGACAAGATTGAGTGGCAGGAGGTTGGGTAGGCAGTGACAATGACGTCACCCTAACAAGATGAGGAATCGTCACTCTTTTGGGTGAAGGGGAGCGACCAGCTCCACCCGAGCGTTCTTCCTTCTGTCATGCTGAGGCTAAATAGCTATAAATCAGACAGGATTGCAAGATTACTGCTGGATTTCCTCCTTAATCGCACCTGTGTGCTTTAGGCAAGAGGGGAAACTAGAGTTGGGAGAGTAGCTTGTCTGCCAACCCACGGCACTGCAAAACAATGAACGACCTAAGGATCTCTCTTTGAGGACGACCTGAAGCGTTCTAAGGCCTTGTACTGTACCTTGTCAAACAGTTGTTTCCCTCCACCCCACTGGGTTACAGTCAACTCAAAATCACTACCCCAAAACATGAGGTTTTTTACAACCACCAAGAGTTAGACTTCAACCTATCAAAGTAATAGCTTAACGAACTGCAATGTCACACTTTGATGTCACACTTTGCTGTCGAAGTATCTGCTAATGGCCGACAAGCGTGTGCATTTAGGTTAAGTACCGTAAGCAGCATCCCCAACATCAAAATGACGGCCAGCCAAAGACTTAGCTGCTATTTATTGTATATGGAGTAATCCATTCCATCTGTCCTGACAGTGCCATACAGCCGAAGGCTTTCAGAATGCCCGGGTCTGGGTGACGGTGAGATGTTTCAAAGCTCCTGTGGGGTCATGCTAAGCTTCCCTTCCACCTCTCTGTTTAGACACAATATCTTGACGTGACCGACATCTTTCCCCAGGGATACCTTTTCCTGGTTCCTGGGTCACCCAGTTTGCCAAGTGATTGGGCGGAATGCATCAAGAGTTGATTCATTTATCAGTTGATTTGTTCACAGTACCTTTTCCACAGGTAGTATTACTTAGGGTAATAAAGACAATGTCATACGATACTCTAACTGACGATGCTATTAGGATAGCTGAGCCTGGTACTGATGAGTGGAGAAGGGGTTAGGTCATGTCTCCAGGGCCACGCTGACATGGTGGAGTACAGTAGAGCAAGTGGCTGGTCAGATCCGTGACTGTCAAAGGGGCCCATGCTGTGGGCTAAAGACTGGGTGTGGTGAGTGCACGACGCCTTAGGTGACCACTTTCTTTTGGGGGAAATCAGATCAGAATCAAGAGCAGAAACCGAGTCTGTAAAGAGCAGCACGCAGTTGTAGCCCCAGCAGCTCTACTCTCCCCCTCCCTCCTATCGCAGTTCAATCTATCTCCAAGCAGCAAAAGCCACCAGTTGGATTTCATCTTACACTCCTATGTGTGATCCCTAGCGTAGTGTGGGTGCGCTGACCACCTCGCCTCCACTCGAGAGGGGGACATCGGTGTTACTTTTGTAGGTCAACCCACGGTGCCTTGCTGACAGTTGGGACTCCTCTATGACAGTAATGGCATCCTTCTCCCTCTTTTCTCACTCGCTCCCTCAAGCTCTTCTCCCATATATATTGATCGATGGGTGAGGATGGCTGGATGTTGCTCTTCTCCCCCATTCTTTCCGCCCTGCGTCCGTGAGCGAATGCCTGGGATATTCACAAGCCATTATTGATTCCTCTATCAGTGCTACATGGAGGTCAGGGATGTTTCTCGCCCTTCTCCTGCTTTGGGCCAACCCCTCCTCACCCCTCCCTCCATCCCTATTGCCATGCATCCTGGCAGCTTCCTTTAATATCTATCTTAAGAGTTGACAATCTTTCGGGGCAATTAAAGCAATCGATACAGGCCTGAGAGGAGCCTCTTATCCACAGTAATAGCTTTCACTGAATAATAAATAACACTCTGGCCCAAACGACAGCAGAAACAGACTCACAGCTGCAGTTCACAGGGCTTTGCGCTAAAAGCCAAGTGCCTGGAGATCCCAGCTCTTATGAATCATCCAATGAGAGTTATCTGATAGGGAAAAATGAATTTTAAACGAACAGAAGCTAGAAAAGGTTTATTATCATATTTTATTTCAGTTTCAATGAGGATTTAGAACCGGTTCAGGGAACATAACAGAAAACTGGGAAAATATTTAGGAATAGAATTAGAACTGGGAACAAAAGTGATTGATACTGTTCCAGAACAGAACAGTCATTTTAAAAGCATGGTAACCAGTTAATAACAGTATTTTACATTACAGGCTTTTTTTTTCAGTCCCACAAATAATCCAACAAAGCGCCTATACAAAGCCCTCACTCAGAAACGTATTCCAGTGTCTGCCTACCAGCTGGAAATCTTTGCCAGTGTGTGTGCAGGCTACCTGCCCCTCCCCCCTAAGCAGCATAGTCTACTATAGCCTACTGACGTCACAAGCGTGATTCAGAAATTAGGGAGAGAGATGTATTATTATTAGAGAATGGATTCACTTCTTCAACGCAATTTAAGGATCCTACAGTTATCACGTTTCACATCTGATTTATAAACTACAAAAAGGCAAGATGTGTTTTTATTTTAATTCTGGTGCCGCTTTGCACACATAAGCTTATTAGCTAGCTAGCTCTGGTCCAACGTTAAGCCAACTCTCAGAAGATCAAAGACATTCAAAGTTCCTTCATAGGAACTTTGGCATTAGGCCCACAGGTGTGGGCCTAATTCAGATAATGCATGTCATAAGACGCCCAGCACTTCAAGCCAAGCCTCCTCCTTCACCCCTTCTCGCTCGCTCCCCACTAGCAAAATTTCACGGCCTACACTTTTCTGTCCAATGCATGTAAACAACTATAGCATGCCGGCTTCGCAGCTCCATAGCAAGCTTCTCTATCCGCACTGAATGTTTAAGTAATATAATGTCTACATGTAAAAAAATATATGTACAGTACCAGTCAAAAGTTTTGAACACACCTACTCATTCAAGGGTTTTTCTAGATTTTTACTATTTTCTACATTGTAGAATAATAGTGAAGACATCAAAACGATGAAATAACACATATGGAATCATGAGGTAACCAAAAAAGTGTTAAACAAATCAAAATATATTTTAGATTTGAGATTCTTCAAAGTAGCCACCCTTTGCCTTGATGACAGCTTTGCACACTCTTGGCATTCTCTCAACCAGCTTCATGAGGTAGACACCTGGAATGCATTTCAATTAACAGGTGTGCCTTGTTAAAAGTTAATTTGTGGAGCCAATCAGTTGTGCTGTGACAAGGTAGGGGTGGTATACAGAAGATAGCCTTATTTGGTAAAAGGCCATGCATTCCAGGTGACTACCTCATGAAGCTGGTTGAGAGAATGCCACGAGTGTGCAAAGCTATCATCAAGGCAAAGGGTGGCTACTTTGAAGAATCTCAAACATAAAAATATATTTTGATTTGTTAAACACTTTTCATAGTTTTGATGTGTTCACTATTACTCTACAATATAGAAAAATTAAGAAAAACCCTGGAATGAGTAGGTGTGTCCAAACTTTTGACTGGTACTGTATATTTCAGAGGTTTAAAAATGAACTGAAAGGAATGATATAAACCAATAGTTTTTTGGGGTTCGAAATGGTTCCGAACTTTCTTTTGCTGTTTGGAACAGTGGAACGGAACAAAAAATGCTGTTTCTGTTCAAAATGAAATGATGGGGAAATTATTTGGGTTCCAACTCCTGGTTTCAAATGACTCAGTGTTGAAGTGTATCAGAAACAGAGAATGGAAAATCTACGTCTGATCGTTGGTGATTGCACACAAATTAATCACGCATCCGCGGATACAAGAAGGGGGTAAAGATTATCTTCTCTCCGTGACTCCTTGCTGAATGAAGGAGGCATTGTCTGTCATCGTCATTCCTCCCCCCCATAACATGTAGGCAAAAATAAATCCCAGTCTGTGTTGCTGGGGAGGAATATGTGGGTAAGGCGAGAGGCTCTGATTTCAGACTGCACAACAGTCATCTTATTATCCAGCCAGAGTGCATGTGAAGTTAATGAGAGTCTATTGACTGATCGTCCTGAGTAAGCGCCTTGACACACAAATGCACACACATACACACAGCTTGGTCTGGACCATCTCCACACAAGGTTAAGCCACATAGGAATATGCTAACTGGACATGGGATGGACGGTACCGTACTTAATGTCTATTGCAAGCATTCAAGCATTGGGGCAAAGGGGTCAACAGTTGGCAGGCTACATTATTTTTTTTATTTTGTTTAATGTTATTTAACCTTTATTTAACTTGGCAAGTCAGTTAAGAACAAATTATTATTTACAATGACGGCCTATCGGGGAACAGTGGGTTAACTGCCCTGTTCAGGGGCAGAACGACAGATTTTTACCTTGTCAGCTCTAACCGCCCCAGAAGAAAGTTGATCACAATGGTCAGGCCAGCCGTTGCTACAGTATGTGACACACACTGACCATAAAGCAGTACATGCAATAGAAGAAGACCACATCCACTGGTGAGTGTGGTTCCTGGATCTGCCACTGTCAAGGGACCCCTTTTCCCTCTTGTTGCTGCCCAGGAAATGGCCTGACTCCGTTGCTCTCCTCTCAGCTGTTTCCCTCTCACACAACACAAGCCCCTGCTCTTCTCAAGCCCAGTCAGTATGGCTGCCGGCCCAGGGCTCGCTATCAAATCTACCACGGGTGCAGCGCGAGTAGGAGCCAACTAGAACTCCACTCAAATGTGGACAGTGTACCTTTCCAAGACTTGGGTTTGTTGCTGTTCGTCAAGCCAAGCCTGACTCACGACGTTCACGACAACCCCCCTCCTCCTACTTCCGGACACATTTTTGGCTCTCAAAACTGCCGGGAACAGCATTGCGCTAATAAAATAAATAATAACAGTGACCAAGGCCTTTTTGCTGCACTGGAGAAAGATGAGGTGGCAGTGTGTAGTCTCCACATAGGCAATGTTCTCTGGTTGGCAGCGATTGCATCAATCTGACAAATCCTGGTTGGCCAAGTTTATTTGAAGTGTCAGAGTGAGCCACCTGTTACACACCTCGTTCCCTTAGATGAACGTTGACCTGGATTGACGCCACAGCAGGTTGCCCTAAACCCTGGGCTGACCCTGCCGACCCCCCGGTGACCTTTGCCTTTTAAGCATGACTGGAGCCGTAAAACACATCTCCTTTGAGGCCGCCTGCATATTAGTAGCAGCTCTCACAGGCGGTGTGGGCGCTAGGTTAACCTTGGGTTCAGGTTCAACCCCCCGGGAGATTATTTACTATGCCCCACTGCCTTTATGCAACCATTTCCAACTGGAGCAGGAACCCAAACAACCACAAACAGCTGACATTCCCCAGCACATGTTTTCAGCCTAATTACTCTGACTAGGGGGACTGAGACGGTTGACAGGGGCCAGATTAGAGTTCCTCCACCAGACGATGGAAGTAGAGAACACACTGGCCCCGCCCAGAGGAGATAAGAGTTTAGGGAGGGAGGGACGGTTAGAGGAGGAGGGGATGTTAGACAGGGAGGGGAGGTAGGTGGTCGATGGCGCATTATGGGATTTTGAACTCTTAGACGGACAGGCAGGGCTCTATCAACAGCCAGCAGCTATTTTTACCGCTCCCGATCCTGTCGGCCAAAATATACTCCCCTAGTGTCAGCCAACAGTGAGGACTGCCTTCGTCAGTGGCAGCAGAACCCTGGCTCTCTGTTGCCGGGCAAACCCCAGGGAAGGAATGGGAGAAAAACAACCTAAATGTATTAAATAACAACTGAGTGGTTTACAACGACTCCTACTCAAAATCACATTACAGTGAGAGCTAGAGGAGTCGGACCGCAGTGAGAGCTAGAGGAGTCGGGCCGCAGTGAGAGCTAGAGGAGTCGGGCCGCAGTGAGAGCTAGAGGAGTCGGGCCGCAGTGAGAGCTAGAGGAGTCGGGCCGCGGTGAGAGCTAGAGGAGTCGGGCCGCAGTGAGAGCTAGAGGAGTCGGGCCGCAGTGAGAGCAACAAGCTGTTGTTTCTTTGTATGGGAAATAATCCCTCCAAGAGCTTTTGCACAATAAAAAATGTATACATTAAAACCTGCCTGGAAAAGTGAACTGGCTTTAATGCCTAGATAAATAAAAGTTAAATTAAAAATTAAAAATAAACGCTATGGGTTCATGTACTACACCATACCACTCAGGTTAATTTCTTGTACAGACTGACTAAAACTCGTCTGCACACAAGGAGCAAATGGTCATGAAAGTGGCAAGTTTGTTGGATTGCCAACGATAGAACAACTTCCATTACAAAAAAGAATGTCCAACTTTAGGCTCATTTGTTGCTTTGCTGCAAATGCCAGGTTGTTGTCCATGGCGTGTGTGGAGGAAGGTGGAGGAGGGAGAGGCTTGCCTGACACGAGGGCCTGCCGAGTTATCTGGTCTGGAGACAAACCAGACACGGGCTGTGGATGCCAGCAAATCTCCTGTTTACTTTTAAGCAACTTGCAGATTATGGCTGAACAAAGGCCACAGTCCCAGACCCAGAGCCAACAATCGGAAAGAGGGGAGAGCGAGCACCCTGGTCCCAGGATAACAGCCCAGTCTGGGGCTCTCTCTTACTCTCCATCCATCCCTCCCTCCACTCCTATTTCTGGATTATCCCGTCAACAAGGAACAAACCAAAAATACAGCTAATAAAAACAACACCATAGGCGGATTCCCAAGTCGAAACTGGGAAAGGGGTTAGAGGTTACGTTTAAGATGTCGATTTCAAGACGTTCCCGGTGTCTGAATAGCAGACAATGGGAGTCGAAATAAGGCTCTACTGCCTTTTCTCCCCTCCATAGAATTATTTTTTACCCCCCCCCCCCTTCGACTCAGAGGGGAGAGCACAGTGCACAGGCCTCCCAGGAAGAGGGGTCCAGCAGGGGGCCGGGGGCTGTGGAGCCAGGGGAGGCGGCGGAGGGGGGGGGTGGATGTTGAACCGGCTGTGATCTCCTTCCTGTGTGGCTGTGCTGTCAGCCTGTGGCGGATCCTTACATCTTCCCCCAGCTCTGCCCTTGTGCCCCTAACTCTCCCCCTCCCTCCTTAAAGCCCACCCCCACAAAATTGTGTTCCTCCTTTCTGCTCCTGTCCGACCTCAGAACCCCCCCATCCCATCCCAGGCCCAGAGGAGCCCTCCTCCGTTAAAAGGAATCAGAGAGGAGGAGACGAGGCCCAACGGCTAGACGGTTATAAGTGGTGCTCCAGCAGAGTTGGACAACTGCACCGTTCCCACCACATTCCCACAAAGCTGGCATTATGTTGCACAGTGCCCCCTCTCTCTCTCTTCCTACAGAATATGAGATTAGCGAGAGATTAAAGCATAATGCTACAGATTTGCTCCTGATGTGCGAGCAGCACTGAGCACTGATAATGGCTTGACTACTCAGTGCTAATCAGAGTTTGTTCCATTCAGAGCTCAAGTTCAGTCTGTGGCGGATGGGTGGAAGGAGAGAGGGCATTGAGTGGAGAGAGAGAGTATCAGTTCAGGTCAGTAATGTGACTGGGCATGAGGGAGTATTTAGGCCACTGAGATGGGCTGGACAGGCTGGAGCTGGCAGGCAGCAGGCGTGTGACATACTGACCTGGTCAGTCACTTCATGTGCTGCTGGCTGCTCCCATTAGATTACTGTTCCCCCAAGGGCTCTCTCACAGCAAGCAAACAAACTGCACAACCCCCCCTTCCAAATAGAATCCAGAGAACAAGCCAGGGCATTACGGCAAAACTAAAGCAGATGACCAAAAATAATAAAATCCTGCCATCTCTGCACTCCAATGCCCCATCCATCCATCCTGCCCCCAACTCTGAACTCTTTCCATAGGATGAAGTTCACGAGTGGTGAACTTTTCCACGCGGGGGGAGCCAAACAGTGAAAACAAACGGGGAGGGAGATGAGCTTAAACTATCAAGGGCCATTTATTTCTACAGGATAAACTCTTAAGAGCAGTTTGTAGAAACTGTGGCAGTCAGAAGAACCTGAGAAGATGTTAGGAGGACTAATTGTAAGTTTCTCTGGATAAGAGCATCTGCTAAATGACTGAAATGTAAATGTTACTCCTGTTGTATTTGGAGGAGAGTGGCAGTATTTTAGAGTGTAGGGGGCGTCTGTCTGAGAAGAGGTGTGCTGAATGAGCGCTCTGGTAATTGCGGGCCTAAGATAGGGGGGCATTGGAGTTGGAACGGGGGACAAGAGAGTGAGAGAGAGCGAAGGGGGGCTGCTGCGCGCCACTTGTGCTGCTGACTCTCGGCCGATTGTGCTGCTGGGAAACGGGCACAAAGGAACAGGAGGAGTCCACTTAATCCTGGTGGGGGGCAGTCACTCTGAGCAGGAGCACACCACCACTCTCATTTATCTATTTTACCATTTCATTAGCAACGCCACTCCTCCGCCACAACTCGCCACCACGCTTTGTCTTATTAATCCCTGCAATCAAACGTGCGTGCAGGCAGGGCCCGTCAGAAGCAAAGAGGCACTTTGGCTGGAAAATCTTTGGGCAAATAAAATACCTCCCTGCCGCCACCATCCACGCCTCACCCCCCAACATAAAAGACAAATATATTTTTGAGGGAGGGGGAGAAACACTTAAACAAACGCCAGAATTCTGGATGGGCTTTCCAGAATGTATTTTTTTATATAAGTGAAAGAAAAAGGAAAAAAACGAGAGAGGAGAGGCATTCTTTCTGTCGGAGGGAAAAAGCAGAGCGAAAAGGGCCCAGCAGGACTTATGACTGCTGGAAGCTTAAGAGTTGTTATCCTAGCAACTGGAGATAAAACAGTCTCCTGCTAGTCCGTGGGAGACTAGGGGCTGTGCTGGGCTGCGCTGTGCGAGAGAGCAGATCCCTAAAGCATTTCCTGGTGCAGAGGTTCCCCAGCTCCCTGCCGCTGTGGCTCGGGGCGCTGCTCAGATAAAGGCTCCTTATTGCATCTGTTGAGGGGGTGAAACCGACCGCAGCGATGCAAAGAGGTCAGCAGGGGCACTCCTCTGAGGAGCCCGGCCTTTTTTTCCCCTTCCTAAGAGCTTTAACTATTTATTTATTCTTTGTGGTGTTTTTTTTGTTTGTTGCTCGATTCTTATTCCTACATATTTTTACTGAAATAATATGTTGAGGAACCACTTGAAATTGAGGATTTGACAAGTGTTAAATGCTATTATCCATCACAGCTTTGGTGGTAATGTAAATACTCAGATACTGTATGCAGAGAGTGAATAATGAGCGTATGTGCGGCAGCTTGTGCTCGTTGTGCTCGGTGCACAGATAGTGGGTTTCTGGATATTGCCGAGTTCTGCTGAAAAACATGCCCTGACCCTGCTCCTCTCCCTCCCACCTTATCCTCTCCTCTCCCAAACACTTTTCTGTTTTCTCTCAGTGTACACGTCTACTGTAATCCCTCCACTACACCGGAAAAACCTAATCTCAATCTCCACTAGCTACATACTTTACACTATATACACATGCGTGGGGCGTGTAATCTAACCATGTTACGCCCCTATAACCCCACCAGGACAGTCCCACTTCGCTCCACTCCCCTCTCTCTGTCTCAGTCTCCAAAGGCCTTGGTGTCCCCCAGGGATGTGTGCTGTGTATATCCTCCTTGGTCAGGAACAGCGTCTCAGGAGGCCTATGGGAAAGCAAAGCTCTGCCACTGCAGCCTGCAGTGTCTGTGAGGGGGAGATTTATACCTCTGGTCCCTGTGGGGAGACTGCTAGCGTTACTGTTACTGGGGAATGCATGTCCCTGTGGCTGGCCCTTGATTTATGCCGTCAGGCTGACCAGAGCAGGCACTCTATTTGTGAACGCTAGGCAAGGCAATGCAGCTAGCCGTTGTGGCTGCAGGCCTGCAGCCTCGTGTATAAGCCCTGACATGATCATTTATGGGCGAAACACCGGGACGGTTGCTGGGGATGCTATTGTTTAAAAGCAATTTCTGCGGCCCAGACGCAAACCCCCTCGACCGTCACAACGCCGCACCGTGAAGGGCAGCGACGGGCTCTGCGAGTTCAACACGGGGAGACGCCTGTGTGTGCGTGTGCGCGTGTGTGTGAGATAACATGTTAATATATATCCCATGCCTACACACACAAACATCTCAAATGTACGGAGTATAAAGAGACAGGGTACAGAGAGACAGTGTCCAGAGAAATTGGATAACATGATGACATATGATTTCGACGAGCACATGTTCACAATCCAAATCCACCCTGGAAGTCTAAGCCACTTCTTCGAGAGCACTATTTGAGCTGTGTGTTGTATGCTGCCATGGAGCCACAAACAGAGCCGGTGAAGAACCATCTCAACAGACTAAAGTGGCACCTCTTCTCCTTTCCTTTATTACCACAAGCAGGTGAAAAGATTGGATCGGCTTCATCATAACTTTACCATACATATATGTATTTTTGTTTTTACCTGATAAGCCACGTCCCAGAGGAGATCATTGAGTTTAGAAGGTAGTCACTTTACACTATTGAGGTGCACCCTTTGTCTCTCTATGCTCACACTAGTTCTACGTGAGTCTGCCTCACTTTCCAATTCCTCTCCACGCCACACCTCTCGCTCCCGCTCTTTAACTTCACTGCTCTCTCGCTCCCAGCCCTAGTGCTGTCCCTTGACATTAGGAAAGATGGCGGAATAAGACATCACATTTATCGCTCTGAGGTCTTCTGCAAGGGGATCCGGGCGGTGGAGGGGAGACAGGCTGGTAGGGAGTTGCCACTGGAACACGTTGCTTTCTAACAAACAGCAAGCTGGCGGGCTGGTGGGCTTGAGACATTTAACACGGTGTGTGTGTGTGTATATATAGAGGATTTTGAAAGAAAGCATAAGACGAAGTTGACGGGGGTTGGTTCAGGGAGTTGAGGGGGCTGGTTCAGGGAGTTGAGGGGGCTGGTTCAGGGAGTTGAGGGGGCTGGTTCAGGGAGTTGACGGGGTTGGTTCAGGAGTTGAGGGGGTTGGTTCAGGGAGTTGAGGGGGCTGGTTCAGGGAGTTGAGGGGGGGTTGGTTCGGTTTGGGTTTGACTCTTTGTTGTTTTATTGTTTTTGCATTTCAAAAATGGCTTCTGTGAGAGAGGGGGCGACCATCTCATCCGCAATATGTGTGCGGCATCTGTTGATGGTTAATGTCACCCGGGCGGCAGACTCGGCATGCTGTTCGTGCCCCCTCCCAACACCACCTCTGCTCCCCTGCTTATCCAAGCTCCTTTGCAGGTGTGCGTGTATTAATTGGGGAGTATATCCTAATATACGTCAGCTATGCCTTAGACTTAAGAGTATTAGGGCTTACAGTCAAGCCCATTTTAGGCTACAGCTCATTACAAAGGTGCAAGGTATCTTTAAGGTGTCCTTAATACAGATTTATCTTTGGTCTGATCTGGATGGGAACAGGGGGATGCCGTTTCCGCTGGAGGGATGGGTCTGACTGAAAGTGGAGATGCAGCTTCAAAGTCAGAGTGGCGATATTGCACGCCAGATGAGGAGTACCGCCTCTGCCTCCTAACACATTTGGGAAGGAAGGCCTCCCACCTACATCGGCAGGACATGACAGCTTGACAAATAATAGAAAGGTCAATGGAAAAAAATCAACTGAATGAAAGATGCACACGTGAAGCACAAACTAACAGTGATCAACGAGGAAAGTGATGGCTAGGACTGTCTGGCCAGTTTGCTAGTGCCTTTGGGCTGTCCTCACTTCTCCCCTGTTCCCTTTCTCTCTACTTCACCCTTCCTCTCCACTCATCTGGGCTTCTACTAAGGCTTCAGACCTTGCATTCTCCCCCTGCTTCCTCCTCGCCGCCGTTTGCCAGAGAAACAATGACCGACTGATTGATCTAGGAGCAGTTTGGACTTCTAGAACATAATTCATAAAATTATATGGACAGGGGGGACCTGATCCTAGAACAGCACTCCTATTCTGAAACGCTTTTAGAATACACAGCCTGGTCTCCACTAACTGTGCAGGGAGACTGCTTGGGATACAACAGCAAAAGCTGTTGGTAAAATCAAATCTAATTGTATTGGTCACATACACATATTTAGCAAATGTTATTGCAGGTGTATCGAAAAGCTTGTGTTCCTAGCTCCAACAGTGCAGTAGTATCTAACAATTCACAACAATACACACATCTAAAAGTAAAAGAATGGACTTAAGAAATATATAAATATTAGACTGAGCAATGTCGGAGTGGCATTGACTAAATACAGTAGAATAGAATACAGTATATACATATGAGATGAGTAAAGCAATACGTAAAACATTATTTAAACATGATTAAAAGTGCCCAGTGATTCCAAGTCTATGTATATAGGGCAGCAGCCTCGAATGTGCTAGTGATGGCTATTTAACAGTCTGATGGCCTTGAGATAGAAGCTGTTTTTCAGTCTCTCGGTCCCAGCTCTGATGCACCTGTACTGACCTCGCCTTCTGGATGATAGCGGGGTGAACAGGCCGTGGCTCGGGTGGTTGATGTCCTTGATGATATTTTTTACCTTCCTGTGACATCGGGTGCTGTAGGTGTCATGGAGGGCAGGTAGTTTGCCCCCAGTGATGCTTTGGGCAGACCGCACCACCCTCTGGAGAGCCCTGCAGTTGCAGTACCAGGCGGTGATACAGCCCGACAGTGTGTTCTCAAGTGTGCATCTGTAAAAGTTTGTGAGGGTTTTAGGGAGCAAGCCAAATTTCTTCAGCCTCCTGAGCTTGAAGAGGTGCTGTTGCACCTTCTTCACCACACTGTCTGTGTTGGTGGACCATTTCAGATCGTCATTGATGTGTACACCGAGGAACTTGAAGCTTTCAACCTTCTCCACTGCGGTCCCGTCGATGTGGATAGGGGGGTGCTCCCTCTGCTGTTTCCTGAAGTCCACGATCAGCTATTTTGTTTTGTTGACGTTGAGTGAGGTTGTTTTCCTGACACCACACTCCCAGTACCCTCACCTCCTCCCTGTAGGCTGTCTCGTTGTTGTTGGTAATCAAGCCCACTACTGTTGTGTCGTCTGCAAACTTGATGATTGAGTTGGAGGCATGCATGGCCACGCAGTCATGGGTGAACAGGGAGTACAGGAGGGGGCTGAGCACGTACCCTTGTGGGGCCCCTGTCTTGAGGATCAGCGAAGTGGAGGTGTTGTTGCCTACCTTCACCACCTGGGGGTGGCACGTCAGGAAGTCCAGGACTAGTTGCACAGGGCGGGGTTCAGACCCAGGGCCCCAAGCTTAATAATTAGTACTATGGTGTTGAATGCTGAGCTATAGTCAATGAACAGCATTCTTACATAGGTGTTCCTCTTGTCCAGACGGGATAGGGCAGTGTGCAGTGTGATGGTGATTGCATCGTCTGTTCATCTATTGGGGCGGTAAGCAAATTGAAGTGGGTCTAGGGTGTCAGGTAAAGTAGAGATGATATGATCATTAACCAGCCTCTCAAAGCACTTCACAATGGCAGAAGTGAGTGCTACGGGGCGATAGTAATTTAGTTCAGTTACCTTTTCTTACTTGAGTACAGGAACAATGGTGGACATCTTGAAGCAAGTGGGGACAGCAGACTGGTATAGGGAGAGATTGAATATGTCCGTAAACACTCCAGCCAGCTGGTCTGCACATGCTCTTAAGAAGCGGCTAGGGATGCCGTCTGGGCCGGCAGTCTTGCGAGGGTTAACACGCTGAAATGTTTTATTGACGGCGGCCACGGTGAAGGAGAGCCCACAGTCCTTGTTATCCTCAAAGCGGGCAAAGAAGGTGTTTAGCTTGTCCGGAAGCAAGACGGTGTCTGCGTCTGCGACGTGGGTGGCTGGGTTTCCCTTTGTAGTCCGTGATTGTCTGTAGACCCTGCCACATACCTCTTGTTTCTGAGCCGTTGAATTGCGACTCCACGTTGTCTCTGTACTGACGTTTTGCCTGTTTGATTGCCTTACGGAGGGAATAACTACTCTGTCGGTATTCGGCCATATTCCCAGTCACCTTGCCATGGTTAAATGTGGTGGTTCGCGCAATCTTGAAGTATGGATTCCGATTGGTCAGACCAGCGTTGAATAGACCTTATCACGGATACTTCCTGTTTGAGTTTCTGCCTATAGGAAGGGAGGGGCAAAATGGGGTCGTGATCAGATTTGCCGAGGGGAGGGCAGTGGAGGACCTTGCAGGCATTTCGAAAAGTTGAGTAGCAGTGGTCCAGTGTTTCACCAGCGCGAGTACTACAGTCAATGTGTTGGCAGAACTTTGGTAGCGTTTTCCTCAAATTTGCTTTGTTAAAATCCCCAGCTACAATAAATGCAGCCTCAGGATATATGGTTTCCAGTTTGCATAAAGTCCAGCGGAGTTCTTTGAGGGCAGTTGTGGTATCGGCTGTGACTATAACCGAAGAGAATTCTCTTGGGAGGTAATACGGTCGGCATTTGATTGTGAGGTGTTCTAGGTCAGGTGAACAAAAGGACTTGAGTTTCTGTATGTTATCACAATCCCACCATGAGTAGTTAATCATTAAACATACACCCCCGAATTTCTTCTTCCCGGAGAGTTCTTTATTCCTGTCTGCGCGATGTACTGAGAACCCAGAAGCGGTGGATGGTGCGCATGCCTCCTGAGTCGGACTAGATGTTCACTCAGAATACCTCTTCTCCGCCGGCGGTGTTATTGAGCAGACTCTGGAATAAGTTAAATTGCGCTGTGGGGGTACGCCCAAAGGATCCAATTCGGGAAAGTCGTATTCCTGGTCGTAATGCTGGTAAGTTACCGCCGCTCTGATATCTAAAAGTTCTTTCAGGCTGTATGTAATAACACAAAAATAATTCTGGGCTAATAATGTAAGAAATAGCACAAAAAAAGCGGAGCTAGAAGCAGAGCTGTCATATCTGTCGGCGCCATCAGACATAGGAGTGGGATGAAAACTTAAAAAAAAAAGACATATCCACGCACAACGCGTGACAGAGAAAGACAGACAGGCCTCAAGTCCCAGGTCGCCTTAGTTGTTGGTGGAAAGAGAAAAACTGTTGAGCTTATTCCAGCAGAGTGCATATGCTTTGGACAGAAAGAGAAAGAGGCAGGGTGAGGGGTGGGCTATGGACAGAGAGAGAAATAGGGGGGAGAGAGGGGCGGGCTACGGAGAGAGAGAAAGAGAGAGGGAGAGACATACACACAAGTGCAGGCCCTGTGCTCCCTGGCCACGGCCTGGCAGACACTTTCCCAGGCTGGAGGGGATGAGAAACATCTTCTCTTCCAGGGTGGGACAGACGGCGCTGGTCTGCTGCTGCTGCACACGCTAATCTCCAACTCCAAGGAGGAGGAGCGGGGCAGTGAAGCTGGGATAGTGTGTGTGTGTGTATGTGTACAAGTGAGAGAGGGTTAGGGGAGTTGTCACGTATGCCTCTTAGGTTTCACAGCCCAGCAGGGTTCTCTGCACAGTAAGGCCTAATCCTGCTCTAGCCCAGGGGCCCTGGTCTCTGTCACTTCACACGGCACCAGCACTGTCACACTGCAGCCACGGCTAGGCTCCACACACACACGTTTCACAGCCACTGAAGGGGGACGACATGGCCTTAGATGCAGAACATCGGAAAACACAAACCATACACTACCGAAGCCATGAACTGGAATCCTATACGACAGCAAACCCACACAAAAGTCACATTAACCACAACTCTCATGTTGCTTTGCATCCAATATGAATCAATGTCCCTAGAACATCATAATATAAAGACTGGTGTTAACGTTCAACATTTTAATAATTTAGTAGACATTTAGTCATTTTACAGTATGGGGCGGCTGGTAGGAGCGTTGGGCCAGTGACCGAGCTGACAAGGTAAAAATCCGTCGTTCTGCCCCAGAGCAAAGCAGTTAACCCACTATTCACTGGGCGCCGAAGACTTGGATGTCGATGACGGAAGATGTACCAAATAGCACCCTATTACCTACAATATATAGTGCACTGCTTTCAACCAGTGCCTAAAGTAGTGCACTAAATAGGGAAGAGGGTGCCATTTGGGATGCAACCAAGGGGGTAGGTGGGTTTCTCAGGTGTTGGTAGCCTGGTAATAAATACCTGTGGAAGTCTGGTACATCCAGAGGCATCTGCATGCCGACATGAGCGGAGCGATGATTAGGACTGATGAATTAAGGCGTCGCTATCTAAACATTTCACAAAGAACCCAGGGCGTTTTTTAATGAAGCTGTGTGTGTGTGCCACTCAGCTGAAAGGCGTCTATAATGACCTGGCTCAGCCAGAGGGCCCGGAGCAAACACACACACACACATACACACACACACACCACACACACACAAGGGAATAATGCAGCTGGTTGGACTTGGCACCGGTATACACTGGTGAGACAAAAGCAGCTTGGCCTGGGGGTTAGCAACAGAAAGAAATTGTTTTAAACACATTATGGCTTTTCATTTGTACCTCGTCCAACAAATATAGGTCACAATTCAATTTTTTTATGTCAACTTATTAAATAATGATCTTATTATGGCTTATTGGGACATGTTCAAATGTGCAGTGGAGTTATTCAATTAGCTAGAGCCCCTTTTGTGTGCCATAGGCTCTTATGCCTAACCCAAACCTCTGATTGGTTTACAGCTCAGATAGGAGCATTGTAGGGCCACTGTGAGGCTACAGTACAGTAAGAGAAAACATAGGGAAATGGACACGAGACAATTAAAGCCCCATTGCAGACAGAT
Organism: Brachymystax lenok tsinlingensis; assembly: GCA_030435695.1. Taxonomy (NCBI): domain Eukaryota; kingdom Metazoa; phylum Chordata; class Actinopteri; order Salmoniformes; family Salmonidae; genus Brachymystax; species Brachymystax lenok. Next base: position 9,426,870 of record CM059790.1, read on the forward strand.
GTTCAAATCAAATACTTGAATCCCCCCCTTCTCCGACTGATTAGGGCACTTATGGTGTGAACCGGGGCCCTCGTGGCTTTATTTGAACTCAGTGGGGCTTCGGAGCTCGCAATCAGTTTTGTTTCATTTCCAATCAATTTTAACAAATCAAAATGTAATCATTTTAATCAACTAAACCCCGGGTCCGTTAAATGCTGCCGCCATCAGTTGGTAGGATGGCATTAATGACAGCCTTCAGCGTGTCATGTTAATTACAGGTGAGAGGGCAGAAAGAGAGAGAGAGGGCAGAAAGAGAGAGAGAGAGAGAGAGAGAGGGCAGAGAGAGAGAGAGAGAGAGGGCAGAGAGAGAGAGAGAGAGGGCAGAGAGATAGATAGAGAGAGAGGGCAGAGAGAGAGAGAGAGAGAGAGAGAGAGAGAGAGCGAGAGAGAGCGAGAGAGAGGGCAGAGAGAGAGAGGGCGAGAGAGCGAGAGCGAGAAGGTAGAGACAGACCCGGAAACCCAATCCCCTCTGATCAATCCCACAGCAGGCTGGGTTTCCCCTGTTCCACACACACACACACACACACACACACCTCATATCCTCCCACTTGCAGTGTAAGGCCTTAAAATTGAGGAGAGATCACAGTGGGTCTCTGACCGCATAAAGCTGCCATTGAGTGTTTGTGATGTGTGTGATGTCTGTGTGTGATGCAGCTGTAGAGTCCCTGTGGCTCTTATCTGAGCCATTCAAAGAGATGACCCAGAGAGCGGTAAGTGAAGGAGAAGGATGAAGAGAGGGAGGTGGGTGACTCCTGCACTATCCCCGCTTTCATCAGAATACCCCCCACACACAAAAACTGCAAGTCCGCCACGTCCACAAACCCCACCGCCTTGTGTAACGTCTAATGCCGGAACATAAATTATGCATCGGCAGATTAGGGGGAAGAGCAGAGCAGCAGAGCAACAGCAGCCGCGTTAGGCAGCGAATGCAAACAGGACATGGGGCTGGCCGGGGCCGTTATCAGCCCATGCTCTCCCTCTTCTCTCCCTCGGCAAGGAAAACACCTACTTAAATCCCCCCTCTAATTCCCTCGCACACAGTTTGGTTTCCAGATGGGCCCTGAGCCCCATGGTCCTGCCAGCAACAGCTTTCGCCGTGTTCGTTGAAAACAAAGATGACAGATTAAATATCATGTGCCACGCCACGCAGGGGGAACGGACGGAGAGAGAGAGAGAGAGAGAATGAGAAGATCATTCGCAGTTTCCAGAGCAAATAGCACGGACTACGATGGGAACGGGATGGGAAGAGACAGGGCTTTTTATTTATACCTCCCTCTCTCTTTCTATGTAGACGTCGTCGCCGTGGTGCCAGCTTGATGCCCTGTGCTGGAAAGGTTTGGCGGTGGGTCGAAGCCATGGAGGCAAGGTTCTGCTCACTACCCTCTCACTCCTGTCTCTTTCCCCCTCTCTGTCTCTTTCTTTGCTTCCTTTCCACTCCCTTTTCTTCCCCCCATCGCTCTTCATCCTCCTTCCTTCCCCACTTTCTCTCTTCCCTCCTTTCTCTCGCTTCCTTCTCCTCCTCGCTGTACCATTGTTTCCTCTCGCCGTGCCTCCCCTCTCTACCTCCAACATGGCCCCGGCCCACTCCCTCCATCTCACTGTAATTACCCCACAGGATGTGTCTGCCATCGCCGAGACGCGCCAGTGCCCAATATTGTGACGCGATGACCGAATCCCAATCCGCCTCTTTTAATTGCGTTTTGTTGTTTCCATGTTAATGACAGTGTTTGTCTTGCGTGTGGCTGTGAAATCGAGCGTCACTACTCCGGAGAATGCTTAATAGGGTCAATTAAGTTATTTACAATGAAGTAATCTGTAAAATGGCACAACTGCTTCCGGGCGCTCGGGAAACAGAAATTGCAGGAACGTCAAGTATTAATCATAGCGCCAGCTCCACGAGCTTTGAATGAGGACACTGCATTCGCTAATGTAGACACGGTGTTGCATTCTTTGCATACCGACCAGCGCATACGTTTAACCTACATGCACTGACAGCAGCCTAGGAAGTGGGAGAGTAGTCCATTCAAAGGACTTCCATCTGTCTACGCAATCACAAAAAACAAACAATATTTTCTTTGTCAAATCTCACTGTGTGTAATGACATTCCTCAACTTGAACCTCTCCCATTGATTGTCTGATTCTCAATCCTCACTAATATTCACTTGCTGGAACAACAAAGCACACAGTATTTCCCTGTGGTGACAGACGTGACATGTTCCCTGTAATGTTGGGACATCCCTCTCCCTTGCCCATGGATATGTGTGTGTGTGTGTGTGTGTGTGTGTGTGTGTGTGTATGCCCATGTATGTGTGTGTGTACTCGAGTCTTTAGCGAGTGTGTATTCACCCAATAGGGATAGCCATAAACAGATCAATGCCCCATGCTGTTCTGATGAATTCACATTACCCGTATGCTCCATCATACCATTGATTTCTCTGTAAAGACCCGCAGCCATTTGGAGAGGGAAGGACTAGTCACTAGAATGTTGCACTTCAACCCTAGCAGCCATGTTTTAAAGGGGAATTCCACCACTTTTTAACATTAAGTGGTAGGATTCCCCTTGAAAGTCTATGCACTTCAACCTAAAGTACTTATTTAATTGTAGCAAGTTGTAAACCTCAACAGTGTACAGACAAAAAGTCATTTCGACAGATGTCCAACAGATTCCGCCACACAGCTGAAAATGACTGAACTGAATTAGCTTAACGCTTGTTAGCGCAAAGCAAGAAAAGAAACCATGCCAGACCTCTTCTTGGGTTTGACTACAGTGCAATGGTACTGAGCTAGCTGGAGAGCGGGCGGGCAGGCAGGCAGGGGCTGCCACTTTAAAGAAGCTGTCTATGCTGTGATTTAAGTGCTGGTCGGGGAGGAGGGCTGGCTATTTAATAGAGCCCGCGGCTAATTGCTCCGGTGGCACCTAAACCGTCTCCCTCAAAAGCCCTTGGAACCTGGAGGATGACGCTGCTAGCTACTGCTGACACAAGGCCTTAGTGCTGATCACACCTTCACAAAACACCAGAGAAGAGTGAACTTGGTTTAGCCAGGAGAAAAACGCAGAAAAAACTAACAAAAAAGAAGGCACTCACTGCTACGAGTTATGCTTGGGGTGAGGCGAGAGAAGGTTTTGGCTGCGGACACACAAAAGGATCCTCCTCTCCCTCGGCAGAGAGCATTTGGGTCTGATCGGGGAGGGAGGCGTGCTACAGAGGTAATAATACACCCCATAGCCTGTCATTTCAGAGCCGGCGCAGCGCAGGGCAGGCACACAAAATAGAAATATCACTTTCCCTCTCCAGCCTTACCCCGCCCCGAAAAAACCTGCCTCTCACTGCTGCATGTTGAATCACCATGGGGAATGAGGGAGAGGAAGAGGGAGGAGAAAGGGAGAGAGACGGAGGGAGTGAGAGAGGGCTCGAGAACGAGGAAGAGAGAATGAGGAGGCGGCGTGGGAGAGAGAGAGAGAACGTGAGCGCGAGACAGAGGAAAGCAAGGAGAAATGGAGAGTGCCTGGTCACAACACTTGTGCGTAGTTTGTTTGTGGTGGCAGCAGCGAAGCACATGGTGGTGGTGGCTGGCATCTGCAGGGCTGGCATCTGCAGGGCAGGCCTCGCTACACTAACCAACGCAACCCAGAGCTAAACCTCGCCAGTCATCTCCCGTTCATTTCCAAAACCTCAAGCATCTGGAGCTTTTTGGACAGCATTCTCCAATAAAAAAAAAAAAACAGGAACGAGTGTATTTGGGTTTGAAAGTGGATAGTCTGGGCATCAACTGCATAAAATAAGATCAAGTGCAAGCTCAGCACAGTGCTGGCTTAGAAAGAGTGTTATCTGTGTCCTGTAATCAACCCTAGCACCAAAGGCTGATCTCGAGCAGCCGATTTACGATGTTAGTCTTTGTCCTGATAAGTGAGAGAGAAAGGTGGCTACGAAGGTCGACCTCAGGCATTCAGACAGCCATTTTGTGCACAGGAAGCGTGAATTGGGCTGTGACCTTGGGGCTGGGGCGAGCGGCCACCCTGTCACCGTGGTCCTGTCGCGTCGGCGCGGGATATGACAACACGCCAACAAGCCCAGCGCTCGACATCTGGTTTACATCTCCAGGCGAGGAGAGCAAGAGAACCACTTCTCTCTCTCTCTCTCTCTCCCCGCCTCTGCATAGTTTTCGCACAGTCCGAGCGGACCACTTCAGATTCAGTGTCTGCAGGACAAGAGCGTGTGTATACTCTGTCAGGGTATATGCTGTGATTCTTATCAGCCATGCTCGAACATAAGAGTGGGCTTACATGTGATTATATTGTGAGTTAGATTCATTGGAGAAACAAAAATTCCCTAAATTCCTTAACTGTGTTGCTTCACACGACCTCATAACCCCAAAGCATCCAAAGGATAAAGTATTTTAGGATAAAGTATTTTAAAGTATTGCTAGTATGACCCAGACATCCTAGAAAATATGTCAAGCTCACAAAGGATTTAGGTTTTCCCAACTAGAATTTCAGACCTTTTGGAATTCAACTCGCAATCAATACAGTGACCTCAAAATACATACGGCAGCCTATGTGGTGCATCTTGAAAGCCCCAGGTTCCACATAAAACCGTGGGCACGAAAGCCGAAAGGCGTTGTAATTGCTGACGAGAAAGGCAGGAGTCGTTAGAGTGCAGATCGCTTTGATCTTAACCAGAGACGCTTTAGGATTAAGTCTCTTCAGTGGGCCGGCATTGTTTCGGCAGAGGGGGGAGCGGGGAGGAGCGGGGCCCGCAACAAGCTATGCAGATGAGATGTTAATTAGGCAAATGGTGAATTAAGACTAGACCAGTACAAACCAGCCCATTGGAATGGGGAGTGTGGGAATAGGGTGTCTGTATGAGCCAGCTGCACCCCTTGCCTCCGTGTTGACCCCCTCCCACCCTCCACTCGTCTATGCATCACTTCTTCCTCTCTCAGTTTCTATCCGCTACACCTGACTGGGACACACCAACACATACCATTCAGTGTCTGACTATTTTGTATGGACAGTCATTGGTAGGGATAGATAAGGCCCCTGCTCTTTGCAGGCTTTGGATGTGAGGAACCCATGGAAACTGGGTGCTTATGAGGTTCTGGTGGAACCTAAATGGATGAATAGCGATTCACATGCTAATGAGTAAAGAAGAGGAGGCAACTGGAGAGTTTTGTTTTTTCTAATTTCTTGTTGGTTCTTCGTCTGCTTGGGGCGCTGTTGGTCTGGTGGTGGTGGGGTAACTGAGGGTATCGCCGGGGGACTGAGGGGATTCAAGGAGCTTGTTCCCACTCTGTGCGTGTATACATACGGGAGGCTGTAAAAATAGGACTCATGAGACGCCGTCTTTCTTTCAGAGGAGGTGGGGAACAAAGATGGGAACCTTTCAGACCATAACGAGTTGAGACTACAGAGCATGTGAAAAAGATCACTGATGGTGCATGCAATTAAAATCAATTATCAACACCTATTCACATATCTTTAGTGCTATTAGATCCATTAGGATTCAAGGTGATCCCTGAATATCTTCTCCGTTGACATGGCAGTTGTATTATCAATATGGTTAGGGTTTCTAACCAAGGCACAGGAGACAGTGTCACTGTAGATAGCTGTCAAAGTATTTTTCACAGCTATATATTTTCTCGAAGAACGCTGACCGTATGCTTACCACGGTCAATAAGGATTTAGGAACACTTCACTCTCGTACACGCGGTGTTCAAGGGCTGTGGGCGGAGGTGTAAATTCTTCATTGTTTATTGGCTGTCAGATCCCCAATAGCGTGTGCCGTGACTTGCATACTGTCGCATCCCTCTGGGAAGAAGGTAAGTGTGACACCGCAAGCTGAAGTGGAACAAAGAACGGACATTTGACAAATGCTTTGTAAAAGACAACTTTGTCGACCTGTCCAACCTATCGGCAGCAGCCCCGTGCCAGCTTTACCAGTTTCCTGCCACTAGTTCAGGAGAGACGTCTGACGACATCGTCTCAACATCAAGGTTAAGTCGCCTTTGTGGTATGAAATACGCCTGTCTAGATTTGAACATAGCAATTACAAGATTATTTCAGTTACATTTCAGTTACATTACATTACATTACAGATTATTTCAGTTACATTACCCTAACGAAGCCTAGTGAAGTAGTTCAAAAGAACTACAAGCCAATACAACGCTGGACTACTTGTTACTTTGCTCCGGGTGGCAAAAGCGAGGTGCTTGTGTAAGCGCACGTCAGTACATTTTAGAGGACGCAGCCTTGTGGAGTGTCCGTTTTAGAATGAAAGCATTTTGAAGGATTTAGCTTATCCCTCCCTCTCTCCTCTCTCTCCACCCTTGAAAGGATGTGGTGACCCAGGGATGTTTAAAATGGGGGCCAAATGAATTGCTTGGGCACTTGAGCTCTCCCAGCCATTAGAGCAGGCCGCCCTACCTGTGTTGAGTCAGCAGTCCTCTCACTCGATCCGTCTAATGGACAGCGCAGGAATTTAATTAGCAGGAAGCCGCAGAGTGGGGGGCTGAAGATTCCCCAGGACTAAGAGAAAGGGAGCAGTGTGTGTGCGCGCGCTGGTGAGAGCGAGAGGAAGAAAGAATGTGTGCGTCTGTGTGTGTCTTCACAGTACCATAGAGGTGATACTTCCCAGCCACCGTCCTCTGTCTTGTCACTCCACCGGCATTTCTAAACCTCCGCTGGTTCTATCCCTGCTGTTATAGGCTCATATTTGTTTTCTCCCTATGCAAACATTTCAATTCTGGCAGTGGCCTCCACACACTGTCGTTTGTGGCGAGGTGGAGACGAAATCGAGCGACACTCATAAGGCTAGTATAGACCCTCTGGGCCTCCCTGCTCCAACAGAGTTCAGCCACGGGACATCAACAGAAAATAGCTCTCACTAACCAGACCAAGTATTCCACCTGCACCATGCAGAGAGAGAGAGAGGGGAGAGCGAAAAGGGAAGGGGGAATTATATGCTTGGGAGAGAGAGAGCGAATGGGAGGAGAGAGAAGTACTGACTTTTGCCTGCCTGGTCACAGGCAGAGCCGTTTGCGCTGGTCACATGGCACAGAGTTGCTATGATTGATTGTTGCCTTATCTCAGTATATCTGACTTTGAACCGTACCCTCCACCCTCTCACTCAGCTACCAGCCGAGGGCTACCGCCACTTGTTTTCCGCAGCCACCGGATGAGGGTGGTTTGACTCACAGCAGGTCCCGACTTTCTAGGAAGACTACCCACCTGTAACGTTTCAGGGATTATTGACTCCGTGCCCTTTGGCTCGACGATGGCGTGATATGCTTTTTGCCTCAGTTTGTGTTAGTTAGCCATTAGATAAGCACTCAAATGAGAACTCAAAACCAAAATCAGAGAGGTAGACCGCAGACACCTTGGATTAGGACAACTTACTGAGGTTAGCCCTACTGATGGTGCCCGTATGGTCTGAATGGAGACTCGGAACTTAGTGACTTCTTTTGCCTTTTGTTCTTTCGACTGCGTTGCATGGCTCCGGCCTGCAGGGGGAGCCCAGCCTTAGCAGCCTCCGACCCAAATTCTGTTGGCAGCCTCTCGACAGCAGTCATCCCCCACTCCCAAACCCGAACAAAAGGAATCTCGAAACAATATTCAATATTTCATGACAGAACGCAGAGTTCTCCGGGACCAGAGGCCTTCTCCGTCGGTGTGAAGTAATATGAGCCGTCCATTAGGAGAAGGAGGCCCTCCCTCAGTTCCCATACTATACATTTGGGTTCAGGGGTTGAGGCTGGCGATGGAGACTAAATAACACACACAGATGCACACACGACGGGGAGAGAACCGGCAAAGAGAAAAAGGCTTTAATTTAATTGTGTGTATACAGGATGAGTGTTTCCTTTCTAGTTTGGAAATTTGGACCAATTAGCTTGGTCTCCCAGCGCCTCGTTCCCAGACGGTTTTGCGACTAATCAAGTGCCACTTTTGTCTCCACTCTGAAAACAGTTTTATGGTTGAAGTGCACAGATAAATGAGGGCAGTATATGCCTGGCCGTCGAGAATGCACTTGTGTCAGACATACCGGTCCAACAAAACAAGCAGCAAGCATATCTGGGAGTGTCCATACAGTTGCAAGGTACCTCATAAAAGGTGTCATATCAATTACCCCCCCAAAAAACGCACCATGTGGATCCACTCTTTGAAACAGCAGACCTAAAGTGGTGGGGGGAAGGGGTTGTCTGTCGCTCAATCATGGCAGAGTTGGAAGCTTCTCGGTGAAATCACTGTGTAAGAGGAGTTGAGTGGAAGAAAGAGATGACCTACAGTAGGTTTCCTCATTATCCCACACAAAGGACACAGAGAACAGGCCCAAATAATCTGCCTCTTTCTCGCTCCTCTCATCATCTAATTTGCCTTGGGGTGCCTTTGCTAGGAAGCACTTCAGGAACGGAAAAATATCCAAACTTCCCTATGCCTGGTTTTCTTTTCGGATTCATAAAAAAAAAAAAAATGTTTTAAGGTTGCTTGAGCTTGAGCATGGTGGAGCGTTTCCCATCCCAAGCTGGTTGTTTTGACCTGGCATACCAGGAGAAGCGATGTGTATTTTTGCTCCCGACACAAGCCAGGGAAACGTAATTGCTAATGTGTTGGGTGGAGGCTCAATGTTTTCTTGAAGGAGCGCCCATCCTCGCTGCTGAAATAAATAAGGGGATTCAGTGTGAGCTGTGCCAGGGCCTTGTGGCTTGGCACGCTGTAGCGTCACAGCCTTGTTATCCTCATTGATTTATTTATTTATATTGCCCTGCTCCGCATACACAGATGGAGGGACTGAGGGCAGTGCTGGAGGAGAAATGGTTCAATAATAAAAAATAATACTATTTAAAAAAACACTTCACACTTATGCACCCTCCCCAACACCCCGCACTCTTCACTTCTCATTAACTTAAAAACGAACAGCTGACAATACGAACGCAAACCAAACAAGAGAATAAAACGACAACAAAGAGATGAAATGCAAGCGTACCCACGACGACGCATCGGCGGCTCTTGTGACAAATTGGCCACTTTGTATGGCTTCACCTCCGGGATGGTGTCCAAAGTGGCCGCACAGTGCTCTTAAAGGGATACTTCGGGACGTTGGCAATGAGGCCCTTTATCTACTTCCACCATTTCTATGTCTCTGCGTACAGTACTTCGCGAGCCAATGCTAACTAGTCTTAGCGCAACGACTGGAAGTCTATGGGTATCTGCTCGTATCCATGAGTTCGTCTGACTCTAGGGAAGTAGATAAAACCCGGAATATCCCTTTAACTCGCCGACCAAACACAGTAGTCTCGTCAACAAAACGATTACAGTCCTCATCAATCACGGTTAGAGTGACATCAGAGTTTGCCTGGCTCTTCTTTACGTAATAACCTCATGCCCAGCCGTTTCCACATCTCTGGCCCTGCAGCCCAACTGTAGTTGTTTTGGGGGGAAGCTGGGGGAGATTGAAACAGTAGATGCAGTGATCCAGATGGATACTTCCCAGGCTGGAAGAAGACGAGAGATGGATTTGCCCCCTCTACCCAGTGCGTCACAAGCAGGAGCAGGTCATTTACTCACGGTTTATTCAATACAGGGTGAGCAGAGCAGAGGCAGAGCAGGGACTGTGGGCCCACTGGCAGACGGCTGGCTTGACCTGCATTCTTAACTACATAGCAGCCAGGAGAGAAAGGACCTGCACTAGTCTACACGCGCACGCACAAACACACACACACACAATTTGCATACCGACCCAATAGATCCACGGATAACACAATCATCACTGCTCTGCACATTTCCCTATCCCACCTGGACAAGAGGAATACCCATGTGAGAATGTTTGACTACAGCTCAGCTTTCAACACCCTAGTCCCCTCCAAGCCCTGTGTCAGAACATCTCCCTCTGCAACTAGATCCTGGACTTCCCAATGTCAGAAAAACCAAGGAGATGATCGTGGACTACTGGAAACAGGAGGGAGCACGCCCCCATCCACATTCAGGGCTGTAGTGGAGAGGGTCAAAACCTTCAAGTTCCTCGGCGTTCACATCACAGAGGACCTAACATGGACCAATCCCACCGACACTGTGGTGAAGAAGGTACCTCTTCAACCTCAGGCGACTGAAGAAATTCGGCACGGGCCCTCAGATCCTCAAGAAGTTCTACAGCTGCACCATCGAGAGCATCTTGACAGGCTGCAGAAACGACTGGTCAGGCAACTGCACCTGCCTCAACCGCAAGGCTCTACAGAGGGTGGTGCGGACAGCCCAATACATCACTGGGGGCAAGCTCCCTGCACTCCAGGACATCTACACCAGGCAGTGTTTGAGGAAGGCCCAGAAGATCATCAAGGACTCCAGTCACCGAGCCACGTTATAATCTGTTCACTTTGTTATAATCTGGCAAGTGGTATTGGAATCCCTGCACAGACCTGCACCTTAGAGACTATTTTCACCTTAGTGACTATTTGCACTAGCTCTTGACACATCAAACCTTACACACACACACACACACATCAATAAACACACGCACACACAACTGTCATATTAGACAGTATTTATTCAACTGACTATTTGCACTGACTCTCGACACATCCAACCCTTACACAAGCACACAGACACACCCAAGACACTACCCAATACTGTAATGCTTGACATAGCACATGCATTATCTATACTGTACCTTCAAAGGCCAGTTCATTAGGTACACCCATCTAGTACCGGGACAGACCCCCCCCCCACCTCCAGAACTGCCTGCCAGGAAAACATTCCCCACACCATTACACCATCAATCTGTACCGTTGACACTAGGCAGGATGGGTCCATGGACTCATGCTGCTTACGTCAAATCCTGACTCTGCCATCAGCATGAAGCAACAGGAACCGGGATTCATCGGACCAGGCAATGTTTTTCCACTCCTCAGTTGTCCAGTGTTGGTGATATCGGGCCCACTTGAGCCGCTTCTTGTTTTTATCTGATAGGAGTGGAACCCGGTGTGGTCGTCTGCTGCAATAGCCCATCCGTGACAAGAACCAACGAGTTGTGCATTCTGAGATGCCGTTCTGCACACCGTTGCCCTGCGCCATTATAAACACGTCTGAGGCCCACCAGTTAGTTTGCACGATTTTCTTTCGACTTCTCATCAACAAGCGGTTTTCATCCACAGGACTGCCGCTGACTGGATGATTTTTCTGTTTGTCGCATCGTTCTTGGTAAACCCTAGACACTGTCATGCGTGAAATGCCCAAGAGGCCGGCCGTTTCTGAGATACTGGAACCGGTGCGCCTGGCAATGACGATCATAGCGCGCTCAAAGTCGCTCAGGTCACTTGGTTTGCCCATTCTTAAGTTCAATAGAACAGTAACGGAATGCCTCGATGCCCGTCTGCCTGCTTCATATAGCAAGCCACGGCCTCGAAACTCATGGTCACGGGGTGGTGTACCTAATAAACTGGTCACTGAATGTATATCCTATTGTGTACATATCAGGCTCTTACTATGCACAATACCTATTATATTACTTGATATTTGACTACTAAACTGTGTACGTGACAAAACATTTTTTATTTTGATTCGACTACACAGACTGCACACCCTAATCAAATTTTATTAGTCACATGCTTCGTAAACACAGGTGTGGACTAATAGTGAAATGCTTACTTACGGGCCCTTCCCAACAATGCAGAGAGAAAGAAAATAGAGAAATAATAGAAAAGTAAAACACATAATAATAAAAGTAATATACACTGAGTGTACAACACAATAGGAGCATCTTCCTAATATTGAGTTGCACCCCTTTTTGCCCTCAGAACAGCCTCAATTCGGCGGGGCATGGACTCTACAAGGTGTCGAAAGCGTTCCACAGGTATGGTGGCCCATGTTGACCCCAACGCTTCCCACAGCTGTGTCAAGTTGGCTGGATGTCCTTTCTGTGATGGACAGTTCTTGATACACACTGGCAACTGTTGTGTGTGAAAAACCAAGCAGCGTTGCAATTCTTGAAACACTCAAACCGGTGCACCTGGCACCTACTAAAGGCACTTAAATATTTTGTCTTGCCCATTCACCCTCTGAATGGCACACGATCCACGTCTTAATTGTCTCAAGGCTTAAAAATAATTTAACCTGTCAACTCCCTTTCATCTACACTGATTGAAGTGGATTTAACTGGTAACATCAATAAGGGATCATAGCTTTCACCTGGATTCACCTGGTCAGTCTATGTCATGGAAAGACCAGGTGTTCCTAATGTTTTGTACACTCAGTGTAGATACACAACGAGTAACAATAACTTGGTTATATACAAAGGGTAACAGTACCGAGTCGATGTGCAGGGGTACGAGGTAATTGAGGTAGATATGTACATATAACTAGGAATAACGTGACACATAGTAAACAGTAGCAGCAGAGTATGTGATGAGTCAAAATACAGTAGTTAGTCCAAAGAGGGTAAAAGCAGATAGTTAAATACCCGGAATAACTATTTAGCAGTCCTATGGCTTGGGGGTTCCAGACTTGGTGCATCGGTACAGCTTGCTGTGTAGCGGCAGAGAGAACAGTCTATGACTTGGATGGCTGGAGTCTGACAATTTTTAGGACCTTCCTCTGACACCGCCTGGTATAGAGGTCCTGGATGGCAGGGAGCTCGGCTCCAGAGACGTACTGGGCCATCCACACTACCGTCTGTAGCGCCTTGCAGCCAGTTGCCAAGCAGTTGCCATACCAAGTGGTGATGCAGCCAGTCAAGATGCTCTCAATGGTGCAGCTGTAGAACTTTTTAAGGATCTGAGTGCCCATGGCAAATTCTTAGCTCAAAGGAAAAATGTGTTGGTATTTGTTTCATTAGTCCATTGTTGATATAGTCCCAAAATGTTTTGCATGTCAGCAATCAAGTTTTCAAGATGTCAAATTTTCTAAATACAGAAATTATGCCGGTATGAAGCATTTTACATAATATGATGCACAATGGACTAATAAAACAAATACCCAAATATAGTTTTTGGCCGAGTTCTCCTTTAAAACACAATACAGACACCCCCCCCCCAAAGGTCCACGGGCGCATTTGAATCACCAACTCTTATACTGAATAGAAATTATATTATGACCATTCAGTGAATATAATGGGGTAACATGTCCCCCCCAAAAAAATTATCTATTTTGAAAAGGAGTAAACGTGTCAGCTGGAGCACAGAGGAAATAAATCTTCCTTGCACTGCACAACAGATGGGCAGAAAGGGTATAAGGACAGAGCAGTGATTCAGGAAACATGTTATCTGCTATAACACAAGAGCTAAAACAACACGTGATCACACTCACTAAGACATGCAAACACGTATACACAGAGGATGCGAGAGGAACCAGTTCAGCAAACCCCTAGTCTTTCTTCTATATTTTACCAGCCATACGGTAGTTTATTTTTCACTTCTTTCACCATCTGTAGCAACATTCCCCTACAGACGGCCACAGCTGTCCTGTTTCATGTCTGCGGGCCCTTTTATATGCCATCCCAAATGGGTTCATCACACAATAGTGGCTCGTTGGTGGATCACAGCGTCTGAACGAGCACAGACCTTCGAGATAATGGACAGTAGTGGCCACACCGTAACAAGACAGTAAAAAAAAAAACATACAATTCTAGGAATGCACTTTGTAATGCTGGAAATAGGTTTCCCTCTTCATCCTCCGGAGTATGCAGCTAGCCATGTGGCTATGCTACTCTCCCCCTGAGACAGTCTTCTTCAGAAGAATAATACATCTTATCCACGTAAGTGTTGGAGAAACGAATCTCAGACGTAGATCCATTGCCTGGCGTGTTACAGGGTCCGGCCAGACTTCATCTAGAGTTGGCATGCGTCACCACTGGACTGGCTGTAAACCCCTAACTGCATGAACAAATTACCAAGACTAACCTGTACCCCTGCACATTGACTCGGTACTGGTACCTATTGTATATAGCCTTGTTATTGTTATTTTATTGTTACTTTTTAGTATATATTTTACTTGATTTATTTAGTCAATATTTTCTTAACTCTATATCTTGAACTGCATTATTGGTTAAGGGTTCGGAAGTAAGCATTTCACGGAATGTTGTATTTGGCGCATGTGACAAATAAAATTTGATTTGAAGTGAGAGAGCTAGGGCACTGAGCGGCGGGAGAGGAGCTTCTCTCAGTTGCTAAGATCTCCCATAAAGACAGTTACTCTCTTTTACTACTGACTGGCACAACTCACCGGCTGCAGCACATTCCTGGAGCTCCCTCGACAAAGACGGGAGAGGAGCTGACATTTAAACGCAGTGAATCCTGAGATCCTAGGCCTGAGCACATCGCCGGCCCCGAACCCCTTTGTCTCTTCCCCCCTTTCCTACCCTCTCCCTCGCTGCCACAATCGTCGGCTGTGTGTGTTTCTATCTGTGTGGTTCGAAACATCCTGTAGTCTGCGCCATCGACACACAGTCATGTGGCATGGCAAATCAATGCGCAGGACAACAAGTGGAATGTTCCGAGACAGGCAGCAAGAAGAATGAGTTGTTTCTACCTCACTGCTGGGTGTGCGCTTCGACCATGTGCAGCTAGTGCTCGCTCCCCAAAAAATGTAATAAAAGTTGTCCCGCGGTAATAAGATGATTAGCACAGTTGCCGCCCCCCCGGGCCCGAACAGCACATGAGCTGTCTGCCCAGCATTCAAATGAAGTCCTCATCAAGTCCTAATACAATCAAAGTGCACACAATAAACACTGAGCAATGACTAGCGCAGAGGCTAGCGGGGAGCTAAAGACAATGGGACTCTTGTTGAATGGCGTGTGGGTACAAAGAAGGCATTCTCAGAAGTTAGCCAAAGCTAGTGCCTGTGTAAGTGCTGAATGGTCTGAGCCGTTAGGGAGAGCTATGGTTCAACTCATGCAGATCCTAGGCTTTAACTCCTTTGGAACCAGACAGGCCCTAAGAAACTGACAAAGAACAGCAAATATCTAACATGGAGGAGAGGAGAAAATATCACTCCTGTAGATTGAGGCCCACAGCTTCCTGTCAGCCTAGGTCTCATACACAACCGCCATATCTCATGGACAACCCTCCGGAAAAAGAAAAACGGCGAGATCCAGAAAGCTTGGCACATGCCTCGGTCTCCCCCTCTCTGCTAGCGGTTTGCTGCTGGGGACGTCCTGGGCGGACCTGGGCATTAATGCAGAATTAATTAGCCCAACTTCCCCAGTGCCAATCTCCCCATCCGTCTGTCTGTCCGCCCCACTGGGATAAAGCAGTTAGTCCCCCACCACATCCAGGTGCCCGACTCTATACACATGCCAGACCACTGCTCACTATGCTACGCTAATGCTACGTAGCCTAGCCCCCGCTGCTAAAACATGGCATTGTCGATTAAAAAATGTTCGGTCCAAATACAAGATTTAGAAATTAACTAATCTCTTTTATGTTTTGCCTATTGAAAGGGGTATTAAGATTTCAAATATTGTGGTATTGCCCATTCTAAAATGCGCTGGTTTGCTTTGAGAGAGAGAATATGTTTTTAGTCATCAAATGAAGGACAAAGAAATAGACAAAGGCGGAGGGATAGAAGGTCATTAAAACGAAACGGTCAAGACGACAAAGAGAGACACTGCAATTGTTTTTGTTTTGCTTTGTGATCGTTCATGCCTCAAAATCCTCAACAGAAACCAGACAATATGTTCCAAATCTGTACATTAGTAAGGATTTCGGGAGAGCTCAGCGTTGACAATGCACTTTAAAACGGATTACCTGAATTTGCTGTGCAATCAGGTTTATGAGATATTTGCCCACGGAGGGGGGGAACGCTGTTTGACAGAAATCTTACAACGTTTCCCCATCTGAGAACCTTATCTGCTTTGTTTAATCCAATAAAACGCCAGCGAAAATGGTTCAAAGGAAGGTCATATCCAGTGATATTAAAAAGACTGTATATTGTATCAGATCATCTGATCCCGGCCTGGGCTACTCCTTTGGCACAGCGGACCATGCCAGCTGTGGGATTTCTCTAGTAGGGCATCTGCATAGCAGCCACATTATTACTCGCTGATATCAAACGCTATGACAATGAAGCATTTTTATGAATGGGCCCCAACCTCAATTACAATGAATGGTACAGTGTGTGCTTGTGTGTGTTGCTGTACCGCTGTACTTGTGAGCGCGTGGTGACAAAGTCATTGTTGTAGTCATAGCTATGGCAGTCGTGTGGTTACAGGGATTTAGGGTGGACCACCGGGCAAAACCGCGGTGAGTGGGTGGGTGGTGGACCTAACCCACAATGTGTACTTCAGTAACCACAAAAAAGGCTGTGGTCTATCCCACAATCACCTTAAATAGCTCAGAATTATTGTTATTCCTCAGCCTGTGGAAGGGAAAGGAAATCTAAAACGGCTGTAACATGACAAGCCAGAAGTCCGCTGGTAGATATTGACAGATTTTGTTACCCTCAGAGAAACCCCCACCGGGCAACGCAGCAAACCGCCATCTTTGTGTGTGCACCATTAGAAAAGGAGCGGCTGGTGTCTTTTACCTTTCTCTTACAGCAGGCTTATGATCTAAACTGGCAGCAAGCTAGTCTGGTGTGCAGTGTAAGGTCAAGTCCTTTCAAAAAATCCCTCTTCACACAACCTGTAGACTTAGGTAGTGCAAAACTCCTTGGACACTTCCAGGGCAGTAAAACAAATGGATTTACTCTTTACTTTTTATCAGAACCTAAAAGTAACGGGGCCTCGAGGATGCATCGTCAAAGCTAACTAGTTTAGAGAGACGCAGCGCAAATCTCTTTAAGAGCTTAGCGGGAAATAGGTCAGACGTCCTTACAGACATTCGACACACGAAAACAGTTTGTCCATCTTTACCACCGGGGGTCATATAAGGCAAAGCGGCAATAACAAATAGCAGCGGCCCTGGACATATTCACATAGGTCCACTCAGTGGCATGTTATCTCTTCCAGCCAGTGGTATCCTTCAATTGTATTGCGCACAGTGAAAACAGAGAAGGTGAGATGAAAATGGGGTTTAATAAGCATGGCCGTGTTCATTATTTTTTTTTGAACCTCATTCCTCTCCGCCAATCTATGGGCTGCTTTCTTTACTGCCGCATTGCTAGCTATATTACAGCCGGCATTTAGGCTAACCAGTTGCTGTAGCCATAAAAGGACTTGACTCCAAACATAAAAAGTTCCAATACTATAGACGAACACGCCTGGATTTTCATGTCTTGTCCCTTTTCTGAGACCACAACCCAACCATCGATGTCTTTCTCCATTTTATTCCTGCTTTCCTAGCCAGGGTCTTCCGTGCCAGTAAGTAGGTGTTGCCAGGTTAGCCGACCCCGAGGAGATAAAGATCACCCAAACCATCCACAGTAAGGCCTTCACTGTCCCTCACCCTCACTAGAGAAAACACATTCTGTTTGCATCAAAGGCCCAGAGTCTTATGAAGAGTTTCTATCCTATTTACATTATTAGACAGTTGTCCACCAGACAGGTTTCCAATACCCTTCAGTCTACTTGCTCTTGTCCGGTGGCATGAAGTTGTGGTTAGCGGACTTTATATAGCATTCAGTCTGACCACATATAACGTTAAGTGGAAGCAAAGACATTACAAAGACTGCAAGCTAGCCAAGAAACAACCATTGATTTTAAATTATTTTGGGACTACTAGTCTCACTCAACACTTGTCTTTCATCCAGTTTTGTACATTTCTTGTTCTAAAAATACCATTGCATTTCATTTGTATGACTTTAACCACCAATGAAATAGTGAATTACCCAACAACTTCCAAACTATTATGGCCTATGCTTTAAATAGCTACTAAACCACCCTATACGGCAGGGCTATCCAACCCTGTTCCTGGAGAGCTACTGTCCTGTAGGTTCACTCCAACCTTAATCTAGCACCCCTTATTCTAATAATTAGCTGGTTGATAAGCTGAACCAGGTTAGTTACAACTGGGGTTGGAGCGAAAACCTACAGGAGGGTAGCTCTCCAGGCACAGGGTTTGGAGAGCCCTGCTATTCGGCTTGCAGAATTATTTCTATTGTTTAGCTTCTATTAAAGAAATGGCATCAAACAGTTTCTTCAGTCTATGCTGAAACGGTCGTTGGCTAATTTTAACCGACTGGCCAAGCTGCCCCAAACAAAGTAAAAGTGGGCTGCTTTAACAAGAGGTCAAGGATTCCTCCAAAGCCAGAGCAATCCATCCGCTTGACTGGCTGCTAGTGGGGGTTGTCAAAGAGGTCAAACACCTAGAAGATAGGGTCAAAACTCTAACATCTTAAGCCTTGACCTCTCTCACGTGTTGAGTGCTCCTGTGATAGTGACACCCGTTGTCGGGGTGAGAGCAAGCCCTAAATTAGCCCTGGCCACGCTGCCTGCTCTGGAGTCAAAAGGGGGGCCCGCCCTCTGACACCACATTGTTCCTAAAGATGACAAACGATGCTAGCTTGTGACTGTTGAACAACGCTGGGAAAGCCCTGGTTAAAGACTGATATGCCAGCCCATCCCCCCCCACACACACAACTAAGTAGGGTTAGGCATGTGGCACTACATCATAAAACTCTCCCAATAATTTACCAGATTGCAAAATAATTTACCAACCAGTAAGCCTAAAGACAGATAATTAAAGGCTAATTAAGTTGTAAACTTTGCAAGTAAATACAGTCGGCAAGAAGTTTCACAAGTTGTTTTTGAGAATTGTTACACCCAGATAATAAAAGTGCTCTACTATGTTTGCTGTTAAATAGGTTGGTGGCAGGATAGTGTGAGCAAGGGGGGACAAGTCCTCTTCTACCACCCCTTGCAGCAGTGGGGGATACATTTAATGACGGACTTCAACTGTCCTCAAAAACCTCAACTTCGGCATCCGTGCTTAAGGTCAGCCTCTCTTCAGATGGCTTTTAGTCAGTCAACGGCACTTTAGAAATGCTCCACTGCTTTAAATGAGACCGAGGAAGAAACCCGATCCTGTGGGACGAGGAGACGAAGGAGCAAGAGAGCACACTGCAGACTTAACTCCACTATAGGCAGACCTCCATGCTCTGTGGGCACTCTGTCTCTCTCTTCTCCCTCTTGTTCACTCGCTGACACCTCATTCACAATCAAGCCCGGTCAAGAAAAAAGATAGAACTTCAGCTATAAGAATGCTGGCAGGAGCAAAGCACCCATGAATAGGCTTACAAAACATCAAAACTCAGGATTTGGCAGCAGGGGATAACATTTTAGCCACAATGGGCTTCAGCAACTTTTATTTGAGACTAGCATATAGTAAGTATACTGTCCCCAAAACATTGAAATTAGTGTCAGTGTCTCGTCTAAAAATAGTTTTGTTTTTTATGTACTTAGCATATTGCTAATCAGGGATTTATTTCTGTCCAATTATAAGTTGACTAAGCTGGTTGTGGAATTCATAATGAGGCCCATCATGCCTTATTTTGATAAAAACCCTCCAAAGGCCGATACTTTTGTGACTGGCTAAAGTTAAAATAATCTCCCATTCTAGCCAGACTAAATCGTAGTACTGCACAGCTCTCA
Organism: Brachymystax lenok tsinlingensis; assembly: GCA_030435695.1. Lineage (NCBI taxonomy): Eukaryota > Metazoa > Chordata > Actinopteri > Salmoniformes > Salmonidae > Brachymystax > Brachymystax lenok. The sequence continues at coordinate 9,446,426 of CM059790.1, forward strand.
AGGTAACCAACCCTATAGGCTCATTTGAATCATACATGTTTTTATTCAGATTGGCCAAAATCACTACATAACCTTCCTCAACATTTGGAACTTAGATTGCAGTGCTGTTAACGTAAGTCTACAAAAAAAACGTACAAAAGCTATGAACAGTCTACAAAATATGTCGCTATAAGAATGTAAATGTGGGCACATATTATGCGTAGCTCACTTAGGCTTCAGCAAAACCATTTGTTGTACAGAGGAAATGATTGTAATTAAGGTGCACGGTTTGCCTGGTGAGACAGAGCTCTCTCCAAACCGTGATAGCTGGTGTTTGTGTTGCTGTCAGTGGAGGATCGAGCCCCTGCTGCCTCTTGCCAATTAACAATTTCTCTATCGGTTTTCATTGAACAAGCACTACTAATATCATGGTGAAAACGTACACAAGATTTTCCAAACTGTGGAAAGGCATCAAGAACATTTTGTTAAATTGTAAAATTTGTTTTTCTAGATTCGGATTTAGCTCAAGGGGGAAAAACATAAAACCATGTCCAATTCATTAGTTAATAATTAATTATGTATTTTCCACTTTTTAATCAAAGCTTTCGAATACATTATTTATTTACAGGAGAGAAATAAAATATACAGACCTAAATTTGATAGCATGTGGAGGTTTCTATATTTACCAAATAGTTAATTTTCTTGTGTATTTATAAGACTGCTTCCTAATTTCCAAGAAGTTCAGAAGCTCTAAAAACTAAAAAATAGCTCTATGTCAAGTTTTTCATACAACTGCCAAACACCTATACGAATATGCTACTACTCTGTTGCGCACAGAAAACAGGAAAATAATTCAAGTGATATCTCACCCCAACAGCAGCCCATGTTGAATTAGTCTGAAATAGAAAACGTGCTGAGCAATTGTGATGGAGATAATTGTTTTTTTTAGGCAACTGACTCGGTCGTCTCGCAGTGCGAGCTTCCTCAAAATCTGGCCCATCTTAAACTGCGAAGGGACGGGCCAGTGCGAGGAATTTGGCAGAGTTGTCCCGCTTTTACCAGACTACTGCTTTATTGACCACTGATGAAATTATGGGTGTCTGCTACAGATAACATTTGTGTATGCATACAGAGAGGGGGAAGGTGCTGTGCGGTGCAGTGTTGGGTTTGCTGAGGGCAAGTCCTAAAAAAAAAAGAAACGTCACTTTATTTTGGTTGGGTGATTACTTGGTGAGTGGCCTGTGAATGTTCGTTGAAAGAGTGTGTCTTGATGCCAACTACAGTACGAGTCAAAAGTTTGGACACCTACCCATTGCAGGGTTTTTCTTTATTTGTACTATTTTCTACATGGTAGAATAATAGCGAAGACATCAAAACTATAAAATAACATACGGAATCGTGTAGTAACCAAAATATATTTTATATTTGAGACTCTTCAAAGTAGCCACCCTTTGCCTTGATGGCAGCTTTGCACACCTTTGGCATTCTCTCAACCAGCTTCATGAGGTCGTCACCTGGAATGCATTTCAATTAACAGGTGTGCCTTATTCATTTGTGAATAAGCCCTATTTGGTAAAAGATCAAGTCCATATTATGGCAAGAACAGCTCAAATAAGCAAAGAGAAACGACAGTCCATCATTACTTTAAGACACGAAGGTCAGTCAATATGGAAAAATGCAGTTTTAAAAAACCAAGCACTATGATGAAACTAGCGCTAATGTGGACCACCACAAGAAAGGAAGACCCAGAGTTACCTCTGCTGCAGAGGATAAGTTCATTAGAGTTACCAGCCTCAGAAATTGCAGCCCAAATAAATGCTTCACAGAATTCAAGTAACAGACACATCTCAACATCAACTGTTCAGAGGAGACTGCATGAATCAGGCCTTCATGGTCGAATTGCTGCAAAAAAAACACTACTAAAAGGACACCAATAATAAGAGACTTGCTTGGGCCAAGAAACACGAGCAATGGACATCAGACTGGTGGAAATTTGTCCTTTGGTCTGATGAGTCCAAATTTGAGATTTTTTGGTTCCAACCACCGTGTCTTTCTGAGATGCAGAGTAGGTGAACGGATGATTTCTGCATGTGCGGTTCCCACTGTGAAGCATGGAGGAGGTGTGATGGTGCTTTGCTGGTGACACTGTCCGTGATTTATTTAGAATTCAATGCACACTTAACCAGCATGGCTACCACAGCATTCTGCAGCGATACGCCATCCCATCTGGTTTGCGCTTAGTGGGACTATAATTTGATTTTCAAGAGGACAATGACACAACAAATCTCCAGGCTGATGGAGTGCTGCATCAGATGACCTGGCCTCCACAATCCCCCGACCTCAATCCAATTGAGATGGTTTGGGATGAGTTAGACCACAGAGTGAAGGAAATGCAGCCAACAAGAGCTCAGCATATGTGGGAACTCCTTCAAGACTGTTGGAAAAGCATTCCAGGTGAAGCATTCCTGGTTGAGAATTGCCAAGAGTGTGCAAAGCTGTCATCAAGGCAAAAGGGTGGCTATTTGAAGAGTCTCAGAAATAAAATATATTTTGATTTGTTTAACACTTTTTTTGGTTACTACATGATTCCATATGTGTTATTTCATTGTTTTGATGTCTTCACTATTATTCAACAATGTAGAAAATAGTAAAAATAAAGAGAAACCCTTGAATTAGTAGGGGTGTCCAAACTTTTGACTGGTACTGTATGTACAGTACATTGGCATGCGCTCAGTGATAAGATTGATTTGACCCTTGAACCCCATCCAAGTGTTTTTGTTTTTGATTAACTGTACAACATTATCCCACATTCAATTTCCTATTACTAAGCAGAGTTAGGTCAACATTTATGTAACGTTGACGTGTTTATAGAGAGTTGAGAAACAAAAGAGGGACTTACCTGCATGCACAAAGTAGGCCAAGTAGAGGTCGAGCTCCTTTACAGAAACTCCAATGTGATGAGGCTGCACACACAGCCCTGGGTTCGAGCACTGTGGAGACTTTACCAGCCTTTCACCATCAGTACTTTCGAGGGGAATACCTTTGAATAAAATCACCATGACCAGGTCCAACCTCCAGACTTTGTCTGCCTGACGCAGGCAGTCGATCCTCCTCATCTTACCCTTCTGGTCGGGGTTGGACAGCACACAGCACGGGGGCTTCTTCCCGGTGACGGTGAGCACAAAATCCTCCCGGAACTCAGGCCGGATGTCCTTGCGGAGCTTGGCCAGGAGGCGCGATGCCCACTTCTGCTTGACCTCTGGCTTCTCGCTGAGCAGCTCATCCTTCACTGCGCGCTCCTCTTCCTTAGACATGCGCTTCTCGTGCTTCTTGAAGTACTTTCTCTTGCGGGCCTGCAAGTTGAACCATGTGTAGGCAAACGCTCGCACGTGGGGCAGCAGTGCTTCGATGAAAGGATGGAATTCATCCTGTGGTAGAGAGGAACACCGGAGAGAAAAAAATATGAATGATTTGGTGGCAACACATTCCTAGTACAACACTTTTTGTGGAAATAAAGTACAGAATCCATCAAATAAAAAGACCAAAAGCAGTCATTACAATTAATCTTGTGAAATAAGATGGGCATTCAGTAAACACTAATCGACTCATTTGAAATACTCAGCAATCAAGAAATTGCACAGAAGAACATACAGTACTACTATTAGATAAAATATAATTCCAGGCGGGACTTTTCAGAGAACAAACATTGTCCATTTCAGAATAATATGCACTGTCTGCCACATTTATATTTATGAGTATTTATGTCATTTTTATGTGCAGCACTTGGGCCCGTGCCATTAGCATTAGCAGAGCGGGCTAACGGAGGAGTTTCTCTAGGCCGTACGAAAGGAGCAGTGTGAAATAAGGCCTGTCTAGGCCGTGTCTTGGCTCTTTGGCAAGAATGTGGGTCTGTGGGGGTCTGCCAGAGAGGACAGAGAAAAAGCAACAGCCGAGCGGGAAAGCTGAAAGTCTATTTTTAACTGTTCACCATGCAAACATATATACGTGCGCACACACACACGCAATATGTACAGCCACAAACGTTTCGCTCTGAAACGGTTCAAAGACTGGTATATTCTGTGGGCTTTTACCAGGGAGAGCTCCCTGTACAGCTATTACAGCAAGAATGTGGATAGATGGCATGTTATGGATCAGTCCCAATTTTGGTTGGTTACACCTGCTACTAGCAGTCACACACTGGAGCTTTCGCTGAGTATCTGCTCCCTCTCATAATCTGGCCTAAAACAGGCAGTGGGAATGCTAAAGCACGACACTACAGCTAAACGAAGCAACAAGACAAACAACCTCAGAACAACACTTTCATATTTAAACTAGTCTCGCATCAGAAATATTTTTGAGGGACAAAGACATTTTCATGGATTAATGACCACTACCATTAAATCTATTGAACCGGCGATCATAGACAACACTGTTAGTCTGTATCCATTTTATGGACATTTTAAATAATTACAGTATATAAAAAGAAAAACAACAGAGTTACCAAAGAGATGAAAGGTGCCTACTCCTTTAAAATACCTGGTTGTAAAAATCGTAAATATGTACTAAAAGCATTCATAACCAAATTAGATAATAAAACAGCACTGGAACCTGAAATCTTTGCCTTAATATAAAACAAATACCTCAGGGCATACGGATACAACATTTGAACTAAAACTAGTAAGTGTGCCAAATCCAAATACTCGTCTTTAATTTTGTACAAGTATGCCACACTAGATCATGCTGTAAAACGGTATACATTTAAGCACCAGAGCAAATACGCAGCTATTCTAGGTCGAGTGTTTACATGCAAATATACAGTGAGTAGAGTACATAGCTTGTCTGGACTGTGTCTTATAGAGGGCAAGCTAGGCTAGGCACAGGACTAACAGTTATATTTTTTAAAAGCACCAATGAAATCCAATCAAATGAAATAAACAATGACAAACCACCACTCCAATTTGCAATTTACAACAGGGACGTCTTTTCATTTCCCAAACACTCTCAGTAGAGGTTGGCAGTGATGTAGTGAGTGGTCCGAGTACAAGAAGACATGTTTCTGATATGAGGCCCGTTTGGAGACCCAGTGCGGGCCTTGGCTTCACCTCAGGCCATCTTACCACCCCGGCCACGCAAAATGTACTCCACTATTCACAGATCAAAGAACTTTGTACAAATCTTGACACGTGCGGAAACCTCTGACTGGGATGGCATGTGGTTACTAATACGAGTACTAACACAAGTTCGCGAGCACACACAAGAATAATCATCAAGAATACAGTTGAATTCAAATATAATACAACCATATACAATGACACCACGCTATTCATCGAATTTCTAAATTACTTTCACGCCCTTGTCTCATAGGCATGAAAATGTTATTGTTTGAGCTTGGGTAAAATCCAGTAAATGGCTTCTCCAACTGCCTTGAGCGACACTCGAAGTAACTTCAGCCAATGTGCTATGAAATATCACTCCTCAATGGCTGATATTATGCATTGTTATTTGTGGTTTCTGTATATAATATAGTTCTCCCCTGTCTCTGGGCCATTTGAACAATACCTGCATAGTCTACATTAGTTTTTTTGCTTCTTCACAACATTAATGAAACACACACACACAAAACATACAGGTGCCACAACTATTTTATGTAGGACACATTTCAATATATATCATCCGCTGCAATCCCATTAACAAAACCCTAGAAAATAGTATATTCACTACTAAAAGCATGTCAGGAGAAATGTTAAGTAAGAAACCTCCAGCTGTGAAGTTTATTTTCTTTCTGTACACCTTGGTGACAAATCTAATGTTTGCAAAGAACAGGCCTGTAGCAACAACTCATGAATAACTGTAATTTAGAAAAGCAATGTTGGTAATCTCCTCCTATTGACACCCACGCTACTCACACCACAACACAGAGGCAATTATGACAGTGTGTCGACCGAGCTTACTCTCTCCTCTTCCTGCCCACAACAGTAAACATACTTAAACAGAGCGGACGCCTCACCATTGTTAATCAAATTGGAGCAATTACAAAAAGGCAAATCTTCCTGCTTTTACAAAGTTGCAGCGGACTCCAACACCCTCACGTAGGCCGTAAGGGGCATGAATACTTTTAAGTGTTTTCCCAAACCCATGCAATGTGCACAACTGTTTCTATCCCTGCATCTCCTCCACGACTACACAAACGGTACCATGTGCCTCAAAGGCAGGATGCAAAGGCAAATTCTGGGAATTATCAATATTTTTTCAATAAATGCACAAAGAATGCAAATGTTCAACTCTAGGTTAAATATTCTATCCTTTGCAGTGAACAAAACATATGGAAGTTATTTAGGCTTGCCTGTCTTGTATAGGATCCCCCTCCCCCCCAAAAAGGCAAATATAATTGAATCAATCAAAAGCCTTTGATTATGGAGTGATCTTGACTTAATAGATTTTAGACTTGATGGAACACTTTTTGCCCTAACTGCATGAATAAGAGGATAACACACACACAAAGTATCTTTGTATATCAATTCAACTCGGGAATACTTATACTTAATTAGCCAATTAGTGCAGATTCTGCTTTATACAGTTGAGATGAATTGTATTGCATGTGAATTCACAGTCTTATTTTAAGAAATTAAAAAACATATCCAGGCAAAATTTGTATGAATTCATATTTTACATACTCAAGCGAGCCATTTCTCTAAATGTCCCTTCTCAAGTTTGTGTCCTACTAATATCAGTTCTCCTTTAGGCCCATTTCGGTCTTGCCTCAAAGATGCACTGTACATTCTTATGAAATAATTACAGATAAATATTCAGGACTTATTAGTTGTGCTTGGCACTAGAGGTATTGGAGCAGTATTGCTTTTGAAATGGTCTTCCATTGTAAAGGTTGGCAAGTCCAGGACGAGAACCCATCATTCAAGTCAGGTATTTGTCATTTACATAAACGTACAACCAATAACGTGGTCCTAGTGTCAAAATGTTTGGGGAAAAAAAGTATATCCTAAAATAATAATACAAATATATGAAAACATGAAATCAACATAGGGAAAAATCATTATCTTATTTTTAGATAATTTAAAACTTAAATTATGTTGATAGTTAAATACAACTGACATGAGAAGAGGCCAAAAGGCCTGTTGGTGGTCAATAATAAATCAATTTAAAAAACAAATACATATTGTCAAATCTTAAACAAACAATACGTTTGATACATTTTTTTAATTTATTTTTTACACATTTTAGGAAAGCCAATAACACCAATCACATGGCTACGCAACTGATCATTTAGCAAGCTATTCAACCTATGTAACGTTCCCACCTCGACCACCTTTAGATTAGGCCTACAAACCACCATATTTTGGGTAATCAAACTCGAACAAGAATCATTCATGTCCAAGAAAACGCTACTCTCTTCGGGAACAGAAAGTTGTTTAATAATTCTAAAAGATCTTAATTATTGAGCATGCTACATGTCAGTCATAGCCGTAGTCCGCAAAAAAAAACTAAAAAACATTATCCATCGAATATAAGAGTAGCCTTGAAAAGTGTAATGTCCTAACTTGTGTTTTCCCCGTGCACATTGATCATGACAAAGTTCAATGCCCGAGAGTGGCGGCGACTCGATTCAGTGGAAGAGGTGTAAAGAAACACAGCAACATTTTAAATTCATAAAAGTTACTGCTGCCAAGAACAAGCTAAAATCGAACGCTTACAACACTGATTCTAAGTTTGAAACTTTTGGGATACAAGTTAGACCCAACAAAATGTTGCCTTTTAAATATCGCGTTTTAGCAGTAATCAATACAAAGTGACAATTGCATGCAAGTTATTGACTCCAAGTGCAGGGACCTATAGGAAGCCGTCGAGGGGAGCTTTTGAAAATGATGTTGCCACCCTATGTAAAAACATTGTGTGCATTCATTCATATCAAATATGTGGGAAGATGATAACGTGCACATGTAACTTATAGGAAAGGCCATCTTCATTTTAGGATTGGAACTCAAAAAGTAATCCACGTAAAAGCGCGCTCGACATCGATATAGGTCTAATATGAACTAACATAGACATGCATATATATGTGTACATATATGTAGGAGATAGGCGCCATCCGCCATGTGTTACTTAGTTCAGATGGCTCTGACAAACCAGGAATGCTACTGCACACAAAGTTACTTGTCTTGAGCAACGTCAGTCCATTTCGCCCTGTCCCTGAGGAAGAAAGCATAAATTCAACAAAAATGGTTAAACACAGACGAAAGGCTCACTTACCTGTGTTAGGCATAGCGGAGAATACATATCTGTTGTATCTAATCTTGGATGTGGAGGGTGTATGTATGTGTGTGTGTTTGGGTTACACGAACGGGTCTGCGTGTTTATGTGTGTGATGGTGTGTGAGTGAGTGTGTGTGTATGTGTGATATATGTGTGGGTGTGTGTCCGTGTTTGCCCTTGTATGCGTGATGGCTGTGTCCGTGATGGCTGTGTCCGTGTTTTGAAAAGAAAAAAAAGGAGAGACAGAAGGGAGAGAGAGGGAAAAATAAAGCCTGCTTCTTGCTTTCACATTTCCAACTCTGCGAACTGCAACCAACGCTTCACCACTCCATAGAGCTGAACTTTAACCCCGCCTCGAGTTACACTGCTTCCACTTTCCGTACTCATCTATTGTACAGTGCAGTAAAAGCCGTAGAGCAGTCCCTTCGTTGGAGAACTCAAAACTTTCACCAGAGGCATATTCAACCATAAAAGAAAAGTCCAAAGGCAGACTGGCTGCAGCGGAGAGGTTAAAAATCACGGGAAATAGGAAAAAAATAAGTCCTCTTCCGACAGTGCTAATCTTGTTCTTATACTAATACCATTACAAAAAATGCTGATTGTCAGACGTTCGTTCTTCTGAACTCGATATGAGTTCTCCCATTCACTCCGGTTTCTCGAAGAGACAAAACAAAGCTCGCAACAACCGAAAGCATTGAAGGCATGTGGTGCGGCTGGCTTCACGGTGGAGCGAACTCCGAAATGAGTCTGTCGGATTTACGAACAAGGAGGGTGCGGTAGTTAATGAAGGTGATAATATCCCTGAACACCCAAACAATTGCTTGTTGCTGAAGCCCGACAGCTGGATTCCGTTTAGAAAATGATCTCTAACAGCAGACGATAAAGTGAATCCGTGTTGCGTCTGCCCTGTCTACGGCGACAGGAGCCACAACCGCCTGCACCGAGTTCCATACAGATACATACAGTTCACTTTTGTCCACAGTGCCTGAAGGACAAACTCTAGTACTCCCCTCTCAGCATAGCTCCCAAAGTATACACGGTTTTAGGGAAGTAATGAGACCAACGTAAATGCAATGAACATGCAGGACAGTAATATATCATATATACATATATTTAAATGTTACAATTATAGGCTGTCTTATCCTGTCTACTTGAGCCCATTAGCCCCAGAATGAAATGGCTTTTCAAACAACGCAACCCTATCAATTTCAATCAAGAAGAGCAGGGCTCGCGCAAAACTGCCACACCAACACTGCTAAATAAATGTTCTTATATCATGTTTAACGCAAATTAGACAGTGTATAGCGGTGATGAGAGATCTCAAGAGATCACCACACACTATATAAGGGATATACCGCCCCTTTTGAACAAATGCTTAACTTTCAAATTCGTCGGACAAAGTAACAGTCTTTTCGGTATTCCATATTATTTTTCAACGCCTATCCATATTTACAACAAGTTATAATTATAAATATTGGAATTATTGTTCATTGTTATTATTAAGCTATTACTAGGCTTATTATTGCGGATGATAATTGACATACATTACATGCAAATCAATGCATGACCTATCTATCTGTTCATGGCATTACTAGCCAATTTATGTCAATTTGCACAACACATTTCATATGAGGGGTGGAACAACGAGAGCAGTACCTAACAATTCAATGAAGTGCATTAAACTTTACATAACCCAAAACCAAGTATCTCCACAGACAATTATAGAATATAAACGAGCGAGAGCCATTCGAGAGACAAGATTACCAATCATTTTCATAACTCACATGTCATTATGTAAGCATGATCACGGTGCCCTCCTAACACCGACAGGCCTATTATCCAAAACCAAAGCATCGTGCAACTCCAGGATTTACGCACGCTCTACCGAGCACTGCATACTTGAAACTTATTTCATTGAGTTTCAATCATTACCATCTAGACAAAGAATTAATTCTAATGAAATATCACGTGGACAAAACCTCCCCAAAAAGCCTCAAACAAATGGTATACTTGGCAATAGTGAAAACTACATGCGTAAAGCATGCGTAACAACTTCTGTATAGCGCCTATATCAAAAGACTGAGCAACGTTTTACAATATCTAATGTCATACTCCTAAATTAGGCTACTAGCCTATACATCCCAAACGCCCAAGGTTAGCATTGGTAGCCTTTTGGGTGCTTCACCTGCCCTTGCAGACAAGTAAGGGTTAATATTCATCGAAATAATGGCAATAAAGAAACACCCATTTAGTGTTTTAAACAAAAGTAAAACCAATACACGAAAACAAATTTAAATAGGACTTGCCTATAGCATAATTAGGCTACAGTACGCCTGGAGGCGTTCAACATTGGTGCGACTTAGTATTTTGACGGATTTCTGTTCAAATATCAGATTGGCCCGACATGAGTCACCCACACACTCTTGGTCCACTGATTCTGTATGGGCTGCTCGAATTTGTTTTCAGTGAACAACTTCTGGCCAGAGGGAGAAGTCAGTTGTGCGCCCTCTAGGAAATGGCCAGGGAAGCGACCACAAGTGGAGAGTGTGGTTCTGCTCCATCTGACCACTATATACACACACACCTGCACCAAGACAGCGAGATTCAGCAACACCAGATGCATGCTTATTCAGTCTCAAGTTTCATTGACATACCGTCAAGGCTAAAGGTGGACTTGCAACTATTGCTACTAGGCTATTGTTATTACAGCATAGCCTAATCATATAATATTGTAGCATAGGCTGCTTGAATTCCCGAAAGCAGTCACACCGAATGGGATTTGACACAATCGTTAGCCAATACTCAACTGAAGTGATTATTCACTATATGGACTATAGATCATGTGTTGCTCAACATTGTAAATAAAATGTTGCTCAAGTAATTAATTTGAATAATTGTCTAGGAGCAAATACAAGCCACACATCATTGCGCAACTCAATAAGAGGGCGGAATAAGGAAAATGGTCTACCCATATAGTTTATGTGCTTGGCCGGACAATACATTCAGGAGACGTCCACTATTTTCTCATGTTGCAGCGCATAGAACCTCTATTGAGAATAGAGCAATAGGCTAACTTGCTATCGGTATTTGGCCAGCCTCCCGGTATCCATGTCGTCCGTGCAATGCTAGAGCTCCATCCTCTGATTGGACTAAACTCCAGGACTTTGAAGCCCAGCATCCATCTTATTGGACAAAACTCATGTCACAAGGATTTGTCGACAAAGCGTTTTTCTGCAATCGCTCGTTTACTCTGCAGAACAACTAGTTACCACATAACGAAACAATGCTTTTCTCAATCTGGTCACTACGATGCCCTTTTGTCAGAAGGCAACACGGGGAGTGCAGGCTCTGTTCTGATTTGTTCCTATACCACATTTATTTGGTGATAAAGATTTCCGCATTGACATACCTCGCTGGCAACACAGATCAGATTGATACGGACTATTCTCAAATCCCTGTCCAAAAGCAAAGACCGATATTTTAACCTGTGTACAGGTCATACACACCACATGCACATGTCTATAACTTCGCAGGGTAAAAGGAGATGGTAAGAGGTGTTTGCACGTACCATTGCAATGTAACGTGTACGTGAGAAACTTTAGACTGCTGAGACGACGTGCTTCAGTTTCAGCCACCTTTTGTTGTAGTCTGTTTAATAAAAAAAGTATAAACTTGCTGCCGTTGTGTGCATTTTACACCGAAGAAATACAGTATGATAAAGCACAAGGGGAAACGGTTCTTGTTGTATTAATCCCAAAAAGAAAAATATATAGCGGTGAGCCTTCTTTACTCCTTTATATTTGACTGCGGTCCAAGCTTGGCAAAGCTGACTGGCTCGCGACACACACTGCCTATCTCAGCTTGGTTTGTTAGACTTTGTGCAGAAGTTGCAATCGATTGAGTCCCACTTGTTTATTTCCGCAATCGCTTTGCATAGTAACCACGCAGGACCCGGGCGGCAACGGAACGCCACTTCTCTCTCACCATGTCCTCCCCTCGAGGAGTCACATACTGGCAAACGAGCCGTAGTCGCGTGCCAGTCAGACCACACAGTCTGCGTTTTGCTCCCGCATGGAAAAGCTACATTTTTTCACCTATATATTGCTGCATATTGCACTCTCTCAGCCCTTCCTATACGTTGACGGTGCGCATGGGACAGAGGGAGGAACGCCGCGGCGCCTATTGCGATCGAAAAGCCATAGCCTTTTGGTAATAGTCTAGTGCATTATTGCTGCTTAAACCTTTAGCACCAGAGCATTGTTACAATGCTGGACATCTAAGCAATACTAGACTATTACAATGAGGATCTGCGAACTCCACTGATGGTGCACGTTTATGGCTGGTCGACAAAAATTACCACCACATCTTTTCAGCGGATTTTCTACTGCGTCCCCATGGAGATATTGTAAAAGGTCAACCATAGTGTACGGAGGGGTCGTATTGATTTAGAAGGCATGCATCATCATGTCATAAGATATTCGTATAAAACGCTTCTACATTCTATTTGTGCATGAAGTGGGACTGTATTGTTAGGCTGTATTCGATGTATACGTGTTCATACAGGATTGAACCGTTGGTGGGCTGTGTTTGTTACCGTGTTGATTTTGCCCTTGCGGTTGACTGCAGTTAGATATATTGTGTGAAAGAGTATTCCGCAACAGTAGCCCATAGAGCTGATATTCTGTAGGTGAGCTATACATTTTACAATGGACATGACACGAAATGGTGGTGTTAAGCATTTCCTCAAATAGCCAAATAAAGTCAATTTCTAAACGACAATGTGGTGTTTGCTTGTTATTTGTTATATGAAGTAGACTGTTTGCGCGACATTCCATGCAACTCCAACGAGTGTCCTCTGAGGTCAAAGCCTACTACTAAATAACATTATTTTGAGAAATGAGGGGCGATTGTTCCCACGGATGCTGACTCATGTATGTCAAAACGCATGTTGTGTGTTGGGACGTGCTGAACATAGTCCTGCCTACACTATAACCTGATGTAACGGTGATTTCAACTAGGCAGGCTCGAACAGCGCGTATCCTCCGTTTTCACATTCGGTATCCTACTATTGAAGTCACCTATAGCTTATATTAAAATGCATGTTTGATATTTTTCCAATAAAAATCATGACCACATCTTCATGCCTAATTATGTTCCATAAATCGTCATAAGCCAATTGCCTATTTTTCCAAATGACTTCTTAAATGGTCAATTGTTTGGTATGTGTCAATTCCCTATCGTGCTTGATCAAGTTCCAGTTTAGGACCAACTAATGAATGCAGTTATGTAGGTGGGAACCACCTGATTCTTCACTATTGAATTCAACGTGTAAAAAAAAAAAAGTGGTCTCACGAAGGCCTACGGTGTAAACTCAGATATTGAGCATCTAATTAAATGCAGACAAGTTTTTATTTAATACTATCATTTTTAAAGTAATAAAAACATGTTTGTCGCTGATTGACAATATGTGATGTCATCGTTAAGCGTTTTCTCCTGTCTCAGAGGGTATATATATCCTGTTATGGTGCAACTTGTGCGCCTGCACCCAACAATCATACAGGTTTGCATGAAGTGTCAAAACGGCCACTACTTTTAGTGTCGCTATTCGCCACAGAGGAATGTTCACTGGTTACACTGTACTTTTGCCACTTCGCTATACAGTTCACATCGTACAACAGCCATGTCATATCTGTCATAATAACACTAGAATCGTTCAATCAAAATGACTATCAAGTTAAATATAACTGATTCAGTAAGTTATTATTTTTTGGCTAATAAGAATACGTTACATATTAGATTTCCAGATTTCAAACGAGATCTCCTGTTAAATCAAAGTCAGGCTGAATGTTAAGGTACCCTTAAAAAAATCCATCAACTGAATGGCAATATTAATTGGGTTTTTACTCAAGTTTGATATTTTGTGTTCGAATCTGTCTAATTTAAATCACATTATTGATTTCAGATACAACTGAGAAATGACCAACTAGCCAACGTTGTCAAACGGAAGGTAAAGAGAACGCAAAGAGTTCACAATAAATCTGAGTGGTATGCACGGGCTGGACAAGGTTTGGGTGGCTCACAAACAGCATTGAAGGGTGCGCGGGTATGGTTTAGGCCTATCCACAATTATCAATACTTACAGTCACATATATTTTGAAGTCACATATAACGTGGTTTATGTAGACTATTAATTAGGCTACCACAAAAAAATCAAGCGGAAGGGTCGGTGCTGTAAAGGCAAAGTTATGCGTAAATGTAAAATTAATATACATTTCTTCCACTTCCAAATGAAACCAATGCAATGAGCATATTATGCTTTTTATTGCTACTTGTTTTATCTGGTAAGATCGTTCCAGTTCTTAACAAAAACCCGTTGACAGGGTGGCTCGAGACGCCTTTATAGTATTTTCTGCCAAGTTCTGCACACAAAAATGCCCAAAGCCCCAGCAACCATGCCAGGGCTGCCAATATACTGTACTATGCCCAAGCAAAAAGCGGCAGGGGGCTGCGCGCAGTTACAACATCTTAAGAATAGCAAATACTAGAACGATCAGTCGAATATGTAAATAGGTTTTCAAGCTTATTAGACATCGGAACTTTAAGGATGAGTTGGAACGCCACAAAACTACATTATGGTCTATGGAGTCTGTACTGCCCCTCTCTCCGAAAGCTTCTGCGAGTGCAAGGTAAAGCAAGTTTGGAGGATCATAAACTAAGATATATCAACGGTGATTACAGGGCTATTCTTGAGGTGAAATATTGCAAGTCATTTGACTGTCATATGCGCGTTTGCGAATACAGATTAAAGAGGAACAAGTGCCTACACACATGTAGCCTGCCCATTGTCACCAACTGTCCGATGTAGGCTACCAGAACAGTTATTTTCGGGGGATCCGACATTTTTTCGGAGCTCCAAAAATGTGATCTGAAATGTGAAAACGATATCAAAAGAGAGTGGGTGCAAACTTGAATAGATACAGTATATATAGAGTCGTTGGTCATTTCAAAACCGGCAGATCAATCCAACCAAGCATGTGACTTAACTTGATCCAGAATTGATTCAAATAGTTAATGATCTTCGTAATAAGCATGGTTTTTTTTAGCAGTTTGCGTTAGTTTGTTGGAACAGTGGAGTAAAAGTTAAGGGGTCGTAGGCGATTCTCCGTGACAGTATTTCTTCAAGAATAACTCACAACTAAAATACCTGAAAACACATTGACACTGCCCAAAAAACATAACATTCGAAGGCTATGGTCACAGCCTAAAATAGATTTTGAAAAACTTGTCTTCGTTCAATGCTGGAAAAGTATTGGTGTAGGCTATGTACCACCTATTTCGGTACGTAAAGGAAACCACCGTTTCTCTAAGTTTGTAAACTACAGGGATGAGAATACAAAATACATTTATACAAACGACTTGTGAAAATCTAAACTTTACGGTTTCAACACAAACATTTTAAAGACGTTTGGCCACCTGCTGCAAACGCGTCACTGAAAGATAAACTAAGCTAAATGGCGATTAGACTATTTGTTGTTGTTGTTGTGTGATGTAGAACATCCCCTTCCTGTTCCAGGTCAGTTTTATAAGATACAGTGAGGACATTATAGGAAAATCTAACCTTAAATCACCCATGGCGGGCAAGACAAACACCGTATCCATCTTGACAACTTTTAGGCTAAATCAGTAAATATAAATTCTGCTTTGAGGTAAAGGTACACCACTCATACAGTTTACACACACACACACACACACACACAGCTGAATATGGAAATAATTCATTTGGATGGGTTATGTGCAAAAATGAAATCCATCATCTTAAAATAGCCTACTATTAGGCTACTATATAAGGAAAGTGATTTCAGCATTATATTTTGTTCAAATATAGGTCTACCTGTGAATTAACTGTGAATAAAGGTGTCTAGAATTGAAAAACAGGCCTACCGAAAACATGGAAACAAAACACCAAAGTAATGTTAGGTCTATAACACAACAATAAATGTTGCTCATGCCTATTTTCTTAGAATAAAACATGACACTAAGGTAATCATCTCATGAAAGTTCAGAATCCAACATGAGAAAATCATAGTAATTTACCATATATGTAAATAAAAAATATATGTCAAGAAATTTACAAAAAAGTAAAAAAGGCTGAACCAAGTGTCTGGGCAACTAGTAGGCTATAATACATGCAGTTTACTATGCTAGATTGTTCGTCCTGAGGTATGCTGTCATTAAGAAGTCATCATTGTTTTTTCATTCGGTTTATAGTTTATCAAGTGTGAAGCTGCCAAAATTACAGGCGGTGCTGAAATGGTAATTTGTAATACTGAAATGGTGTTTGGTTGATTTATGGAGCTATTGATTTCATTTCTATTAGTCAGAATTGAATACATATTAATTATACATGCCTATATTCGACAAATATTTTGTAACCATGAAGTCAAAAAACTATTTATTTGTCAATACAAATTTAATTTGTAAACTACTAATATTAAGAAAAGCATGTTACTGTTTTTAATGACAGCGGGATTTTTCGCTTATTTGAATGCCAAAGATGAGTCGTTCATAAATGTAAATATATGTCGGTGCTCTACTTCAAATGAATCCCCTCTGCACATTAAAGCAGGTCGACACTCCATCTAGAGGTTCCTCATCGAAACTACATTATCTGAAGTCCTATCAGTTAGACACAACAGCACTGATACTGTAGTTTCAAACCGGTATGGGTTATGTATGCACGTTTAATTTACGAACAGATTTGTCCCCAAAACAGTGTCGATAGATGTACTCATTATATAAGTACTCAACAACCCATACTGTTGATGCTGTAGGGCATGCTATGACATACAACAATATATCTAAAATAGGACCTCATAAAAGTAGGATACATGTGGAAAACGAACACAATACTCCCAATACCTATATCAATTCAACTGTCTGAACATTCAATGCATTAATTAATCATAAATGGGAGAGGGGGCTGATATTATTTTAGAAAAATGTGCTTTACAAAGATCAAAGGTCTTCCTCGTAATTGATTTAATTATTAAAACATTGTGATATAATTTCTAACCAAATAAATGCATATTTGAAACTAACCTCTGTCTGGATTAAGTAAAATAAATAATACATTCACACAAAAATAATTATAAAAATAGACAAATAGAGTCCATAGACAAAAAAAACAATTCACAACTTTCGGTATGGGAACTTCTTTTCCTGTTACTCTTCAAATAGATTAGTTATATTTAAAAAAACGTTTTTTAACAATAACCCTACAATACCGTTTCTGATAGTAATGATTATTCACAGTTTATTATTATTATTATTGTGCAATGCATACATTACATTATAGTCTGAAAATAAACTAAAAATATGAAATAAAATTGCTTTGAAAATATATGCCTTAAATTCTAAAGAGGTCTTCATATGAATGAATTCGATTAGTCGATTTTCGATACCATCTATTATTAACAAGCAAAGTTCTATTTTTAAGACTTTTGGTTGATATAAGGTGGTCTGGTTGTAAATATGATCTTGACGAGAATAACATACCCGCTATACTGCAACCCACGTAATTGTGCACGGAATGCCTGAGAAACGCGCGGTTCCACTCCTCTTGACAATTCACAATTTTACCACAGGGGGGAGATATTTCAATGTTCAATCTCCAACATTACAATTCCGAGGCAAGAGGGACTTTTCTTGCACCACCAGAAAGATATCTACACCACTCAACACTGAACTGACAGACTATTTATTAATGAGATCATGCAAATTCTAGGAAAACACATTTTACTGAACTATTACATTGAAAATATTAGAAGAAGTGTTCTCTTCCAGCACTGTTGAATAAACTTTCTGTATGTCTGTGTGTGACAAACAAAAAAACAAAAGTAAAAAGTTTGTATGAACACTGCACAGTGAGAGAGCGATGCTCTGTAGTCATAATTAGTTTCTGGCACACATACAAGGCGTACTCCACACACAAAAGACCACTGCCTCAGTAAATAAAATATTCCCCAATATGTCCACCTGGTCCACGATGGCTGTGAAATGGCACTTTGGGGGAGTGGAGGAGTGTGTGTGTGTGTCTGTGTGTGCGCGCACGCGTGCGTGTGTGTGTTAACGCTCTGAGCCCCAGGGTAATTACACTATCCAGTTCTGGAGCAGCTTGCCTCCGAGGCCCCTCCATAGCGGGGCCTTATTAATAAACAAGCAGCATGTCTGTGGATCCCCTTACTCTACTGTAACCCTACTGTGCCCTCCAGAGAAGCCGTGGCACCAGCGTACATTACCCAACGATTCAACTCAACAACCGGCACCAACACTAGATTCAAATGACCCAAATGGATGGAAGGGCAATATGGACATTTTCAACCCATAACGGCACAACGAGAGAGAGAGAGAGAAAGAAAGAAAGAGAGAGAAAAAAGGAAGGGGGTTATTGGGCGGTTTGGACCCTGTTGGCTCCACCTGCTGCCATTGAGCTGCCAACACTGGAGGTTGGCCAAGACCAGTCCACAGCTCAGCCTCCTCCTCCTCCTCAGCCCACACATTCACACAGAGTGAGAGAAGGGGGAGGGGGGGGGGCTGTGTGATCTGAGGCTTACTCCCAGATCACTCACTCATTCACCAACATCCTGTCCCAGTGCCAAAAATCGAACCATTACAAACCAATAAAAGTCCTCTCTCTATCAATTACGTATGATAAGAAAAAGAACACAAGAGTGCTATGTTACAGGCTGCACATACATCTCTAAATGGCCCAGAATGAATTAATTAAATGCTCAAAACATTCTCAAGACAGGTAAAGTTGGTTGGAAGTGCCCTTAAAAGGACTGTGTGGATTTGGACCACGTTCCACATGGCATTTGAAAACAAATCCCTTTTGTCCCTCAACGTTGGCCCATTAAAAAGAAGACCTTGTATCATCTCGGCCCGAACAAGCTGCTCCACTATTTGCTGAACGGCTGAGCAGCAGCAGCAGAGCCTGGGCTAGGCCTGTAGCCTGAAAGCCTAGCGCGGACCAGAGGGGTACGGTGCGGCACGCTAACAGAAGCCCTGATAAAAGGGGAAGCCAGTTGTGCTATGAAAGGAGAGGCTGGGCGAACAGATGGGCCCTGGGAAGACTCGGAACCTGCACCACTGTGTGTGTGTGTGTGTGCGCGCAAAACACAGATAAGAGTGCCTCTGCAATGGCTTTAATGAGCTGGTCCTCTTTAAACAGATAACTCCACATACTCTGGCCATTTCACTCTCCAGCTGCAGCTGTGACAGAGTGAGATAATGACAGCCAGCCGGTGCCACCTGCCTGCCACTGGCTGGCTCCTCTCTCAACACAGCGGACAACCAGCAGTGACCACAACTACATCCGTCATGACGAAGGCCATCTGAAACACTCCAAACCAACCACCTCATCTACCTCGATATCGCTGAGGTACACACTCCAAAACCACTACCTCATCTACTTCAATGAGGCCTCGCTCTGCTAAACACCAAAACTACATTTACCTTTACCAGGCTTTTCTGATACACTGCAGAAGCCCCAGCACCTTCACGCCCAGACAGTGACTGTCATCATAATGGAGGTTATAGGATGTGTCAAGGCGGCGTGACCTGCAGCTGTGCTGGGCTGGACTGTAGTGGAGTCGCCAAGTCAGCAGCGGAGTAGAATCCAACTGATACTTCATGCACAGGGAGGGACATGTCAAAAAGGTATGCCTCAGCCATGTGGAAATGTCCAATAGCTCAGGTTTCACCCTCAGCATCCCTCCCTGGAAGAATAAAAGCAGCTAGAGCTTGTATGAGGAGGGGTCCGAAAATAGTGGTATGTGCAGGACAGTTGGAGAGCAAGAAGTACATTTCTTCCTTTCTTTACCTCAGAAAAACACTGACACACGCATACACACACGCATACACACACACACGCTTCACATATCCTTTAATGCTTCCCTCCAACAGACTGCAGACGCATGCCAGGTTTGGTGTGGCCCAAAGCCTCCTTTTGCCATTGAAATGGTCAGTCTGATTGTGTGGGTGTGCCGACACAAATGTAAATATATTTACATTCACAGCCCTGATTGGCGGACAGGATCGTCTAGACTAGAGCCTACCCCGATCACCCCTTCAAAGTAGGAGGATACATATGTAAATAAAAGATGATTGGTCATTGGTCAGAATAATCAGATCAGATTGCGATGATATGGGCCAAAAACTCCATCCCATTCCTACCTGAACAGGTTGATATTCCAGGCATTTTTTTCTAACGGCTCTTATTCAAAAATGACATAATTATAATTTTCACAATTTCTGAGTGTTATTTCGACCTCAGTGCGGAAATATAATGGACAATCGCATTTTTAACAGCACTGCCCCCTTTAAAAGAGGCCTGCAGGCAAGTTTTTTAACATACGCAAGCTGTTGGCATTGCCAGACATATGCTGAGTCTCGCTCACACATCTCCCCTTCCCCTCACTCCTTCTGTCTACTAGGCAGGCAGGCAGGGCCTGGGAGTAGCTGCCTGCAGCAACCTAGCATGGATGTGCCCTGCTCTTCTCACTACACTAGGGCTGGATTCAAAATAAATCCACCACAATTCAAACCATTATCACAATGACTATAAAGGATACAGGGTTTCCTGTAAAATTGTTTTAAAAAAAACATCTGAAAATGTTTGCTGTCATTTGCCTCACGTGAGTTTGGCCGTGTACAGAAGTACTGTAGTGCCAATATTGTGGATGGCTAATGTCCAACCATGTGTCTTGATATTGATAAGTACGCCCAGTTCTTCACAAGACATATAGAGGCGGTTTTCAGCACACAGATTAAATCTAGACCTGGACTAAAAAGTGTCCATTGAGCTTGATTTATAGTTCAGGACTACGCTTTATCTGTGCCTGGAAAACTGCCCCATAAGTTGCAACTCACTGCATAGCGGAGTCCAGACCTGTATGGCCTTATTGGCCAATGACATTATATAAGATGTCTCAGCTTACAGAGTCGACTGTAGTTGAGGCCCTTTGTGTGTGTAACTGTGCAGTGGCTTTCACTCCACAGAGAGCTCCACTGATAGACTAGACACACAGAGGCACACACACACACACACAGATGTACAGACTCACAACCCCTCCCTTACACACAGCCCCCCAACTCAATATAAAAACATAATAAGACATCTGCCAGCTGTTCTCCCCCAAAAAAACAGGAGATCTGCACACACAGCTGGATGTGGAGACCATACCCTCCCTCCCATCCCAACCATCCTCCTTCGCCCCCTCCCTCACACACACCCTCCCCACACACACACCCTCCCTCCCTTCCCTCCATGCACATCTCCCCCACAGCATGGCGGTGTAATTGTCAGGTGAATGGGATAAAATTAGCTAAAAAGGGAAGATTCAGAGGCAATCCGCTAATTACAGCCGTTCATTATGGAGGAGAGGGAGAGAGCCTTTAGCAACTAACATACTCAGGCTGTTTGGACGCAGCTGGGAGAGATGAGCGAGAGGAGACAGACAGAGAAATGGTTGGCTCGCGCTGCGCTAACCCTAGTGACAGACACACCGGTTCAAAGATGGGCCCCCATCGGCTTGCAAGTCGATGGTAGTAATTAAAAAGGTACAATTTCTTATAAATGTAGTTCCCACTCATTCTGAGGACTACACTACACTAAGCTTCTCCTACATACTTTACTCGTGAATAGTCACTACAGCGTAATCGTTTAATGCTTTTTTGATTGAAATACCACCATCCTATACTTTCAGTATGTGGGGGTAGACTGTAGACTGGGGCCTACTGTCTTTTGTATATTCATTCATTCATTCATATCCCTTGTACAGGCGAGGTGTCTGCTGTGAGCTATATAGCTGCACTGTAGACGGTGGCAGTAGCAGTGGTGAGACTTTCTGGCTTCTCTCCGTGGAGCGGCTTGGAGAACCCGGCTCGGGCCCCTCTCCTGGGGTGTGACTAACGTGGGGCGACAGTGCCAAGGCAGGAGAGGACAGCAGCCCTGCCAGCGAGCTCGCGCCACTCGGCTCGGTTCAAGGCTGCTTTTGTTGTGGGCCCACTATCTTCCCACAACATGTGCTTCTGTCAGGCCGGGGCTGCCCAAATCCCTTATTGAGAACCCAAATCCTCTTGATGCGCTCCCGCGCTCCCCTTTAATGTCTTCATTTTCCATACACATTTCTCTTGAGACGAGGGGAGGTGGGATTCAGAACAGATGAGTAATTCATCACTACATTATGGCTCTACCTTAAATGTATAGCTGCTGCTGGGAAAGCTTTGATCTTTGTGAATTCATATTAATTTTTGCTGTGCTGTGAAACGAACTGTTTCACTATAAATAAGTAGCACATTGAATGGATTCTATTGATGAATTCATATTGTGTGCTACATCCCCTTTTCTCCCATGAAAAAGGACTCAAAAGGATTCCTGTTAAAATAAAATAATAATCATTACAAATTAAATAATCAAAAAAGGTCACATAAAATAAATGCTTTCAAGGAAATATCAGAAAAATAAAACAGCAAAAACTAAAGCAAACCAAAAGAAAATCGGAATACAAAATCCTTAACTGAAAGGAAATTTCAAGCATGTCACCTGCTCTCAAAGCAACTTCAGTCTTGGAGTAATGTCTCCCCCTGGTGGCTATTGACTGCCAGTGCACAGCTTTGAGTTAATTAATGAAACCCAGTGCATCCCTGCATCAAGGAACACAGGGTTAACAACACAAGTACACACTGTTTGGGGCATAGACCTACTTTTTACCTAATATGCCATATATTACACGACAATCCCATAGCGACTAGAAGAGAAAATGACAAGGCTCTCTCTCTCGCTCTCAGAACCTGGGCAGGGGTTTCCACCACAAGGTCAGAAAAAAGTCATCCCCCCCAGTCCCGGTGTAAAACCCACCAGCTTACACTCTCCCCAGAAATTGGTTTTGAAAAGGGCAAAAAGCGTCTGGCTCAGTGAACCAGATGTGGTTGTGGCTACGTGGAATTCTAATAAGATAGCAGACTGCCACGCTTAATCTGCCCTCCTTTCCTCTTCCTATTGTTCTCCCTTTCTCAGTATCCCGTGACCTGCTTGGAGAGGCAGAATGAACTGAATCAGCTCCCAGAGAAAGCAAGGCAAGGCTCTACGTTTCTATAGGCCCCGGCGCTAGAAACAGTACACGGTCTCTGTCGCACAGAGATATGCATGTCAGTATGCATCCCAAATGACACCTTATTCCCTACATGCTCTGGTCAAAAGTAGTGCACTATAAAGGGAATAGGGAGCCATTTGGGACAAAGCCTCAGTAATATCCTCACTAGGACCAGATACAGCATCACTATCACTGAACCCTGAATAAAAGAGTCTAAATGGATCACGTTCATTACAATTACAGACACTTGAGAAGTAGGTACCGGTATACCACAACAAAATGATCCAAAAAGGGAAATTAAGTAGTGTTTTTTTAATTGGCACTTAATTTGTTGTGGATAGAAGAGCCAATATTAATTACTAATGCTGAACCCAAGAGAAACACGCCACCTTGTGTTAAAAACAGTACATTGTGAAAAAAAAAGAATGGTGCCCAGTTTCCCAAAAGAATCTTCAGGCTAAATTAATCTAGGAGTATCGTTAAATCTTTGAGCTGTTTCGCAAAACCATCGTTATTAAAGTTGCACTTGAAAACGCTCATAATCTAACGCCTGCCGCAGACCACTCATAGAAAATCTAAGTGCGTTGTTAGGTTCTTTTTTACTCTCCCGCATCACGTTATACATAGAATATATACGCTAAACATAGAATCACATGGTTTATCCGCCTCTCTGTGACCGCAGGTAACTTCAGAACAAAGTTGACTACAAAAAAGGCCAAAGTTGTCAATGTCTTTTTTGCATTGATAAACCAGCGTCGTATAAAGAGATGCTTCAAATTAAAACCAAAATGACTGCATCAAAATATAAATACAATAGACTATAGGCCCATTTCAATCATATTGAAATACATTTAATATTCAATCAATTGAGTTCTATTTTGCTACTTGTCAGCTAATGTCTGTAATTTGTCTTAATATATTTCATGATGTGTAGCCTAACGTGCGCAATGATGTGCCAAATCTTGATTTAGTGCATTATTATAGGGGTAAGAATAAGCTGCCTCAATATGTAGCCATAGGTGATAATATATTTCTAAGAGCTGATCCGTCGTCAGTAATGCGGAACAATTCTAATGTTCAGGTAGGATTTGAAAGGGATTATGGTGATCGGAGAGCAGCGCTGTCTTTCTTTTGATTCTATCAGTTTGGGCAGATGCCTCAAAGACGCACTTGGCTTGTTTTAGGAAACATGCATTGTGAAAAACACTCGTAAGACTGATCCTCTGACTTCCTGAACTTGTCCAATAAACGTTTTGTTTTTGATTGCAAAACGTTTTGTTACAGCCTGCACTAATGAACAAGACCCTAGCCTGCCAGGTGGGGTGAGTGATGAGTATGGCAGGGGTAAAGGGCCGTAGGTACATGCCTCAGAGTGGGGATGAAGGATGCTGCAGGTAGAAGACGGACAACACACCATCACTCACCCAGTGAGGGGTAGGGGAGATGCAACAGTGGAGGGCAAGATCCTGTCTTGTTCTCAGGTGTGTTTTTATTTGTCCAGTACTATCCCCCTGGTGTTTTGGGGGGGGGGGGGTTCTGATTCTTCTACCTTCACATCGTTGCCTCCCTCCCGGGGGGTGTGATAGCTCAGGCTGGCTCAGCTGGAGACCAGGGGATGGTGGTGGAGGGCTTCAGGACCACACAGAGACAAACTAAAGAGGGGGGCCAGGCCAAGTGTTTAGATTTCTGACTCACTTTCAATACACCTCTGTCTGCCTGCCTGTCTATCTCCAAATATGCATCTTCCTATTGTTCCCTGTCTCCCTCTGGCTCTCTGTGTCAGTCTCTCCCCCCCTAATTCTTGGCACTACAGCATTAAATAGATGTGCCCTGGTGAGCGAGAGGGTCAGCCCTTATTTCCGCAAGGCTTAATGAGAGCACACGGCCACGGTCTGCTCAGTAACCCCCTACTTTCACATGCTGTCCACCACGCCGTGGGTCCGCGGGGTTACCCCCAAACCTGACTGACCTAGATGATCAGCCCCCGTGGGAGGGAGGCAGCGAGGTTAAGGTAGACGAATCAGATACCCACCCAAAGCACCAGGGGGATATGGTAAAGGAACTGGGCGATCTGTTTTGTTCCTTTACAGCACAACGCTGGCTTCTCTTGCGGAGACGGTCATCACTAATGGAAAATAAGCTAGCTGTACGCAGTTTTGTACAGACCCACCCACACGTTCTGGCTGCGTCAGTTACATTTTATGTTTCCATTTTAGTCATTTAGCAGGCGGTCTTATCCAGAGCGACTTACAGGAGCAATTTGGGTTAAGTTAGAACCGGCGGCCTTTCGGTTCCTGGCCCAATGCTCTTAACTATTAGGCTACCAGCCGCGTTCCTGTGGCATGCTATGGTCAATAAGTGGAATTGTATCTGGTCACGATTGTTGTTCACCTGCTGTAAATATGTCTTTGTGTGTGTGGCAGGGCCAAGGGGGCAGTGTGTTTGTGTGTGTGTGTGAGGGATGCAGCGTGTCTGACTAGAGCTCCAGGTCCATCTGTCAGGGCCATGGTTCCATCAGTCATGCGATGGCTCCAGCCCATGGCCTCCTGCTAAAACCTCCCCGCCTCTTATTTATCCACTCAGTGTACCTGGCAGAGCCAGAGAGCTGCACTGAAGGACATGGCCACCGCCTTGAAGGTGCACTGTAGGATTTAAATGAGACTGGCCTCCAGGGGCGCTCATGAGCCAAAGAGTCTCCAAAATGGACCTTATAGCACAGAAACATGATTCTGTGTCCCCCTTTTCAACAGGCTGACTTTGAAAACTCCAAGGTGGGTCACCATCACAGAAATACTCACACAAGACAGAACACATAGAAGACAGAGAACACATACAAGACAGACACATTGCACAAGCAAACGACCGTGGACACCAGCGATAGACCAGTCCTGATATGTACCGTAGACCTAACTTTATAGAATTTTTTTATCACACACATTCCCTCACTTGTTAATGTGTGTGAGAGATGAGTGAGAGACTGGGTGGGTCTCTCCCTCCTGTGCTGTGTATGTTGGTCATTGCGCGTGTGTGTGTGTGTGTGTGTGTGTGTGCGCGCGCATGCAAGCATGTGCGTGCACGTGGGACAGCTGCAGACTGGTGTCCCTGGGAATAGGTGCATCATGAATATTCAGGTGGAGCCTCTGGATGAAACAGCTGCCAGAAAGAGAGAGATGGAGAGCGAGACAGAGACCGAGAAAGGAGTGAAAGAGAGAACGAAGGAGTGAGAGAAGTGAGAAAGAGAGAGAAAGCGAGAGAGAAAAAGGAGAAAAAGGGATTGAGAGAAAGAAAAAAAGCATGTGCTAGCGAGTCACATGGCCCCAGACAGTTGTTGAAGGCCACATCCTGGTCCTGCTGTAGGAACCGGACTATTAGGAGGAACAGCTTTGAGAGAACAGAGGAGAGCCCCTACTAAACAGACAATCTGGGTTCTGTTCTTTTGTTTAATTACAGCACAGGCAATGCTAACTGCAAAATTGGCAGCAGCAGGTGGAGGGACGCCCGATTGTTCTCTAACAACCTATGGTAGAGACCACAGACCACAATATTTTACTGTACTACAATTAGGTACTGGGCTGTATGTAGAACATAATCTTAGACTGCGAAAGCACCACCACTTCAGTTTCTGCTCAGAAGCCTGAAGTGTGGCCACAGAGAACATTAGCTCACCCTAGCAGTAATGAGAGAACTATTGAGGCTTTCACAGCATTGCAAAACACTGGACTGTCGCAACCTATATTTCAGCCTTAGTTGATGTTTTATACACTGAACAAAAATATAAAATTTTCTAATATTTTACTGAGTTACAGTTCATATAAGGAAATCGGTCAATTGAAATAAATTCATTAGGCCCTAATCTATGGATTTCACATGACTGGGAATACAGACATGCTTGTTGGTCACGGACACCTTAAAAAAAAAAAGGTAGGGGCGTGAATCAGAAAACCAGCCAGTATCTGGTGTTACCACCATTTGTCTCCTTCACATAGAGTTGATCAGGCTGTTGATTGTGGCCTGTGGGCAGTGCGAAGTTGCAGGATATTGGCGGGAACTGGAACACGCTGTCGTACACGTCGACAGCATGACCAGTTTCCATACCATAACCCCACTGCCAGCATGGGGAACTCTGTTCACAACGTTGACATCAGCAAACCGCTCACCCACACGACACCATCTGCCATCTGCCCGGTACAGTTGAAACCGGGATTCATCCATGAAGAGCCCACTTCTCCAGCGTGCCAGTGACTATCGAAGGTGAGCATTTTCCCACTGAAGTCGGTTACGATGCCGAACTGCAGTCAGGTCAAGACCCTGGTGAAGATGACAAGCATGCAGATGAGCTTCCCGGAGACGGTTTCTGACAATTTGTGCAGAAATTATTATGGTTGTGTAAACCCACAGCTTCATCAGATGTCCGGATGTCTGGTCTCAGACGATCCCGCAGGTGAAGAAGCCGGATGTGGAGGTCATGGGCTGGCTTGGTTACACGGTTTGAGCTTGTGAGGTCATATGTACTGCCAAATTCTCTAAAACGACATTGGAGGTGGCTTATGGTACAGAAATGAAAATGAAATTCTCTGGCAACAGCTCTGGTGGACCTTCCTGCAGTCAGCATGTTTCCTCAAAACATGAGACATCTGTGGCATTGCGTTGTCTGACAAAACTGCACATTTTAGTGGCCTTTTCTTATCCTCAGCACAAGGTGCACCTGTGTGATGATCATGCCGTTTAATCAGATTCTTGATATGCCACACCTGTCAGGTGGATGGATTATCTTGGCAAAGAAGGAATGCTCACTAACAAGGATGTAAACAAATTTGTGCACAAAACTTGAGAGAAATAAGCTTTTTGTGCGTATGGAACATTTCTGGGATATTTTATTTCAGCTCATGAAACATGGGACCAACACTTGACATGCTGTGTTTATATTTTGGTTCAGTATAACAAATTATTATATAATCCAATGGATAGTGCATGGAGAGTGGTTCCATAGATAAAAGGGCCATTAAATATTGGTGAGAACCACGTGTGCATTACCATTTCCCTTTAGTTCCCTGGTTGAACTATCTGTAGGCCTCTGTAGTCTCCCATCTAGATCAGATGTTAAAGTGAATCAGATGTCATTTCCTTACAGCAACAACTGCTTCCTTTCTTCAGACTATTCTTTTGTCATGTTCTGGGAATTTTGCGCTGCTTGCCCTGGAGGCAGTTTCCAAACCGTGTGTTTCGGGGGTTATATCAAGTTCCCTCCCAAACTTTTCCCCTAAATATTACAATTATAACGTTGGCTCCTCCGCCCGGGGAATAAGGACAAATTCTCATTTGGGCTGTCCAGATGTTTGAGCAACAAGCAACAACTGTCTGTTAAAGCTGCTGCTTCTCAGGAGAGCCACCCTGATCACATGTGATTCATCTGTTCACAACAACAGAAAAACAATGCCACCACGATAAGACAGGCGGAGATACTGATATACATTAAATAAAGTCCACTTGAAATTGGATCAAAAATCGATGACAGACTCACAGATCCAGGTGAAGCTTCGACCTGCACCTGGTATTTTGCATTAAGTCAGTTCAAAACTTTTCCATTTAACATTTTAAAATGAAATGTACATTGACAACAAGCTCCTATGATTGAAATGCTAATCTATTTCTAGACTGGCCTCGTGTATCTGCCAAGAAATTTGACCCAAAACTCCACTGAAGTTACTCTACCACCCGCCCCCCCTTTCAAAAGTGTGAAATGGAGGACTACATTATTTCATTTATAGTTTTTGTTTATTTCAATTTTGTTGAACATCCTTGTTTTCTTCACGGTGTCTCAGTTATCGATGCAATACGAGCTAAATCTGTTTCTGAAACTTGTGTCATGGAAGTGATGCGTAGAGGAGAACAGATGGGATAAATTAATTAGCCCATGTATGTTTAAGTAGAAAGGTATTTATTTGCGTGAGTGGCCAAGGGCCGGAATTAAAGAAAGAAAGGGGAAAAGAGGGACAGGGGAGTACTTATTTTTACAGAATCTCAATGAACCCGGGGTTTTCACAAGCTCACAGCGATCGGGTTACAACACAGAGTGGTTTCAGGGAATTATAAATAAATAAGAGTAAAATAGGCAATCTGGAGTGGAGAAAAGCTCTTTGTTTACGGGCGGCTCTGGAGACCTGAAACGGACCCTCTACAGGAAGTTCAGCTGCTTCCCCTCAGGTCCAGTTTAGTTTTATTAGGTACAGTCCTGTAGAGATACCAAACAATGAGTCGCTCTCCCCCCTCACTCTGCCCCTGCACGTGTGCCGCTCCCACAGTGGGTCTCTGGCCTCCATAGCACATCCAAACAGTCACAGATATCTCTAACATACTTTTAGAATTCTTCCAGAAGAACCAACTGAACCAAACTGGCATGACTTAATGCAAAGCATCTTTGAGAGTTGGAACGTCGCCGCTAAAATAAATTGCCACCCTCTTCTGCATGCATTCTTTAAGCCTCATCAATAATTGACAATCAGCATGCACCTGAAAATGGCAAAAGGCACAGGAGGACAGGTGTGCAGGGCTGAGCTTGGCTGAGGAAGCCAGTGAAACAACAGCTTGCTCTCAGTGGGGGACCCATAGGAGCAGGTGAAAAGATATCCATTGCACCTCTTTTACAGTGTCTACCTGACACCACTTTAGAAAGGGAGGGAGAAGGGAGTTTTGGCAGTACAGGAAGCCGGACGAAGTAGATGAGAGTGCAGGGTGCAGACGGCCAGGTTTGGGTAGCAGCGAGCGAGCGCTGCAAAGCCAGTCAGTCAGAGGAGAGGCCGGGCCACACGAGGGTCAGCCGTGGTGACGTCACTGTCTCTTATGAGCTCAACCCTAGCGTAGTGCATGCAAAACACAGACGCCACAGTCACAGGGTTCTGCGGTTTTGAATAAGCCCCATCGTGGATTCGATCATCTGTTATTCACCTACTGTATATAATCAGCCTGAGAGCTTATTTAAAGTGAATAGGTCTTTCATTTATTCAATCAAAGTGTAGGTTTTTCTCTGTTTAAAGAAAAGTGATTTTTTTAAACCAAATCTGTATTTTGGATGTAAAATTGCATATTATAGTCGTGTCCAGACAGTTCTTTTTGCAAATTCAGTTGTTTTTGAGAAACTTACGCCAACCAGTGATGCGCTACCTCATCATCATTGGGCAGTATGGGGGAGTCGGAAAAAATTGAAAGGCTTCAAAAACCCCCTAATACTCCTTTTTAGAAATGGAAACGCTCTCAGTCTAGTGACGCAAGTCTTTAGACGTTGTACACATGAAATTGTCATTGCGAACTTTAGCCACAAAGTTATATTCCATTTGGTGTGACTCAAACAGTTTCCCCTATCAGCTGTTCCATTCTCTGTGTAGCCTGCTGCTACACTGAACAAAAATATAAACATGTAGTGTTGCTCCCATGTTTCATGAGCTGAAATAAAATATCCCAGAAATGTTCCATACGCACAAAAAGCTTATTTCTCTCGAATGTTGTGCACAAATTTGTTTACATCCTTGTTAGTGAGCATTTCACCTTCGCCAAGATAATCCATCCACCTGTCAGGTGTGGCATATCAAGAAGCTGATTAAACGGCATGATCATCACACAGGTGCACCTTGTGCTGAGGATAAGAAAAGGCCACTAAAATGTGCAGTTTTGTCAGACAACGCAATGCCACAGATGTCTCATGTTTTGAGGAAACATGCAGTTGGCAGAGTCCACCAGAGCTGTTGCCAGAGAATTTAATGTTAATTTCTCTACCATAAGCCGCCTCCAACGTCATTTTAGAGAACTTGGCAGTACGGCCAACCGGCCACACAACCGCAGACTTTTTGCATGGCGTCGTGTGGGCGAGCAGTTTGCTGATGTCAACGTTGTGAATTGAGTGCCCCATGATGGCAGTGGGGTTATGGTACGGGCAGGCATAAGCTACGGACAACGAACCCAATTGCATTTTATTGATGGCAACTTGATGCACAAAAATCCTGTGACAAGATCCTGAGGCCCATTGTAAGGCCCAACAGATGCATATCTGTATTCGCAGTCATGTGAAATCCATAGATTAGGATCTAGTGAATTTATTTCTGTAACTGTAACTCAGTAAA
The DNA here is from genome assembly GCA_030435695.1 of Brachymystax lenok tsinlingensis. Lineage (NCBI taxonomy): Eukaryota > Metazoa > Chordata > Actinopteri > Salmoniformes > Salmonidae > Brachymystax > Brachymystax lenok. The sequence goes on from CM059790.1 coordinate 9,477,941, forward strand.
ATCAATGAAATAGTTGCATGTTGCGTTTATATTTTTGTTCAGTATAGAATGGACAGAGGTATCGATCAAGTCACAACAATAGAATATAATGTTGCGGAATTACATTTGAATGCGTACAACATCTAAAGACCTACATCACTACACTGAGAGCTTTGTCGTTTTTAAAAGGTAGTGTTCTGTGTTTTTGGAGCCTTTGCTCATGTTTATCCGCAGCCCCATACTGCAGAACAAGCAAATCGCAAGTGAGGTAAGTTTCTAAAAACCAAGCGAAATCGCCCAAAAAGTGTCTGGACCCTTCTATAACAGACAATTTACTTAAAATTGAGATTTGGTTGTAAAAAAGTTAACTTCTCCTTGAAGATAAATAATTCTCTGCCACCACAACCCCACCAGCAGGGGGTATCCTTGGCTATGAGGTCTGGCTGACCAGTGGTTCCCACAGCGAGGTGTGTAAACTGAGCCAGAGGGCCATCCCCACAGCTCCAGTGATATTAATACTGACCACATAGAGCCAGGAATAACACAGATCTCCAGCTGGGCTGTACTCCATCTACAGTCATTTACAGGCTTAATTAAGGCTTCTGCACCAGTCTTTCTCCCATTTCATTGTTCCTATTTTTTAATGAGCCTTTTCATTCACCCCAAATGGCCCTTTTATTCGCTCAGCGAGGAAGAGGAGTGTGGGGTCTAAAACAAACTCCAACCGGAGATTTTGGGACGGGTGGCCCGGGTAGGACAAGGATGGGAGCAATGAAATGTGGGTTTCCCCCTCACTCTTTTTCTCCCCCTCCCTGCAGCTTGTGGCTGGCCTGGGACACCTAATCTGGTTCATCAATTCTCCCAGTCGACCATCAGTCCTTTGCTCCCACAGCCTTGTCTGGTTTCAAACTCTCTACAGCCGAGACACCTGGGCCAATACCTGGCTGGCGTACTAACTCCAAATAGCATAGAGTACACTCAGAAAGATTCATCCAATTTAACAGGTACTGTACTTTACACTGGCTCTGAATTATAATCCCAATGTTTAAAAGCTTATAGGCAGTTTTTTGGAAACCTTCCGCCACTGATCACAGGTATGGTCACCGCTTACCGAATCAAAACAGGCTGCTTTTAATAGCAATACACAGCTAATAAAGCAGTTGGATTCAGGTAGCTAAATAAAACAATTATGCAACAAATATCCCCATTGAGATTCTAAAAATATTCTGTGACTAGGGCCAAGAGGAGAGGAGGTGGCCGGAGCAGGCAAGCTGTGGCCACAGTACCACACTCATTCAGCGGGAAGATGGAAACAATTAGAGGGAACGGCGGATGGCTTGGATTTGGGGAGAGGAGGATCGCGGCTGGGCCTACTGATTGCAGGAGGATGTATCCACTTTAGGAGGCAGGCCGCCTCTCTCACCATCTCCAGGCCACGGTGGAGGTTGAGGGGCTGGGAGGAAGGGCCCGTCAGGCCATGACTACACTTACTGTACCGGTGTGGATTCAGCTTAGCTGACCCCCATTTTTTCTCCCCAGTGTGCTCAAAGAAAACATATCGCATATTGTTGTGTACATACTGTAGGCCCTGTAAAGGGAGCCCATGTGGCTGTAATGTGTGGACACCTGCCTGCCTTGTCTGCCAGCCCAATGGGTCACCTTGCTCCTCTGAACAGATGGCTGGCTTCCCCACCACCATCATCACTACCACCCCATGGTAAACAGATATGTTGCTGTGGTTTTCCTTCCATCATCCAAAAATGACACTAATATGTACTCACAGTGAGATCTAAATGTAGAAAGAGAGAACGTATCCGTATTACTCTGTGCTCTAAGGCCTATCCTGGACCTCTGTGTTCGTCTGTCTGCATCTGTCCATCTAGGATCTGATATATATATTTTTTTTATATCTTTGCATCTACCCCAGTTCTCCGCCATCTCCTTACTGTCCTAGCTCCCCGACTTCCCAGTCTGTGCTCCGTACCCTAACCACATTCTGTGTCCTACCCTCTACCCCCATGCCAGGAAAGCCGGACCCCTGCTAAGACTCCCTGCCAGCCGGCCCGGACAGCCAGTGTGGGGGCCTGGAGCTCCTGGATGTGCCAGGCAGGGCTACAGATGTGCTGCCAGCTTTGCCAGGGGTCACCTTGGAGTGGCCAGTGGCAGCCTGTCCCCCAGCTGCAGCTAGCTGCCAGCTTAATCCGCCATGGGGGGAGGAGAGGAGCCAGCCAGCCAGTCCTCTGGATCCCTTACAGTCAACCTCCATCTACCACTGCGCTGAGATCAGTGTGAGGAGCAACTACAGAGCTGTTCTCCATGGCTCTGCTCACTATGAGTAGGGAGTAAACAAGGACAGTCCCCCCTGTGAGAACTTCCTGTCTTTTTGTGAGGAGAGGGGCGGGTGGGTTGAGAGTTGAGGGGAGGACAGCGGCCTCTGGAGATGCCCCCGCCATCTGCTCGCCCTCCCCTGGGTTGAGGGGGTCGACGGCTCCCCGTCGGAGGCGTGTGGAACATGGGAGACAGGCTCGGTGGGGTCAGCGGGTGCCCCTGGCTGGACAGTCATAAGTAATGGGGCCCTGCGCCTAAACAGGCACCGCTCTGAATCAACTTAATTAGATAGGAGGAGGGGGTGACAAGCTTGCCAAGGGACAAAACGGAGTAGGAGTTTTACACACGCAGATAAAAAGGATGATCATTCCACATTAGCGCTGATGGGGAATTAGCTGACTCTGCATGGTTTGGGATGCTGAGAAACTCCTCCAAGCATCTTTTTACTCCCATCAGATGACAGGGCACAGTTAAGACTTCAGAGTAGAAGCTGAACCTGCAGGGTTTTAGCTAAGTGAAATAGGCAATAGACAGATGCTGCTACAACAAATGAGAAGTTATTCTGTGATCACCTGCCAGTTAAACTCCAGATGTAAAAACACTGTTTAGATACTTCACCAATGTGTCAGGGTGAGTACAGCCTGACCGATATATCGGTTCACCGATATTGTCTGCCGATAGGGGCCTTTTAACACTATCGGTGTCGGCCGATAATTCCACCGATAAGCAATATTCCATAAACAGGATTTTTTTTTAATTCTCATGCTGATCTGAACACTTGCGGCCATTCCAATGACGTGTCATGCACAATGTAAGAAATCAACATTTGAAGCATAATTCTGGGACAATCGCTGCTTTGGATGTGAATTTATGAGATTTCAGTATGGAACAATTCAACTTTTTCATTTCCCCAGCGTAAAACAGTGTATCGGCAGTTATAAAAATCTAAGTTCTCAACCCCCCCCACCAAAATTTTTTTGGGAATCACACCTAAAAAAAAACTTTAGCCGGGTTCTAGGGGGGAGCGAGGCCCATCCGCTGCATATAAGGCAGGGAGGGTTGCATGAGAGTTGCACTTCCGTGACCTCTGGTAATTAGGCCAACTCTGATACCGAGCGACGCTTTGAGCAGGGTTTCACAGTTGTCATTAGGGAGGGGTTCTTCTCTTCTCGTTTTAAATCAGATTTCCAACACGGTGACATCTGTCCCCTTCCGCCGCTGTCCTCTGTGTGTCCCCGCAGCATTGCCACCTAGCCATCAAAGCCCCAAATCACCGCCCGCATTAGCTCACCTAATCTAGCCCCGCCACTTTTAATGAACTAAGTAGCAATCTTGATTTTATTTGCTGGAATGGCCAGCTCATTTGTTAAATTGTTAGTGGGCTTTTCTGGTAATCAGTGTGATTGGGTTTTAAAGTCTTAATGGGTCGGCAATAGCACACAACCACACAGTGGATGAATTAGCAAATCATTGAAAAGATGCTAATGGCTTGGTACTGGTGGGTGAAGAGAAAATCTGAAATATATAACGGAGGCTTTGATAAAAAATGATCAACAATTATTGAGATGAAACCATTATGCCATATCATGTTTAGATGAGAGATCTCTCCTTCACACACACACACACACACATTACCCTGAGCTTAACCAACGGTGCACCCCACAGTTTATATTTCATGCCTTTCGGAATTAATTGGGTCTGGGGCCAAACAGAGAGGATTACCCCTTTCACATGTCAGTTAGTGAGACAGGCTTGAAGCAGGGCAACACTGGGGCTTCACAGAACCTACAATCAGATGGAGTTACTCATTCACTATGCCAAAGTCACAGGGACCATTATACACAGGGGTGTAAGGCCAAAACAGTGAAATACGAGGTCTAATATTTCAACCACGGGGAGGTTTCTGCAGCCAATTCCTCATTTACAACTACTGACAGAAGGAGATGTCCCATCTCTGATTGTAATGAAAAGAAAGAGATTGCAGTTATTGGTAGACATCTCTGCGTTAATGCACCACCTGCATAACATTTATAGACTTCCTAATAGCTCATGGCTGACTCCAGTATGAAACAGGGAAAGAGTGGACATTGCCAATATTCCCAACTATCATGCCTTTAGTTCAAACTTGGGAAATGACATGTTAGAGGAAGATGGAGAGAGTGGCAAGCGAAGAGTTAATAAATACTGGCAACGATCCAGTTATGCCAATAAACCATCTCTCCCTCACGCACACCAAACACCCCCCCTACCTCCCTTTTACTGGAGAGACTGACACCTTTTTTGGCAGCAAAGTGGCGGGTGGCTAGAGACCAAGAGGAGAGGTATGGAGAGAAAATGATCACTTTCGACACGTACACACACACACATATATATATGTACACACACACACACACCTCTTCCAAATACCAGATGGCATTTCTGGAATCCTTTTCGTTTTTTCTGGGACCATTACAAAAAAGGAAAACTCCCAAAAGAACACACTTTTTCAAATCAATACCAGTCACACACGAGTATATATACAGTAACAGAGACGTTAAAAGCTTATTGGCTTATAGGTTTTATCACGCCTCGAAGTTCAATAAACTTTGTAAACAAACAAAGGAGCATTGCTGGTTGGAGGCAGGGAAACAGCCAGGGCTGGAAAACAGAGCGTAACCAAACTGTGGGAGACAGCATACGCAGGAGCCAGTGTCCATGATTGTTTGATATTGTGCCTTGAGTGGCACAGAGCCATGGCAGAGGGAAAAACAATCCCCACTTTGTTTAGCACCGCTCCCCTCAGGTTTACCGAGGGAGATGAGAAAAGGGGAAGGGGGCAGAAAAAGAGAGTGAGGGAGAAAGAGAGAGTGAAAGAAGAAAGAAAGGCAGTGAGGCTGGAACCCTGGTGAGTGACACTACTCACATGCTACCCACTCTACCAAAGTGAGCTCCCCAGCACTAAACACTGTGTGGTAGAGAGCTAGAGAGGCTGTGTTTCCACTCATACACCTGCCACTAAGCTAAACACTAATGCACTGGGGGATAATGAAAGAAGCCTGCCCATCGACAGTAACAACGTGAAGATGAACAATTCGACACGTTACGAGTGTAGGATCTAAATTTGATCACCCTGTTGCAGGAGAATGCATGAGATTTAAAACAAGTTGTTTTTTGAGGATGAAAAAGGCTTCCAAAGTTCGTAATTGCCGCAGCAATTTCAGACTTGATTTTCCGTAAAGAAAAATGGATCAACTCCAACCCTTTCCTGCTGTAGCAAACTGGCTCAAATTAAGATCCTACATGTGTAACACGTAACTAACCGACTAACCGACTAACATAAATCATTCCCTTGGCTTTGAATTAAATAAACGATCTCCCAGAGCGGAAATTGCAGTGGGTCAGCTACTGATATATACTGAAAAATATAAACACAACATGATTTTACTGAGTTAAAGTTCATATTAAGGAAATCAGTCAGTTTAAATAAATAAATTAAGCCCTAATCTATGAATTTCACATGACTGGGAATACAGATATGCATCTTTTGGTCACGAATACCTTAAAAAAAGTAAGGGGTGTGGATCAGAAAACCAGTCAGACCATTTCCCTCATTCAGCGCGACATCTCTTTCGCATAGATTTGATCAGGCTGTTGATTGTGACCTGTGGAATGTTTTCCTGTGGAATTTCTGTGCGAAGTTGCTGGATATTGGCGGGAACTGGAACAAGGTGTCGTACATGTCGATCCAGAGCATCCCACACATGCTCAATGGGTGAAATTTCTGGTGAGTATGCAAGCCATGGAAGAACTAGGATATTTTCAGCTTCCAGGAATTGTGTACAGATCCTTGCGACATGAGGCCGTCCATTATCATGCTGAAACTGAGGTGATGGCGGCGGATGAATGGCACGATAATAGGCCTCAAGATCTCATCAAGGTATCTCTGTGCATTCAAATTGCCATCGATAAAATTCAATTGTGTTTGTTGTGCGTAGCTTATGCCTGCCAATACTATAACCCCACCTCCACCATGGGACACTCTGCTCACAACGTTGACATCAGCAAACCGCTCCCCCACACGTGGTCTGCGGTA